>CM076710.1:71105000-72355000 GCA_038501285.1 Penstemon eatonii
AGCAAGTAAGCTAATGAAATTTCGTATAATATTTCAAACAAAATGACTAATTCAAACGTGGCGGCGTTTCAATGGGTAAGATGAAATTTCTAAAACATTCCATATTTGCAAGGTTAATCAATTTCTCCCATGTCACTCCGACTTTGATAAAACAAGTAGATATTCGTGATTTAATTTCCTTATATTTTATCCACAAATTCAATTCTTGCAAATCCTTTAAAATATCTAGGCCCATCGAGATCTTGTGATCAAAAAGACCAACTCAATATCAAATTTTAGGTATATTGATACAATTTAGTAGGTATTAGTTTTTTTGGGTATTATTTTTTTTTGTTAATTGTGGTTGCAGTTGAATTAGTAGTAGGAAAAGTTATACGTTTGCCCCCGCCAACCATTTACTATGGCACTTCACTCAATAGGGATCGTGGTACATATCTGGAATACAATTCTCGATATCGGTTGCCATGCCAACTTTCATATGCAAACTTCCCACTATATATGCCCAGCCCTTTCGGGCTTTGATACCACTTGTCACGGACTTAACTTCTTTAAGGTTACCATGACACTTAGCCACTAAACGCCCCCAGCGATCGTTCTCACCCCTCTGTCGGAATCGACTAAGTGAGCCTCTAAGAAAGTTGCTAAGTAAGTTTGAAAGTGAGAAGAAAAGAAAGTGTGCTAAGAGAACTTGGAATGCTGTAATTCACTAACTTGGAAGATCACTTGGATGCTGTTACAAATGAATGCCTACCTCTATTTATACTACAAGCCTTCCCTAAAGGACGGCCAAGATCTATTTGATCTAAGGGCTAGGATTAAGTCTCTAGACTCTTCTACAAGTCTCTACCAAAACTAGAACTATGTACAAGGTTGTGGAGTATTATAGACACTCTTACTACATGCTAAGGGCTTCCACATTGGTCTAAGGCCTTCCACAAGGTTCTAAACCATTCCGCCATGTTCTACACTTGTGTAGGCTCTTCCATACCCTTCATTTATCTTCCGGCTTCTTCTGGACCCCTCTGGAGTTATGTGGAACATCCCAGAGTTATCTTGAATGTCCCGAACTCGTGTGGAACCCTCTGGAATCTTCTGAAACCTCCAAGGCTTTGTTTGGTGCTTAAAAAATGCTTGGGGCCCCTGGGATGTCCCTATGGCACCCGACGGCCCTTCCGTGCCCAAAGGCCTTGTCGTCGCCCGTGAAAGTCCTTGCCTTGCCTGGGCCACTCCCAAGGTAATACATAGCATCCGGCTAGGCCACCCGCCTTGTTGAATGTCCCGTGATGTCCCTTTCAGCCTTTGAGTCGGTCATACGCCTTGTCCGCTCGATCTTCTTGGTCGGGCAAAGTGTTGGGACGTGACATTCTCCCCCACTTATTCCATCGATTCCCCCATCGATGTGCTTTTTTTGCGTTGGCTCTCCGAACCGTATGGTTCTGACCATGCCCCACGCCCTCCTTGTGTGGCATGTCCCGTGTGCTGGTTGTTTTGGCCCCTGACCTGTTTCGTGTCGGTCTCCCTTGGTCCATCCTCCTGATGAGACGCAGCACCGACACCCTTGTCGTTCCGTACGATGATTTCTCGCACGGCACCATCACCGGCTCGTCCACGTCCACAATGAATAAAGCATTGATATGAGGTATAACGAAGCCGTTCACCTTGCGGAAGAAATCCAGTCCCAACACCATCTTGTGGTCATCTAGTGGAGTTATTATGAAGTCGTCTTGACCTTTCCGATCCCCAACGCGCAAGTCCACCTCGTGAGCTGCGCCGTTGAGTTGTTTTGCCGGCCCACTGTCTCCCTTGACCTAGCCTTCTGCTTTCTCGACCCAAAGTCCCAGTCACTTCGCCTCCTTCGCGGGTAAGATGTTGTGCGTAGACTCGGTGTCCACTAATGCCTTTGGGGGTTTCCCATTGACAATGGCATCCACGTACAACAACTCATGATTATGTTGCGGCGTGACCTCGACGGTTATCGTGTTTAGAAGTTGAAGTGATCAATTTAGGGAAAAAAAAGTTCTGAATTCTCGAATAATTTCCTCTTCGATGAAATTTTGATTTGTTACTGGGTTTTGACCCGAAATAGAAGGTAAAATTTATTTTTCTTCGAAAAAAGTCGTTGCTCTACAAAATCAACACAAACCCACCTATTTTTTCGGTTGAAATCTTCATAAATATATGTTTCTATTAATATCCACAAATTATAGACCAAGAATCCCAAATCTCTCAAGTTCCCAAACGAATCCAACTTAGAGCATACAATCTGTTTAATCAAAAACAGAGGGAGACGAAAAAAATCAGATAGAGGGCTTACAACTAAACATATAATCACTCAAAAGGTAAAAATATTTGTCAATTTTTGTTCTTAGTGGAAATTTTGTCAATATTGTGCTCTTGGTGAAAATTATATCATTTTTTTTCTAATTTAAAAGTTTCTATCAATTTTTGTTCTTAGTGAAAATTTTCATTTGTAACATGACTTTTTGTATTATTTTACTAAATTAAGTTCCTGATTAATTTTATTTTTAAGTACTCTCATTTTTTAGGTATGGAGTTGAAATTTCATTCTGAAATTGTAAAATAATAATAAAATGAAGTGGTTGATATGTGTGTATTCAACTTCAATTTATCGGTGTATGTATAAGTTAGCTGGAGAATAATAATATATTTGTGAATGAGTATGTCATTAATAATGATTATTTCTTGAAAGGAATCATGGTTAAAACTTGTATTTATGTTGTTCTTCTAGTAAGTTGTCTCAATGTTGTACATATTTGTGTTAATCTTAGTCTCCATGTTATTTGATTCTTACAACAAGAGTTCTATTTCCGTTTTAACACCTCTATGCAAATTACCTCAATGCCCTCTAAATTGCTTGGTAAATTTTGGGGTGTTTTGAAGAATTTAACAGAATTAATCTATTATTTATTTGGGTAAACACCACTATTGGTCATCCTTATCATTAACTTTTTTACAAAGTGGTCCCTCTGGTATTTTTTTTCCCACGTTAATCCCCACAATGAATTATTTGTTTCACTTTGGTCATTCACAAGGGGGCCTTCTACTTATAATGTTACGCTTTAGTCTCTCATAAAATTGTTTTGTATCAATTTAGTCCCTCATAAAATTGTTTTGGTACTTTTTTTCACCTTGGACCATATGAAAATGACCAAAGTGAAATATATAATTCATAGTGAGGACTAACATGGGAAAGAAAAATACAAGAGGGACCACTCTGTAAAAATTAATGATAAGGAGGATCATTAGTGGTGTCTACCCTATTTTTTTACTTATGGATATAGCTTCAAATACAACCAAGTGAAGGAAGCGAGACATAGGTCGGGAGCACGGTGAAATGATCGACAACAATCGTTAATGGATGAAGTGCAAATATTGCGGGAAGGAAATGAGAGGTTCGAGGGTTTCACAATTGAGACAACGTATTGCTAGTGGTTTTTCAAATGTTGAGAAATGTGAAAAATTTGCGGCAGCTATTGCAAAGGCTATGAGAGACCATCTGGGTTGTAAAAAGGGTGAAAACAAATAAGTGGTTATGCAAAGAGTAGCACTAAGGGACACATTATTGAAGTTTATACGAAGAAGGCATGGTTTGATTGATGATGACAGTGATTTTGATGAGATAGATAGAGAATATTTAATTATTGCAATGCAATGATCCATGGAAGATATATAGGAAAAAGAAATGGGTCGTATTAGAATTGATCATCCTAGCTCATATTATAATGCAGCCAGTTCTTCTCATCATTCCCAACACCATAACAAATACATTGCAAAAGAAGATGATAATAAGCTTAAAAGAAAGGCATATTCGATAGGGAGAAAAGCAAAGGCTTGAGATTAGAAGATATGGATCCTTCCATTCATAGGAATCGAGGATGCACTCAATAGAAGATTTCAAACATGTGGAGAGGTAACAACACTTTCAAATCTGCAAAGCATGCAATAGGTAAATGGTTTATTTTCAACAATATCCCTCCGAATGCAGCTGCTAATCCTTATTTTCAAACCGCGATTGATGAAATTGCAAGAGTTGGAGTTGGAGTGAAAGGTCCAACTCCCTATGAGATTACCAGACCCATTTTAGATGCTAAGATAAAGGAAATTCGAAAAAAAAAAGTGGGAAGCTTATGGGGTAACAATCATGTGTGATAGATGGAGTTCGACAACGAAGTTAGCTATCATTAAATTTTTAGATATATTGTGATGGAAAATTATGTTTTACAAGTTCGTTAATGCTTCCAATCGTGATAAAAATGCAGATTACATATATGAGCTTATGGATGATGTTGTAGAGGAGATTGGAGAAAAATATGTTGTTCAAGTGATAACTGATAATGGTTACGCATATAAAGCCGGATAACTACTGATGAGAAAAGGAAAGCATTTGTACTGGACTTCTTGCGCTGCACATTATATCGATTTGATGTTAGAAGATTTTGCTTAGAAAACAACAGTAAAAATTGTTATTGTGGAAGCAAAAATGATCTCGAATTTCATATACAACCACCATAAGATTCTTGACATCATGAGAAAATACACAAATGGGAAATAGTTACTTCGACCTGGCATCACTCATTTTGCTACAAATTATATTGCAGTAGAAAGTATTTTGGAGCATAAATCAAATTTAAAAAGGATGTTCACCATAGACGACTGGTTAAAGAATTCAACTAGCTAGGATCAGTCTAGAAAAAGAATAGATGATCTTATATTGAATTCCGAATTTTGGAAAAGTGCAAAGATTGTTTGTAATTCACATGCACCCGTCTCACTAGTTTTACACGTGGTGGATGGTGAGAAACAAGCCACCATGGATTATGTTTATGAAGGAATGCGGCGAAGTAAGTTGGCACTTGAAGCAACCCTACCCAAGATCACATAAACAATATTGCGATATCATTGACAATCGTTCACAGAAATTAATGTTACATGATATACATCTGACAGGTGATCTTTTTTTTTGTTCTAGTATTTATGTACTTTTTATTAGTTGGCTCATTCTCATAGTTTTGACACAACTTACTACTTAAACCCTTGTTACCACTATGAGCTAGAGCTATCAGACAAACAAGTGCTTTTGAATGCACTAAAAAGAGTGGTGCAAAAACTAGAGCAGATGATAATGCAGTTGCACTTGCTATATCAGAGGTACATTTTTTTATTTCATCTGATTGTACTATGAAGAAGGAGAAAACTAGTCCATTGTTGTATCTACTAATATACTTTATGGACTTCGCTGCAAAGGCAAAATATTTTCGAGAGGCCATGTATGGTTTTGCTAATTCTACGGCCATCAAAGGAAGGAAAAACTGCTCCATGTATAATTTTACTTTATGTGCAAAACTTTATAGAACATATACTAAAATGTCAATCCTCCTTTACAGCTGAGATGTGGTTTCACTACGGTGCTGATGCTTCTAACTTAAGGAAAGTGGCTTTGAGAATTTTATCACAAACTTCCTCATCTAGTGGATGTGAAAGGAATTGAAGCACATTTGCTCTTATACACACTAAAGTCCGTAATCGCCTTAACTGCCAAAATTAGATAGATTGATCTACGGCTACGCTCATTATAACGTGAGATTGAAATTGAGTCATCTTATCAAGGTTAAAACAAGAGTTGCTCGAGATTTTCAGCCAATTGTTTTAAGTCATAATTTTTATGATAATAATGTTTTATCAGAATGGTTAGATGATCCTGGAGATGCTCTTCTGGATGATTTTTTTGATGATAGACAACCGGCTAGGCCGAAGACCTTTTTATCAACATGGGCTGAAAGGTTAAGTGGCCCTTCTAAAGGTGGTGCAGGATCAAACAAAGGAAAGGGCAAACTCTCAAAGGTTGTTGATGTGGTTGATAAAGATGATGAGTTTGATTTTTCATTGAGAAAAAGAACTAGAAAAAGGACTAATGTAGCAGGATCAAGCAAAAGAAAGGGCAAACTCTCAGATATTGCTGATGTAGTTGATTAAGATGATGAGTTTGATTTTTCATCGAGGGAAAACATTAGAAAAGAATCGAGGATACTGGTTGTGGTGAAACTATTTCTAAGGGCGTTGATGTTGGAGATTTTGTTGAGCACGATGATATAAATGGTTTGAGCAATCCAACCAAGAATAATGATAATAACTATTGTGATGAGGGTACCGGTGGAGAATTTTCACGTTGGAATCAATCCCAGGCTAGTTAAAGGCATTTTTTTTCATATGAAAAGAACATTTTGATCACGCCACTCATGATGAAGATCATGGCAGCCGTCGGTCAAAATGTTAGTGTATGTCCTACAAAGTCATAGTGCTACTTATGAAGACATTAGGTAAAACACTTTAATAAGTTTTCTTTTTGGGAAAATTGTTTTTGTGGTACCATAGGATAGGCTGACTTGCACTTTTGGTACCACAGGATACGAAAATGCAAATTTGGTACCGTATGATAGGTTTTCATTGCAATTTTGGTACCAAACCCAATTTTTCTAGAAAGTTAATGGCAATTTACCCCCTATGAAATGCATAATGTTCAATTTATCCCTCTATAATTTGAAAAAAATCAATTTAACCATGTGTAAAATTTTAGTGAAGCAATTTACCCCCTTCAGTCGGAGATTATAACTCACTTGCCGGAATTGAGAGTATGCATGCAAACTATTTTATTTAACATAGGGGGATAAATTGCCACATTTATCATAACACTATGGGTAAAATATCACATTATCATAATAAAAGTGGATTAAATGCCGCCTATAAAAATATCAGGGAGACAAAATTTCACAGGGTAAAATGCTCTTTTTTAAACCACGAGGGGTTAAATTGAACATTATGCATTTAATAGGGGGTAAATTGCCATTAATTTTGTAGAAAAATTGGGTTTGGTACCAAAATTGCAATGAAAACCAATCCTATGGTACCAAATTTGCATTTTCATATCCAATGGTACCAAAAGTGCATGTCAGCCTATCCTATGATACCAAAAAAGCAATTTTCCCTTTTCTTTTTTTTCAAATTAAAGTTTTTAGTTCGTAGTTTGTGGAACTTCTATGCAAAGGTTAGCCTAGTATCAAGTTGTATGCAGCTTAATATGCAGTATTTACTTAAAACATATAGAATGTTAAATTTCTAATATTGAATCTTACAATTTATAGATTCTCTGGCCGCCGTGTGGTGTTTTGAGCTTTATTATTGTGCAAAGCGTTTGGATGATCCTCTTGAAGGAGAAATTGGAACCAATTAGCTAATGTTAGATCATTATTGTTGGATCGTTTTTCTTTTTATCTTATTTTGATTTATATTTTACAATTTAAGTTGATTGAATAAACTTTTGGGTTCATGATACTGGACTTGAGATATCTTTCAATGTTTTGAAATATTTGTTGGTGGTATGATTTTTGGCTTAACTCACTCCGCTGCTTAAACATATTTGTTCAAATTCTCATCTTTCTGTTTTAGTGTTTGTTTGACTCATATATTGATGGATACAATACATTTTCAACTTATTATAGTGTATTGCTGGTTGAGATTAGCTAAGAAATGGAGCAAGAAACATTATATTAAATGACTTGCCGTAGGCAAATTTTTTAATTTTGTACTTTTTACTGGTTTTATTGAAATGTTTCTGTCTTGCGAATCAAAATTGTGATCCCTGTTTTTAACTCAAAAAAAGCAATTGACAAAACTACTCCTCTTATATACTATACTTTGACTCAGTCACCTTAAAATGTAATACTTTATCCCCCTGTATTATTATAAATGTGTCATTTTGCCCTCTGTGTTATGATAAATGTGATATTTTTTTCCCTGTGTTATGATAGTTGTGACACTTTACTTAAACCCTTGGGAAACCAAAAAAAAAAAAAAAAAAAAAAATGATATTTTATCCTTTTAAAGATACTTTTGACTTTTTACACAACACTTTCCACATCACTCTCACACATAGTAATACGAAGTCTTAGTAAAAGCAACAAGGTCTCCATCTATAACAATCTTAATAAAGCTACATGAATCCATGAACTGTACATCTACGAACTCAAACATAAAATACATCAATTCTATCACATTTAACCATGGATTAAAAATTCTCACTACTTAGTACGAAATGGCGAAAAATTTCGGTTTTTCAGTTTAGGGAAAACAAAAGTTCTAAATTCTCGAACATATTCCTTTTTGACGAAATTTCGATTTGATTTTGGGTTTTGACCGAAATGGAAGGAAAAATTCATTTTTTAAAAGAGAAGTTGCTTTACAAAATCAACACAAATCCACTTATTCAGATGAAATCACAGGACAAAGAAAAAAATCCCCAAAAAATTTCTCTTTCTATCAATATCCACATTATAGGTCAAGAATCACAAATCTCCCAAGTTCCCAAACAAATCCAACTTAGGATCTGTATAGACTAACAAAACAGAGGGCGACGAAAAAAATCAAAACATAGGGCTTACATCTGAATATATAATCACTCAAAAGGTAAAAAAGATTGTCAATTTCTTGTTCTTAGTGGAAATTTTGTCTTTATTGTGTTCTTGGTGAAAGTAAATCATTTTGTTTTTGCTAATTTCAAAGTTTTTGTCAAGTTTTGTTCTCAGTGAAAATTTTGTATTTGTAATTGTAACATAATTTTTTGTGTTATTTTACTATAAGTTAGTTAATAAAGTTCCTGATTAATTTTAGTTTTAAGTACTCTCATTTATAGGTATAAAGTTGAAATTCCATTCTGAAATTTGGAATTGTAATAAAATAATAATAAAAAAAAGTTGTTGATATGTGTGTATTTAACTTCAATTTACAGGTGTATGTATAAGTTAGCTAGACAATAATTAAAATCTATTTGTGAATGAATATGTCATTAATATGGATTATTTACGTCATTAAATGCTCATCTACATAGTACAATGCCATACATCATTGATCCATTGGTAATAATATCTATATTTTACTATTAAAAGTGTGAATAATTTAAGTTTTTTTCTTTTTTTGTGAAGACAAAAATACCCCTTATTCAAATTGCAAAGTAATATTGATAAAATATAATTAAATATGAATTTTCCTTAAATTTTCTCACCAAAAAATTGATAGGAAAAATATTTTAAGAAAATTTATAACTTTCTTTCCTTAATCAAACACTATACGGAAAAATAAAAAATTAACTTTCCAAAAATTGGATATGGAAGAAGAACAAAAGTATATATTTAAAACGTCATAATAGGTATAATTAGACATGGAATCATATTATAGTTATTTCCTTCATTAACTCCAAAAGTTTATAAATTAATTCTACATAACTTTTACAATTTCATTCTTCTTCTCCTGTAACACAAAAAAATAAAAAACACTATTATTCTTAATAGTTGCTATTATATATATGTACTGTTATTATAATGTATCATCAATATGTTTTTAAGTAAAAAATATTATTTGTTTCATTTAAAGATTTACTACAATATAACACTCATAAAAAATTAAATTCTCCTAAATATCATAAATGCTACAAAAAAAAGTTAAAGTAGAAATGCATCTTACCTATTACTGAACAAAAAATATTTACGACTTAGAGAACTAAGTAATCTTTCTTTGGCTTGATAAATAAAATATAAAGAGTGTCGAAGAACATACATTACCTTAAATTTTCATAGAAATATTTTCGCAAAAAACGTGTGAAATAAGTGAAAATCAATGAAAATTGAAGAAATCAATACAGTAAATTCCATGTAATTGATTAAAATATGTAAAATCGATCCGGGTGAAAGTTATGAACACTGGTGAAGTTGGTGAAAAAATGGGTAAAACAGTAATAAAAAGAGCCAGTAAAATCGATAAATATATGTGAAATCGAGAAAATATGGGTGACATTCATGAAAAAATTGGCGAAAATAAATGGAAAAAAGGTTAAATCGGTGAAAAAAATCTAAAGTTTGAGAAGACAAGTGAAATGAATGAAAATTGAGGTGAAATTGGTCAAAAAAATACGTGAAATCAGTGAAAAATAAATTAACTGGTACAATTAGTTAAAATAAAAGAGTTTAACTAGCAAAATCAGTAGAAAATTGTTTTTTTTTTTACCGGGAGAAAACAAAAGAAACGATGTAAAACATTGTAAAATTGGTTATAACTGATTAAGAAATAAGTATATCAGTAAAAAATACATTAAACCAGTAAAAATAGATGAAACCAAATTAAACTAATAAATATAAAAAGTGAAAATAGCTTAGGTCATTTAAGAAATGTCTTTCAAATGACAGTGTAAGATAAATAATTGATATCTAATTAAAAGTAATTGGAGTTGTACAAATACTTTAGTTCAATATTGGTAAAAATACATGTGAAATCAATTAAAATTTGGGTGAAATTCTTGAAAAAATGGATGACATCAGTGAAACAGTGAAATCAAAGAAAAAATAATGAAATAGGTGAAAAATTAAAATGGGTAAAATCGGTGAAAATGACTAAAGTCAGTGAAAACATGATCAATAAAAGCTCACGTGAAATTGGTGAAAAAATCATGTGAAATTAGTGAAGATCGTGTGAAAATTGGTTAAACTGGTAAAAACGAGTGTAATCAATAAAATGGAAAAAGTTCAACCAACAAAAACATGGTCAAGCCATTAGAAAAATGGCTTAAATTGAACAAAACTAAAGAAATTTATTAAAATGTGGAAAATAATAAAAATAGGTTGTAATCGATAAAAAAATCGGTAAAAAGATGGATTAAACCAGTGAAAAATGAATTAAACTAATGAATTGAATAAGTGAAAATGAGTAGGTCATTGAAGAGATGTAGTACTAAAAAAAAAAAAGTAAAGAGATGCATTTCAAATGAACGGGCAAGAGAAATTATCGAAATCTACTTAAAAATGGACCCAATTTCATTTGATTAAAAAACAGGATTTCACAATTTTTGTTGTCAAACAGTGCAAAAAATTCGGATGGGTTCTTAATATAGATTTCTCGTGTTTGACAGATACAAATATAAATAATATTAATTTTATATTGATAAAATAAAAAAACTAAAGACGTTCATTGATGTATATTCCTTAAAACGGAATATGAAATGAGCTAAATAATTTTTTTATGATATTAATTTAGAGCAAATTTTACAAGATTTAGTGACTAAATCATTCATCATTTTATATTTGATTACAATTTGAAAGTCGTTATTTTTTTAATATAAAATAGTAATTTTAATAAAAAAAATTATAGAAAATAAATTGAATATGAATCATTAATATGTGTTATTTAATGACACAATAAAGTTAGATTTACTCTAATTTACAATAAATACCAAAAAATTAACTAAACACGTACAACGTACGTGCACTTTTCTAGTTACTTATAGAAATATAAAACATTAGGCAATTCTTTTTTATTTTTACTTTATTTATAATAGAATCGGAATCGTCAACAGATCAGAACAATCTAGATCCATATAAGCTTCACGTTATTTTAAATTATGGATTTTTCTAAACGGAGCATGTACACCAAATTTCAAATAAAATTTATAATATTATTTAAAAGTCAATTATGTCTTTTTCTAAACAGAGCAGGTACGCCAAATTTCGAATAAAAATTCAAATATCATATTAAATTTGGCTCCATCGACAGCCCCATATCTAACAACCTTTTAACTAGACCATGTTTCTACTTTACGTGGCAGTATCCGTTTTATGTTTCTAATTTTTAAACTAAATTATGATAAGACCCTAAAAAAAAAATCTACACTATGATACAGAAATTCAATTTTCAAATTGAGATAAACTTTTGGGTTAATACGCCCCCAATGTTGATTGGTCAAAGTTGTATTTTTTTCTTGTAAAAATTACCCTTCCCTTCATATATGTTAATGGTTAGTTTAATTTTCATACCAAAATTTATTCTTAATCTCAGGTTTACCAGAAATTGTATTGTTCTTGGTGATTTTTTTATACTTTTTGAAAAAAAAAAATCATTATTATTTCATCAGTTTATATGTTAAATTTCAACGATTATTATATTTATATTCGTTATTATTCAATCAATGATTTAGTTAGCAGTTCCAGCTCCGTATCAAGGTCACGATCGAATTCAATCGTGAAAAAAGAGGATTTGATTGAGTATGGAGGAGGCAAGGAATTTTAAACAATTGTTATATTTCTCTATTATTTTTAAAAATTTCTAGTAGCTCTTCGAATTATTAATCGACACGAGATTGATCAAACCCTTATCACACGTCTAGGTCTTTCAGGTTCTTATTATAAGTGTTCAAAAATGCACCGGTTCGTCCATGCCATATGAACATTTCATTCAAATCGTCTTTCTAACCATTACACGTCTAACTGATAAATTAATTACATTTCAATTATCACAATCAAATTTACGATCAATTTTTTTAATTTTCCATATAATATGAAATGGTGCATGCATGTTTTAAACATTTAAAGTTAAAACCTGAAAAATTAAATGTGTGATGATTATAATGGCAATCTGAATTTCGTGTCGATTAAAAATTCATAAAGCTACTAAAAACTTTATATAATAATGATGAAATATTATAATTGATCCAATAATAATGTAGGTAAAAATATATCAATCGATTAAACAATGACGGATATAAATATAAGAGCCGATGAAATAATAACCGATGTAACTATATAATAATTAGGCCATCTCCAATGGCACCTTGCGGGCTCGGGGCGGGGTCGGGCTGGGATGGGAAAATGGTTGGAGATGGAGAGAGGCCGGGGCGGGGTGGAACGACGGGGCGGAACGGGCGGGGCTGCGGGCTGCGCGGAGCACGCAGGCCAGCCTGCTCCGCGCGTCGATTTGCTGGGAGAGAAAAGACACGCGCCCCTCTTTAAAACAGGTGCCGCCAAGTGGCGGCACCTGATTGGGTCTTTCCTTTTTTTTTTTTTTCTTTTAATGGATTATTCATGTATAATTTAATGTGTGTATGGTTAATTTTGTATAATTAATGTTTTGTATAATTAATGTGTTGTATTGTTGTAATTAATGTGATTTTAATTAATGTGTTATTTTAATTAATGTGTTATTTTAATTAGTGTTTTATTTTAATTAATGTGTTATTGTAATTAATGTGATTTTAATTAATGTGTTATTTTAATTAGTGTTTTATTTTAACTAATGTGTTATTGTAATTAATGTGTTATTTTAATTAATGTGTTATTTTAATTAGTGTTTTATTTTAATTAATGTGTTCTTGTAATTAATGTGTTATTTTAATTAATGTGTTGTTTTAATTAATGTGTTATTTTAATTAATGTGATATGTTTTAATTATATAGTATATAATATGATTAATTATTTAAAGTAATTTTAAATAAAATTATGATATACTTATAAATATAGGAATAGTCCATTTAATTAAACACTCATACAAATAATTTTTTTTAAAATACGAAATTAGTTAAAAATACAAAATAAACACTCATACAAATAAAATTTAGATTAATACTTAATCTAAATTAAATATTTAAATACATACTAAAATAGACAAGAAAAGTAAATTTAAACACTCATTTTTAACCATATTTTGCATAAACATGTTCTATTAAGTCTTTTTGGAGTCTACGGTTGGTTACCTTGGAACGAATTGCTTCATGACGCAGCATATAATTATCCAACGTTTGCCTTCTTGGTGCAACATCTTGAAACTGTACTCCGCGACGGTCATAAATTCTAGCGCGTGCTCTACGAGACGTGCTAATGTCAGTATCATCATCGTCCGAGTCATCGTCCTTGTATTCGTCACGTTCATCATCCACAATCATGTTGTGAAGTATGATACAAGTTAACATGATATTGGACAAATCTTGCGTATGCCACCCCCTGTCGGGTTGATTAACGATTGCGAACCGAGCTTGGAGAATTCCGAACGCTCGTTCAACATCTTTGCGGAACGATTCTTGAAACCTCGAGAATACTTGTTCAGGATGTGTTCTCGAATTTCTCACAGACTGTATTAGCGTTCCCCACTTCGGATATATACCATCCGCAAGATAGTAAGGCATGTAGTAAGTATGTCCGTTCACTTCATACTGAACCTCGGGAACATTACCAGAAGTGAGGTTATCGAACAGAGGTGAACGGCCAAGTACTGTAATGTCGTTCAATGCTCCTGGCACGCCAAAAAAAGCGTGTCATATCCACGTGTCATGTGAAGCAACAGCTTCAAGAACAATGGTAGGTTTCCTCGATCTTCCAGAAAAACTTATTTGCCATTCGGTTGGACAATTTTTCCACGTCCAATGCATACAGTCGAGCGAGCCAATCATCCCCGGAAATCCACGTCGTTACGATTTCTTAAGTAGACGGTCCAAATCCGAATGGGTTGGGGCACGAAGGTACTCGTCTTTATACAAACGTAAAATGGTTTGACAAAATTCACGGACAATCTCGCATATGGTACTCTCCGCAACACGAAAATTTTCATCTTGAGAATCGTAGGATCCTGCGTATGCCAACGTCCGCATGGCAATTGTTATCTTCAAAATTGGTGAAAACCCTGCTTGATGGGGGGCATCGTATCTTTGACGAAAATATATATTTTCACGCTCGCAATCCGCAAGGATACGGAGAAAAAGAGGACGCTTCATACGGAAACGGCGCCTGAATATTTCACCTGAGTACAACGGTCTTTCGATGAAATAATCATTCATCAGTTGTATGTGTCATGCTTGGTGGTTCCTGTCTAAAAATTTACGACCAGGAATAGAACCACCATGTACAGGCACAATTTTTGTTGGAGAATTCAAAAGTTCTTCATATTGCTCTTGAAATTGTGCGCTTCATCTTGAGAAAGTAAATATTTTATGTAGAGTGAATATTTTTTAAGAATGAATGTGTTCACTACAATGTGAGATTGGATTATTAAATAGGCAAAATATGTATCAGATATCCACCGTTCGATTTCTGCACCAGATATCCACCCTTCATTTTCTGCACCCATCTCAACCGTTCTTTTTATGTACTGATCAGATCTCCACCGTTCATATTCTGCACCAATCTCCACCGTTCTTTTTCTGCACCAATCTCAATCATTCTTTTTCTGCACTAATCTCCACCGTTCTTTTTATGTACCGATCAGATCTCCACCGTTCATATTCTGCACCAAACTCCACCGTTCTTTTTCTGCACCAATCTCCACCGTTTTTTTTCTGCACCAATCTCCACCGTTCAATTTTTAGAAAATTACATAATACACTCTATAGCTTTTCCTTTTTATAGGGAGTTGTGTTCACTTCTGAAATCACACATCTCTCAATATCTTTCAATCTAACTAAAAAAGAAAGCAAACATTTTAAGCGATGTCTCAAAAGTGGTCTCAGGCTGAAGATGTAGCCTTGACAAAGGCTTACATAGAGGTATCGGAGGACAACATCACAGGGGCAGCCCAACCTGAGGGCAATTTCTGGGATAAAGTCATCATTTTAATGTATTTCCTTCTTGAAAGTACTGGACATCATTACAAATGTAGATCAAAAGAATCACTCGCTAGTAGATGGAAAAAACACATTTGCAGCAAGATACAAAAATGGAACGAAGCACTTCAAAGAGCCAGAAGGGAGGTTGGAAGTGGCGGCCAAATAATGGAAGAGGTTATATTAACTATTTTTAATAGGTTATATTAACTATGCTAAATAATTATTAATAGGTTATATTAACTATTTTTTGTAATTTTTAGCATGATTTGGCAACGCGTCTGTACTAGTCCGATACGAAGCAAAATTGGTGCTTCTAGCACACATGGGAAGTTGCATCAGAGTGGATCATGTTCAGGTCAACATCTGGAACGTCTCAAACACCTCCAGTTAACCCATCTCAACCAACGGAAGATTGTTATATTCTAACCCCACCAGAAACTCAATTTGAATCGGAAACACCTCCACTAGGCGACGAAGCAAATCCCGAGACTCCCCACGTACCCCAATCGAGTTCAAGATCTGAAAGACCTATTGGTAACAAAAAAAGCCAAGAAGGGAAAAGGGAAGGCTTCGTCCAGTTCACATCTTACTGATTTTGAAAGCCAAAAATTGGCATCCATGGAGAAGATGAGAGAAACTACACTTCTGGTAGAGGCTGGACGAGAGAGAAGGCATGCAGAGAATCTTCAACGTCAACGGGAAGAAGAAGCAGAGAGATTGGCAGTCACAAAAAAGTTACAAGAGGAACGGATTATGTCGATGGACTGCTCATCATACACTCCAATTACAAAGACGTATTGGAAGAACAGAAGAAGAAAAATAGCAAATAAAAATCTTCCAATGAACTTATTTGGAGATTCATCGAATGAAGGGGCCGACTGGTTTCCGGGGAGAAATCAATAAAATGTTATATTTTCATGTGTTTCCTTTCTAGTATTTCCCGTATTTTCGATTTCTTGTATTTCCTTCGTTGTTTGTTGTATTTCCTTTATTGTATTTTCTTCCTTGTTATAAAAATGTTTGTTTGCGTATTATGCATTAATTTTAAGTTACTTTAATTATTTATTCTATTTAATATTAATATTTTAATATAAGTAATAATTAAATTACGAGTACTAATATAATTACTATTATTAATATTAATATTAAAAAAATTTAAAACTATAATATTAATAGGTGAGAGTGGGCAAAGGAAAAAAATAGAATTAATTCCCCCACGGAGCTTGACCATTGGAGACGACCAGGCAGGATCCCGGGCTGGCCCGGGGCTAGCCCTATACCATTGGAGATGGCCTTAGTCAACATTCAAAATGAGAAACTGATGGTATCATCACCTGCGTCAGCTTCACATGCAAATCTAGTGCTGCTGCCAATTTGAAATACTACTAGCTAGTAAACAATTTGTGAAATCATAACAACCCCCCCCCCCCCCTTCTTTCTCTTATCTATTTCTTTTTTTTTTTAGGTCAACACTTGTAGCACAAGATTGGATTGGATTAGAAAACAAATTTGGACTAATTCTACAAGTAGAAAGTCCCTTTATTGTATTTAATTATCCACGAAGGAAATACAGTTATTTTTTAAAATTGGACAATATTTCATTTAGAAGGTAATATTTCTTTTTTATCTACTAGACTTTGTATTTACCGCTCGAACCGAGGAGTATAAAAGGCATATGTCCTCTTCAGTGTGATGTCTTCAATATGATTCTAATTTGAGTTTCACCTCTGGAATCGCAATTCACTACCACTTGACTCAACTACCTTGAATAATTAGAAAGTATAATATACTTGTTTAAAAAATTGTGTGACCTTTGCAAAAGGTGTCCGACTAAAGTTCCAAATCAATACCAATTAAAACGTTCCAAATGAGTTTTCATGAAATATAGCAATTCCTACATACAATTACAATACAAAAGAGTACTCATAAATTAACTTATGGCATATTGTATTTTTTATAGTCTTGGGCAATAGACAATATCTTGTTCCCCCGTCTTTCTATGATCGTGCTCATGGTGAAGACATCGATTGTGACCTCTAAGTTTTATTTTGGGATTGTGATCGACCGTCATAACCCGCAAGATGAGAGGCAATCATTTTCTTAAGGCAACGTCTACTGGCATAACTCCTATACATGCCGGTCGTTCTTATTTTCTATTTTAATATATTTATGTTTATATAAGTTGTTATTTCAAAACAAGGATTCATTTAAATGTAGTGAAAATTAAAAAATTACACAACATTGTATCCTTAAATCAATCAATTATGGGCACCTATTTGTAAATGAAATGGTCAAACTAAATACATTTCTTTATTACTCTTATCTTAAAGAACAAGTTAGCTTCAATCTATAAGAAGAGCTCCTCAACCAAAACAATGACCCATCCAAAAAATACACACCTAAAGTTCTATTGATCAGAATTCTGAAAAACCAAGAAATACAATAATGGCAGAAGTGAAGCTTCTTGGAGCTTGGTTCAGCCCATTTAGCCGGAGAGTAGAAATGGCCCTGAAACTGAAAGGGGTTGAATATGAATTCATAGATGAAGATCTAAGCAACAAGTCCCCTTTGCTTCTCAAGTACAATCCAATTCACAAAAAAGTCCCTGTACTATTGCATAAAGGCAAACCCATTGCCGAATCTTCGGTCATCATCGAATACATCGACGAGACTTGGGAAGGCCCATCCATTCTGCCCAAAGACCCGTATGAAAGAGCCATGGCTCGTTTCTGGGTCAAGTTCATTGATGAAAAGGTACATTCCAATCCATTTTCATGTCTTGTATTTTTATAAAGTTGAATATGGTATCAGAATCGGACCCACAAAGAGATTAAGTTTCCATGTTTTAGATTTGATTAGAATCTAGCTCTTTGTCACCAATTTTTAAATTTCATGTTTTTGACTTTATTAAATACCTCTTACACGTACAATGACATGTTAAGTAAATTATTTAAGAAAGAAAAAGACTTTTTATTTTTCTTTATTTTTTATACTTAATATCTCATCTATCCATCAGCTTAAGTTTTAAGATGAGTTAGATATTCAATACTATTATAATAATTAGTGATAAATTTATGAATTTGTAGTGCTCGGTTGCAATCTGGAAAGCTTGTTTGAGCCCGGGAGAGGAAGGAGAGAAGGCCAAGGAAGAAGCAGCCCAACTACTTAAATATTTAGAGGAAGAAATAAAGGGCAAGAAATTCTTTGGGGGAGATAACATTGGACTTGTTGACATTTCTGCAAATTTCATCGGATATTGGTTTGGAATCCTTCAAGAGCTCATGGGACTTGAACTATTGACAAAAGAAAAGTATCCGAATTTGTGTGAATGGATTGATGGCTACATTAATCACAGTTTTGTCAAGGATAATCTACCTCCTAAGGATAAAATTACCGAGGGTTTCAAGGCCTTCGCTCAACCTGGATTTTCGGGATACAAACCAAAGGTCTAATTTCGTGTGATTTTGGATTGAAGAAAGAATTCTAATGTAAAATTAGTTTGGGTTGTTGCTTTGTTGCTTTGTTTTGATATGATACTTGATAAATAAAACTATGTAAGGATTTAGGTATCAATCACCTGGTGACTGATATACCAAGTGCTTGTCATCCTACATATATAGCAGTCAAAATAATTTAAAATACAACCAAAATCTTACTATCAGGGGTCCATCTTGTCATCGACATTATGTGATCGATTCTAGACGCGATATCCTCATGATATAGGACTATGCGCATCGATGTGTTTTAGATAGACTATATTACCCTTATCAAACGGTTATTAACCAAAAAGCCTTGGACATACTCGACCCGTATCCGGCATACCATACCCGATTGACTAATTCCTCAACTATAAATACCTATCATTAATATGCTAATAAGTACGCACTAAATGCCTGACTTTAAGCTCCGATTGACCTTTCTCATCTCAATCTCCTACTTATGCATCAGAGGGTTATCGCCAGATCACCACCAGCATTTTCTGACGAAGTTCTCTTTGACTCCAAGTTAATAAGTGAAGTTGAGTTTTATTTGACCATCTTGACTTCATATGGAAGAAGAGTATTCAACACGTGACCTTGATAACCATTATTATATTCATTCACTATAAAAATAGGTTCATCAATTGGCGCCGTTTGTGGAAAACTTTAATTTGTACTAGAAAAAGAATGACAACGAGATTCAAAGCTGCTCTTGAGCGGGTTCGATAGCGAGGAGGATAGGAACAGGGGGACAACATCCTTCCCATAAATCCCACCGTCAACATACCTCCAATCGACGAGGAAACTGACGTTGACCAATCGAAGTCCCCTACCCCAGTGTTCTTTCAGCTTACGAAAGAAGATTTGAAGGGTTTCCTTGATGAAGCTAGGAAGGAATGGATGAGTGACCACACCACTCCAGGGATGGGACCTCCGCCCGAGAGACCTAGGCGTATTGAGCGTGAGGCTAATCAAGTTGACGTCGATGTCGATGAGGCCAATAGTAGAGCTCATCGGTTTCAAGAAAGAAGGCAAAGGCAGGACGATCTAGGGGAGCCATCGATCAGCGAGGTGAATAGATTGGCCTCGGAGGTCAAATCTCTTCATAAAAAGATAGAGCGGCATGAGAAGAGGAACGATGAGGAAGTAATGAATCACCGTCTAAGGAAGTCACCCTTTTGTGAGGAGATCTTTTTTGAAAGGTTGCCTACCGACTTGCCAAGATACTGCGGGAGTGAGGATACCGAGAAGCACAGATTGCAATTCAATTTAATGCAGCTACACCGTATCTCGGATAACATTGCAGCCAAGATTTTCTCCACAACTCTCTCGGGCATGGCCCAATCGTGGTTTGGTAGACTCGGGGAAAAATCTATTAAAAATTTCGACCAGCTATGTGATAAATTCATGAGTCGATTCGGTAGCAAAAGGGCCATCAAACACCATGCGAATCACTTGTATATATTCCATTATTCACAGCCCAACAATTCCAAATTTGCCACATCTTTCCCATAATTTATCCATCAAAGAAACTGAATATCAAGTACAAAAAGATGTAATTATCAAAATCAAAATTTTGTAAGG
Organism: Penstemon eatonii; assembly: GCA_038501285.1. NCBI lineage: Eukaryota > Viridiplantae > Streptophyta > Magnoliopsida > Lamiales > Plantaginaceae > Penstemon > Penstemon eatonii. Next base: position 71,125,491 of record CM076710.1, read on the forward strand.
TCAAAACTGGCGTTATCTCTACACTTTTGCAGTTACGATACCAACTTTATCAATCTTCCTAAGTTGACCTTAAAAATTCATACACTCGGCCATTTAGACAACAAAAGACAAAGGATAAGATTGGAAAATACAATTATACCACTTTACCCGTACATCCCCACTTCTCAGCTTTTATGGTTGTGTATATCTCCATCCCGGCTCAGGATCCTCTATACCACTATTAGAGTACCATATTTGTGTACCACTAATAAGTAATTGTCATATGTACATGTGACAATTACTTATTAGTGGTACACAAATATGGTACACTAATAGTGATATAGAGGATCTCGAGCCCTCTATCCCAATCTCTCTCCTGAAATTTTTGTGCCACCCCAACTTTTGTCTCTCTAATTCTCTAAACACATTTTCCCACTTCAAAATAAATTCAAGGAGTTTCGATAAACCAAAATACTAAAGAATTTACTTCTCTGTTTTTGCAGCATATTGAGAGTTTTTGGGTGAGTTGAAAAAATGGCAAAATTGTACCTTGAGTTGGTGGAAGATTGGAGTGTAAATAGCCTCTGCTTCAGATTTAATTTGCCTCACCTCTGTAATTTGTATTTTCATTTAATTAACATGGAAATGAATATCATTGTAAGTCATTAAATATAATGTTCCTTATAAATATTTTTGGTATTATCACTTTAATATTTATCCATGAAGTTATCCTTTTTTATTTGCTTTTTAAGATCTTTATATCATGTGCATGTATCATCCACATTGATAATCCACATGGTACCTTCAATTTTCAACAACTTTTAAAAAAAATACAAAAAATTGTTTATATCCCAATAGACTAATATCAATTTTACATTACACTTTTATATATGTGCCTTAAGTTTAATGAAACAACTTGATATTCTAAAAGTGCTTTGCACTCAATCAATCAAATTTACGTGCGCGAGTACCACGTGCGGCAGTTGCCACTAGGATTTATAAACTATTGAATGTGTGGTTGGAAAGTAAGTTGGTGTTGATTAATTTTGTGTTGGATGAAGACACTAACTATGGAGTATGAAACTCCCATAGCTTTGTGCGATTTTAAGTTTTTCTTGGTACATACTACATACAAGATTGAAAAATTTGATGAAAAATATTTTAGGGTGTTTGTGTCTTTGGTTTGTGTTTATGTCTTTGATTTTGCAGTTCCATGTTTATTTTTTTAATAATAGGTAAATTAAGCATAAGAGAATGGAAATAAATATGTGTAGTAATTGTTACACTGAGAAGCATTTCCTAAACTCTTCTTCATATCCGTATTGATCTTTTTCCACCTATATTTGCTTTAAGATTGGTGCCCACTGATATATTTACATTGAATTAGTGGACTTAGTTTGCAGTGTTTAGAAAGGGTTATATAGTTCTCATTTGCATTAGTGAGCTAAATAGTACTTATAAGTTATAAATTAAAATTAATTACATATTTAATTCAGTGATTATTTAATATTACAAGTAATACTTTACATTCACTCAAATTTATGTGCGCGAGTACCGCGTGCGGCGTCGGCTAGTTCTTATATAAAGATTGAAAAAAAAAAATATACTATATCTCAAAATCAATTAATTATAAGCACACTAACTGTAAAGAGATGGTTAAACTACAGACATTTTTTTATTGGGAAAATTGCTTTTTTGATATCATAGGATAGGTTAACTTGCACTTTTGGTACCATTGGATACAAAAATGCAAATTTGGTATCATAGGATTGGTTTTCATTGTAATTTTGGTACCAAACCCATTTTTTCTACAAAACTAATGGCAATTTACCCCCTACGAAATGCATAATGTTCAATTTACCCCTTTATAATTTGGGAAAAAATCAATTTACCCCTGTAAAATTTTTAGTGAAGAAATTTACCTCATTCAGCCGGAGATTGTAACTCGCTTGCCGAAATTGAGAATAGGCATGCAAACTATTTTAAAACATAGGGGGATAAATTGTCACATTTATCATAACACAAGAGATAAAATATCACATTAATAAAAGTGGATAAAGTGCCGCCTATAAAAATATTAGGGAGGCAATGTGAAACTTTTACAAAATTTCAGGGGGTAAAATGCTCTTTTTTAAACCACGAGGGGGTATATTGAACATTATGCATTTCATAAGGATTAAATTATCATGAACTTTGAGAAAAAAATGTGCTTGGTGAGGTTGTTCATTCGGTGAAAACCGAACCGAACCGAACCGAAATTTCGGATAACCAAAGTTTCGGTTCTTGATTTTTTCGAACCGAAAACCGAACCGAACATCTTAATTCGGTTTTCGGTTCGGTTCGGTTCGGTTCGGTTTCGGTTTAACCGAAATTTTATATTATTGATAATTTATTAAAATTATATAATCAAATACTAAATCATTTATCATAAAAAAAACATCAAATTAATAGGTAACCATAACACTAATCATTATTAAACATTACATAGAACTAAATAGTAAAGTGGTTAACATCTAATAATCATCAAATGACATAAATTAAACTAAAATTCATATCATAGGCATAAAATTAAAGAATTTTACAATAGAACTACAAAAGCTAACATTTAATAATCCTCAATTGACATAAATTAAAAAAAAAAATTCATATCCATAAGCATAAGATTAAAGAATTTTAAAGTCCATAAAATCGAACAAAAAATGTTAACCTTTGAATCAAAAATTCGGTTTTCGGTTCGGTTAACCTAACAAAAATAACCGAACCGAACCGAACACCGAATTAGGCCAAATCTCAAAACCAAAAATCGAACCGAATAGCTTTGGTTCGGTTCGGTTTTCACCGAACTCGTTTCGGTTCGGTTCAGTTCGGTCGGTTATCCAAACCGTGAACACCCCTAGTGCTTGGCACCAAAGTTGCAATGAAAATCTATAATATGGTACCAAATTTGCATTTTCATATCCAATGGTATCAAAATTGCAAGTAGGTCTATAATATGATACCCAAAAAGCAATTTCCCCTTTTTTTATTACTCCTTCTTAGTGAACAAGTTAGCTTCACTCTATAAGAAGAGCTCCTTAACCAAAACAAAGACTCATCCAAAAAAATGACACCTAGAGTTCTATTCATCAGAAATCTGAAAAACCAAGAAATAAAATAATGGCAGAAGTGAAGCTATTCGGACGTTGGAACAGCCCCTTTAGCCAGAGGGTTGAAATGGCCCTAAAACTAAAAGGGGTTGAATATGAATTCATAGATGAAAATCTAAGAAACAAGTCTCCTTTGCTCCTCAAGTACAACCCAATTCACAAAAAAGTCCCTGTACTATTGCATAATGGCAAACCCATTGCTGAATCTTCGGTCATCATCGAATACATCGACGAGACTTGGGAAGGCCCATCCATTCTGCCCAAAGACCCGTATGAAAGAGCCATGGCTCGTTTCTGGGTCAAGTTTATTGATGAAAAGGTACATCCCAATTCCAAATCCATTTTCATGTCTTGTTTTTTATAACATCGAATATGGTATCAGAATCAGACCCACGAAAAGATTATGTTTCATAATTTATTAAAATATATACCTCTTACACGTCAATGTATCTTCTCTCTATCAGCTCAAATTTTAAGATGATTTAGACATTCAATAATACAAATGAATTAATGATGAAGTTATGAATTTGTAGTGCTTGACTGCAATGTCCGAAGCTTGTATAAAGACAGGAGAGGAGAAAGAGAAGGCAATTGAAGAGGCAGCCCAACTACTGAAATTTGTAGAGGAAGAAATAAAGGGAAAAAAATTCTTTGGGGGTGAAAATATTGGACTTGTTGACATTTCTTCAAATTTCATGGGATATTGGTTTGGAATCCTTCAAGAGCTCATGGGACTTGAACTATTGACAAAAGAAAAGTATCCAAATTTGTGTGAATGGATTGATGGCTACATTAATCACAGTTTCGTCAAGGATTATCTACCTCCTAAGGATAAAATTTCCGAGGTTTACAAAGCTTGGCTCAACCGAAGGTCTAATTTCGCGTGATTTTGGATTGAAGAAAGAATTCTATTGCAAAATTAGTTTGGGTTGTTGCTTTGTTTTGATATGATATGATATGATACTGATAAATAAAAGTATGTATATATGGTAAATAAAATTAGTTTGGGTACTATGTGCTCAACAAATTTCGTGTACCAATCTTGTCGTTCTGGTTTTCATCTTAAGTTGTATCATTTTATCGAACATTGTTGCATAATTTAATATTTAGCTCTAATTTTTTTAACGCCATTAAATATTTTTACTGAAGCTACCACTATATTTAGCTCTAATTTTTTTACGCCATTAAATATTTTTACTAAAGCTACCACTAATTAAGTTGTCATGTTTGCGGCACATGTTAAATCTTGAATTTTACGTTACAAACAACTCCAGCACTCATATAGGCAAAATTATAAAATTCTTTCAAACTAATTGTTGATTTTGATTTTCATCTCAAACTATATTGACTCATCGAATTTGGCCTCATAATTTAATATTTGCACAAATTTCTTTATCTTGTCACTATTGTGAGTATTGTCCCATATAGAATAGAGGCAATTCTACGTAATAAATATTTTACACAATAACATCATGCAAGTTTCGCATAACATATATAAGGGAATATCTTTAATTTTCCCCTATATTTTACCACTTGTTTTGTCGTTAATTTGTTCTATTGGTATCACAACCATCATTATTAGGGGAAAAAATAACTTATCCAAATTCGTCCCGTAATTTTATATTTTTTTGGAATATCGTCTCATTTGCTACATGGATGCTTACGTGTTGTGACATGGCAAATTTTAGCATAAACAATTATATAAGATAGCAAAATTCGTCCCAAACTAATTACAGATTTTGATTTTCGTCCCAAATTATATCAACAAGCCGACTTCCGTCCCATAATTGAAATGACATGGGGAAAAAATTGTTCCAAACTAATTGTAAATATTTATTATTTATTAATACAAAAAATGCACAAATTTTTCCTAATGAACTGAGATAGGATTTTTTTTCTCAAAAGCACACGAAATTTTAAAAGTTCATACTATTTTTCTCTTAAAAAAAGTTAGTGGCAATTTACTTCCATGTGATATTCATAATATTCAATTTACCTTGAATTGCTTATTTTCAAATTATAGGGGATAAATTGTACATTATGAATATCATAGGGGATAAATTGTCATTAGGCCCAAAAAATAATAGAAGATGAATTGTCATTTTCATTAAATTAGAAATTTATTAATGGACTAAATTCATACAAAATGACAAATTTTGAGACGAAATTCGACGAATTAATAAAATTTGGAATGAAAAACCAAAATATTATAATTAGTTTGGAATGAATTCTACTATCTTATATTGCTAAAATTTACCACGTCTTGACACGTAAGCAACCATGTGGCAAGTGGAACTATATTCCAAAAAAATATAAAATTACGGAACGAAATTGACTAAGTAAAATAGTATGGGATCAAAATTCAAAATCACTTATTAGTTTTAGACGTTGTCTACAATTTGCCTATATTATTAAGTTTATTCATAAATAAAAGTAATCACTTATTATTCGGTTCAAATGTTTAGCGGACGAGATTGTTCTGGTTAAAATACACTCCATTGTTCGCGTAAATATCAGCACGTCATTAAATGCTCAGCTACATATTACAATGTCATGTACATTATTGGTCAATTGCTAATTATTATATATTTTTTTCCTTTCATTTTCGAATCGGATTCTGAAAGAATTAAGTTAATTTAAAATTTTAAATCCATATTAGTCCACGTTATTTAGAATTATGAATCTATCTAATCGAAACATGTACACCAAATATCGAATCAAAATTCTCTTAAAACATGGTTCATGTTAAAGACGGCTCCATCGACGGCCCTACATCTAACAACCTTTTAGATTAATTTCGTACATGAGTAAATCTGAATGTACACCAAACATACATATATAATTATATATCCAACTTTTTTTTTTTTTTTTTGATAATTCTAATTATATATCCAACTTACTTGAACCTCAAATTCTTTTTAGCCCACATATTCAAAGTCCACCATAATTGAATATGCGGGTATGAATTTTTTTTTTTTTTTTTTTTTGTGATGGACTATTTCGCGAAGAAGGGACTGGGCCAGCTCATAAGGGTATCCGTTTTATTTTTCTAAACTATATTATGATAGACCCCTAAAAATAAAAAGAAAAAGAAAAAACTACATTATGATAGAGGAATTCGATTTTCAAATTGAGATAAACTTTTCAATGAAAATGAAATGTCGGACGCGCAAATGTAAATTAAATTATCAATTCAAATTTTACTCATTAAGGATTAAGGAATAATCCGGTGGCAGCTTGAACCATGGATCAAAGTTTTGTTTTGAGAGAGTAAGTTTCGATCAGTTAATGATTGAAAACTTTTTGAAACTTTTGAAAATATTTTGGAAACAATAAGGAAAAATTGTTAAAAAAATTACTAAATTAAAAAAATAAGAGAGTTTCAAGGAAAATAGTACATGATTTCGACGTTACATCTTTTTTTTATTTTACTTGATTTAAAAACGAATTTTTTTTATTTTTCAAAGGAAAATGTGAAACTTCTGATCCATGGCAATGAACTAAATTAATTAAAGAATGTTTACCTTGAATTAGTAGCATTCAATAACGAGAAACTGATGGTCTAATTACCTGCGTCAGCTTCACATGCAAATCTGGTGCTGCCCATTTGAAATACTACTAGCTAAGTAGTGAACAATTTGTGAAATCAACACTATTTCTCTTATCTATTTCTTGTCTTTTTCGAAGTCAACACTTGTAGCACAAGATAAGATAAAGATTAATTAGATTATAAAAGGTAGCAATTGAAATTTGGAAAATCCCTGTATTGTATTTAATTATGCATGAAGCAAATGCAGTAATTTTTGGAATTGGACAATATTTCAATTAGAAAGCAATTTAATTGTGCAACAGCAAATGGAGTCGGACTAAAGTTCGAAAATCAATGCCAATTAAAAGCAGACTCCGAAGCAAATGTAGATATGGGCATAGCAAATACATGACGTGCCAATGACGATAACACGGGATACATTGGAGTGTGCATTTTCCACCACTCCAAAAGATCAAATCCTGGAGAATCATTCACTATATGCTCGCTCAAATATCTTTCCAATTCAGTTTGATCATTCATCCCGATCCCGCACAACATTTGTTGATATTGCTTTCTTACTGATCTCATTTTATGCCTTTCTCGTTCAGCCACACTAATATCAGATGCTCCGGTAATCGTTTTTGTGCCACTTTCATTAGCACTTGAGGAAACTTCCGCATCGGGCATATTTGACTTATACTCGTTAAACAGCTCAGTCACAGCATCCTTTGCCAAATTTGCAATTCTTGACCCTTCAGTAGTACCGTGCATGTCTTTCATAATATGATGCACATAATTGAATTTGTTACGTGGGTCTAGTATAACTGCAACACACAATATCATGTTCATCTGATCATTGTCCCCAAAATATTTATCAAATTTCAATTTCATTCGTTCTGCAATTTCTCTCAAGTGAGTATCGGAAGACCCCATCCATTCTTTTAACAAGTCATCTACATCACCAATTTCATCAAGAAAAGTGTTAGATGTCACGTACAAAGAACCTGACACTCGGAGGGTGAGATCATAAAAGTGTTGTAGTATTTTCACCATTTTTTCAACAATGGTCCAATCATCTCTTGTGGGGAAACCAATTTTTCCATAGGGTCCAGTCGCGCGAAATTCAGCATCACACAATTCATACCTTTCAAAGACACGTTGGAAAATCAAAGCCGTCTCCAACATCAAATACACAGAATTCCATCTCGTTGGACAATCCAAAGACAACGTTTTCTTGCTTTCAATCTTTTCTTCAAGTTGAAAACGTTCAAATTTAAGCAGTCGGGCTGATGATTGCCTAACATACCTCACCAAATTACGAACCCGTTCAACTGATTGACTCACATCTTTTAATCCATCTCTAACAATAAGATTAATTATGTGAGTCACACATCTCATATGCAAGAATTTCCCCCCCAAAAGTGCAGTTCCTTTTCTAACAAACCTCTCTCTCAGAAATGCCACACTAGTATCATTTGCAAAAGCATTATCAACCGTAATTGTGAATACATGAGAAATACCCCAATCACCTAAACATTTTTCTATCAAGAGACCAACTTCATCACCTTTATGACTAGGGCATGGAATGAAATCAATAATTCTTTTATGTAGCTTCCATTGATCATCAATAAAATGTGCAGTCAAACACATGTAGTTAAGCTTTTGGTTCGAGGCCGTCCATGTGTCGGTAGTAAGTGAAAGTCTATGTTCATTTTTTCTAAAGTAATCTTTCGACTTATTCTTTTCCTCAAGATACATCTTAAAACAATCTCTAGCAACTGTTGTCCTATGAGAGATAATGAATTGTGGACATGCAACTGACATCATATATTTGAAACCTTCTTTTTCCACAGTTATAAACGGGTGTTCATCAACAATAAGAGATACATTAACAGCTTTTCTAACAGCTTCCGGATCAAATTTCCAAAAAGATGACATCTCTTTATGGTCCTCTTCATCCCCAGCCCCAATCACACTACGACAAAAACTTTGAATTGTATAACTATCATTTGTACTTCTAGCAATATTATTAGGGTGTAGCTTACATACCGACATGTGTTTGTTCATTCCCAATGTTCCATTTCTCCCGGGATCAAAAGCATAACTTTTATCACAATATTTGCATTGAGCCCTCATTTTGCCATTCTTCGTAATTTCAATGAAGTGTTGCCATGCCCTAGCTCTCTTCTTATTAGCAGGTTGTTGTTCTTCAGATACTTCTGGTGGTGGAACTGGAGCTGAATTTGGAGTCGGAGTTGCAGTTGGTGTTGGACTTCTTGTAGTTTGAGACGGGTTCGGAGTTGGAGTTGGAGTGGCAGCCATATTAATACAAATATTTTGTTGTTCTTCAGAGGATGGATGAAGGAGTGGACGTCCTGAACCCGATGAAGACATCCTATACATTATCCAAATTTATTATACATATCAAATAAAAAAATGATATATAAGTAGATAACAACCTTTAAATCCAAAATTCTGCCAATTCTTTTTCTGCCAATGATATATAAGTATATAACCACCTATAAGTATATAAATATATACATGAGGAGGAGTATCTTCGGCAAAAGCAGAAAAGCTTATATCCATTTACTAATTTGACTTCAAAAATTCAAGTGAAGGATTTCTTTTCTTCTAACCAATGATTCATAAGTTATGAAAATTGCTGATTTATTCACTTCATGAAATATGATAGAAAGATATTGAAATAATTATACAACATGCTAGCTATTTCCTCTGTTAATCATCCAAATCACTTAAAAATTAGAATACATAATATTGATAATAATCTCAATCTTTGATATTAAATTTCAATTCAAACCATTAAAGTCTTTTAACTGAATGATAAATTGAAACAAAAACCTGATCAAATCCCAAATTAAATAGGACATATTAGTTAATATAACATGAAAGAAAAAAAAAAAACGAGACCTTCAAAGACAATATTTTTGCAAGGATAGAGAAAAAATATACTACATAATCGGATTTGTGGCATTATGCAAAACATAATCAAGAACCCATCTAGAAAATAACGATTATTAAAAATCGAGAAGGAAGAAGAAAAGTTACCTGGCTGGAGCTGCTGTAAACGCCGACCGCGTGGGCTGGAGCTGGAGAAAAAGCCGGTCAGGCCGCGTGGGTTGGAGCTGCTGTAAACGCCGGCCGCGCTGCGTGGGCTGGAGCTGCTGTAAACGCCGGACGGGCTGCTGTAGACGGCGGAGGATGAGGAGTGGAGGAGTGGGCTGTTGTGGAGGAGAGTACTTAGGACTTTAGGTTCGGTAATCGTACGCGGCGGGGAAAGGAGATGGAGATATTGGATTGGGAATTTTAATTTGTGAGTAAGAAGAGTATTGTACAGCTACATTTTTCTCAACATATTTAAAAAAATAAAAAATAAAAAATAAAAAAATAAATCTGTACAACCGGTTCGGTTTAGGAAATCGACCGGTTTTACCGAAAATCGATACCTATATATGTTCAGTTCTGAGACAAGAATCGAATACTGAATCGCAAAATCGGTTCAGTTCGAGAAAAACGTGTGAAATAGGTGAAAAACGGTTAAATATCCATGAAAGTTGGTGGAACCAATCAAATAAATTTTATGTAATTGATGAAAACTTATGAAATCGATCTGGGTGAAATCTATGAACACTGGTGAAGTAGGTGAAATGGATGAAATCGGTAATAAATAGTGCCTGTAAAATCAATAAATTCAAGTGAAATCGATGAAAATGTGGGTGACAATTGTGAAAACATGGGAAACAAATTGACGAAATCAGTTGAAAAAGGTTAAAGTCTGTAATGTGAAATCAATTAAAATTCAAGTGAAATTTATTTAAAAAAAACACATGTGAAATCGGTAAAATATAAGTTAAATTGATAAAAATAAGTAAAATATGAAAAAGAAAAAAAAGTTTAACTAGCAAAAATTGTGTCAACTAAAACAGTAGAATTTTTTTTTTTCAATATGAGAAAACAAAAGAAATCGATGAAATTTAGGAAAAACAATGAACAATAGGTTATAATTGATCAAGAACGAGTAAATCAGTTAAAAAATGTAAAATCAATGAAAATTGAATTAAACTAATCAATATAATAAATGAAATGGTTTAGATCGATAAAGAAATATCTTTCAAATGATAAGGTAAGTGAAATAATTTGAGATATTCTTATAAGTAATTGAAGATGTATAATATAATTATTTGAGTTGAAAATTCGGTAAAAACATAAAAAAAAAAAAAAAAAAAAAAAAAAAAAAAAAAAAAATCGGTAAAAACATGTGAAATTGATAAAATTCAAGTGAAATTCGCGAAAAAAATGGATGACATTGTTGAAACAATAAAATTACTTAAAAAATGATGAAACATATGAAAAACACTTAAAATCGGTGAAAAATGCTAAAGTCGGTGAAAACATGTGAAAATTGATTAAAGTGTAAGTTAAATTAATAAATTGAAAAAAGGTTCAAACAACAAAATCAAAGTCAAACCATTAGAAAAATGGTTTAAACCCAAAAAAACTAAAGAAATCGATGAAAATACCCATGATGAAGTTAATAAATTGAATAACAGTCATTAATATGTGCTATTCTATGACATAATTGAGTTAATTTCACTCTGATTTACGACAAAATACTACTGAAATTAAATAGACACGTACAACGTATGTGCACTTCAAACCAGTGACAAAAATGCATGTGAAATTGTAAATGCATTTGAAATCGATAAAAAAAAATCGGATAAAAACAGGTAAAATCGATCAAAATAAAGGTAAAGTTGGTAAAAATATATGAAATCGATGAAAATTAATTGGAACGGAATTTCTAAGAAAAATGATGAAACCAGTGAAATCAAGTAAAATTTGGTAAAGCCGGTGAAGGGTAAAATCGGTCAAAAACGTATAGTTGGTAAAACATATTTAATCAATGAAAAATTCAGGTGAATAACATGTGAAATTAGTGAAAAAAATGAAAAATAGGTAATAAAAAAGGGGTTAAAATGGTAAAAAAAAAAGAGTGAAATCAGTTAAAAAAGAGTTTAACCGGTGAAATCGGTAAAAAAAATTATTTAAACTGAAGAAGAAAACAAATAAATCAACAAAAAATGAGAAATCAATGAAAAATGTCATAACCTATAAAAAAGGAGCACAACTCTTTCATAAAAGTCGTAAGGTATTGAATTCAAGTTCCATCAAAACGGTATGTATATTTTATTGTATGCTAGTGTAATTATTCTATATTCTGATGTAAAGATTGAAAAAAAATACTATATCCCAAAATCAATTAATTATAAGCACCCTAATTGTAAATGAAATGGTCAAACTACAGACATTTTTTTTTTGTTTCTCTGTCTTAATGAACAAGTTAGCTTCACTCTAAGAATAAGAAGAGCTCCTCAAGTCAACCAAAACAAAGATCCATCCAAAAATACACACTAAAGTTCTATCAATCAGAATTCTGAAAAACCAAGAAATACAATAATGGCAGAAGTGAAGCTATTCGGACGTTGGAACAGCCCATACAGCCACAGGGTTGAAATGGCCCTGAAACTGAAAGGGGTTGAATATGAATACATAGAAGAAGATCTAAGAAACAAGTCCCCTTTGCTTCTCAAGTACAACCCAATTCACAAAAAAGTCCCTGTACTATTGCATAATGGCAAACCCATTGCCGAATCTTCGGTCATCATCGAATACATCGACGAGACTTGGGAAGGCCCATCCATTCTGCCCAAAGACCCGTATGAAAGAGCAATGACTCGTTTCTGGGTCAAATTCATTGATGAAAAGGTAAATTCCAATCCATTTCCATGTCTTGTTTTTTTAGAACATTGAATATGGTATCAGAATCGAACCCACAAAAAGATTAAGTTTAATATTTTTAAATTTCATGTTTTTGACTTTTGGAAAACTACATGTCAAGTAATCTTTTTTTTTTTTTTTTTTAAATTATTGTCTCTTCTCTCTATCAGCTTAAGTTTTAAGATGAGTTAGACATTCAAAAATATAAATGAAGTTATGAATTCGTAGTGCTCGGTTGCAATGTGGGAAGCTTGTTCGAGCCCGGGAGAGGAAGGAGAGAAGGCCAAAGAAGAAGCAGCCCAACTACTTCAATCTGTAGAGGAAGAAATAAAGGGTAAGAAATTCTTCGGGGGAGACAATATTGGACTAGTTGACTTTGCTGCAAATTTCATTGGATATTGGTTTGGAATCGTTCAGGAGATTGCGGGACTGGAACTACTGACAAAAGAAAAGTACCCAAATTTGTGTGAATGGATTGATGGCTACATTAATCACAGTTTTATCAAGGATAATCTACCAGATAAGGACAAAATGACTAAGGCTTTCAAAGCCTATGCTCAAGCTGGATACAAACCAAAGATCTAATTTAGCTTGATTTTGGATTGAAGAAAGAATTCTATTGTAAAATTAGTTTGGGTTGTTGCTTTGTTTTGATATGATACTGATAAATAAAATTAGTTTGGGTACCAATTTTCATTTATATGTACTAAATAAATTTCGTGTACCAATTTTGTCATTTTGGTTTTCATCTTAAGCAGTATCATTTCATCGACTTTTGTAAGTTGTCATGTTGGCGGCACATGTGCTAAATCTAAAAAATTTACGTGACAAACAACTCCAGCACAGAGAAATAGGCAAAATTGCAAAATTCTTCCAAACTAATTGTTGATTTTGATCTTCGTCCCAATCTTTGTTAACTCACCGAATCTAGTCTCCTAATTTAATAATTTGCATGAATTTCTTTTTTTTTTTTCTTTTTTTCTTTTTTCGTCAATTTTGTTCCAAATAAGATGGAAGAAATTATATGCAATAAATATTTTATATAATAGCTTCGTGTAAGTTTCGCATAACACAAGTGAATGTCTTGCATTTTTCCATATTTTTTACCTCTATTTTGGCTTTAATTAGTATTATTGGTATCACAACCATCATTAGGAGAGAAAAAAATATAGTATGCCAGATTGAGTTGAAGATTGCCAAAGAAAATCACAAGACCAAACACAACAAGAGTCGGGCTTTTGATTAATATTATGAAAAACATTAATGTTTAGATTTCAAATAAAGCATGAATCAACTTTTACAGTTACCATTTCAAATAAAGCATGAACAACTCGAGCCAAAAAATATGTGATCTCGATCCTGAACGCCCACATAAATTATACTGTCTCTTAACTTGCAAATCCACACATGATCAGAGTGAAAAAGTTTCATTCTTCAAAAAGCTTAATATCAAACTAAAAGAACTGCAAGAGCTAATAGCAAGCTAGATAAAAGGCATGATTAAGTAAAACAACTTAATAGAGAACTGTTTTATTAAAATATAAAATATCTATGATTTGCCCATATCAGTTTCCCTCTTATTTTTTTTGATAAATATAATTTCCCTCTTATCAGTAGACAACATAATGTCAAAAAATTCACTCAATGGAAGAGCTTTTCCATGATTCATGAAAGGGTCAAGATACCAACTCATAGTATGGCACATCTGTCCAATCCAAAAGCTCTAAAAAATCTTCTGCCACTAGGCCACAATCTGGACCATAAGCTCGAGGGTGGAGGAGCAGTGGCCTCGAGAAGTCTCTCCTTTTCAGTGTCTAAACCTTCCTGATCATCGTCATTGGTGGTCTCACCAGGAACATTTTCTCCCAGATCATTATCACCAGCCTCTGCAATCTCTCCAGGTTTCTTGTCAAACAATCCCTTAAATTGTTCGCGAGCCTTTCTGTGGATTTCCTGATTGACCCGACAAGCACTTTGTGAAACTCAATAATTTTGAACGATGTGGAACAGTTGAGGATCAAAGATGATAAAGTATAAGAGAAATAATCTAAACTCTTCCTATCAAAATTAGAAGTTACTTTTTCAACTAACCTGCTCCTCCTTTCTGAGCTTAAGGAGAGCTGCCTTTGCAGTTGACTCCGATGATTTATCAGTGGTCATCATCTAGAAGATGTAGTTTGATTCAGAAGGGTGTAAATAAGTAACCAAGTATTGAATAAATATTTTTTTACCTTATTGAAATCAGCTCTAGCTTCTCCAAAATCTCCAGCTGCCATGTAGGCCATTCCACGACGGTAAAGGGCTTTGACATGAACAGGGTTGGTGTCCAAAACCTGTATAAAAGTAGAAATGCAGATGGAGGTTCGTTGTACTTTATATGTCAAACAACAAAATTCTGAGTCCTGAGGATGAGAACAATCACTATAAAGCAAATATAATAACTTTTAAAATAAAGTCTAAGATATTACCTTGTTACAAGCTTCAATTGACTTCCTAACTTCACCCATTTTCAGCAAGCAGGCAGCCACATTCAGGTGCAACATATTCTTCAGGCATTGAACAAAAAATAAATTATCACATGGAAACAATATCTTTATAATAAACATCTACTCCACATATCCGGCAATAATATCTTCTAGTGTGTGTCCTAATATGCTTAATCAGAATCCTTCTTAGACTTACTCTTGTATCCGAAAATTCCTTTCCCTCCTCGTCATCTTGAGGATTTACATGATTAAACTCCCGAAGCACCTGCAGGGGAATTACCAAATTTAATTGCTTAACAAAGTTGAGTAAAAAATGCATCGAAGTGACAGGGAGTTATGAAATGTTTTTTAAAATGATACTGAGGTTAGACGCGACTAGGATTCTCAGAAAATAAGACCTTAAACGAAAGGCGAAAGCAAATATTTTTAATGGTCTTTAGAATTAGTACATATAGAAGGAAGAAAGGCTGACAATGGGATTGAAATTCTTGATCAAAAGTTCAAACCCAACAACTGAAAAAGTAGTATTGAAACTTGAACCCCCCCTTTAGTATTCAAGAAGTTGAAACATAAATTTTACAACAGCTGCTGCTCTAGAATGCACATAATACATCAATGTGATTAAGAGAAACAGAAATATACATGCTCATATTTTGCCTTGGCAAGTTCATATTTGCCTTCTTTAAATAGCCTGTTACCCTGAAAAAAACAAAGACAACAAATAAACAAAGTTTCTTCAGTATGACCAAACTCTTATAATTACTATTCTGTTGCTCAGGACTAAAAACTAAAAGATTCAACTGAATGTTGAAATGTTCCATTTCATGTCGCAAAAGCACAAAATAAGAGACACATGACGCATGGGATCATCTGGTTAACGGATGCACATATGATTCATCCTAACATCAAGACCTAATTCATACAATAATTCTTTACAGACTCTGCATGTGCAAATCTCCATATAGGTTCATTGCAAATTTCTGTACTACAAGAACTAAGATCCAAAATTCTCATGCAGATCTTACAACTTGAGGTGAACCTACCAGCATGTAGGAGACTGCTAAGATAGATACAAACAAAATCTTTTCCAATTTTTGCACAAGTCCTAAATACTCAAAAGAATTTCTTAAAATAGTCAAGTAACATATACCGTGCCTTTAATCTTCTCAACATCATCCATTATTTCTCTAAAGTTGAAACCACTCCAGTCCTGCAACAATGATTTCTATTACAAACAAGAACAAAATTGTGGGCAACAATTTCAGCTAAAAACACAAAATGAGAATGAATATTGAGACTAATACCAGGAAAACCCAATTTTAGCAGGCTCATACCATAATTAATGAATTGAGTACAAAATGCTAGCTAATTTACCTAACGTAAAAATTTGGAATCTGAAGTGTCTTAAACTCACTTTCATTCACTATAAACCATCCAATCATTTTCGTGGTTTTTCCCACCAAAATTGGATCCTGATATGCTAGATTAGTATTCTTAAATGTATACATAATTTAGCTAAGAATAGTTCAGAGATATAAGGAAGGAAACATGATGCCTTATATAACATTAGCCTTTTATGCTTCATTAATAATAATACTAAAAAATGACCTACTCACACAATTCTAAGATGAGATAGTGGTTTGGCACAAGAGTGTTCCAGAAAATATATGCAAAAGCAATTCATTTAAAGGGTGAGTATTTAATCCTATATTTCAACATAATAAATGGATCTATTATATATCCCTCAACCTCAAAATATTGTCCTAAAGTTTTAACTTTCTGTATGAAATCTGGATGCAGGCTTTTTTCAATAAGACGAGTTGGTGTATAATAATTCACTACATATGATTAGGCTTGCCGACGTCAAAGGTTTGAGCTATGTACAATATTCAAGCATTTAAGTCATTATGAAGTGATTTCAGCTTTATTTTCTACAATTCGATGTTGCCTGTTCATACAGCACAGAAGATTCGACTCACTATCCTTTTAGATAGCAATCTTCCAGTTCAATGGTTTTTCGAAGATCATTTTGTGAACCTACTGTACTTCTCTCTTTTCTGATTCCCAAGGTCATTACAATTGATGCTTGTCGACACAAATAAAGCTAGAAATTGGAATCCTGTTATCTGAAATCCCTGTACATTTCCTCCCCACCTGACCTGATAGAAAAAATTCACCTGGATACTTCCCTCAAGTGTCGTAGTATACTTTGCATACAGTATGTGTACAGATACCTTTCTTAACTTTCCCATAAATTATGCTTTTCACAAAATATTTAATAATTCGCAGTCTCCAGTCTTATCAAGCACATGGGTCTAAGGTAAGATTTTTTTTGGGGACCATTTTAAGTTTTCTTTATCATATTCGTGAATCTGCACACCTTTTGCTTCTCATAATCAAGAAGCTCAATCTCCCATTGGATGTAAGAACCTTGAGGAACTTCAGCTGGCCTGTCGTACAAGTGAAGGACATAGGTCAATAAAATTCTTGTATTAAGAATGAAAATAAGATCATGAAGGCACCATGACAGCATGCCCATGTAATCATTTTGTGAGCTACATTTAGATGTGCAATATTAGTAAATGAGTATGGTATGCCAAAGGTTAACCTTTCAAACTTGTCATAAGCATAATCAGGGGGGCATTTAACAAGAGCAATCTCTCCAGGCAACATCAATCGAGTGCACATTTCAAAACCTTCTGGCACCTAGCATCAGAAGCATATCATAAATGATCCACATAAGCAACTAAAGAGAAAAATGAAAACAATCAATCAAGGGTTTTGGACAGAGTATTTGGTCTCTTATATGAAGAGAGAATACTTCAAAAAATTATTAAAGTAACAGCCTATACATGGAGGGGGAGAAACATGCCATATGTAAAGACTTTGATGATACAATTATAGGTACTAAAAGTGGCTTACTAGCCCTTCTCCTGATCTGAATTCCAAAGGCTGACCGTTGTTATCGACTCTTGTATCATAGAAAACGGTATTTTCTTCGTTGAGAAGCATCCCCTTGTAGTGGACATGTAGCAGACTGTCAAGAAGAGGGCAATCCATAGGAAATTCACCTAATTATTTCAAGACAAACATAAAGCACATACCATCAATATTTTCGCAAATTAAAGTGCAAATATTAGACTCAGACAGATGAAAATAACCAAAGGAATCACTGTAATTTACCAACAAAAGCAAGAAGAAGAGTCGGAAAAGAAATTTATATGAAAGATCTGAACCAATGGGGGGAATTGAGGACTAACTTACTCAAGTTCTACATGGACGGAAAAACTGGATTACAAAGAACAGCATGCAGCCAACTTAAATTTGATAACAAATAAACAATAATTATATAACGAAATATAACTACATGATGGCATGAAAGCATGATCCATTAAAACTGATCAAACTTGAGAAGACCTCTAAAAACTAGACCAAAGTGCTCACTTATCTGCCAATAACCAAGTTAAGACAAATCCAAACAGATGATTAAAAAAGATTGGGTAACCCGTAAAAATAGTTGATTAATTAGGTATCTAAGATATAAATTCAGAAGATTTTTTGCAATACTCCAGGAATGCTTGTTTCATTTCTCCTGGAATGATTGGTCAACGTTGAAGATTTAGCTGAAATGTGAATAGCTAGGAATATATTGGTAAAATATGAGCCTATAAAGCAAGTTCTATTGTCAGTGGCCACTGGAGTGAGAAAAAAAAATTGATCTAAGATCAAACTAAATAAATAGCAAGCTTTTCAAGTCAAAGAAACTCAAAAGGATGCTGCGATTTCCATATAGCAAGGAGCTATCCAGGCAAACATATACAAGATCCAGAAAGCAGATTCTTGATAACAAGAAAGTTTCAGGAGGTTCTTTTACAGCAGTCAAATTTACATGAAAAACTAGGTCACTTTTATTGGAGAACTTTACAGCATCTATATATGGATGGTTGAATTGCAAAAACAAGCATATGTAGCATTCCAGCTCAAGCAAATTACAAATTAAAGATGGAGCAACACCTCTTCCATCACGCAGGCGGCGTTTTATTAAGCGTCCATCTCCAAGCACATCACGCACCTGAAAGTCCAAACTAGGTCATTGCAAAGAAACTTAAAAGGAAAAACAGACCAACGTGAAATTCGATTGGACTAGTAAGAAAGTATCACGAAAATTACTCCTTTTTTCCTGTAAAGACTTTAACAATCTATTATCTAATCTAGTCACACAACACAATCTTATTTGGAGATGGTTGGCATAGGTAATCATACTAACCTCAACATCACATTCTTTGCTTTTCCTTTTTCACATCAATTAACAATCCTGAGACAACAAAAGTTAAGTAAAGAATGGCATATTTACCTGAACAAAGTGTACCAGCTCCACTTCAAAGTGGACTTCATCAATACCTTCTATTGAGGGAATCAGAGGGCTTTGAGTTAAGTATTCCTTTTTAACATAAATTACTGCCTTTTCTCCCCGTGACATTGTTCCAATTCCCATCTCAAGACCTTTAGGTATCTAATTCAGGAAAAACATCAATGACAATAACTTAGAAGCGTGTTATTAACTTCAAAAAACTGGATTGAATTGATTTAAAAAAGCTTAATAAGGTTTCATATGGGAAGTATGTAGACAAAGCATATTACAAGAACAAAAATAGCCAAAATCAATGATCAATAAGGAAGAACAGAAAACATGAAGGACATGGTACTAACCTCTGATTTTCCAAAAGTGAAGAAAAATGGTTCTCCTTGCGTATATGAAAAAATTACTTTTCCATCTCCTGACTTCCCTGAAATCCTAGTAGCATTTACACATAAAGTAAATTTGCAGTCCAACGAAGAGAAGAGCATCATATTGCCCATAAAAGGAACAAAAAGCTTCAATGAGACACAAGAAAAGCCCCTGCTTCATACTCCTCCAATGGGATTTCCAAAGTAACCAATGCAAGAAGAACATAACGAGATAGCATAAACAATTTCATACCAAGCTTTAACTTCATACGGTTCCCTGGGTTGTTCCCAACCTTGTCCTTCTTCCATTACCTATTCAGACAAGTGAAAATGAAAATAAAAATAAAGTTTACATTTAATGATATATCCTGCTTAATTTGAATGACGCAATTGTAATCACCACCAAGCCTGCAACAACTGTCGCAACCTTCTGCTATTTAATTTTTATTGAATAACCAAGTTTATGAAATATGGTCCTTAGCCAAAAACAAAAAACAAAAAAAGAAGGAATAAGATTGTGCTATTATTAAATAATTATTGGAAGCCCCGAACTGAGTAAAAGATTAAAGCAATCGATAAAATTTTTGAAATATTTTTATTTAGTGCAAACATCTAAAGAATATGTTAGCAGATTCAGTGACTGGGAAAACGTTTTTGGTTAATTTACATATTTCTCAATGGGAGTGAAAGGAACAAATGCACTCATGCACACCATTACCTTCTTTAAGACAGCTAAATCTTCAGTAATAACCTGACAAAAAAATATAGAAACAATATCCAAATCAATATGTAGAAAGCTAGAAACTCAGCACACTGGAGATCACACAGTAATGTACTAAACATAAGAAGACCATGAAAGTAGTCAGAGACGATACTAAAAGCTTAGGAGGAAGTTTTCGGAAGGCAATTGGAATATAATATAATAATAACTCGGTAGATTTAATATTTTTCTCTTAATAGCAGATGTAACATTCTTGCCTTGACTTTTGAGAAATCAATCAACTCAATCTCAAAATGAAGCTCGTCATCCTTTGGAAATCCATCGGCAACCGACAGAGGGCATTCATCTTCACCGTAATGCAGCTCAGGTTTCACCTTGAACTGAAACAAGAGGTTACTCTATCTTAAAAACAACCAAGAAAGGAGAATAATACTTTTTTATGATTTGGCATAATTAGAAGAAAAAAAAATTAAAAAGTTCCCCGTGGGGCTCTCTACTCCATCTGAATTGTCTAAAAATAGTAATCAGTTTTCCCACTCACTGCATAATATATTTGAAATAAAAATAATGACTGGAAATGGAAATGCCACCTAGTCACCTACCTCGCAAAATTGAATAGAAAATCTGGGATGTGGTACACTGCCATTAAAATTGTGAAATTGAAGCGGGGAAAAATGAACACAAAGAAGTTAGACTATCTGACAAACTATTTTACCATCAGTGAAGTATGTAGCAAAACCTATCTATAGAGAAGTGGGGAGTTCATTTCACACAGACAAGGATGCTTATCCTGATCAGCCTAGTTCCTCTTATGTTTGATCCTTGCCTTTTCCCTAGTTTTAGCAGTGGTTCAGGGAGGTATCTCACATTGCCTTTAACACAGGGTAAGTTGATTATATCCTTTGTTATACTCTGCTATCCTCCCCAAACTGTCATTTTCAGTGGTTTCTATTTTTTCACGCACCCAAAAAAATGGGCTATGCATTATAATGTCATATATAATGTTTAAACGAAAGAAGATAAAGAGTACTCTTTCAGTTGGTCTGATGATGTAAACCCACTTTTACTAATTTAGTCTCTTAGTTTTTGTGTGTGTGGATGTATAGATATTTTTCAGTCTGACACCAGTGAAAATGAAGAAGAGTGAATATTGTCTATCTTGATATATAAAATAACATACATACAAGAGCGAGAAATGCATTCTAGCAAGCCCAAATCTTACCATTGCAACTTCCCCTTTCAACATGGTAGGAATGCCTTCTAGCAATCCCAATAAAATCTTGCTTTTGCCCAAAACTTGCCTTTTGGAGGTACCATTACCTGTAGAAGAAATGTGAGTTATAAGAGAGTTCCCTCCTACATAACATGAACTACAGATGCTGATAGAAAACCTAGTTAAGCAAATGAGCTACTGCAAGAAAGAAGCATTACAGAATTTACTAATGCAACAGGAGAAGAACTAAATGCGGAAAAAAAGTTAGCAAGAATGAAAGAAGCAGCTCCATCGTGAAGTATGAGGGACAAGGCACATTACAATGGGCATATTCAAATCCTGACTCCAAGGAAACAAGTTCAGTGTAATGTATATTACCAAAACGAACATGCAAGGGCACAGAGGCTAGTTAATAAAACCCCATAAAAAATCATCTGTGTTTATATCTGTAGAATTCTTACTGACAAAATAAATTGATCTGGTCATGATTACAAATATAAAGATTTTTCTCTTTGGGACTTGCACGATGTTAATGTAATACCTTCAAATATTGGATGCTAGGAAAAGAGAATTTTCCAGTTCAATAATATCTCAAAGCAATGAATTTAAACAGATAGATTCGTTTAGGAGTACCAAGCTTCAGCAAGCATATAAATAGTTAACTAAATCATAACATGGTCACAATAACAAACCATATTCCAATTTGTTTATCCTGTCTAACAAGTACTGTTTCCCATCACTACCGTTTATTACTTTCAACAATCTTAGTGTTACTCAAAAGAATATCGTAAGTCTTAACACACCTCCATATTCTGCTCGTGTCGACTCAACGACAACCCCATCCAGTGTGCGGATCGTGCAATGATATATCAGCTGCAGAATTTGTGGATAGCATGTAAGTATTTAATTAACCAACTTTCTTCCATTACTTCACTGAGAATTCAGAACTATAAAATGTCATAAAAAAATGCTGAAGAAAAAACTAACAAAAGAGACGAACAAACCTGATCACCATCAGTAGGTGTTTTCTCACCAGCTCCGGGCCTAATCAATGCTTTCATCAAGCCACCAGGTGTAATTTTCTTTCTCCTACTCATGTTTTGGAGTTATGATTTAAAAAACAAAAACAAATATAGAAATTATAAGAAAGGAAAGAAACAAAGGTAAAAGGGGCCTCGCCTTTTGTCATCTTCAGAAGGTGGTTTTTCCTTTTGAGGTTTGATTTGTTGCTGCTCTGGGTCTTCAACAACAGCCATATGATCACAATTTTAATTCACGATTCACTTGTTCTTCAGCTCAATTTTGGTTAGAGTAGTTGTTGATGAAGTTAAGTGGCGAAGAACCCTAGGTACTAATAATAATTTTGGGGAAATAATTGTAATTGATTAGGTGAAAGCCGTTGTGCAAATAATTATGAACTCCGTTTTTTAGTTCAACTGCCTAATTGGTTCATTTGGTTGGGAAGAATTGAATTAAAAATTCAATAGGAAAATGAAAATTAAATAATTTACAGTGAAGAGATGAAGGATATGCTGGGTTGGGTTTTTTAACAGTGTGTTTTTAGGAGATTTCGAGATTTTTTTAAATGTGCTTGATATTCAGTCATTTTAAAAAAAATGTCTTTTTGAGTTATAGAGTATACAATAAAATAAGTAATATATTAAATATTTTGAAAATTGATAAGTTTTATTATAGATTATGAAAAGAATGGAGATAGGGTAAGGGACAAGTTATTTTAGGTCAAAATCCAAGTCGTTATGTGAGAGTATTTTATATTTTGCACCCGTATGGTAAATTAGAAATTTAGAATGACAATACATATATGGGTCTGCTTTTGGTAGCCATCTCCGAAAAAAAAAAAATTGTGTGAGAGAAAAGCGAGACAAACATCATTTCTATTTTTTGAAATAGATTTATTATTTCTTAAGTGTTTTAAATTATTTTTTCAAAAGTCAAACAAATAATAATTTTACATTGATTTGACATAAAGTAATGGAGTAGATCTTTTCGCGACTTGACTCATATAATAAACATGATTTGATATAAAATTTTACACATCTTACACCTACAATCTAAACTCTTTTAAAAAAAATACAATCACATTATTTCTCAAACCACTATCCCAAAATTCAAACAAAAAGCATTACACAAATCAAGATTGTTTTACAAATATCGATAGCTCTCAAAAGTTACTCTCCTAAATGCCAAACAAACAGGCATAGTGTTTAGTAATAAGTTGATAATTTTTTGCAATATTAATTAAATAAAGTAAAAAAAAAAAATCATCGCAATTCGCACGGTTATGGACATGTAATTTTAAAAAAGTGGGCCGATTCGCACCCTTCTCTTTTTATTTTTAGTTGCACCTTTTATTTTTCATTCAGGCCCATATAATTGCATATATTAACTAATCGGCCCATGTCTGCAAGCATCCAGCCGACCCTCATGGCCCAATCAACTTATGGGCCGTTGTTGGCTAACGACTAACGAGGACAATTGCAAATTGGAGATGAACCAATCCAAAGAATACATTTCACTACCAACCAGTTCTGAATTTAGTTTCCAAATTAAAATTTGAAAATGAACTATACCTAATTAAAAGTGGCTCTCGTGAATAACATTACTCAAACATGAGGAGATAGAATTAGGATTCATTTATTATAAAAAAACTGAGAATAAAATCAAATGGTACTTTGCAGTTTTTTAAAACATGCAAGTCATCAATACATCATAGAAATTATTAATATCCACAATAATGCGAGGAATAATAGTTTTTAGAGCGATTTGAGTAAACCGGACGAGCGCACTAGTTGCTTCATTCATGTTGGGGTTTAATATGAAATTACATAGTTAGGTTTAGAGCTGTTTGAATAAATCGAGGGGTAAATTATTACAGTAGATTGCACCAGTGATGTAGAATTGCATTACGTGGTGCCCACTTTCATGGTTGCACTACAAAAAAAGGGCTTCACCTACGACCTGATTCCAACGAAAATAAATATATCGCTATTAGTGACGGATTAGTAACCAAATACCAACATAATTTCAATTAGAAAATCTACCTTCAATAATAGCGACAAATTATCGACGAAATATCGACAAAATTATTTTTTGTAGGAATTCGATTGTTAAGTTATAGGGAAAAGTTATTCATAGCGACGAAATCATTTCAACGGAAAATTATTCCGGACAAAGAGCTCCAATTTGTTATGTGGGTTCGGATCCGGACCCAAATATGAAATTCTCATCACACTATAAAAGGGAAAAGAATATTAATAATTAGAATAACAAGGAAATACTGGAAGTAAAACATTTGCTTGGTTATTTGGAAAGCAAAAATGTCAATTGATTTGTGGAGAAAGAAAATGCACAGAGCAACAAACATGTTTTGGAGTTCTCAAAAAAAAAAAAAAAAAAAAGTTTTGGACGTGACTCATTCTTTTTAAAATAAATGGATTATTTAATGATCAAATTTCAAATTAAGTAGGTATATATTGTTACAAAGAAGATCAAGAAAGGTACATGACCCATCACTTTCAATTAGTTTGACATATGTCATGGTCTACAATCCGCATTGGCTTCTTCCTTAAGCACATGAACGCCTTCAATTTATCTATTATGTCCACGTTCAGTGCCAGGGGTCACGGCCGGCCGACTTATTGTTTTTCATTTTTTAGTAAAGCTATCATGTAAATACTTTTCTTATTGTTTTATTAGGATGTTTTGTTTTTACATCCTACTTAATCTATTTCGACGAACGTCATTTATATCATATGGAAACCTCTCTTAGTAAGAATTCGATCCTGAGTATGCGAGAACTAGGCTATTCGATCTACTAAAGTAAACATCCATTGACATGTACGTTATTATATTATTATTTATTACGAGTATTATGAAACCAAAATTAAAAAAGTAAAAATTAAATAGTGAAACCTAATTACAATACTAATAATTTAGAGGAACTTACATGGCTTTAGCCTTGGTAGTCTCTCTACTTTTGGGAAAGCAACCCATTAGAAGAAAACAAGATTTAGAACTTATATAATTTGAACTTGCTTGGCGTAATAACTTTAAACGACAAGTTTGAATGGTGATAGTTGGTGAGCAACCATGAATCTAAAAGACCTAATTTTTCAGAATTTTTGGTGCTTTATTCTTAATTTTCTTTTCTTTTTCAAAACAGCTACAAGTAATCCTCCAAAAATGGTTCAGCTTGGCAAGCGGTCGGATTAACAAACAAAAAAAACTTGATATGGGAAAGTTGTTGCGATTTTTAGAGACTATAGAAATATTAATTAGTCACTATTCAAAATGAACTCAGGTTTGAATCTCTATTAGGAAAGATTCCCACTTTATATGTTTGATGCGACTTAAAGAGATTAAACCTTTGAGAAATTAAAAAAAAAAAATTTAATTCATTTAGCGAAAAAAGTCCATGACTATAAAGATGCAGTTTGGCTAAATCTACTTGCATGTATCTTCTAGTCAAATATGCGATGTTTTCTCATAATATAATACTAGCCTAAACCCGTGCTATGCAAATATTTATGATCTTAAAACAAAATTAAAACATAACAATCATGCACTAATTTTCTAAAAGTGATGAAAATCCCATGTTCAATATTGTACACTTTCATTGGTGAATTGATATCTGCATAAAACACAAATTAAAACTTATTAGCAACTCAATAACATTGTTATCATGTTTTTATTGATAATCTTTAGTCGCAAAGTCAATAATTTTAAAGTGATTTAATAAAATGAATTGAAAAAGGACTTGCTTTTCTTAGCCTAGAATAGACAATCTATTTAGAAGATGTGCGCACTCTTCAGACCAGTTAAGAGGTAAGACAAAATTTACAACACAACAAACATTCGGTTCGGTCTTGCCCAAGTTGGCGGTGATAGAAATAGTGTCCTGCAAGCCAGCTGTATGGCTAGCATTAATTGTAATTAATGAGGAACTATTCAATTTAGATTAATAAATGCACTTTTATTAAATGGTCAACTTTATCTTATGTAATATTTGTCTACGCATAAGGATAGAAGTCCTTAGATCACAGGGCTATGGGACAACCCGTGGACTGATCTCTAAGGCCGTGATCTAGAATATATTCAAGAGTCGTAGAATCCAATCGAGATAGGACATCGTTGGATTCGGTTAGACTCTCACTATTGTGTATACTCCGATGAACTGGAGGACGCTGGGGTCCACGAGCGTGACTGGGATAGTCGATACACATAAGTGGGTGGCTTGCTGGGATGGCAAGCGCACTGAATACCCCAATTAGGAAATAACTCACCATGGAAGCGGTAGTCGCATATCGGGGTTGAAGTTATTCCAATTTACAATAGTATACGAGGAACGATCCCTAACAACTTGAGATGATAGGGTTTATCTGGTACGAGAACGTCTATACTTTGATATGAGTTCCGACTGACTGGGGATCACCAGAAAGTCTCTGTGGACTCATGTTGGGTATAGAGGAACTCGTATGCAGATTCATATCATCAACAAAGGATCCGTTGACTCGACTTGATAGGTCGAGAAATTCTCCTATGGATTTCTGTGAGAAATTAATTCTGATGAAATCCTTGGCCAAGGTAACTGACGACTTTATGTAAGTAGCTCATAAAGAACAAGTCAGAAAGAATTTATTTCGAGATCAGAGAACATAAGGTCAAGACAAAAGATAAGGGAATCCGATGAAAGACCATACCCTTAAGTCTCGACTGGGAGATTGATCGATGGAGAGATTGTGTCGTATATGGAAATTGTAAATGATAAAAGGTTCACTGAATTAATTCACCAGTGATTGGGCTCCATGGGCTTGTGACTGGACATCGACCGTGGAGTGTGGGAGAATTCCCAAATTAGCAGGGGTGCTAATTTTGGAATGATTAATCGACAGAGTGTTCGATTAATTTAGAGCATTAATTGCTCAAGTAATTAAATAATATTTAATTACAACCCACGGCCAATTATGTGGTGAACCTACGGGGGCATACACAATACACAAGTAGCGAAAGCGAGGAAACAGGAACGAACCAGTCGACTGGGTCGACTGGGTCAAAATCGACTGGGTCGATTAAATGGGTGGGTCGACTGGGTCGACCCATATGGAACAAAAATGGATCCAATTGGAATTGGATCAAGATTATAAATTAAATTGGAATTTAATTTATGAGTAAATTAATTAATTAGGATTTAATTAATTAATGGAATAATTAATTTAATTAGACTTGGAGTTTAATTAATTAATTGGGAGATGATTTAATTAATTGGGCTATTTAATTGGGAAATTAAATAAAGCCCTGAAAGATTAATTAATATGGGCCATGAATTAATTAGGAGACTAGGTCTTCTAATTAAATAGGGCCATGGCCCATGTAGGAGAGAGAAGACCTAGTCCTAATAGGACTAGGATAGAAAGAAAACTATAAATAGCTTTCTTCTAGTTATTTTTCACACAACTCCTTAAGCAAAAATTGAGCAAAGCAAAAATCTCTCTCCCTCTCCCTACCTGGATCGGCCGAACCCTGCTTCCACTTTGGAAGAATTTTTCGTGTTCGATCTTTGTTCCAAAATCGTTCTTAAAGTCCTGAATTAATATAGCCTATGTTCTAGTCGATTAGGTTATATTATTTTCGTGATATTGTGGTGTATCAACTCGTAGAGGCGCAACACGTGGGGCGCTGTACAAAAAGCTTGGATCGATTTTCTGTGAGAGAATTCAGAGTTCATCTAGCCAACTTGGATTTGCAAGGAGACAGGTATAAACGAGAAAACTTATACTGTCATTGATTTATATTCATATATATACAACTAGAGAATATCCTGGCAGGATTCTTTAAGAGGCCCTAGAAATTTTTTATATTCCGCTGTGCCTGGGGCTGTTTTTCTTACCGAATCCCAACAGTGGTATCAGAGCCAACTCTAGGCTTTGTATATATATGAATTTGCGAATTCTGTGTTTATTAAATCATATGTTTGATTTATGTGGCTAGTTCTATAACTTTGCATGTTTTAGGACTTTATTGTTAACTTAGAGTTAATGGGTAATTTTAGATTCGTAATTTTATCATGTTATTTTAATTTTGGATTATGATTTAATTGGGACTGTTTTTAAATTAAATCAAAAGTAATCAAAACAAAAAAAAAAAAAAAAAATTTTGAAATTGTGTTCGACCGCGGTGGCACGCGGCGGTGCGCAGCAGCGCACCGCGGCTGGGCGGCCACCGCACGCTGCCGCACGCGGCAGCACGCACACAGCGCGCTGGCTGCGCGTGCCGCGCACGGCAGCTGCCTACGGGCAGTCTGCCGCGCGTTGGCTACGCGCAGCAGCACGCTGCTGCGTGCTGTCACGCGCAGCAGCAGTCGCTGCGTGCGGCTCACGCGCGGCCTCCGTGGCCGCGTGTGTGCTGCCACGTGGCGGCACCCTGTTCGTCACTCCGTGGCTGAATTTTGGTTGGATTCAATTTCTGCCTATTTTGGATGTCCTGAAAATCTTGGAGAATTTTAGAAGATTAGGAAACTTGGAGTTTTTGGATAAGGTAGTTATTCTGTTAGAATTAATCACTACCTTAATTAAACTAATCTAATCAAAATAGGATTATCTTGAGAATCTTGGAGATTTAGGAATATTGGGAAACTTAGAGTTTTGGATAAGGTAAGAATCTTAGAGATTTAGATTACCTTAATTAACCAATCTTAATCAAGATAGAATTTGTAGATTACTTGAAGCTCAAGTAAGAGCTAATTAATCTTAGAGGTTAATTATTAATTCAAAAATTAATTAACTTGGATAATTTTTATGAATTAAAATTAAAGAAGCCGGTAAATTTACATTTTTGCCCTTATGTGAATTTATGCATGTTCTTGAGTGAATATGTGGATTGGTCGATTTTGCCCTTAAGCCCTGTGTAGTTTTGGTTTATTTATTTTATGGGTTGTAATTAAATGGGCCTGATTGGTGCCCTTGCTTGCGCAAACAAATGTAATAGAATAGGACCATTTAAATTATGTAAGCTAGGCTTAGATTAGGCTTGGAGCCGAGAAGACCTCATGAAGACTTGGAGATCCACATGGAGGCCCATTTACCTTGGAGGACATGGAGGCCCAATTCATTACATGGAGGCCCAATCAAGCTGGATATTACAAGAAGGCCCATGATGTATGGGTTTAAAAATTGTAATAGTTAGGACATTTAATTTTCACCCTAGACTGACCAATTGATTCATCACGTGGCTCGTGATGGATCGCATAGGATGGGCAATCGACCAATCATATCTTGCTAGGTGATGAATGTTTACTTTTTCGCACATTATTCTTTGATGTATGAGATGCATGCTTAGGATAGAAAACGTAAACAAGATAAGAATAATCTGATGAGACCTCGCACACTTAGAAACCTCCAATTGAACTTAAAATTCAATTAGAATATTAAATCGAATAACGGGCGCATATGAATAGTGTCTATGGTCCGAGCCTATCCAATTACTAGGTCTTAGGCATGTTGTACGAATATATCTCGATGTCTCACGAGTCGTGGGTCGAGCTATAGGAAGATAATATGTCTATTGCCTCGATGCACGAGTTAAGTGCCAAGGAAGGGGATAGCGAGGTTTTAGGCGCTGTCTCACGAGTCGTGGGGCGTCTAGGATTGAACTATTTCTCTTCACGAGTATTGGACATGATTTAACGCTAGTAAATATGGATGTCTCACGAGTCGTGGGTCCATATCGAAAAACGAGGCTAAATGAACTTAAGGGTTAGCTGCGATGGTTAACCGTTGACATAGTCGACCACCAAGTGGATCAAATAGTATGGCCAACGAGTCGTGGGTACTAGGAGATTGCATTTGGGCCTTAAGCCCGCTAGGATATTTTAAATTCCCGAAACTTATGTGGGGGCATAAGATTTTGATTAAAATAGTG
This sequence comes from Penstemon eatonii, assembly GCA_038501285.1. Taxonomy (NCBI): domain Eukaryota; kingdom Viridiplantae; phylum Streptophyta; class Magnoliopsida; order Lamiales; family Plantaginaceae; genus Penstemon; species Penstemon eatonii. The sequence continues at coordinate 71,156,026 of CM076710.1, forward strand.
GGAGTAATTTGCAAATAAAATCCATGTTTGTGAATTGTGCATTTTAAATTAATCTTTCGCGTATTTATTTCTTCTATCGTCATTTTATAGATATGATGTCAAAAGAGCTTAGAGCACTTAGAGATTTATCCGATTTCCATCATACTTGAACATAACAAATTGACTGGACCAAACTTCCATGACTGGGTCAGGAACCTTAAGATCATTCTCGCTTCTGAAAAGCGAGGTTTTGTCCTTGATGGGCCCCCTCCCGAACTTGCTAAGGATGCCGACGACACTGAGAAAGAAGCCGTTGATTTATGGCTTGACGATGACTTGCAGTCACGTTGTCTCATGTTGGCATCCATGTCGAATGAGCTTCAAAAGCAGCACGAGCATATGAAGTCTTCTTTTGAAATCTACACGCACCTGAATGGTCTATTTGGGGTGCAAAGTAGATATGAGCGGTATGAAACTGCTAAGGCTTTGCAACAAACGAGGATGGCTGAAGGTGCTGATGTTCGATCTCACTGCATCAAAATGATTGGGCTCATTGAAAAGCTTAGTCATCTTGACGTAAAGATGGACAAGACCTACTGCCAGGATATAATCCTCCAGTCATTGCCTAGATCATTCGAGCAATTCGTAGTGAACTACAACATGCACAAGATGAATGTTGAACTTCACGAGTTGGCTAATATGCTCGCCACTGCCGAGGCTTCCATGAAAAGAGAGAAGCCAGTGATGGTTGCTACCTCAACCCAATCCAAGTCCAAAAGGACAAAGAAAGGGAAGGGGAAAGGAAATGCTTCTTCAAGCAAAGGCAAAGCACCATCTGGGCCCGTAGGGAAGGGAAAGAAGCGTAAAGCTTCGTCTGGTGAACAGAAATGTTTCTACTGCAAGAAACCTGGACACTGGAAGAGGAACTGCAAAGAGTTCTTGGAGAGCTCGAAAGGTATATTCCTTGTTGAAGTTAATTTATCAATTAACTGTGCATCATGGGTGCTAGACACTGCTTGTGGTTCTCATCTTTGTAATGATTTACAGGTGATGGGAGCAACAAGGCCACTTAGGCCAGGGGATTGGATCCTGAGATTTGGCAATGGAGCTAGAGCTGCTGCCGAGGCCATAGGCGAAGTGGAGTTAGATTTAGGTGGTAATAAATTAGTCCTTAGGAACGTTCTTTATGTACCTGGTTTGGTGAAAAATATTATTTCAATTCCTGTTTTGGATAATGAAGGTTTTAATTTTACCATTAATAAAGGTTCTTTTTCATTATTCATGAATGATAATATGTTTTTCACCGGTACATTAAAAGATGGACTATATACCATTGAACCACCTAAGTTAGTGATGCATGTACAACAAAACAAAAGGAAACAAGATAATGAAATATCTGCCCAATTGTGGCACGCTCGACTTGGACATATATCTAAGTCAAGGATTCAAAAGTTAGCATCTTCTGGCGCGATTGAAATCAATCGCATTGATGAAATGCCAACATGTGAACCATGTTTAAAGGGTAAAATGGCTAAGTTGCCGTTTAAAGGAAACCCTGAGCGAGCCAAGCAAACATTGGACTTAATACATACTGACGTATGTGGACCACTAAGAAAAAGCGCCCGAGGTGGCTATGACTACTTCATCACTTTCACTGACGACTTTAGTCGTTATGGATATGTGTTCTTGTTGAAACACAAGTCTGAAGCCTTTGAGCGATTCAAAGAATTCAAGATGGAAGTAGAGAATCAACTTGGTCATACGATAAAGGCTCTTCGTTCTGACCGAGGTGGAGAATTTCTTAGTAACGAATTTCTGAATTATCTTGTAGAGCATGGAATATTATCGCAGTGGACTCCTCCTGCAACACCGCAGTTAAATGGAGTAGCAGAGAGAAGGAATCGAACATTGATGGACATGGTTCGATCCATGATGAGTGCCACTGACTTACCTCTTTCATTTTGGGGACATGCCCTCCTCACGGCAACGAAGATACTGAATATGGTACCTTCGAAATCCGTAGAAAAGACACCATACGAACTATGGTTTGGCAAGGCACCTTCATACGCATTCATGCGCATATGGGGATCTCCCGCTTACGTTAAAAAGCTAGTGGGAGATAAATTGGAGACGAAATCCACTTTGTGCAAATTCGTGGGGTATCCAGAAAACTCAATAGGATACGAGTTCTACGATCCTACAAGACAAACAACGTTTGTCTCGAGGAACGCTCACTTCTTGGAGAAGGATTTCTTGGTGGACAAGAAAGAAAATAACGTAGAACTAGATGAGGTCACTGAAGCTGAAAAGACCTTAGAGGTCGATCAAGCTGACCCGTCACCACAGGCAGTGGGAGAACAGGAGCATGAAATTGCACCAGAAAGTACACCGATACTTCGTAGGTCAGAAAGACAACGTAGAGAACCCGAGAGGTACTACGGTCTGCTGCATGAGACTGGACAGTCTCTAACCGACCCAAGGACTTACGAAGAGGCTATGCTAGACATAGACTCGGGAAAGTGGCGCGAAGCCATGGAATCCGAACTGGACTCCATGCACTCAAACAAGGTCTGGGCCTTGGTAGATCCACCAGTGGGAGTGGCTCCCGTGGGTTGCAAGTGGATCTATAAGCGAAAGCTTGGAGTGAACGGAGAGGTGATTACCTACAAGGCGCGACTAGTGGCAAAAGGATACACTCAAAGACCAGGTATCGACTTTGAGGAGACCTTCTCGCCCGTCGCAATGCCCAAATCCATTCGGATCTTGCTGGCCATAGCTGCGTGGTATAACTACGAGATATGGCAGATGGATGTAAAGACTGCCTTTCTCAATGGAGACATTGATAAGGAGATCTACATGGAGCAACCAAAAGGATATGCATCCAAAGGAGATGAACACAAGGTGTGCAAACTCCAGAGGTCCATTTATGGACTGAAGCAAGCTTCCCGAAGTTGGAACATTCGTTTTGATGAGACAATCCAAACTTTTGGATTCATCAAGAACATGTTCGAACCTTGCGTGTACAAGAAGATCAGTGGGAGTACAGTTGAATTTTTGGTGCTTTACGTTGACGACATTCTTCTCATTGGAAACAATGTAAAAGCATTGTCTGAAACTAAAGCATGGTTGTCTACACAATTCTCAATGAAGGATATGGGAGAAGCATCCTTTGTACTAGGTATAAGGATCTACCGAGATAGATCAAAAGGACTGCTGGGCCTCTCCCAATCCCAGTACATAGACAAAATCTTGAAAAGATTTAGTATGGAAGAATCCAAGAGAGGATTGCTTCCAATGAGACATGGAATTGCACTCTCCAAGTCTATGGCCCCAAAGACGCCAGAGGAGAGAAGCAATATGTCTCGAATACCGTATGCATCCGCGATAGGAAGCATAATGTATGGTATGCTGTGTACGAGACCAGACGTAGCGTACGCTCTAAGCGTTACAAGTCGCTACCAGTCTGATCCAGGTGAGCAGCACTGGATAGCCGTAAAGGCAATTCTGAAGTACCTGAGAAGGACTAAGGAACTGTTCTTGGTATACGGTGGAGGAGAATTGAAATTGGAAGGCTATACAGACTCAAGCTTCCAATGTGATGTAGACGACTTCAAGTCGACATCAGGATATGTTTTCTGCCTCAATGGTGGTGCGGTTAGCTGGAAGAGCTCCAAGCAGGAAACAACCGCGGATTCAACCACTGAAGCAGAATACATTGCCGCGAGTGACGCAGCAAAGGAAGGTGTTTGGATGAGAAACTTCATCCAGGAACTGGATGTGATACCTAGCATTGCTGAGCCCATTACTATCTTCTGCGATAATAATGGGGCAATAGCGCAAGCAAAGGAGCCGAGATCTCATCAGAAATCCAAGCACGTACAGAGACGATACCATGTGATAAGAGATATCATTGGTAGAGGAGACATTAAGATGGAACGTGTCGACTCAGAAGATAATACGGCGGACCCGCTAACGAAGCCTCTGCCTCAAAAGGCATTTGAGAAACATCTGCATAAGATGGGACTCAAGAACATAAAAGACTGGCTTTAGGACAAGTGGGAGATTGATAGAAATAGTGTCCTGCAAGCCAGCTGTATGGCTAGCATTAATTGTAATTAATGAGGAACTATTCAATTTAGATTAATAAATGCACTTTTATTAAATGGTCAACTTTATCTTATGTAATATTTGTCTACGCATAAGGATAGAAGTCCTTAGATCACAGGGCTATGGGACAACCCGTGGACTGATCTCTAAGGCCGTGATCTAGAATATATTCAAGAGTCGTAGAATCCAATCGAGATAGGACATCGTTGGATTCGGTTAGACTCTCACTATTGTGTATACTCCGATGAACTGGAGGACGCTGGGGTCCACGAGCGTGACTGGGATAGTCGATACACATAAGTGGGTGGCTTGCTGGGATGGCAAGCGCACTGAATACCCCAATTAGGAAATAACTCACCATGGAAGCGGTAGTCGCATATCGGGGTTGAAGTTATTCCAATTTACAATAGTATACGAGGAACGATCCCTAACAACTTGAGATGATAGGGTTTATCTGGTACGAGAACGTCTATACTTTGATATGAGTTCCGACTGACTGGGGATCACCAGAAAGTCTCTGTGGACTCATGTTGGGTATAGAGGAACTCGTATGCAGATTCATATCATCAACAAAGGATCCGTTGACTCGACTTGATAGGTCGAGAAATTCTCCTATGGATTTCTGTGAGAAATTAATTCTGATGAAATCCTTGGCCAAGGTAACTGACGACTTTATGTAAGTAGCTCATAAAGAACAAGTCAAAAAGAATTTATTTCGAGATCAGAGAACATAAGGTCAAGACAAAAGATAAGGGAATCCGATGAAAGACCATACCCTTAAGTCTCGACTGGGAGATTGATCGATGGAGAGATTGTGTCGTATATGGAAATTGTAAATGATAAAAGGTTCACTGAATTAATTCACCAGTGATTGGGCTCCATGGGCTTGTGACTGGACATCGACCGTGGAGTGTGGGAGAATTCCCAAATTAGCAGGGGTGCTAATTTTGGAATGATTAATCGACAGAGTGTTCGATTAATTTAGAGCATTAATTGCTCAAGTAATTAAATAATATTTAATTACAACCCACGGCCAATTATGTGGTGAACCTACGGGGGCATACACAATACACAAGTAGCGAAAGCGAGGAAACAGGAACGAACCAGTCGACTGGGTCGACTGGGTCAAAATCGACTGGGTCGATTAAATGGGTGGGTCGACTGGGTCGACCCATATGGAACAAAAATGGATCCAATTGGAATTGGATCAAGATTATAAATTAAATTGGAATTTAATTTATGAGTAAATTAATTAATTAGGATTTAATTAATTAATGGAATAATTAATTTAATTAGACTTGGAGTTTAATTAATTAATTGGGAGATGATTTAATTAATTGGGCTATTTAATTGGGAAATTAAATAAAGCCCTGAAAGATTAATTAATATGGGCCATGAATTAATTAGGAGACTAGGTCTTCTAATTAAATAGGGCCATGGCCCATGTAGGAGAGAGAAGACCTAGTCCTAATAGGACTAGGATAGAAAGAAAACTATAAATAGCTTTCTTCTAGTTATTTTTCACACAACTCCTTAAGCAAAAATTGAGCAAAGCAAAAATCTCTCTCCCTCTCCCTACCTGGATCGGCCGAACCCTGCTTCCACTTTGGAAGAATTTTTCGTGTTCGATCTTTGTTCCAAAATCGTTCTTAAAGTCCTGAATTAATATAGCCTATGTTCTAGTCGATTAGGTTATATTATTTTCGTGATATTGTGGTGTATCAACTCGTAGAGGCGCAACACGTGGGGCGCTGTACAAAAAGCTTGGATCGATTTTCTGTGAGAGAATTCAGAGTTCATCTAGCCAACTTGGATTTGCAAGGAGACAGGTATAAACGAGAAAACTTATACTGTCATTGATTTATATTCATATATATACAACTAGAGAATATCCTGGCAGGATTCTTTAAGAGGCCCTAGAAATTTTTTATATTCCGCTGTGCCTGGGGCTGTTTTTCTTACCGAATCCCAACAGGCGGTACATGAATGATAAATGTAAATGCACGTGTTAGGATGAAGTAGATGTGTTCCTTCAACAAATTGCTATCATTTTGCTGAATAATACAACACATCAGTTCGACAACACTACGTGATAGTATATAAGCAATTAAAGTTGAGCTAATATTTGTATTGTACCTTTTCTTGAAGACTTTTGTTAAAAATAGCTCTATTACGAAATATATAACAGCTTAATCATGTAGCAGTTTTATGTCTATAGATCCAGTATTGTCTACTACTATAGCATGGACACGAAACCTAAATAAAATATAGTTAATTTTAATTGTTAGTATATAAAGTAAACAATTAAAATAAATAAATTGATAATAAATATCTGATAATAGCATTGACCACATCGCAACATTTAATACAAATCATTTGTCCAAAGTGTGATATGCATTCAGTTTGGCAATGATTGCACAATGCATACCACATGTTGTCCATATCAACAGTTTGGAACCGTGCAATTATGCGAAAAAACTTAATCTGCATAATAAATTATAAAAGTTGTTTGATTAATCAGAAGAACCGAAGTCTAAAACTTAGAGTTACCCACCCCTGCATGCATGATGTCCATATTCATGTATCCATATTCGTTTTGCATTGGCAATTTTCAATATTTGGACAGACTGCAAATTTGAATACTGAACATCTGATTTTGATATAAACTAAAAAGATTACTTATCCGTCAAAAGAAAATACCTGAAAATGGGCTTGAGTAGATGTAAGTTTTGTCAATTTCTCCAGAAAGTCCGTGTTCTAATGTTTCCAATGTAGATTTGTATTCCATGAAACCAAAGAACCAATGTTTATAAGAATTTAGTGATATGTGTTAAACCTCAAAGTAATGCAAATAAAATATGTATCATGGAATGAAAAAATTGAGTGGATTGATAAAAAGTAGAACGAACCTGCAGCTTTTGAGCCCTGATGAACTGTGATTAAAGTTTCGTGAATTTCTCCGGAATGTAAAATCTGAAAAAAAAAAAAAAAGATGTGGTAGTTAAATGATGTTAAAAGAATTAGAAAGCAAATATTTGATTAATGACACTAACCTAGGCTTTTAACTTAATTGGAATTAAGAACATATGAGGAAATAAATAAGTTCCCTAGAACATGAAAATAAGTAAAAAGTTGCTGCGAATTCTATGAGAAAATCAATATTTAGACAGACTGCAAAATATGAATACTGAACATCTTATTTGACATGAACTAAAAAGATTACTTATCCGTGAAAGAAAATACCTGAAAATGGGCTTGAGTAGATGTAAGTTTTGTCAATTTCTCCATAAAGTCCGTGTTCTAATGTTTCCAATGTAGCTTTGTATTCCATGAAACCAAAGAACCAATGTTTATAAGAATTTAGTGATATTTGTCAAACCTCAAAGTAATGCAAATAAATATGTATCATGAAATGAAAAAATTGAGTGGATTGATAAAAGTAGAATGAACCTGCTTCTTTTGAACCCTGATGAACTGTGATTAAAGTTTCGTGAATTTCTTCAGAATGTAAAATTTGAAAAAAAAAATATATGTGGTAGTTAAATGATGTTAAAAGAATTAGAAAGCAAATATTTGATTAATGACACCAACCTAGGCGTTGAATATGAAGCTGAAAGTACACGGCCTTAACTAGTTAATGTAAATTGTGTTAGAGCATTTGTAAATTGGGTTAGAGCATAGTGTTTGTATATTTTTTTTTTTAAATTTATTTAATGTAACTTTAACTTTATGTAAGTCGTTTGGGTTTGGTGGATGATAGAAGTTTTAGCAGTTGAGTTACTGGAGACAAAGAGATAGTGGGTGCATGAATTTTTTCTATAATAAATTTTCTTTTTTTTTTTAATGTGACCACAAACCATATTAGACGTGGGTTATGTTGTAGACATGTGAGTGGAAGTTATTGCCAGTAATTGTAAATCCTAATTTTTTTTTAAATAATTGTAAATTTTAGGAAAAGAGAATTTGAGTCAAAATTAAGTGTTTTGATCAAAAGACACCCTTGAAATAATAGTAAGTAGGATATTTGTCAAACCTCAATGTAATGCAAATAAATATGTATCATGAAATGAAAAAATTGAGTGGATTGATAAAAGTAGAACGAACATGCTGCTTTTGAACCTTGATGAACTGTGATTAAAGTTTTGTGAATTTCTTCGGAATGTAAAATCTGAAGAAAAAAAATATATGTGGTAGTTAAATGATGTTAAAAGAATTAGAAAGCAAATATTTGATTAATGACACCAACCTAGGCGTTGAATATGAAGCTGAAAGTACACGACCTTAACTATTTAATGTAAATTATGTTAGAGCATTTAATGTAAATTGGGTTAGAGCATAGTGTTTTTTTTTTTTTTTTTTTAAATTTATTTAATGTAACTTTAACTTTATGTAAGTCGTTTGAGTTTGGTAGATGATAGAAGTTTTAGCAGTTGAGTTAGTGGAGACAAAGAGATAGTGGGTGCATGAATTTTTCCATAATAAATTTTGTTTTTTCTTTTTAATTTTTTTTAATGTGACCACAAACCATATTAGACTGGGTTATGTTGTAAACATGTGAGTGGAAGTTATTCCCAGTAATTGTAAATCCTAATTTTTTTTTTAAATAATTGTAAATTCTAGAAAAAGGGAATTTGAGTCAAAATTAAATATTTTGACAAAAAGGCACCCTTGAAATAATAGTAAGTAGGATAATATTAACATTGTTCAATCAAGAAATTAACATGAATGGTTTACTATATTTCCATGAGCTAGAGAATAATGCTTGTTTACAGTGGCAGAGCTAGACGACAATTGTAGGGGGCAGGGGCGAACCGTTTCAGGGGCTGGGGGGGCGGTCGCCCCCCAAGAAAATTCTGAAACAAATATTTATATAAAAATTCTCAATTAATTATTTTCTAAATATGTCAGTAGAGTAGTTGGTGGAATGCCTCACTTAAACAATGAGGCCTAGGTTCGAATTCCTCGAGCTTCAATTTTCTTTTTTTTAGTTATGAGCTATATATCAACCTTTCTTCTATATTATCAATGTATAATGTATTTCTTTATAAGCTATTTTTCTTTCTTTCTTCTAGATTATAAATATATGGATCAATATATAACAGTAATATGGTCATATGTACTAAAATTAATGTAAATATTTGATTTTATCAAATGCACTACAATAAAGAAAATTAAATTTTAATATTAATTTTGATACTTTTTATAGCATTTTTTTTTACAGAACCGAATTTATGTTGTAAAAATATTTATGTGTTTTAAGATTACCCAACAATTTGAGCCATTTGTTGAATGGGACTCTTTAAAAAAATTACTAATATTTTTTTTTTTGATCTAACAAGAAGCTGAATAACAGCTTAAACCATCTTATCTAACATAAGCAGCTCCATAATAGAATCCGGTGGGTCTTCCATCAACCTCAGGGTGCTTCCAACTTCGTGTCCCAATTTGGCAAGTGCATCTGCCACAGAATTTGCAGATCTTTTCACATGTGATAAACGAATGTCCCAAGGTTTCCGTAACAAACTTCTACAATCTTCAAGAATGTAATCCAGAGGGTGGTCTTTAGTGTCCCTCTTCTTTATCAATTTGCATATGACTTCAGAATCAATCTCCACCATGAGCTTGTCAATTCTCCTATCCCAAGCACACGTAAGGCCATCTCTTAGTGCCAAAAGTTCCGCTTCAGTGATGGTGCAAATATCAACCCCACGACTAAAACCAAACACCCAATTCCCTTCGTCATCACGAAGAGCTCCACCCACGGCCGCTGAGTTTAGATTTGGTACCCAACTCCCATCAGTATTGAGTTTAAACCAGCCCTTATCCGGACGAATCCAAGTATGCGTCTCTAAAGTTTTATTTTGGCGTGCCACAGAAAAGTTGTCTCGTAGGTCAAGAGCAAAATATTTAATCTTAGAGAACGTTGTAAGAGAATCCTCCTCCTTTCCTTCAAACACCCGAAAATTCCTATCTTTCCAGATATGCCAAATCCCTGCAAGAAACACGTGAGGCCAGTGATGGTGTGGGAGAATCGAATTGTGAATGTTCTGGTACAAGTTCTTTTTTAGCCAGTCCTCACGTCCAATAGCAGCAAACGCAAGTGTACTTGTTGGCGAAACAACATACTCCCACACCTTCTTAGCATGGGCGCATTCATAACACATGTGGAAAAAATCTTCGCGCACAGGGCAGCCCCTTGTGCAGAGGTCCGAATTAGCTAAGTGACGATCAAGACGTACCGAATTTGTCAACAAACTACTATGAGTAATAAGCCACATAAATAATTTTAGCCTTTGCGGACATTTAACCTTCCATAACCATGCAAAATTTGAGTTTCCAATTGGTTGGTATGTCTCCAATGCCTTATATATTTCTTCACCTTTATTAGATAAATATAAAGTATTACTTATTTTCAATTAGTTGTCATTTTATCACAATAACTGAAAAATACCGAGTGCTATTTAAATAAATCTCGCCTCCCCAACCAAAACTGTCTAGGTCCGCCCCTGGTAGGGGTTGCGAAAAAAAATTTGATAGCAAAGACGATTATCTTTAGATGTTTTTATAAAATAACAAAAACTAACTTAAGATAAAGTAAATATAGTTTATTCAATAAAACAAAAAAAAAAATACTCTCTCCGTCCCAATTATTTTGTTCCATTTCCTACAGTACTCGATCAAACTTTTAATCTTTTAAGTAACTTATCATATTAAATTATTCACATTTGTGGAGTATTAAAACTTTTAAATATAAATATATGTGGTGTCATATGATATTATTAACTTATTAATTAAATATATTAATTAAATTATTTATTATATTTATTATAAATTTAGTCAATTTGACTGGTCAACTGCACCAAGGGATAAAAATAATTTGGACGAAAGAAGTATATATTTATAGTAGCAATTTTCTTGTACAAAATATGAAAAAATATAGTAGAATTTTTTTCAGAGTTCATTGAAGAAAAGATTCAAAATATTGAAAAATTAATAAAGCATGAAAATATTTAAGATTTATCTGATTCTAGCTTTATAAAGAAAAAATATATACATAAATAATAGAGAAAGCAAAAAGATAAAACAAGTAAAAAGATGAAATGACTTATCATAGGTGTTCAAACCAAGGACCCGAAGAGTTAATTGCACATGTCCAACCATGAACTTAGTTTGACAATATTAACAAATTATTTTTACATATATCTTTTGCATAATTTTCTTGGGGGAGCCCCCAACCTCCAAAGAGCTCGCCACTGCATGTTTATATGATACCTAAATGCTCCTCACACTCAGCCGCCATAACCTAGTCAACTTAGGCAAGTGTCTATATGTTTTTAACCTTGTAATATATTCATTGAATTTGTGATAGACCTAAATAGTCTTTCGGAAAAGGCATTATTTATCTTATCTAATTATTATATTATTTTATCAGTTAAATATTATTACCTATTGGAGAGAAATTTTCTATATCACTCCTTTAGTTTCAAAATACATGTCGTTTTAGTAAAAAATAAAATATTTTAGAATACATGTCGTTTTACAATTTCAATAGAGACTTAAATTTTTCTTTTTTTTCAGTTGTACATTTTCTCATTAGGGATATGATAAGTTCAGAAGTTGTAGATTTTTTGATTTTTTTTTCAAAGGTACCATAAGACTTTTATTTTACTAAAATTTAAATAATTAATGATTTTCTTAATCCTTGTAACGACATATATTATGAAATAGAGGGAGTACATCAATACTGTGAAATTCTTAGAATTTATATCTCCGTTTACGTATATTATGCTATCTCTGTGTCACCATAATTTTTTTTTCGCTGACAAGGGAATCCTCACTCAGCCTCCAAATTGCACAAGGTAAACTCTGCCCTCATGCAATACCTTGCAAGTCACTTGTGAGATGTAAGCCACACTAAGCAAACTAGGTGCGACAACCTCGACCTAGAATATGTTGACAAGAAGTTTTGAATTCAAATAAAAAATACTGCACTCACTTGCTCCATCAAATAGACCACCCTCACGGATTCATCATATTTTGTTACTCGATTTGTACATATTGACCGACAATTTATTGCTAACCATTAACATGCATTAAAGATTCAATTTTCAAATAATTAATTAATGTGTGGGTTCAAAACAAGTTGATAGGCAAAGACAAGTCAAATATTTCACACAAATAGTATAACATGGATATCATACAACCCACTCCCACTTCCACTCCATCACCATCAATTAACATCCATCCTCCAACCCCCCACTCAATTTCTTTCAATTTGCTTCCACTACATGAACCTTTCTTTGTTTTGAAGATATTCTGTACTAGTCTAGCTCCGAACATATTGATATTGCCCAATTATTTATAATGATCAAAAAAAATTATAAACAATTGTCAATAAAGTTGAGATTAATTTAAAGATTGGTTCCAGCTGGAATAAAGAGTCCTTTTTTATTAATGTTTGATTTTGACTTAATCATTTCGAAATAAAAAAATAAAAAAGTGTTATACATGCATTTGTGTTTCAAGCAAATATTTGTTTAAAATTGACATCTCATTTATGTCTATATTATTACAATATCAACACTTAAGAAATTAATATTGATTAATGTAGTCTCTAGTTTTCTAGTATCCCCGATGGAAAATATTTCTGACTACTGGATCATGAATCTTCACTTTCAAGGTTCACGCATACATAATTAGAAGGTCCCATTAACCTCAATTCCAATGGTAAATGTCCAAAATTCACATTTTTTTTCATTCATTTTTTTCTACTTAATAGAGATTTGGACCATTCTTGGGCCTTTAGACAGGTATCATTCAGGCCATCTCCAATGAAGATGGCCGGGCTAGGGGGGGGGGGGGGGGGAGCAGGGCTGCGGACAGAGAATCATCTGCAGCAGTGCAGGGGTGCGAGACGGGGTGGGCAACGAGCGGGAACGGGCTACAGCCGGTGCTCCGCGAAGCCCTGTCCTTGGCTCGGTCCCGCAAGTTGATTTGGAGAAGAAAGAGGGACGCGTGGTTTCACGCGTCCCTCTTTATGTCAGGGGACGCGCGTCCCCCGACTGGTTCCGCCTTTCTTTTTTTAAAAAAAAAAAATTTTATTTAATATTTTTTTAATAAATTAAAATAGAAAAAAAAATATGTATACTCAAATAATTAATAAAATAAATTCTTCCTATTAAATTAAATTAAACATGTAGAATTGAATTATTTAATAAAATTTATTTAGTATATTTGTTGCATATTTGCTAGTATTTAATAAATATATGTAGCAAAAAAAATTAATTTGATTATTCAATATAATAATTTTTTTAAAATTAAAATCATTACTAATTTATTAGAATTATAATTAAATTTATTTATGGACAAATTATTAATAAATAAATAGCCCGTTTTATTTTAATATATTTTATTGTAATTAAAAATTTAATCTTTTAACTACAATATTGGTGGTGGCTATATTTTTAAAAAAATACAGAATTAGTTAAAAAATAAAATTAAACACTTATACAAATAATTTAGATTAATACTTAATCTAAGTTGAATATTTAAATACATTCTAAAATAGACAAGAAAAGTAAATTCAAACAATTACATTCATTTACTTAATTATTTACTCTCTTTAATTTTAATATTTTAATATAATTAATAATTTAATTATAAGTACTAATAATTATTACTATTATAAATATTAATATTAAAAATAAAATTAAAACTAAAAATATAGGTGAGAGTGGGCAAGTCTTTAACAAAATGGAATTAATTCCATTTCGGAACCCTGCCATTGGAGACGACCAGGCAGGGCTCGGGGAGGGGAGGGGGGCAGCGCTGGCTTGGGGGCTGGCCCTCTCCATTGGAGATGGCCTCAGGTATCGGGATTGGAAAGTTACTTGTGGGGTGCAATGACCCCACTCAACTCTTGCATGTATGAAAATTATATATATAATACTAGTGAAAATTAAGTATATCTTCTAATTTCTTTAATGGACTCCACTCAATAAAATTAAAATTTATATGACAACGGGGTCATATTTTATTAAAATATATTTATCTTCCACTAAATTTTTTTTATGAATTAATATGTTAATAATAAAAGAAAATTGTTTTGGGATTGTGAGATAATAATGTTCAATGAAATCGCTACATTGCCAAGACTGATCAACCTAACCCAAATCAATCGCAAATTGCGGGATGATTTGATGGGTTGATTTTGGATTTCTTGGAAAAAAGACCGCAAATATGATTGGATTTGTATTATATTTTTTTCAAACGGTGTAACGGCATTCTACCGCTCTATATATAAATTATCATTTTTATATGTATTTTATTAGAATTCCTAATATTAGGAAAATTGGAAATTGGGGATCTCTAGAACTATTCAATGTTGGAATCAGACCTGCTATTAATGTGGGTATCTTCGTTTCCCGAATAGGGTCTGCAGCTCAAATTAAAGTCATGCCCGTAGTTGGGCACGTCACTTCGGCAGGAGAAGGTTACAACTAAAGAAATATACTCTCTTACATTAAAATGACCCTAGTGAAATTTTATTCTGGCCACGTCACTGATCTAGTCCCAAACTCGCCCCTAGTCTCGCTTAATATAATATTATGAGTTATCAAAATTCTGATACTAAACCCAAGTACCTATCATTTTCAAGTTTTTTGAAAAACCGAACGAGATGGGATTGCATTACTCGAATCTAATGCCCACCCCTAACAGAGACAATAAACTACTATGAAGTTAAAAATTGAAAAAATAAAAGATTACTTGATGAAATTGATTTGATTTTGAAGATCATGCAAATAATTGTGAGGAGGGCATGAGGAGTGTTGGTTGAAGCCAAGTGCACATGGCATGGGCTTTAATCCTGGCCCAACCAACAAATCCCATCAATCAAATTTAATTTTAGGCCATACTACATACCAAAAATATAAAAGAAGAACATGACATGGGATCGTACTATTTTCAGTAAAAGATTTTTCATTAAAACACCGTCAAGTACCCGGAAAAATCATAAAATTGAATTAGAGATTTATGTAGGGTAAGAAGCGTCCTTTATAATCAAGATAATAAATATAAAACGCGTATTGCCAAAATAAGAAATATTCCAACCATTGACAGCTCATAAACCTCAGATCCCTCCAAATCTTAAACTTGAAGTAATATACCCCTTTTAAAAAAGAGAAGATATGTTTTCACATTCAAATCTTCAATAGTTAAAATTTGATTGTGCCTAACTTCATATGGAAAATTCCTCAATCAAATGCAATCACGGGTCCAATCACAATTCGTTTTCTTCTGTTTTGTGGGTGGGAACGCACATTTCATTTGATTAACAAGACATGGTAGAATAATAATAGCATAAAACAAATGCATACCGGTCAAGTCAAACTAAATCCAGATTAAGTAAAACCAAAATGAGAGGTCATATTACCCTCGTCAATATTTTTTAGGTCGAGTTCGTCACATTTAATTTGCCTAGTGTGGTTTATATTTCTCATATGATTTGCGAATTATTGTATGAGGACGAGATTTACCTTGTGTACTTAGATGGATATAAATTCCCTTGTGAAAAAAAAAAAATGAACAATCATATATTTTTTTGTAAATGATGAATGATTAGATATATCCATGGATCAAAATTTCGTTTCGAATGTATGTTTCGGTCAGCCAAATATTGAAAACTTTTGGAGACTATTCGGAAATGTTTCGGAAATACTAAGAAAAATTGTAAAAAAAGTTACTGAATTTAGGAAAATAACAGAGATTAAAGCAAATAAATAGTTTCAAAATGACATTTTATATTCATTTCGTCTTATTCAAAAACGAAAAATTTTCGATATTTTCTATAAAAAAGATGAAAATTTTGATCAATGAATATATCGAGTCATGAAAAATAAGTACTATAGTTGAATTCGGAACGTGCTCAGCTTGAATTCAAATTCGTCCCATGTCAGTTTAGCCGGGATTAATGTTTGTGTCACATCAACGTCGAATTTGGATCCACGTTTCTTGAAGGTTCGGATTTTGGTCTCATTTAAAATAATGATCAAATCCCCGGTATTCTTCCTCTTCAAAATCTATGATACCATAATTACACAAAAAAAAAAATTTAATGCAATATAATTATTTGACTCAACTCACAAACTCACACTTTCTTTATTGAGTTAATTTTGAAAAGGAGAAAATAGACCACCAATTTTGAAACGGAGAAAATATCTAATTGCAGATTGAATTACTATCAAATCCCGTCATAAATCCAACTATATTGATATTGTTTAGAACTTATTTATTTAGGTCCCCTAAAAAATAAACTTATTTATTTAGTTCACTGAAAATAAAAATATAAAAATGATATGATAAATACAAATACATTCTAGATCAACAATAAAAACAACATATATGTTTTTTTTTAATTTATGTAAATTTAATATTATGTATGTATCTAAAATATCCATTTGTTACAGTATCCAAATGTATAGTCCAACGAATCGAATTAAGATTCATAGGTCTTGTTCGCCTCGCTTTTGAAAGAGTATTTAGATGCTTTCCTAAAAGTCGAACAAATAACATATATAATTTCAAAAAGTAAATCTATTTGCTCTTATTTTACTGACAAAAATCTCATAATAAAGAAATTTATTCCCTTCGTCCCATTTATTTTGCTCCATATACCATAGCATCCGATCAAACTTTTCAATCTTTTAAGTGATTTATATTAAATATTCAAATTTGTTGTGTATTAAATCATTTAAATATTAATATATATGATATCATATTATCAACTTACTAGTGGAACATATTAATTAAATTATTTATTATAATTTTTAAAAATTTAGTCAATCGAAAAATTAATCGTACCAAGATAACAAAATAATTGGGACGGAGGGAGTGTAATCTAAAAAAATTCTAAATAAACTCTACTTTTATATGATTTGATAGACGTAAAGTAATATATTTTTTTCACATTTATCAAAACAATACCAAACATGATAGCCGTAAAGTAATATATTTTCCTTCTTTTTAGAATTACTAAAAAAATTCTAACCACACTCGAGAAAACAAAAAAGAAAGAAAAACTATTTTGACAACATCATTAAACAAGTCGAGACTATTTAAAAAACATTCATCGAAGTTCCGAGCTAACATTTATAAAATACAAATAACCCTATGCTTTAATAGAAAAACTGATTTAGGGTGAGTTTGGCCTAGCGATTCGAAAATCAATTATAGGAGAATTAATTTTACTAAAATGGATTTTGGCAATAATTGATTATGATAAAATTCAATTATAAAATAATTACTTTTGGATAATAGCTTTTGCAAAAGTATCACTTTAGTTACTTCTAAAATAAGTTAAATTTTAGCTTCTGGAGATATGAAAAGTGATTATGATAGTGAGGGCCAAACACTATTAAAATCACGATTGACTAAAAGCAATTTTTATAATTGGGGCCAAACACTTCAAAACTCACAATGAATGTCTAAAAGTGTTTTTAGGAGCTCCCACCGCTGGGCCAAACTCACCCTAATTGGAAAAGAAATTGCTTCTACTACTTTATTAGTTATTACTAATAATAAGTAATAACATATACACAAACCCAACCAAACAAAGCCTAAAGAATGCAGAGACAAAGATGGTCAAAAAGCCAGCAGGAGGTACCAACTCACGAAGAAGCAGAAGCTGCTGCAACTATACTGCTTTTCCCACTTCCCCATACTTTGACCATAAAAAAAATTGGACCCACAAAAAAAAGAAGCCAAAAAAGCTGAATTTAAAACGAAATTAACAAAACAATAACATATTCACTGAATAATAAAAGACAAATCAATGAATCATTTCTTGTAACTGAATAAAAATATATTCACTACAAACAAACAAACCGTCATTCCTTCACAAACTACAAAATACTAAAGAGAATAAAAAAAAAAAAGGAAAAACAGGGCTGGAGTTTCAACCAAAAAGACTCCATTCATCTATCCATCTAGGTAACCAAACCAAACAAGGCCTAATTTGACGGCATAAAATCCTGCTCCTTTCACTTTTATTATTATTATATAATATAATAAAATACTACTACTATTATAGTTGTTCATCAACTTCCAAAAGGGAACAAAAGTAACTGACATCTTCCACTTCCTTGTGCCTTGAGCCACCTAGACAAAATAACACTTCTTTTTTGCTGCGATATTTTACCCACTTGGACAATTTTATTTAACTAAAAGCAAAAATAAAATAAAAAAAGATATTTTCTTGCTGCTAACATTCTGTTTACTTCTTCATCATCATCATCTATTTAAAACTAATAGTAATCACCCTAGCACAAAAACTACTGTTGCTATATTTCTTTTGCTAATAAAATAAAACCCACTAACAAACCATTTGGATCAAATTCGGGTCGGGTCGGGTCGGCTCGGGTCGGCTCGGGTCAATAAGTCCAGTCCTGTGGAAGCATGAGTTCTTGATGATTCATCATCACTGGGTGCTGCTGTTGTCTTAGATTTCTCCCTTGTTGAACCATCATTAGATTGTTTCTATGCTTCATAACAGCATCTGGATATAAATTGAATCAAATGAATTAAACTATGTTCAGGTAAACTAGATTAAAATTAGGAGAAAAAGAGTGGTAAATTTTCTTATTTTTTACCATATTCAGGGGTGAAATTTGGGTTGATTCTTGGCTGGGTTTGAGAATCAATTGAGTCCAGATTCAGATTCAGATTCAAAGCATGGACCACTCTATCTGGTAACAGAACTGAACAACCTGCTGTATAAATATACGTATCAGCATATATGAACAGAAAATTAAAATAACCATATGAACTAATGACGAAAAGAACAACATAAATATTTCAGATCTGGTTTTTAACAAAAGAAAATTAGAAAAAGAAGAAGGTAGATATAATAATATGATTAATGACCTGGTTTCTTGCGCGTGTCAGGGGGGTCGGTTCCAAATCTTCTGGGAATGAACACTCCGGTTCCGGTCCGTTCTTTTTTGGCTCCGGTTTCACCCAGAAATACCGCTCTCATTCCTGAACCGGTTTGTTGTTGTTGTTGAGGTTGAGACTGTTTTAAAGTAGGCCAATTAGCCGCCATGGACGAATCTGTAATTCTCATTCCATTCTCAAAACGATACCCTGTTTTCCCCTGCTCCCAAACTCCACTCTTCATCATTTGCTGTTGCTTCATCTGCTGAAACTGTAAAAATTAAATAATTTAATTAGTTTTGTGAAAAACTTGCATACAGATGGAGATTGTGCAAAAGGGGAAGTACTAACTTGTTTTGCCTGCAGTTGGTGGTATGATAGACGGGACTGAGTTTCGGTCGGGTAAAACCCGGATACCCTGTTCCGGTCAGGATTTGGGGCAGGAAGGTAGACTTGGTTTGAATAGTACGCCGCCTTTTCTTCAATCAATCGCATCCTTGCAATCTCCCCTGCAGCCGCATACAGCAAATCCAACCCCACCTTGTCCTTAGCTTCAATTGGTGAGGAAACCCGGGAAACGCCGTTCGGGCTGCCCCGACTAGACCCGGGTTTGCACCCACACAGAGTTGATTGCGGTGAACCGGATATCTTCCAACCCTATCAAAAACATCAAACTTATTTATTCCAAAAAACCAAAATACGAAACAACTGAAAACAAAATAAAAAATTAAGTACTATCATGTATATTTTTTTTTACCTTTGGTGTGTAGTCAGAGGAGAAATTGGAGTTAGAAATCCTCCGAGTTAAGCCATTAATGAAGTCATCTTCCTCACTCTCTGTTTCAGCTGAACCCATGAACGACTCAACGGGCGAACCCAGATCCGAGTTGAAACCGTAGGAAAAATCATTCCCTCTATTCTTAGTGGTTTTAAAGTCGGCTAATAGGTCGTCGTCCGTCAAGAACTCCGACGGTAACCAAAACTCACCGTCATCCAGCTCTTGCGCCATTAAACTACTGTGTGTGAGCTATTACTAAAAAAACTTTTGGGTATTGTGTATATATATTTCAGAGGGTGAAGAAGAAGAATAGTATTAATCAATGGCGCGGGTTATTTTGAAAGAAGAGGAGAGAGTTTAATTATGGGGGGGATGTTGCTGCTGTTTGAAGGTTTAATTATAGCCAGCACTAATACTATGTTAAAGGGCCCATCAATCAATATATAATATTTCAAAGAGAGTGGCGGTGAGAGGACTGATTTTTGTAGTGTGCAATTTACAGAGCAATGTGGGGATGGTGGGAACCCTATGGAAAGATTGGACGTCAAACACGCGCGGGTTTGGAGCGTGATTCCACGCGCGGGGCAGAAACTGTTCCCGTACGATATATATCTATGATGTTGGTACAAGAGATTGGGGATAAGTTTGGCCTAGCGATTCGAAAATCAATTATAGAAGAATTAATTTTGATAATAATTAATTATAAAATAATTACTTTTGTATAATAATTTTTACAAAAGTAAAACTTTAGTAGCTTATAAAATAAGTTATTTTTTTGCTTCTCGAGATACCAAAAGTGATTATGATTCTGGGGGCCAAACATCATGAAAATCACGATTGAGCAGAAGTAATTTCAATAATCAGGGCCAAACACTTCAGAAATCACAATAAAATTCTATAAGTGATTTTAAAAGCTCCAATCGCTGGATCAAACTCACCCTGAAAATTAAATAAAGGATTTGAGTTCGTTTAAATCGATTCTTCATATAAATCAAATAAGTTTGAATATTATTTTTGTTCGATAATTTTTAAAATTCGATTTGGTAAATTAAAAATTAATAAAATATATGTAAAATATCAAGTTACTACTTACTAGATACTCGAGGTCATTCACTAAAAACTCGTTTGAGTTCGACTCGTTTAAAAATCAAACCAAGCTCAAATACAAAATGTTAAGTTCGATATAATTCAAATCAAACTTGAATAGTGTATCTTTCGACACTACTCGACTCGATCACACCTCTAGTCGATATAATATGAAATCTCGATATGATTCAAATATGACCAGTTAAGCATGAATTAAGGACAATAATCAAATGAAAACTAAACTCTACACTACAATTGGAGTAAAATTTAGCCAAGATTTATATTAAGACGAGAATTTAAAGGTAACTTCTCTTTAAATTTAAAATTTAATATGATCTATTATGCATTTTATGCTATTCGTGCAATAGATTATACTGTTTTTTTTTATAGATAGTTTAATTGATTGTACTGTTTATTCGTTCGCGAGTGAGCCAGATGTTGGGTCCCGGTTAATTTGAACTTTAATATATTTTTGCCTTTAATTAAGTTATTTTTTTTTATTTGTTTCTTTGTTTTGTTGGTTCTTTCTAATTTTGGTGCAACTATTTCCTTTTAAAAAAAAGAAAATAGGTGTAACTATAATTTATTTTGAAAGGAGATTTTGTACGTGGTGACAACGTGTTGGCGCCTTTGTGATTGGTGGGGGGTGGCAGAGCAGAGTACACGACATTTGTCCTCATCCCACTCCCACGTTGCAGCTAATGCCTTGCATGTTATGCCATAGCGGTGGTGATTAGGGTTTTCAAATTCTATTCACTTTGACAATTCTGCCCTTGGATGCTGTACTATATGACAAGATTGCCCTTGGTGGATTATAAGGTTTTTTCTTTTGATAAATTGATTTTAAGATGATAAACTACAATTTTTCTCTTAATTGTTTATTTGAGGAGGTGATACTATGAATTGTTAAATTTAGATATTGAATAAAATAGTAATGTTGACACGAAATTTAGATTTTACAAGCAAAAGTGTAAATCAATGCCTTTAATTTTTACTTTATAATTGAACAATCCTCGTTGAAGTAATTACTTAATTATAATTCACAACTCCCTCAAATCTTGGTTAAGATCATACATCAAAGTTTTGTTTTCGATATATGTTTCGGTCAACGTAATATAAGAAACTTTTTGAAAAGTTTTCGGAAACGTTTCGGAAAAATTATGAAAAAAGTTACTAGATTAAGAAAAAAAGAAAGTTTCATGACAAATATTGAGTTTCAAAAATACATCTTATTTTCGTTTCGATTGAATCAAAAAGACTTTTCGATGTTTTCGACGGAAAATATGGAGATTTTGATCCATGATTAAGATTGAATTTTATTTTTACTCTTTTTTTTAAAAAAAAAAAAGTAAATTACTTCATCATATTAGAATATTAAACAAATTACAAATAATATATAGCAACTTCCTTTAATATTGAATTAGACAAATATTCATATATGAGGGTAGATCGAACTCAAGAACTTGAGATGTCTTAGAACCTTAGTTTTAACCATGGATCAAAATTTTCATTTTTTCCATCGAAAATATTTTGTTTTTAATTTAATTGAAACAAAAATAAGATGTATTTTGAAATTCAATATTTGTCATGAAACTTTCTTTTTTCTTAATTTAGTAACTTTTTTCATAATTTTTCCGAAATGTTTCCGGAAACTTTTCGAAAAGTTTCTTATATTAAATT
The DNA here is from genome assembly GCA_038501285.1 of Penstemon eatonii. Lineage (NCBI taxonomy): Eukaryota > Viridiplantae > Streptophyta > Magnoliopsida > Lamiales > Plantaginaceae > Penstemon > Penstemon eatonii. Next base: position 71,178,587 of record CM076710.1, read on the forward strand.
GACCCGAACATATATCCGAACATATATCGAAAACAAAACTTTGATCCATTTATAATTTTATATTACCATTGAGACAAGGTCTCATTTACTATTTTAGTCATACTCGGTATAGTAATTAACTTCTCAATAATTATAATATTGAATTAGATGAGATTTACTCATACGGATTTGATGTTAAACGAGGTTGGCAGGTTATAGTGCAGTGTAAACTAAATAAGGTGTACTTGAAATGAATATAGTACTCCTAGAATTATGATGAATTGATGATTCATACTTTTTGCTTCCACAATACTGTCTCTTGCTTTCCGAAAATTTTCAATGGTCTTATCAAGTTCTTTATCTTCTCAATTTAGGTGGACTAATAAGTAACATATAAAACGGAAAAGAATTTTATAATAGGGAAATTTACCTAGACATCCCTTGGTTTTAGGCCTAATTACAGGAACTTACCCTCATGTTTAAAATATTACCAAGACACCCCTCTGGCAAAACAGTATTACAAGAACACCCCTTACGGCGTTAAATTTTGACAGCGGAGGATGACGTCATCATTTTTTTAATATTTTTCCAATTTTGCCCTCGATGTGTATTTGTAATATATGTTATGTTACAGGGGGTGTATTTGTAATATTTGAAATTTGATTGTTGTAGGCTGAAAGTTACAGTTGTATGTGTAATGTATTTCCATTTCAATGTAATGTCCCACCTTAATGTAATGCAATGCATATGTTTTTCTCCAATGCAACTATTTTTCAATGTAATGTTCCACCTTAATGTAATGCAATGCATATGTTTTTCTCCAATGCAACTATTTTACAACAAATAACATTACATATCAAAACACCCAATAAATATATAAATACCAATCCACCAAGCCAGTAAATGATGAGAAAACACCCAACTATTTTTCAATGTAATGTTCCACTTTGCATTAGATCAAAATACATAAATACCCGGCCAGTAAATGATGAAAAAATCACTAAGTAAATGGAAAAAACTCCAACAAAAGCACCAAATAACAAAAATAAAACCCAAAACCAGCATATAACAATAAAAAACAGCAGGAAAATGCAGCAGGAGAGCAAAAAACTCTTCGGCCCGAACTTGTTCTTCGCGGCCCGAAATTGTTCTTTGCGGCCCGAGTTCACCAAATCCAGAATTGACTTGGGGAAACTGAAATTAACACTATCACGAAGAAAAGCCCTCAAAAATCCAGTAGAAATCAGTTCGCTAACACCCCCAATTCGGAGATCAAAGTGGGCGCATAAACCCTAAATGCCTAATTCGATCCAAATCTTCAATCCCACCTCCAATCGGGCAATTAATCCAAGGAAAGTGACGAAATAAACAGATAGAAGTGAACCACGAAGTAATTTTCCAGAATTAGAGGCTGAAATCCGCAAATCGCGATGAACCCTAGAATTTAGGGACGAACACAAATCACTGCCAATCGCAAAAACCAGTCCAGAATCCCAAAAATTGCTCTAGTAGGAAGATGCGCGATGAAGAGGCGAGTCTAACACAACAAGAATTACTAAAATCCGTCCACAAACAAGGGAGAAATCACGATTTTTTTGAGTGGTAGTGAAAATGAGCGGAATTAATTTCACCATGGAGTTCTTTTTTTTTTTTTGTAAATATTAAAAACAACTAAGTGCATTTAAGACATTTCACAATTTCCGTTAGCGTTAACTAACGGCCGTTAAGTCAAGGGGGTATTTTTGTAATATCTCAAACAGAAAGGTAATTTCTTGTAATTAGGCCTAAACCCAGGGGGTGTCTATGTAAATTTCCCTTTATAATATGAAACAAAACAAAGTCTTATAATAAGAGATGATGTGTAAATATTGACAAGATTGCAAACGATGAATCCAAGGTAATTAGATTAAGTGGTAGTGACTTGCAATTCTTATATCCGAAATTCAAGTTCGAATCTTATTGGGAACACCACACTAAAGAGGATCTATATCATTTGCACTTTTCGATCCGAACCGTAAATACATAGTCTAATAGAAAAAAGAAATCAGTGATGAATAGTTGTCAATCTTTATATGTATTTGACGAGGAAACATTAGTATCTTTGTAATATTCCCTTTGTCCCAAAATACTTACTCTATTAATTTTATGTTAAGTCAATTTTTTTAATTTTTTTCAATGACTTGTAAAGTTGAATCTTTTATATTTATCGTGTTTTAAAAGTTTCAAATAATAATACATATGATGTTATATAATATTATCAAATTATTGTCGAAATAAACTAATACTACCATAATGATTTAGTGAAAACCTTTTTATTGTCAAAGTTTTTGTATTTTTTTATAATTGTCAATGCTAATAATATAATTGGACATGTTTGTCTAGCTTTTCTTAAGATTTTCAATATATTTTTTATTTGAGTTTGGGGAGAGTAATTTGAAAAAAAGGGTTATTGTAGATATTTTTGGTAGGGTATATTGATTGTATGTGTAAAATATATATAAGATTTTATGCCAAATATTGTTTGTTATGTGAGATTAGTTGAATAAGAGTACGTTCTTTAATAGATAAGAAATTGTTTTGATTTTTAAAAAAGTAGTTTGAAAAAACTGTGAGAAAATAAATTTATCTATATCTATATTACTATTAAAAGTGTGAATAATTTAAGTTTTTTTTTTTTAAGGCAAAAATAACTTCAAATTGCAAAGTAATATTGATAAAATATAATTAAATATGAATTTTCCTTAAATTTTCTCACCAAAAAATTGATAGGAAAATTTTTTAAGAAAATTTGTAACTTTCTTTCCTTAATCAAACACTATACGGAAAAATAAAAATTAACTTTCCAAAAATTGGATATGGAAGAAGAACAAAAGTATATATTTAAAATGTCATAATAGGTATAATTAGACATGGAAGTTATTTCCTCCATTAACTCCAAAAGTTTAGAAATTAATTCTACATCACTTTTACAATTTCATTCTTCTTCTCCTATAACACAAAAAAATAAAAAACACTATTATTCTTAATTAATAGTTGCTATTATATATATGTAATGTTATTATAATGTATCATTAAAATGTTTTTAAGTAAAACATATTATTTGTTTCATTTAAAGATTTAGTACAATATAACACTCATAAAAAATTAAATTCTCTTAAATATCATAAATGCTACAATATCATCAATATATTTTCAGTAAAAAAATATTATTTGTTTCATTTAAAGATTTAGTATAATATAACACTCAGAAAAAAATTAAATTCTCCTAAATATCATAAATGCTACGAAAAAAAAAGTTAAAGTAGAAATGCATCTTACCTATTACTGAACAAAAAATATTTACGACTTAGAGAAAACTAAGTAATATTTCTTTGGCTTGACAAATAAACTATAAAGAATATCGAAGAACATACATTACATTAAATTTTCATAGAAATATTTTCGCAAAAAACGTGTGAAATAAGTGAAAATCAATGAAAATTGGAGAAATCAATACAGTAAACAGTAAATGCCATGTAATTGATTAAAACATTTAAAATCGATCCGGGTGAAAGTTATGAACACGGGTGAAGTTGGTGAAAAAATGGGTAAAACGGTAATAAAAAAAGCCAGTAAAATCGATAAATATATGTGAAATCGAGAAAATCTGGGTGACATTCATGAAAAAATTGGCGAAATAAATGGAAAAAGGGTTAAATCGGTGAAAAAAATCTAAAGTTTGTGAAGACATGTGAAATGATTAAAAATTGAGGTGAGATTGGTCAAAAAATACATGAAATTAGTGAAAAATAAATTAACTGGTACAATTAGTTAAAATAAAAGAGTTTAACTAGCAAAAGCAGTAGAATTTTTTTTTTTTTTTTGACCGGGAGAAAACAAAAGAAACGATGTAAAACATTGCAAAATTGGTTATAACTGATTAAGAAATGAGTATATATATTAGTAAAAAATATATTAAACCAGTAAAAATAGATGAAACCAAATTAAACTAATAAATATAAAAAGTGAAAATAACTTAGGTCATTTAAGAATTGTCTTTCAAGTGACAGTGTAAGATAAATAATTGATATCTAATTAAAAGTAATTGAAGTTTTACAAATACTGTAGTTCAAAATTTTGTAAAAATACATGTGAAATCAATTAAAATTTGGGTGAAATTCTTGAAAAAATGTATGACATCAGTGAAACAGTGAAATCAAAGAAAAAATTATGAAATAGGTAAAAATGGGTAAAATCGATGAAAATGACTAAAGTCGGTGAAAACATGATCAATCAAAGATCACGTGAATTTGGTGAAAAAATCATGTGAAATTAGTGAAGATCGTGTGAAAATTGGTTAAACTGGTAAAAACGAGTGTAATCAATAAATTGGAAAAAGTTCAACCAACAAAAACAAGGTCAAGTCATTAGAAAAATGGCTTAAATTGAAAAAAACTAAAGAAATTTATTAAAATGTGGAAAATAATAAAAATAGGTTGTAATCGATAAAAAAATCGATAAAAAGATGGATTAAACCAGTGAAAAATGAATTAAACTAATGAATTGAATAAGTGAAAATGACCTAGGTCATTGAAGAGATGTAGTACTAAAAAAAAAGTAAAGAGATGCATTTCAAATGGAAGGGCAAGAGAAATAATCGAAATCTACTTAAAAATGGACACAATTTCAATTGATTAAAAAATAGGATTTCACAATTTTTGTTGTCAAACAGTGCAAGAAATTTGGATGGGTTCTTAATATGGAAATCAATATAATTATTGTTATTGTATCATACTTGATGTCATATTCACATTATAATTTGTGATGATAAAGATTTCTCGTGTTTGACAGATACAAAGATAAATAATATTAATTTTATATTGATAAAATAAAAAAAACTAAAGACGTTCATTGATGTATATTCCTTAAAACGGAATATGAAATGAGCTAAATAAATTTTTTATGATATTATTTTAGAGCAAATTTTACAAGATCTAGTGACTAAATCATTCATCATTTTATATTTGATTACAATTTGAAAGTCGTTATTTTTTTAATATAAAATAGTAATTTTAATAAAAAAATTATAGAAAATAAATTGAATATGAATCATTAATATGTGTTGTTTAATGACACAATAAAGTTAGTTTTACTCTAATTACAACAAATATCAAGAAATTAACTAAAAACGTACAACGTACGTGCACTTTTCTAGTTTAAGAAAAGTAGGAAAAACATTTGTCTTGCATTTTTCTTTTACATGAAATTATTTTTGAAAAGTGAGAGAAACAAACATATTTCATTTTTTATCACTTATAATATTCTAATAAATACCATTTTAATGATAAATTATAGTAGTAAATTATTTATTTCTAAAATTATTTTTATTTCCCAAAAATTTAATTCCTCTCGAAACCTCGTAGAACATATTATATATGAATCTCTCCCAACAATTTTCAAACTTGGATCGCTTTAATTCATTTCGGTAGACCAATCACATGTCGTTAAAATTCTAATAATATAAATTATATTACAATTTAACATTTGATCCCGAAAAAATCATTTCTTGTAATACCAATATTCCTGAATTTATGAATTTGGCCGGGTTTAGTGGGGTGGATTTGGAGTAGTGGTGACTGACCACAAGCCTGCTAGTTCAGTGGGTGGGTGTGTGTATTACGTACGTTCAGTTCAGGTAGATTAAATTAAAGCTGTGGCCGAATCCGCCTGCAAAAATATTTTCGTGCAGGGGAACGGAACATGCAAATGGCAATCCCACAGTCTTTAAAGTGGTCTGCTTCCCATTTGTTTTTATGCAGATTAAACCCGACATACTTTTCTTTCACTTTCATCCTTAATTAATTAATTCTCTTTTACTACTACTACTCCTACTTATTTATAATTCCAATCATAATTAATTATCAAAAAAAACCTCCAATCATAATTGTCTCCGGTTGGTTATATAGTACTTCTCTAATGGGATTTTTTTTTTTAAAGTTTTGCTTGACTAAACCTATTTAACGAGAGATTATTTATTGCAATCATTGCACCACGTCATCAAGTACATGTAGTGCAGCCCACCAGTACACTTGGAACATGTGGAGTGATAATCCACATTTTCCCATATTCTGGGCATGTTCCCAAAAAATAGGATTTCAAAATATTGTGTTCACATTGCCATAACATGGATGATGTAGATTATCGTACTTAATGACGTGGTACATCGGTTATACTAAATAATTTATCATATTTAACCCTCAACAAGTATATTGCACTTGTTTTGTGATTGATCATTCTTCTGGGAGTTACATCCAATCACAAAGCAAGCATATTGTACTTGCCGTGTAGTTACTTTGTGTTCGGTCAAACCCGATCTGGATAAGAATTTCCTTACCAAACGACCGTTTGTCTAGTTTTTCAGAAAGTATTTCTTTATTAGTATATGTAAAGTCAAACAAACAAATTTTTACTTTCAGAAATAAACTTATCATCTTTGAATTTTCAAAATATTCTAAATTTGGGGAAATTGCAATATACTCTCATGCTCTATGTTAAACCTGCAAGAAACTACCCTTGAAATTTTTATTGCGCTAAACTTACTTGTACTTTCAAAAATACTGCAAAGAATACTCAATTTGTAAAAACTAGACCGTTTTGGGTCGATATGTTCAAGAAACCATTTTGAAAATACTTCAAGTTGGTCCCTAAAACTTCATGTGAAATATTTTAAAAATGGTTTCTTGAAATATTCCAATCCAAGACAACCTATTATTTACAAATTGGGTGTTTTTTGCAGGGCTTTTGAAAGTACAAGAAAGTTTTACGCAATAAAAGTCTCACATGGTAGCTTCTTGCAGGTTTACCATAACAAAGGGGAGTACTTTGCATTTACCCCTCTAAATCTCTTATCTCTGAAAAAATCTACATAAACTCGATTTTAATTGGACATAATCTCTTATATTATTTATCTCACGTAACAGATATGACTGGACATAAAGTAGCATACCTCTTGCACTATTTTTTTCATAATCTCTAAAAAATTCCGACTCAATTCTAAAACTTATGCCTATTGTTTACTTCATCTAAAAAACTCAACCAAACAGTATTGCAAAAATGGGTAAATTTGTTAGAACTTAATTTATTTTATGAAACCACTTCAAGAAACGCGACACGAGCATGTATTGCAGAGTGTATTTTGAAAAAGCGGTCATATTGAGAAGGAATTTTACGATAATTTAGATGATGTATTCTGCCTTCTCTTACGTTAAATAATAATGATAACCAATATAACAACTTAATTATTCACATCTTTCCACAATGACATATTAAAACAGCATTCAACACAATATATTATGATCAAATATAACTTTAGAACACTATTCCATTGATCCAAAAATAAAATAAGGTGCGGAATAGTAAAAAATATGGCACATAATTTTCCCGAGGGAAAAATACTTTTGATACCAAATTTTAGATCAAAATACACGTTTGATACTAAGCTTTTCGAAAAAACACATTTCATACAATAATTCACACCATCTTGACATATTTACATTTGCCGTCAATTTTCGGACGAAATTCAGCACGTGTCGTCAATTGTGGGTCTTTAAACCACGTGCATGTTTTTACTCCATCGTCACCTTAACGAGCACATGAGCGGCACACTCTGAATGTGTCAAGATTGTGTAAATCATGGTATAAAATTGACGACGAAACTAAATGTGTCAAGATTGTGTAAATCATGATAATATATGTGTTCTTTCAAAAGTTTGGTACCAAATGTGTGCTCTTTCTCTAGTATTTCTTGCCTTAAAGAGACACGCCAAGACAGTAACGGTATTTTGGACTAAAATTTGGTATTAAAAGTGTTTTTCCATTATTTTAAAAAAAAAAAATTAACCAAGAAAAAAAATGATACCCAAGTTCGATCAAACTCAACGATAGTGAAAATACAAAATAATCATTCCTAGAACAATTAGGGACGATATGAAGAGAGTACATTTTGAACAAACAACGAAGAACGTCAACGAATTTCTAGGAAAAAATAATAAATAAACATGAGAATTGAGTATCTCGTATAAATTCTTTTTATAGAGTTTGAGACAATGCACATCTCAAACAAACCCTTTAATTCTTTTACAAGTTCCAAAAATAATTCATATCACCATTTTATTCTCTCACGTGTTGTTTGTTTTTCTATGTAATTGTGTGTGCAACACACTCAAAGATTCTTGAAAATTAATGGCCTTTGATAGGGTTTTGACAAGTTAAATGTCTGTGATATGTTTAACGAGTAAGTTATCTTTATCTGATTTGAAATTAGACAATTTACCTTCATGTAATATGCGTAAATAAGTATTTTAACTCTATGTGATATTGCATAATGAGCATTTTGTCCTTTTATAAAAATTTAAAAATAATAGGAAACAATATTCTTCTTATATTAAAATACAAAGAAATATTTTATTATTTTAATTATCACATAGGAATTAAACTGTCTTTTTAAAATAACTCCTTTGATAAGCATCTTAGTATAATTCATACGAACCTAAAATTTTCTTCTTGATGGACTCTAGTAAGATGGGCTGGGCGAAAAGCCCAACAAAATATTCTATTGTGATATAACGAAATCAAATATTTATAATTGAGCAACTTATTTTATTAATTTTCAAATATTTAGAAGTAATAAAACTACCTGGGACTTGTTTGAAAATAGAAAAAGATTTTATGTGAAGTTTATTAAAATAACCTCGATTCTTGTGCAATTTTAGAGTGTGTTTTTCTCATGAAAATATAGTAAATTTTTTTATTTTATATAACTGAAAGATTGATTGAGAGATTATACAAAAAAAGAGAGATTTAATTTGTGGCATCTTATTTTGTTAATGGAATGGGTACAAAAAGTTGGAAGACGAGATAATTAAATAGAAAAAATAATGATTATAATTGTTGTAGATTTAGTTTCTAAAGATAGATGATAGGGTTATTTTCAGATAAGTAGTGTTTGAAATAAATGTACTAGGTACAAAATAAATGCAGAAAGAAATCATTAAATGTCCTAGGTACAAAATAACTACTCTAAAAGATGCTATTGAAACAAAACCTTAATTAATCTTTATTACTCATTTGATATGTTGCTTTATACTGCAACGGGCACGATTTATTAATTTTAACAAATAGATTAAATTACTTTTCTTAATATTTAGAAGGAAAAAAAAAAAGATGAGTAGCCATTCATATGAAAAATGGAGTGAAAAAATTCACTTTGACATCCTAGAAAATAGACAGAGTAGAGACACCGATATGGAAAATTCTTGTCCAAGCCTGGCTTGGCCAAACCCATTCAACTACCAAGTAAGTGTATTGCATTTGCTTTGTGATTGGTCACTTTCCTGGAAGTTATATCCAATCCCAAAGCAAGTGTAATATACTTGCCATGTAATTAGTTTGGATTCGGTCAAACCCGGTCTGGATAAGAATTTCCCCACGGATATTTTCTTTTTCTTTTTCTTTCTTTTTTGGTAAAATAGGAAACGAATATTTTCAAACTTTGGATCGTATGGTTGAAAAACTCCCAACAATTTAGGGTCTATTTGGATGGGTTTTGGCTCGGTTTCGCGGGTCTCGGTTTAAAAAAATTGGTTTGGGTGGTTTCGATGAAACCTTTGAGACCTCACTTGGATTGAGTTTGGATGTTGGAGCTTAGGGAAAAAAGTAGGTTATAGGTGTCAAATCAATGTCTTTTTTAGTGAAATTTGAGGAAAAAAGTAGATGGCAAGTGTCAAATCAATGTTTTATAGGTTTTTAATGGTTTTATGGGTTTGACGAAAATTCATTTGGATGGGTTTTGACTCGGTCTCGCGAAACCCACGAGACCGGGCCAAAACCCATCCAAATACAGCCTTATATATTATGACTTTATGAGATAGTATTTCATTAATAATAAAAACTTTCTTCCCGCCAATTAGTCTATCAATCATTACGAAAATCGCCAAATTTTGAAAAAGCCAAAGTAGGTATTGTTTCTAAGGCATAATTGATGATGTGGACAAAAAATATTTAATCAGGCTTCAGACCACAATCACCAAATTAATTTGATTGGAAATGACATGTTTCGTCCTCCTTCCCACAAAACAAAATTAGGGAATTCGTTAGAGATTGACAACAAATCTACCCATTAAAACCAATTCATGATCTTAATTTAATTTACAAAAAATTTACCTAAGTATTTATATTGGTACTAAAAGTGCATGTCCCTTTTTTTAGATGAATATATCATTGAATCCATGCATAACACTTGAGTTTTCATACATGAACCTAGTCGTATTGTTCATGGTATTCTATACATAACGGAGTGTATGTTGCACATGTGATCGTTTAGGGTCATTGATGTGCAAAAGCCTCCTAAAAAAAATTATAGGTATGTGTAGGTAAAATTGTAGAAAACGTCCTGAATTAATTAGTGATTTTGGATTTTCGTCCCGTAATTTAATATATATTTTTGGAATATCGTCCCCAAACTAAGTACTAATTTTGATTTTTCGTCCCAAACTATATCAACTCTCCAAATTTCGTCCCATAATTTATCATTTTGTATGAATTTAGTCCCAATATTAAATTTCTAATATAATGAAAATGACAGTTCAATCTTGTAATTAGTTTGGGACTAACTCCGCAATATTATATAATTATTCATGTCATGATACTTAAGCAGCCATGTGATAATTCATCGGCAAATGCGCAATTTTCGTCTTATAATTACGGTGGGACGATATTCCAAAAAAATATTAAATTACGGGACGAAATTCGCCAAGTTAAATAGTTTGTGATGAAAATCCAAAATCAGTGATTAATTTGGGACGATTTTTGCAATTTTGCCGTATGTGTCTGTTGACCAATAAGTATGAGTTGTTTGTTGGTAATCTGCCGGATAAGTTTCTATGATCACTAGGGTTCGACTTTGGATGCACCAAATCTTTTGTTTCCAATCCAAGTTCATTAAATTCAATATTTATAGCTAGGATACTACTAGCATAACAGCCCTTTATCACAGTCCACTTGTACATCCAGTAGAATATGAGAAAAATTATTTGAAGAAGTAACATGTTAAACAGGTAATAGGTAACACAACTAAGTTTGAAAGCATTAAATAAGGCTGTACAAAAGACTATGAAGAAATGGACTATTATATAATCATTTTCCTTATTTATATATATACACATAAATAGAACTGGAAAAAAAAAATCTTGGGGATTAGATCCACCATGATCCAACGGATATCTTTGTACACGTTTGAAAATAAAAGTAAGCGGACTAAAATAATATATTCGCAATTTTCCCGGCAGAACCTAAAGCAAACAATTCAATCTTTTGGGCGTGGGAGACAATTTGCAAAATGGACTATAATGATTTTTTTTATAAGCATGGACCATAATGATCAAAGTTGACATGGTCTATTTGGAAGGTTTTTGGCTCGGTATGGTTTGAGTGGTTTCAGTGAAATCTTTGAAACTCTATTTGGTTAAATTTTGGATATTGGGTTTTGTGGTTTTAAAAAAACTGAAATCCCACTAGAATTGGGTTTGAATGTTGAGGTGTGGGGAAAAAAATAGTTGGTATATATATGTCAAATCAATATCGTTTTTATAGAATTTGGAGGAAAAAAAATAGGTGATAGATGTCAAATCAAATTTTTATAGTTCAAGAGTTTTGAGGTGATTTCTGAATAGATGTGTGATGAGTTTCATGTGTCTAATGAAAACTCATTTGAAAGTATTTTTATCTAATATTGCGTACCGGACGAAAACCAATCCACGTAGGCCCTAAATGTCTTATTATTACATAAAGTTGATTGGAATATTTATTTCCATCTATCCCTTTTAAATGATGAACTTTAACTTTCCTCTCTAAATTTGGTTTGCGGTTAAAGGAACATATTGATGACCAAACAGTGCTATCACCAAATAAATTTATGATGAAATCATTTCAGAACCAAATTCTTAGATTGGGATGATCAAAGCAATAATATGTCTGGTAAAGGTTGGTTGTAGTTATTAGATCACCATTACTAAAGTAGCAATACTATTCACGATTTAGAGATATGCATTTATTCGGAGTGGAATTCATTTCCTCTTAAAAGTTATTATGTATCAAATAACATACACTAACACTTAATAAATTTAAAAAAATGAATGCAATTAAATTAGTTTGTAAATTAAACAATGAAAATGATGATAAAAAAAGAGAAAGAAAAGGAAATAAAACAACTGTTTTTTCATGGTAGAGACCATGTCTAATTTTCTCCACCCTTCTTCTCAATTTGGTTATCAATTTTGATTGAGATTTTTGAGAAATAGGGTGGAGAATATAATCAAATATCAAATAACTTTTCTTTTTTCGTTTTCTTTTTTGTCATCTCCTTTGTTATTTGATTTACAAACTAATCTAATTACATTCTTTTTTCAAATCTATTAGGTGTTAGTGTATATACAATGGTGAGACGCGAATGTAAGTGACACCAATGTATGATTGGAAATTCGCTCCAACAATTAGGTTATACTTACATTTATGGAATTTCGCTTAAATGGAACTTGCTCCACGTCCTTCTATATAAAAATGTCAGCTACATCATTCTTTTTTAAATATTAGTCGAAATTAGGATGAAAATCAACTCAATGTATGATATTTGACTCGATTCGTTTATAAAAGTTAATTTGAGCTCGGTTTATATAAACAAATATCAATCAAGTTTGAACTATATTTTTGTTTAATAACTTTTGTAGTTGGGTTCGAGCTCGACTCTTGATAAGTTATAAATTGAAAAACTACTTGTGAAAATATCAAGCAACTCGATAGTCGACTTGAACTTGTTCGATAAAAGTTCGTTTGAGCAATTTTTTTTTACCTCTTCCATTTCTCCCATTACATTTATTAATCAAATTTACTTCTCTTTTTCTTTGAATTAATAGCAAAAAAATCATTATTTTTATGTTTGAAAAATTTTATGCATTCAAAAACGGGGTGATACTTGTCTAGACCATGTCTTTCATAGACCATGAACAAAATCAGTACATCTATCAAACATATTTGCAAAATTTTATGTATGGTCTATGAGAGACCGGGTCTAGGCAAGAATTAATATACCTCTTCCACTTCTCCCATTACATTTATTAATCAAATTTACTTTTCTCTTTTCCTTTGAATTAATAGCAAAAAAATCCTAATTTTTTATGTTTGAAAAAATTTATGCACGCAAAAACGTAACGCATGTCGAAGATGACTAGTAATTAATATACCACTAACCTAGCTCGGCATGCTACACCAAATATGATTTCGAAGAAAGGAAAAAGAGGAATCTAAATTTATTATAAATATTCTTTATGGGCATGTTTATTTGGTGTTTTCCAAAATTATTTTATGTTTGGGAAATATCAAACAAATTTGTTTTTCTTCTTTCTGAAATTTTACCTCTCAATTTTCTCAAACTACTCTCTTAAAGTCCAAACAAACAACATTATTTTTCTATAGACATTAAACAAAACCTATACAAACGCTACTCCGATTTGACATAAAGTAACCTATCTCATATACAATTTATCTCACATAACAAACACGATTTGACATAAAATCTTACACATCTTATACCTACAACCTAACTTTTTCAAAAAAACATACAACTACTTTATTTCTCAAATCACTCTCTCAAAACACAAACAAACATTATTACGCAAATCGAGATTATCTCATAAACCTCCACTACTCTCCCAAACTACTTTCCCAAACACCAAACAAACAAACCCTATTTATATGCTGCAGCTATTATATTATGATCATGACAAAATGTTCTCTTACAATGTTATGATCCAACTTCTCTACCTAAAAAGATAATAATTTTGTAGGGACTACTCTTCACATGCCTCATGTCATTTTAAATTAATAAAAGCTAACACTGACTATATATATGCATTGGATCAAAAATTTCTTTCGAGTGTATGTTTCAGTTAGTTAAATATTAATTTTTTTTTTAAGAATTTTCGGAAATATTAAAAAAAATTAAATATTAAGAAAAATAACATAGTTTAAGACAAAAATATAATTTCGAAATTACACAATTTTTTCGTTTATGTAGATTAAAATACAGAAACTTTTTGATCCATGTATATATGTGTTAACCTTGGAGAAGCATATTCATTAGATCATAAATTGATTAGCGGTTAGCTAGCTAATTTAGTGGAAATTGTGATTATTGCTTGCTTAGACGTGATTCGGGAACAAAAATTCCTAAACGTGATTGGAGCATTACATGCCAATATTCCATGTTAACATTAGAACATATGCACATGAAAATATATCCATTACCATATATATGTTAGATCTAGATCTCTTTCGAGTTCAAAGAATGAACTGTTTCAGATATGGGAGCATACGACCTACTTATATTTCCAATCAATTATATAGAAAGTCGAAAGAGACAAAATGAATTAGTGAATATACACATTCATTCTACGATTCGTCCAAGTATAAAAATGATTTAGACAAAATCATGCACCGATTTTTTCAAGGCAATCTAATAGTAGAAAATTATTTTCAAGGTGCGTCGGACACATAAGTGAAAACATCTCCTAACAGGGATTCGAATATGAGTTCACTACTTTGTGGTGACTAGTTCCTTTCATTATATCAATCACATGTTGGCATATAATATTTGTAATGTAACAATACATGACGTCAATTTTGGGGCAGAAAATCGATGACATGACTTTTCTCGGCATCATATTTTATGAAATACTAAAGTTACGGAAATTCTTGAGTTGTTTATATGTGTGAATTTATATTTGAACTTTTGAAGATGGTCAATAAAAATCAACGCATTAATTTTTTTTAGAACGTCCAATACGAAGTTAATAAAATTCAGATTTTGTATATAGTTTTACTTATTATTTTTTTTTTGTTTCCCAAGGGTTTAATCCCTTTCGAGGCGCGCCGGACACATAAAATGAGAACCTCTCCCAACAGGGATTCGAATCTGAGTTCGCTACTTTGTAGTGACTAATCCCTTCCACTAGACCAATCACCTGTTGGTATAGTTTTACTTATACTATGTGTATACTTGTTAACTTTTTTTCACGCTAAAGCTTGTGTTGGGTGGGATTTACATATTTAGAGTTAAAAACTCATTGATTTGGGCTTAAAATTCAGCCGAAAGTGCGTTGTACTTCTTACTTATGTATATGGACTTGATTTTAATAACTATAGCCCATAACTTCAAGCTTCTTAGACTTTTTTGGGCTAACTAGTAGGCCTTGGAGGTAGGGATCTAAACAATTTGGATTTGCACCAGAGCTTACCAGTTTGAATCCGAGTTCAATTTAGTTATAGAAGGGTCTACTTGGATGGGTTTATGCTCGGTTTCGCGGGTCTCGGTTTAAAAAAAATAATTTTGGTGGTTTTGGTGAAACCTTTAAAACCCAATTTGGTTTAATTTTTTATGTTGGGTTTTGTAGTTCTGAAAAGTTGAAATTCCACTTGGATTGGTTTTGGACATTGGGGTTTGGGAAAAAAAATGGTAGATATCAAATCAATGTTTTATAGATTCCAATCTTCCATGATGTTTGGAATATATTTGTAATGAGTTTCATGAGTTTGACGAAAACTCATTTGAAAGGATTTTGGTCCGGTCTCATGAAATCCGCGGGTCAAAACCCATCAAAGAGGACCACGAAGAGATATGTATCCAAACGAGTCTGAATGACCAAGCCAGGTAAAATCAAATGCCTTTAAAATGGACTGGCCCATTGTCAACGGGTCATTATTCTGGCCCGGTACTCATAATTCTAGGCTACTATCTATGATCTTTTGTAAGTTAATGCCATAGTTGATGTCCTAAGGCCATCGGAGTTGAGGGCTAGTCCCGGGCTCTGGAGCCCGGGCTAGTCCAGGGCCAGCTCGGGACCCTGCTGGTCGTCTCCAATGGTTGGGGCTCCGTGGGGGAATTAATTCCATTTTTTTCCTTTGCCCACTCTCACCTATTATTATTATAGATTTATAATTTTTTAATATTAATATTAATAATAGTAATTATATTAGTACTCGTAATTTAATTATTAATTATATTAAAATATTAATATTAAATAGAATATTTAATTAAAGTAACTTAAAATTAATACATAATACGCAAACTCTCACCTATTAATATTATAGTTTTATTTTTTTAAGTACGGAGTATTAATTAAAATAACACATTAATTACAACAATACACAACATTAATTACACAACAATACACAAATAATCAAGGAAAAGAAAATAAAAATAGTCCTAAAGCTCCTTATAAACCTCATAAACATAGTGTTGAAAAAAGTAAGTTAATGGACCATTTTAGACGTATTTCAAGTGGGACCCACTTTGAGTAAAGAGTCGGGTCTTGACGGAATTATATTCTACTCCGTGAGTAGATTAAAATGGTATATGGTACGTCCAAATCGGAATACGGGTGAATGAGAAATTAAATCTCAAAGTTCACATATGTAATGGAAAAAATTGGAAAAAAATGAACTTATCCCACATTGGAAGTGTGATAAAAAAAACTTGGGTTTATATATGATTTCTAAACCATAAGGGTTAAGAAATTATTACTAGAAGG
The DNA here is from genome assembly GCA_038501285.1 of Penstemon eatonii. NCBI lineage: Eukaryota > Viridiplantae > Streptophyta > Magnoliopsida > Lamiales > Plantaginaceae > Penstemon > Penstemon eatonii. The sequence goes on from CM076710.1 coordinate 71,195,185, forward strand.
CTCCATCCTAGCGCGGGGGGGGGGGGGGGGTGCAAATCTTGGATTGGATTACCACACGGCCCTTCAAGACTTGTGCGTGCCTGCGGATACGGATGTCGTCCCGAAAATCCCATTTAGGACAAGTCTAGTTTTGTTATTTTCGGCCCAAAATAATTTATTTTATTTAATCATGTTATATTTAAAATAACACATTAATTAAATTTTTATTTAATCATGTTATATTTAAAATAACACATACATTAATTAAAAATACATACAACACATTAGTTATACCAAATTAACCATTTAAAATTACATGCACACATTAAGTTATACACATAATTCATTAAAAGAAAAACAAAAAGAAAAGAAAAGGAAAGACCAATCAGGTGCCGCCACTTGGCGGCACATGTTTTAAAGAGGGGCGCGTGTTTACGCGCGGAGCAAGGCTGGCTTGCGGGCTCCAAACAGCCCGCAGCCCAGCCCGTTCCGCCCCGCAACCCCGCCCGGCCCCGGCCCCTCTCCATCTCCAACGATTCTCCCACCTCAGCCCGACCCTGCCCCGAGCCCGCAGCGAACTGCTGGAGATGGCCTAAGTTAAAAGGTAATGATTTTAATTCATATTTGTGTGGGTTTTTTTTTTTTCTAGTTTAAATTTTAGTATTATTGGTTAGTACTTAGTGGTTAAATTTAATTATATTCGAATATTTTAATTTGGTGATATTGATGTAATAAAATTTGTGTCACTAAAAAAATCTATTGTAACTTGTTCGTACATTCTGGTTAAGAAGAAGATCTCAATAATACCAATTGCAGAATTTCAGTCCCAAAACTTTCTTTTTCTCGCTCATATTGTCCAGGTACTAAAATGTGACTCGAATTTAGCAAATGAGGTCGTAGTTCGCTGGTAAGACATTAAAGCTAGTGATATTGATGTAATAGGATATAATTTATACTTTAAAAAAATGTGACTCAAATTTTAATTTGTCGCTCATCCGACACCCAGTAGATTGAATCCATCGCACATAATTTCCGTTCTGCCTGATTGAGTAAAAGGGTGGACAAAAGAAGCAGCAGCAAGGAAGCTTCGGTTTCATTATATTATGAATTATGAATATAAATGATAATGCTTATCCATTCAAACCATATCTTATAGCTTTTTCTCACGTGACTGGGTTGAGCTGGACAGGACAAAGCGAAATGCAAATATCATATCATTTCCAAAATTTCAGACGATTTGTAATAATCCACGGATATTTTGTAATAATTAATATAATTTAAGAAATAAATTGCACATAATATTAAATTTTCAAAATTATATGTATTAATTATCATGAGTGTTTTGGATTGAATATTAGCAAGTTACCCCCAAATGATTTGTTTAATGAGCATTTTACCCACGAATGACATGAAAGTAGTCATATTAATCATACCTCCTTATAATTGAAATTTCATTTTAATATGAAAAATGACAAATTTTACATTACATTGACAATGTGCCCCTTTCAATACATTTAACCATCCTGTAATATTGCCTAACAAGCATTTCACCATCTGCAAAGTTGTAAAAATCAAGGGCGATGTGTTTATTTAACAAAAACTTAGGGAATTCAATGTCCTTTCACATAGGGTAAAATGCATTTTAAAAGTAATACAAGGGGTACTTTGTTGTTAACTCATAAATTGCAAATGCCTTATATTAACTTTATTATAAATTAATTTGACTCTTTCAAAGTTAACATGGGATTATTGTTAATTTTTAAAATTAACACAGGGGTTATTAATAATTTTTTTAGGTAAAAAGATGTTTTTGCATCATTCTGTGGGGGTATAATTGTTATATGTCTTGAGAAGATATTTTTTTGCTTATAATAAATAAGCACAAAGGGGCTTTCGGTAAGAAAAAATCACAAATGAAGGATTTTGATAATTAGAGAAAGTACAAGGGATATTTTGCAATTTACTATTAAATTTTCCCAAGATTTTTCCAGATTTCCTCATCAAATTGATGGGAAAATTTTTTCTTCCTGCAATAAAGTTGATGGAGATAACTTTCTTTTTTACTATCCAAACAACATGTGAGAGAAAAAAAACTGACTTTCCTTCATTTCCCTCACTTTCTCGACAACCAAACAATATATTATGTTTTCTTGACCCGAAAACCACATCTATCTACTTATCTACTTATCTATCTATCTACTTATTATAAATAAATATATATATTTGACATCAGTCTTTATCCGCCTTAAGATTATTTTGACCAAATACTATTTTAATAGAATTTAGAATTATTTTATAATTCATAAAATTATTAGTGGAGAAGTTAAGATTTGAAAAGGGTTGGGAAGAGGAAAATAACTCCCTGCGCAAACCTAAAGCAGTTTCATGGTATTTGAATTGGTGGAGAGAAGGTTGGTTCGAACCGCTAAACTCCTATCCTAACTGTATCATCTAAAAGGCTCCAATTCCAAATCTATTTTTCTTTCACTGTATATGCATGGAGAGACATAGAGCTTTCTTCGTGATGTCTCTCCCGGGAAAGGAAACATCAGTGGAAGGAGAAAAACTACGCCATTGCTAATGCCACACTATCCTACTTGATGTTCGATAAAATGTTCCAATGAAGAATCAGTTTGGAGAAAAATCAGTTTATCTTTAAATTGCAATGGAGAGGGGGGCTAGGGTTCATCCATGGATCAAAATTTCGTTTCGAGTGTAAGTTTCGGTCAGCTAAATATTGGAAACTTTTCGAGACTTTTCGGAAATGTTTCGAAAACACTAAGGAAAAATTGTAATAAAAGTTACTAAATTTAGATAAATAACAGAGTTTGACAAACAAATAGTTTCGGAATTACATCTTATTTTCGTTTCGCTTGATTCAAAAACGGAAAATTTTTGATGTTTTCGAAGGAAAAGATGGAAATTTTGATCCATGGGTTCATCATGATTCTTTCTATGGCCCAAATTCAGGGCCTTCTTATGTTACCACTGGAAGTATTTTGAGGGTTGCTTCGGGGGAGTATGATTTGTGGTTTCTTTTAAATGCCTAGACTGAATGCCTGATAATTTCTTTGAGTTATTCCAAATTACTATTGTTGTCTCACTTACTTATGGTGAATTTTGAGGATAACCTGTTTTCGTGGATATGTAAGTCCATTTAGTTGTTAGATTTTGAAAAAAAGACAATCTTCGATTTATGTTGATTGTTATGAAATTAATGCAGCCCATATATCCCATCGATCGCTTCATGACACCATTGCCGTCCTTTGCCCATTTAGTCATATTTGCTCCCAAATTCACGAGTTACATTGAGTGATGAGCCAAAGTTTGGAAGGAGATGAGTTTGTCAAATCTTTAATTATGAGGAGGCCTAGTTGTACTATTAATACAAGGAGAATACCTCAAACTCAACGTCATTTCAGGTATTGGTCTTTAGCTTGATTTTTGAAGTGAGCAATGTGTTGATATCAATTATGAATGCTATCTTCATGTCCATCGATGGTTTAATGACCAACAAGAAACGTACTGAATTTCAAGATATTAAAAGCTTGAATTTAGCTTAAATTCGTGCTCTGTCTGTTATATAATTTTGCTGAACTCATTGTTTAAATTGCGGTGGGTTGAGGAAAATTGGAAAATTATGTTTTGTGAAGATCGATCTACGTTAGAATTGAAAGGGCAACGGTGAGTTCTTCTCCAACCTTTTACTTTTAATAGTAGTTCTTCCACAACTTGCTCTAGCTTTCAATTTGGTAGATATCATTGTCATTAGCAACAAGTTTGATCAAAAGACCACACTAATTAAGAAGCTCTAAGAGAACTATGAAGTTTGTGTTCCCACGTCTTTCAAGAGTTTATTGATTTGGACTTTAATGTTTCCGTATTGTTTAAAGTCTGAATTCATGGGTTAGAGGGAAAAATGAACTAATTATAATTGTTTCTCTATATTATTATAACACATATAATGGTCAGTGTTTGAGTTAGATTATGAATTTCGATTATTGAATTTTGTTCTATTATTCACTTTCCTAAAAGCATCAAGGTTGTCATTTTAGGAGATCATTAGTCTTAGGTGATATTATTTGTTGCTAATGCAAAACAAAGCAAATTATTAATAACAAATCCTTATTTTCATGATTTAGGTACATTTGCACCTTCTAACAAATTATTGAATTCGACGCTTTCAAAGCTAACATGGGATTATCATGGTTAATTTTTAAAAATTAACAAAGGGCTTATTGATAATTTTTTTAAATAAAAAGGTGTTTTTGCGTCATTTTGTGGAGATATCATTGTTATATGACTTGAGAAAATATTTTTTTGTTAATAATAAATAAGCACAATGAAACTTTCGATAAGAAAAAATCACGAGTGAAGGAATTTAATAGTTAGAGAAAATACAAGGGATATTTTGCAATTTACTGTAAAAAAATTTCTTTCACAAAAATTTTCTGAAAGATAGTTGAAGGAAAATAATTTTTTTTTCTACTATCCAAATAACATGTGGAAAAAAAAAAACTAACTTTCCTTTATTTTTTGTCACTTTCCCGACAACCAAACAATACATTATTTTTTTTCTTTGACCCGGAAACCACATTATTTATTTGAAGAAATTGGTAAAATTTTATGAAGTACACGGTAATTCTAAACCGTGTCCTGAATCCAGTAAACGCGTCAATTTACTTTCCATTATCCACTAATAAGAAATAAAATTTATTTCTCCTTTCTTTCCCATTTATTCAACATATAAAAAGGAATTAACAACAGGAGAAAAGAAAGAAAAAGCCATCATTCAATTCAACATTTTGCTTTCAATTTCTACACGCAATATCACAACTCTATATCACAAGAAGAAAAGAACCACAAAAAATCTCTCAATATTTTTTTTTTCAGATTCAGAGAAAATGGCTAAAGACAGGAAAATTGGAGTGGCTATGGATTTCTCTAAAAGCAGCAAAGCCGCACTTCAATGGGCGATCGACAACTTAGCTGACCACGGCGACACTTTCTACATACTTCACATCAAACCTCACTCCGCCGACGAGTCTCGCAATCAGCTCTGGTCTCAATCCGGTTCCCGTACGTTTTAATTACTCTTATTTTTAATTAATTTCCGATCTACTAGTATTAGTATGTTTCAATTAGATCTGTTTTGATTTTCGATTTTGAAATTGGATTTGGATTTGGATTTTGTTAGCTCTGATTCCATTGGTGGAGTTTCGTGAGCCAGAAGTCATGAAGAAATACGATGTGCCGACGGATATTGAAGTTCTCGACATTCTCGACACTGCTGCTAGGCAGAAAGAGGTTTTTTATTTTTCAATTTTTTAAAAAAAATTTATTCCCCAAAAATAATCTGTTTCCGGTAATTTTGATTTAAACATTGGAATTGGAATTGAAATTGAATAGATAATTGTGGTGACGAAAGTGTACTGGGGGGATGCAAGAGAGAAGCTATGTGAAGCTGTTGAAGATTTGAAATTGGACTCTTTGGTCATGGGTAGCAGGGGACTCAGCACCATCCAAAGGTAATTAATTAATTCCATTTTTCTTTTATTTTTATCTTCTTAATCAATATCTCTTTATATTTTAGTAAACATGTTATCTGGTGTTTGTATATAATTTTCATTAATTTATACGATTTGATTAGACATATTCTTCTGAAAATAGAAGAATAATTTTTCAAAAATAAAATAACTACTACATTTTCTCTTAATAAAATAAATTGAATATTGTTTTCATGTCCATCTTTATGGGCATAAAAAAAGAAAGAGAATTCGATTATTGATATCAAGTCTTATACGACATGAATATCTATCTTCGTGTATATATTCGCATTCTCATTATAAAGGTTATTGCCAAATTTTCAATTAAAGCATAAGGGAACAATCTATTTTATTCCGATGATATATTATGTTCCATAATGTATCATAATTTCGTTTTTTTATTAGTGTTTCGGTCAATTGAATATATGAATCTTTTTAAAAAAATTGTAAAGTGTTTTGAAAAAATTAATAAAAGATTGAAAGTTTCAAAACGACTATAGATTTTTCGTTCCGGTCGATCGTTTCATTCATTTTTAAAATCGCTTTTTCCTAGAAAAAAATGTTAGTTATTTACATTAAATCTTGTATAAACTTTAGGTCAATGCTGATTATTTGTTAAATGGTGACTAAAATAGGATAATATTGGGAAGCGTGACTAATTACGTGATAGGAAATGCAACGTGCCCAGTGACAATAGTCAAGGATCCTGACTTCCACCACAAGAACTGATTCCTTACACCAACTCCATGAACAAGTTGTACTAGTAGTATATCTCTCATGCTTGCTTCCATTTTGTGTTTTTGTAATAATAAAGGTTTGCCAATCTTATCTTGTTCGAATAACCATTTTATTACTTTATAAAGTTTGATAATAATTGTTTCTTGAATGTGTTTAAAGAATGCGACTCGGATGGATTTTCATAAGTGATTATAGAAATTGGGTTCGGCCCAAAATTGATTCGACTAAATAAATCTAGTCCTACAACTTACATCATGTGTGCAATGTGCAAAACCATATTTAATGTACAATATTGTTTATATACATTCATTTATATAAATATTTAAAAGGAAATTTCGTGCCTGAATTAGTAGATTGAATCATGGATCAAAATTTCGCTTCGAGTAGCCAAATATTGGAAACTTTTAAAGATTTTTCAGAAATGTTTTCAAGGAAAAATTGTAAAAAAAGTTACTAAATTTAGAAAAATAATAGAGTTTAAGGCAAACAAATAGTTTCGGAATTACTTCTTGTTTTTGTTTCGTTTGATTCAAAAACGGAAATTTTTCGATGTTTTCGAAGGAAAAGATGAAAATTTTGATCTACGAATTGAATTTACGAGGGTGCTAGATAAACGATAAATGTGTATGAGAGGATAATTTTTTGTCCTGTAATATTGTAGCATGTGTGTTCTGCCACTATAATTACCAGTGTTTTCTAATGAAAAAGACTGTCCCACAGTATCTTATATAATGTGACAAAGACATCTTAAAATGAATAAAGTATAAAGTTAGGTTTCGGAGTTAAATACTTTTAGAAAAGTAAACTAAAAGTTAATATAGAAAATTAAAAAAGAATTTGTAGTCACAAAAAATGAGTTAATTGACAATTTACTTTTATGTGATATTCATAACATTCAATTTACTTTTATGTGATGTTAATAATGTTCTTACCTCCCTATGATTTAAAAAAGAATATTTTATCCCCTTGTAATCTTATAAAAGTTTTACATCACATTCCTGACATTTTTATATATGGCAGTTTATCTCCCGTGTTATGATAATGTGGCAGTTTACCTTACGTGTTATGATAATTGTGGTAATTTACCACCTTTATTATGATAAATGTGGCAATTTACTCCCATGTTACAAAACACTGTTTTTGCACACTCTCAATTTCGACAAGTGAGTTAACACTATTTGGCCCAGGGAGATAAATTGTTTTCTTAAAATTTTCACTGTGGATTAAAGTGCTCTTTATTAAATCATAAGGGGTAAATTGAACATTATGCATTTCATATAGGTTAAATTGGCATTAACTCCACATAATACCCATAACTATATTTATGTATTACATAGGGAAAAATGTACTCTACTATGTGTTTTGGGAAACCCGTGCAAAAACTCTCTGTGTTATTTTTATTACAAGTAATCCCCTTGTGTTTTACAAAAATTTGCACACTTTCCCCTTTAACGATATATTGTTAACAACGTTAATAAAATTTGATATTCCTATTTTAACATTCATACACATAGATGGTTCCCCATTTTAGTCTTATTTTTATCATGCAAAAACCCCCTGAGTTATGCTTAATCTGCACATAACTCCTATCACTTATTTTTATTATGCAAAAAACCCCTCTGTGTTATCCTTAATTTGCACAAAATCAGTTTTGTTCGCAGCACACGCGCGTGAGATCCATTTTTGATTAAAAAAAATTCCTTGCAAGATTTAGTAAAACATACTGGATTCTTTGCAAAAAAAAAATAATACAAGGTGTTTTGCGCATGTTTCATAAAACACAGGTGAGTAGAATATATTTTCCTGTATTACTAATTCATTTATTACAAAGACTCACAAAGCCACAAACCCAACTTATATTACTGCATAAAGCAACATTTGCAATCCAAAAGCAAACGGAACTAGACATTTGGACTCGATTCATGAACCAATGTTAGGTCTAACTAAAGCCTTGGCGAGAGCCTCAGTCATTTTATCATTAGGAGGTAGATTATTCTTGACAAATCCGTCATTAATGTAGCCATCAATCCATTCACATAAATTTGGGTACTTTTCTTTTGTCAATAATTCAACTCCCACGAGCTCTTGAATTATTCCAAACCAATATCCAATGAAATTTGCAGAAATATCAACTAGTCCAATATTTTCACCCCCGAAGAATTTCTTACCCTTTATTTCTTCCTCTAGAAATTTCAGTAGTTGGGCTGCTTCTTCAATTGCCTTCTCTTTCTCCTCTCCTGTCTTTGAACAAGCTTCCCACATTGCAGTCAAGCACTATAAACAAATATTAATCAAAATTGAGATTCAACTCTAGTTCGATCAATTGAAAAAAAGTATTTTCCTTTTAATAAAATTATATCAGTTTACTATTTTTTTTTAATAATACGTAAGCTTTTATTTTATTTAAATCTTATAAAATTTTATATCATTTTTCTTTAATTTAATATATATGTAAATAAGTTAAGTATAGAGTGTAAAATGGTAATTAACTTGAAAAAACTAACGGGTTTCAATAATTTAACAATAAAATGGAGAGCGTGCTCAATTTTTAAAAATAAGTTCGTGCATTAAAAATCACCCAAAATTTCATAAATGCATGTTAATTTCCAGTAACACGTGTGGATCGCGCAATTATCCCACTTTACAAAGAGTATTTTGTTGTAACTTAAACTTACATCTTAAACGAATTACATTGTACTTATTGAACATTAATAATATATTTATAATTCCACCATATAGATATAATCATCCGTAATTTTGTTTGTTTGAGTTCGATTAAGGGAAAGCGCAAGATAATGTCAATTGTTATGCTAAACCTAGAAGAAACTACCTTGTAAAATTTTTATTGCGACAAACTTCCTTGTGTTTTTAAAAAACTTGCAAAAAATATCCAATTTGTAAAAAATAGGTCGTTTTGGATCGACATTTTAAGAAAGAATTTTAAATATATCACGTGAAGTTGTAGGAACCAACTTAAAGTTTTTTAAAAATAATTTCTTGAAATCATCCGTAATTGTTTGTTTGAGCTCGATTAAGAAAGACATGAAAATGGATTGATATGTACCTTTTCATCAACCAACTTGGCCCAAAAACGAGCCATGGCTCTTTCATATGGGTCCTTGGGCAGAATGGATGGGCCTTCCCATGTTTCGTCAATGTATTCGATTATGATTAAAGATTCCGCAATGGGCTTGTCGACTTGTCGTTGTGCAAAAGCACTGGAATTTTCTTGTGGACTGGGTTGTACTTTAGAAGCAAAGGGGACTTATTTTTCAGTTCTTCTAATTCTATGAATTCATATTTTACCCCTTTCAGTTTCAGGGCCATTTCCACTCTTCTGCTAAATGGGCTGCTCCAAGATCCGAATAGCTTCACTTCTTCGCCTTCTGCCATTTGAATTGAACTTTATAAAGTGTTGTTTTCTTTTTTCAATGGATATCTGTTTTTGGTAGATGACTTCTTATAGAGTAAAGCTGACGTGTTCACTAAGACAGATTGAAGAAAGATTGATTAGTTATTTTACTAAACAAATGTTTTAATTTACCAATGTTGACCTCAAGGGCACAAAATTGATCAACATTTGAAACGGTCAGCAGATTTCCATGCACTCTATTAATTTGTTGATTTTGATATCATTGTAATAGTTTCGATTTGATATAATATTTGATATAATAATGTATTTACCATCTCAAAAAGGTTTTCATTCACCCTTCTTTTGCAAAGGTCCACAATCTTAGAATTCTCTATTTGCATTTTTTTTTCTTTTTTATTAATTTGGAACTAATAAAATCTATAATTTCAAAAGTCTGAATAATGTTTTTTCTACAGCAAAATTGTGAACATTATATTTGTATTCAACTTAACTAGCAAGTTTAAATTTTCTTTAATTATATGTAAATCATGTGATAGGAAGATATGATATAGACGAAGTTGAACAATCTAATAACATTTTACTAGCATTGGAGTATAGCAAGCTAATGGATCAACGTAAAAATAAAGAATAATTGAAGTTTATTTTCGAATTGAGTTCTTTTTGACATATTTTACTGTTTTGGTCATAACTCTGGCTACGATTAAGAATTGGGTTTATGACCCCAATCCGGAAAGCTCTTAACGAAGCGCAACGAATTAACCTAAGATCAATCATTCACTTTTTCATCCCCAAATTCTTTCCTTTTCCCTTAAGTTTTGTGTTTTTAGTTATTTTTGGTAATAGTTAACTAATTGTTTTGGAGGTCGATTTGAACACTTTTTGGACCAAATTTTGGATGAGTAGCCTATTTTATTTCGTACTTCAAACTGGGTTAGTTTTTGAATTTTGCCCTTTTTGGCATTTTTTTTACTGTTTTACCCTTATTGACTATTAGTTTGGCTTGCAAACTAACTTTCTACGAGTTGATTATTTTGAGATATTAAAAGTCTAGAGTTTTTGTTTCGTTTTTTTGGTAATTTTGCGTATCAACTTAGCCAACAAACAAATTAATCTCCAATCTATTCCAGCTCCATCATGACATCTAGACCACGATCATATCTGAACAATAACCTCCCTACACTACGAAAATAAAACAACATGCTACTTGTAATATTCTAGCTAGCAATGATTGATTTTATGCAAATATTTCACATCTATGATACTAAAGTTGAGAGTCATGTTGTAGGAAATATTGGACAGTTTTGAGAAAATGAAGTGCAGAGTTAATAATTGTTGGTTATTAATATTATAGCAAAATATGAAAAGATTTTCACAATAATCAGATGTTTGGATTTGATTCAAGAAGGAAAAAACTTTATTTGCAACTAAACCCAACATCGAAAATGCAATTCTTTTTGATCCTTTGCGTTTTAAAATAGTGGCAGAATATTTAACTAAAGAAGAAAGCAAGCAAAAACTAAAGAATTAAAATTAAAGCTAATGAATGGGGCATTCCGAGAATTGAACTCGGGACCTCTCGCACCCTAAGCGAGAATCATACCACTAGACCAAATGCCCGCGCTTGGCCAATAAACAAATTAATCTCTAATCTGTTCCGGCTCCATCATGACATCTAGACCACGATCAGATCTGAACAATAACCTCCATACACTACGAATATTAAACAACATGCTACTTGTAATATTCTAGCAATGATTGATTTTATGCAAATATTTCTGATCTATGATACTAAAGTTGAGAGTCATGTTGTAGGAAGTATTGGACAGTTTTGAGAAAATGAAGTGAAGAGTTAATAATTGTTGGTTATTAATATTATAGCAAAATATGAAAAGATTTTCACAATAATCAGATCTTTGGATTTGATTCAAAAAGGGAAAAACTTTATTTGCAACTAAACCCAACATCGAAAATGCAATTCTTTTTGATCCTTTGTGTTTTAAAATAGTGGCAGAATATTTAACTAAAGAAGAAAGCAAGCAAAAACTAAAGAATTAAAATTAAAGCTAATTAATGGGGCATTCCGAGAATTGAACTCGGGACCTCTCGCACCCTAAGCGAGAATCATACCACTAGACCAAATGCCCGCGCTTGCCAAAAGGTGGTAGAAAAACTATAAGATACTTTCCTTACAATTTAAGCTATGAACTTTTCGTTTTTCTTTTAAGTTTGAAATATGGAGTAAATAAATGATTAATTTATTCAAACAACAATTCGAAGTTTTCATTTTGGAGAAAATCTAGTATAGTTAGTATAATATCATGTTTTAGGTGATCCTTTTTATTAACTCACGCAACGTTTTAGCTGTCTTTTCATGATTTCATCAGCGTTTAAACTATCTTTTTAAAATTGTTTATTATGTCGTTAAAAAGGAAATTACTGGGGGAAATTTTTTTACTTCCACCATCTTTTTTTTATCTGGCCATTTGATATTTGTTTGGATAAAAGATCGATAAATATCAATTTATCATCAAGTCGTTGTAGTATAGTGGTAAGTATTCCCGCCTGTCACGCGGGTGACCCGGGTTCGATCCCCGGCAACGGCGATATTTTATTTTTGATTTCTGATTGCTATTTCTGCGCTTTCTGATTGAACAGAAAATAATGTTATTGTGTGGTTTTTTCTCAATAATTTAGTTTCCTGTTTTGATTTCTTATTGATATTTCTGAGCATTCCGATTGAACAAAAAAATATGTTATTGTCGGTTTTTTTTCCAAGAATTTAGGTGTGCGGGTTTTGCCGATGAGGCAGCAACTTGTTGACTAAAGCTGAGGCTCCATAGAGGTCATATGTTCAACTCCCACTAGTAGTGTGTCTCGCGTAATTGCTAATTTCCATTCTCTAATTTATATAATTGTCTCATTTATGAAAGCTTTACTTTGAGATTGTTCAACAAAGAAACAATAATTCTAACTCCCTAGTGTAGGTATGTATATTTTTTCTGCTGGCTAAATTTCTTCTTCTGATTAAGAGTTTACTTTTGTAAGTTTTTGAAGCCACAAGTTGGAGAGAATCCCTGGAAATACATCACATTCATTATCCTGAATTTTTTCCTTTTTTGTGCTTTTCTACAAAATCCCTTCACCATTTGACCTTAAACTAAAGCATACCAATTTCAACACTTTCTTCATACATTTTTGGATAAAAGTTATCAGAATCTTTCAACCAAACGAGTCATAAACCTTGAGAGTCCCTGTAGAATCTAATGGTACTGTCAAATGTCAAACAATTGGGACCATCTTTTTATTGGTCCAAATCCAAATGCAGTAGAGAACCACATTGTTTTCTTTCTACCTTATCCAGATTTTCTAGGCCAAACAATAACAAGATTCCGAAAACTGCACAAAGGAAGAAAAAGAGGCCCCTCAATTCCACAAAACCAATGGTTGACAATAGCATTCCAACCGAATCATCAAGCATATATTATGTATTAAGAAAAGATTATACAAGACGATCGAGAAAACACAACTTATAGTTTATATATTTCGAATCCATAAAATCCATTATCGTTTACAATAAGGAGACAACAAATGGTACAAAGTCACTAGCTACATTAGTACATAGATCGCCATTATAGCCATCTTTAGCTATAATGCTACTAGCTAGGCATAGTGCATCCATTTCCCCTATTATTACAAAGACAAGGATAAACTTCTGCTGCTTCTTTAAATAAAATTTTCCTGCATTGAAATCAATGACGTCGAATAAATCTTACCATAATCGTAAAAGCAAGAAACGTATAAGATACCGCATCTTGTAACCAACTTGTAAATTAAACTTCGATTCTTTAAAAACCATATACAAGCTGAATATACTAGATAATGTGTTACTTTATATAGTTTATTTATTCTGTCGCTTTTCTTTGTTAGGGGAGCAGGAGACTTATCCACTTGCAAGAAGAATCGTAAACGGAACTTATGATCCACGGATGACATTCTAAGGAACATTGACAATTTGGTAGTAGGTATATTCCAAAAAGTTATTCTATATCTTTGGCTGGGATTGTGCTCAAGGTCGCGCGGCATACACACAACAAAAATATAATAAATTTCACGATAAGTACCTAAATAAGTACATGTAATGTAAATTCACATGCCATGTCGAGCTCTTAGTAGTAAAGAGATCCTGCCAAAAGAAATTAAACGAGTTTGTCAATATAAGAAATCCTTTTTAAGTAAAAAATATTGCGGAATACACCAATATTAGCAGTAATTGAAGACATATATACCCTGCCACCAGTTTCCCCTAGAAGCCTTGTCCGAGTCATCGTTTTCCCCATCTTTATTGAACTGGTTCATAAAGCAAATGGGTTTTCATCAATAAACAAAAGCAGATTCCGTAAAGTCATGTTATACTATTTTCAACAACAACAAGAACAGAATATATGCCATTCAATTTATTTCTGAATGTTATGTTATATTATTTTCAACGTCATATCTAGTAACTGAAATGTATTTCACCAACTTAGATACTTAACGAACTGTAGCGTTAAACTACCTTCTAAGGGCCAATAACCTAACGAAAATACTATGTTCTACATGGCATTTAAACAGATAAAAAACAATACAATTTACCTCCTTACGAAAGCAAAAGAAGAAACGAGTTATGCTCCAAAAATAAGTAATTTAGTCCTTATTTGAAATTGAAATTCTAGTATTACTCACCGTGGGGAACCCTGCAGGGTTGTGAGCATTGTTGGGTCGAGTATAAACGTCCTGACCACCATAATATATCGATGAGCTGTAATGACACGGCTGCACATGTTCCTCCTGATAATATGAGTCCATGTCCTTGCTTGTGGTGCCCTGCCTTTGGTCACCACCGGTTAAACCGTTTTTATCTGAGAAATAGCTTTATATATATTAATCCAACGTACAGATAAACGAAGTTGATGATTAAATCACAAATTTGAAACTTAAGCAATTGCCATAAACTCTGCTACTCAATAAAGAATTTACATGAAATATTATTTTCAATACGGAGGTGCATAATAACTCTGCACCAAATGATGTTTAGATCAGAGAAATCTTACAAAAAAAAGGGAATTTCGATATAATCATACCCGAAACTCCAGTCTTGGCACTCCAAGATTGACTTCCAGAATCATTCTTCTTCTCAACCTGTGACGAGTGCAATGACCCCCGTCCTACGACCTAAAATTACCACACACAATAAACAGAAAAATAAAGATAAAAAATCCCAGAAGCAATTGAAATTCTCACATACAAATTAAATTATTGTTCAAATTGGTAGAGCTCTCCTTTTCCCTTGTGCTTCATACCAAAAGGGCAAACTTCATTTGCATATAACCATTCTCAAAGCTCCAATTAATTTCAAGACTCGAAAATGAAATCGAAATTCCATTACAAAATACATGCAAACAAAACAAAATGAAATCTTTCAGCTACAAAATAAGCCACCAAATCAAGAGCCAACACCAATACACCATGATATCATATTCATAGGATCATACCTTATGGCTTAGCTATACTCCAAAGTCCAAAGACAATAAAATTCAGTTTAAATCAATTAAATGTAAATAGCCCTTTTTTTAATAAAACAACAACAAGAACAAAACAAAACAAAAAAAAAAAAATCAGTCTTTATTACCTTAGAAGGAGGCGCAAAAATTGAACTGAAAACCCCAGAAGCAGAAGAAGAATCCTTAACCCCAAAAAGATCAGATGTAAATGAAGAGCCCGACTGCTGCTTCTTTCCCTCCATTTTCTATCTAAAAACTCTGTCTTTCTAAAATCTTAATTCTACTATGTTTTAGGTGTTTTGTTCTGAAGAAAGAACCCTCATATATATACAGCGCCCACCGTCAAAACAACGTAACCGCCAAGAATCTTTTCTCATTAACAAACGATAAGAAAAAGGGTAATACACATGATGTATGCTATTATGTATGTATATAATTAATAATGTTTGCAGGACAGAGGATTATTATTATTACTAAAAGAAAAAAGAGAGACTAAAACACAATTCTTGCTGATAGTGTAAATTCATTTATTATGCATCCCCATCCCCCATTCCCCACTGAATAGATGTCTAGATACAGAGAGTTTTTTGTATGTATATATCTTCTCAGTCGAGGCTCTCTTTTTCATTCTCGCACAAAATATTGTCACTGTTTTTTTCTTTTTTTTTTTTAATAGGGAATACAATTTATTAATCAATTTTTATATTAGAATAATAACTATCAAATTATAAAAAATAAATTAATTATAAATATTAGAGATACCCGGAATCTAATTAAATACCTCTTGGTCTAGTCTAATTCCTACCAAAATCCCGTCTAAATTCTAAATGTGAGTTGCAACATTGAAAATCAGTCCTCAATGTGGGACCATCTATTAGGGATTGGGTTAAATTAATGTGGTTGATATAGCCACAGCAATAATCATAACTCATTGATTATTTAGTTACCATCTAAATTAATTACTAATTTGGAAATAACAGAATGTTTAAATTGAGTTTGAACAATTTTTTATTTTTGGGTTACAAATGACCTAAATTGCTGAAGTACAAATTAATTGGTCTCCTAAAAAATCGATAACATCTTCTGGGAGGGACTATCCTATAATTGTCATTCTCTTTCAATGGAATGACAAAGTCTTGCAAGTGTATCCGCACAAGCATTGTCACTCCTCCTCTTATGAACGGTCTTACTTTCTCATGGCATTCCAAGCAACCGTCGATAATCCTCGATCATAGCCCCAAGCATAGTTTGAACATTTGATTTAGTTTAATATTGTTTCTTAATTTGATTTGATTTCATTACGAACCAAGATGGAACGAGTCATAATTGATGATGAGAGCTCAAATGAGCTTTAAAAATTATCAAACGAAATATTTTTCAATCTTGTGTTACATATATACTAAACAGAGGTCAAACAAATTTTTATTGATCGATCTTGAGTCGAATATCGAGTAGATTGATTTGAGTAAAATGCTTGCATTTATAACACTTATCTGCATTTAAATATTAAAGTAAAGGTTATTTTAAAGTAGGATTTTTGCACATCACCTCCCGAATTGTTTTTTATTTTTGCGCTTTCCCCCATAATTGAAAAACATGATTGTGCCCCCTAAAAGTTGACAAGTTAGAGCATTTTGCACCCTCATAGATAATATAAAATCATATTACGATTGAATTTTTAAAAATAATTACGTTGATATGTCATTTTATCTATCTGTAATGAATATATTGAGACTAATTGTCCCACATTGGTTGAAAACAATAGTTAAATCCACCTTATAAGGTCTTGGGCAATCCTCACCTTAACTAATTGTCCCACATTGGTTGAAAACAATAGTTAAATCCACCTTATAAGGTCTTCAGCAATCCTCACCTTACAAGCTAGTTTTTAAGGTTGAGTTAGACCCAAACCAAGTAAGTGAACTTAGCACAATCCATGTGGTGAATTCTAATAGAATATGTTAGAGATAAACCATATAAATAATTATAATATAGTTTTACAATTTTAAAAGTAATAAAATAAATTTTAATAATAATTTTTTTTTTTTAAGAATAGGATCCCGAATTAAAATTTCGCCTAGACCTCCTAATATCTCGGGCCGGCCTGATTGCATGGATATATGCATACTCCTAAACGCAATTAATACCATTTTTGGGGGTGCATGTCACACAATATCGATCGATTGATTGATGGTGTAATTTTGGCTGTGCATGCACAAGAAAAGAAAAATTGGAAATTATAAATTTAAATATTTACTTCTTCTTGATAGTAGTTGAGAAAATATTAAATTTATAAAGAACACATAAGAACTCGATCAGAATATCTATAAAGAATATATAATGCATTTAAGTAATCTTCCACAATAGAGCCGTAACTTTTTTCCATATTTTCGATAAATGCAGCATATTGCTGCCAAAATTAAGTGGAGGTAACATATATACTAAAAATAGCACGTGGAGAATAAAAGAGAAATCACATTGATTCTTAATGTAGGTCGCACAAACAATTTTGGAAAATATTTGGGAGTCCTAATTATTCATTCCACTAGGTCTTTTTGGGAAATGATAGGCCATGTGGCTACCCGTTTGTCGGCTTGGAAGGTCAAACTATTCTCTCTCGCAGGCCGACTACACTTATTCAAGCAGTAACGTCGGCTATCTCGAACCATGTGATGCAAACTAATTGGCTCCCCAAGTTCTACTTGCGATGAACTCGATAAATTGAGCCGTAATTTTCTTTGGTCTTTTGATGTATCTAAAAGAAAAATACATCTTGTGGAATGGCATAAGGTTACGAAAACTAAGATTGTAGAGTGTTACTACATAGACCATGGGAAATCAAAATTGCATGCCCACACGAAGAGGGAGGGTAATGGATGCGCGGATGCATTGGCTAAATTGGGACATAACATTCAGGCACTTGGAAAGAAGCCCCAGTTGAGTTGGTACACCTTTTGGGTGTTGACTTAGAGTAGTTGTTTCCTTTGTTTCTTTTATATCAAAAAATAAAATAAAATAAAGAACACTTTAGAGAGGAGATTTTCGGTTACATTCACAACAATTTAGATTTTTTTTACTATTCCAATTTTATCCTCCTTTGATCGTCGTCAAATTTTATCTGTAGGTTCTACATATCTATTTCTATCTTTTGATCATTCAGATTTTTGTTGCCTTTAGGTACAACGACTTAATTTTATTAGAAGTTGGTGAAAAAGTATGAGATTTATCTCTGTTTTTGGTCTTTGTATTGTTATATCTTGTTTTGCTCTTTTTATTGGTGAAGGTTTTGTACCTACGTGAGGCTGAATTGAACACTTGTATTTGTTATTGGTGATAGTGAAATTTCTTTGGGGCTCCCGTGGTTTTCTCGTCTTCGATTTCACATAAAATCTTTGTATCGATTGTGTGATTGCTCTTTTTTTTTTCGTTGCATATAAAATTGGTATGTTGTTGATTAGTTTATCGCATTTCCATCTTGGTTCAATCAAGAGAGAATTTTTTTTTTGTTGTGTTTTTGTGTACTATTGCTTCTTTCTCAACAAAGTGTATCAAGAGTTTTGGTTGCGATCATTTTTTATTTGATTGAACAATGGTGCAATAGTTTACAAAGAAACAACAAACAAAAATTTACTCCCTTGATTGAACCAAGATAGAAACATGATAAATTAATCAACAATACGCAACGGAAAAATAAAGAGCAATAACACAATCAACCCAAAGATTTTACGTGAAAAATCTCTCCAAATCGAATGGTAATAAATCACAAGAGCCCCCAAAGTATAACACTATCACCAAGCCAAAGTAAAAGTGTTCAATGCAACCCCAAATATGTACAAAACCTCCACCCAAAACTTACAATAGAGATAATAATACAAAGAGCAAAAATGGAGACGAACTCACACTTTTACACCAACTTCTAGTGGCTTATGTTTCACCTACAGTCCACAAAACAAAGATCCGAACGGTCAAAAGATAGATTTAGATGTGTAGAACCAATAATTAAAATTTGGTAATGATCCAATGGTGGATAAAACCAAAACATACGAAATACCTTAGATGTTGTGAGTGTAGCCGAAAAATCTCCTTCTTAAGTGTTCTATTTTCTCTCTCTTTTGATTGTGTTGTAAAACTGTGTTAATGTTACTTACAATATAATCGTAACATAACCTTGTATATGTGGGAAAAAAATAGATTAAATGAATATAAATTGTCATTTATTCTATTTTTTTACCAACAATTTCCAATTTTCACAACATTATTTACAACACGTTACAAGAAATCAAAAATAGTTAATTAATGTTGTTTCATATTCAATTCGATGAATTAACAGGAAAACCATGTCCTAACTTTTTTCTTCAATTCCAATAGATGAATTATTAGGGGAAGAAGTAGGCTCTAAAATATTTTTTCTTCTAGTAGCACGAATATAACAAAAAATGGCCACCAAAAAAGTAGTGGCTAAACCCCCAAGAATGACCCCACCCCCCGCAATCGAACTATCAATCGAATGGTGATGATGGTGATTGATTTTCATCACCTGCTCTGGTGCACCTGATCCAGTTCCACCTGATTCGTTCACTTCTCCAGAGCTATCAGAAGGTGGTCCCGGGCTTGACATTGCAATCTTGTCCTGAATATTATGCTTTCCAAGCTTTCGGGCCGTGGCATCATGTTTTTCTTCATTTTCAGAAGCATTTGCTAAAATCAAATGAGCATTTACCAAGATTAAGCAGTAAACAAGAAATCTAGCCATTAAATTAAAGTGTGATTTTTTTAATTTGTATATGTTGTGCTGATTTTTAAGAATCGATTTCAATGTCATATATATATATATATATATATATATATATGTGATCCGGTAAAGATGAGGTTTGATGGAAAGTTCGTTTTCGTGAGATTTGATGAATTGTTTAGTATGAGGTTGTCTGCAGTATGGGAGAAATCAACAACGATACACGTGGAGGCATTAGAGAATTCATAAAACAACTGGAATCTCAATCAAGGGAACATGATTTGTTACATGCATGTTTATTTGTATAAAAAATTTGTCAAGGATTAATAATTTTTAGGAAGGTGATGTGAAGGTAAACATAGGACTAAATATCAAATCATGTTTTACATAGGAAATTTACATAAACACCCTCTCTCTGTAGTTCAATTACAGAAATTTATCATATTTTTTAAAAATTTCAAAGATATCTCCTCGACAAAAAACGAGTGAATAGCAAATTAACTCCCTTTATATTTCTAAATAGGCAATTTAACTCTCTGTGATAAATAAAAGGGCAAAATACCTCCATGTGATATTCTAAATAGGCAATTTAACTCCCTAAGTTAAGAAAAATGGCAAAATAACTCCATGTGTTTTTTATAAAAGAAGCACATTGCCTCCCTCTAAATTGCTCATTAATTCATATCACAAGGAGTCAAATTGCTCATTATTCATTTCACATAGAAGTATATTGCCTATTTTTATATCATGTGGAGGTAAATTGCTCATTATTTCATTTCACGGGGAGTTAAATTGCATATCGTTATTTCACAGGGAGGTAAATTGCCCATTAGACATATCACAGAGAATTAACCTGCAAAAAACCCGACCAAAAACTATATTATAGGACACCCCTTATGCAAGGGGTGTATTGATAATATATTTTATGTTAAAAAGAGTTTTTTTTATAATTTTAAAGAAGTATAGTAAGTTTTTGTAATTAGACTTTGTTCAATAATTTTAGGAAAATGATGTTTAGGATAACTTTTGATACTTAGATTAGGAAGAAGTCAAAAATATGACAAAATATGTGTAAAAATGTCATGGTATTTGATATGCAACTCGAGCTCATTCGATACAAAAGGCGTTTCAACCTGATTCTTTAACAATCAAATTGAATTTAAACACTAATTCAACTTCGATGCACAACTCAAACTAAATTGTATATCAAACTAAACTTGAAAAAAATATATCGTTTCGACATTTCTCAAATAATTTATTCTTCCTTTGTAAAACCTTAGAGAAACACAACAAACACTTGTTAAAATAACAATTTCATCTCCACCGCCAAACAGCTGTAGTAACAGTGTAAAACATTTTTATTTTATTTTTGTAAATCCCAATAGACTTTATCATGAAATAACCTGGTTTCTCGGGGTCTAGAAATTGATGAGCTAATTAAAGATCAAATTCATGATGTTAGAAGAAGATGACAACTCCCCTAGTTATATATGGAAAGTAAAGTTTTTTTTTACTTACGATAAGGCCAAAGTAATTTTTAAATAATTCAAATACAGATGATTATTTTTTATTTTTTTTTGGTTTTACCAATGGTTTAATCATTTTCTAGGCGTGTCGGACACATAACGGGAACCTCTTCTAATAGAAATTTGAGCCTAAGTCCGCTACTTTATAGTGCATAGTCTTTTTCACTAGACCAATCACATATTGGTAAATATAGATGATTATTGAAAAGCTATGATTAGATGTATTATTGAGTAAAAAATTAACTATTAAGATATTATGAAGAGGAAACAAACAAGAATCCAGCATGTTCTTTTGCATTTATCAATCTGCATTTCTATAATGTACATGCCTTCAAAAGACTACTGATTTTACAAGATAAATAATTGTCAAATTCGACACAAAATTCCTAAATCATCAATAGCTTTCAGTCGTCGTTTGAGTTTTGCAATATACTTGATCATTAGGCTTGCATTCGAGCCGAGTAGTATTGAACGACACACTGTTTAAGATTGGTTTGATTTTTATCGAGCTTGAAATTTTGTATTTGAGCTTGGTTTGATTTTCAATCGAGCAGAGCTCAAACGAGCTTTTATCGAACGAGCTCGAGCCGAGTATCGAGTAGCTTATAGTTTACATGTATTTTTTTAATATTTAACTTATCGAGTCGAGCTCGAGCCGAACTTCAAAAGTATATTACTCAAATTAAAAATACATGCCTGCAAAAACTTTGAATATATCACTTTAATAGCTGATAAGTCTTTGACTTCCATTTATATCTTGTGCCTTTTTACCTTAGTTCATGGGTTTGTGCTTTGAAAATGGTATACAGGGAAATTCTCCAACAATTAATTAATGAGCAGGCCAGGTGACCTTCTGCAATATGTCTACCACACATAATTATCATAAGCATCATGCCATCTCATAGGAGAACAAAAAGTCTCAGGACAGCTTGTAGTAAAAGAGAACACAAAAATAGGAGTATCATTTTTTTAAATTAAAAGTTTATTGTCTGAAGTTGTCTCTTATTATTATTAGTAATACACTTCATAATCTGATATTAGTAGTAATTTATTAGATACTGATTACTTCTTAACACAGATCATTTGCTGGCAATTAAATGGTTCAAATAAGTAGGGCAACATATCACTAAGTTGCACGAGTGGTGCTTGAAACATGGTATATGTCCTGATAAGTTAGGGTCCTTTTGTCAACAACAATGACTTTGCAAAAACCAGTTTTCACATTAAAACTAATGAAAAATTGAAGGATTTGAAACCTATTTTTTATATTGTGTAATTGAAAAAAATATTGTTATTAAATCTTTTAAAAGATGAAATGAAGAGTAAACTTTATTTTCTTAAAAGTTGTGGATTTTTTTTAGAGAGAAACAAAATAAAAAAATAGTGTAAAAGATAAATAATTGAGACAAACGGACCCTAATCTTTTAAAGTACAAGTTAGCTCAGATAAAATTATGGTGTCCGAATAAACAAGTACAAAACTAACATTTCACCAATTTCTTCGCACCACATTAAACTTAATAGAGCAAAGTGCACAACATAAGTAGGAACAAAGAGAACCTAAATGGTGAGATGATTCTATGGCAGAGGAAAATACATTCAATCAAAGCCTCAAGATTGAGACAGAGGCCCATCACGCTGTAATAGCTTCACACAATCAGATCAGAAGCTTCTCAATCGCATCCTGCATTAAAAAATATGAGATTTTGAATCCGTTATATAAGTATCTTTATGAATTTTCTTATTGAAAATAAAAACAAATCATAACTAACCTTCAATTGCTGGATTTGAGATTTCAACTGGCTTCCCTCATTGCTTGTCACGGAACATGAAATAACTGGTCTAGTTACTCCACATGCTCGACCAAGAGCCTGCTTCGATGGAACAAAAACGTAGGGCACATTCTGCAATTATACAAAAAAGCTCAGTTGAATTTGGAGTCACTGGAAAAATCGTGCAACTCTCAACTGGGCTAAACAATATCAAGAGTATACTCAGGTTACATGAGGTTAGTTATCAATTCAAATCACAAAACCTTCATCATGTAGTTAGTGAATGTTGGATATTCCATGCTATGAGTTGTTTATTTAAGAAATAAAATCTACACGAGTTGGAAATTTCCAGCCTATTAGAGTAAATGCAAAACTTTCGTAAAAAAAAGGAATGCAACACAAAAGAGTAGAAATTTTGATCACAACTGCAGTTATAAAAAAAAGTCTCTGGTTGCTAAGGAAAAGCAACATGGTTTGCAAAGATGAGTCACTCAATCAGTGATTCAGTTATCAGCACCCGTATGAGACTCTTATAAAGCAGACTCATGGATAACTCACAATGATAAAAAGCCAGTGATTACAGGCTTGTTTGCAATGTTCTTTTCAAGTGTTTTTGTATTTCTGGGCATGTTTGTATTTATGCTTTCTATTGTGCTTAAGAAAAAAAAATGAACATGCACAAAAGCTCAAAGCAGGTTGGCAGATGATTTTAGCTTCTAATGGCATTTCGGTGTATAATTAGAGACTGTTTTTTGAATACTTTAGTTTTCGACACAAATATTAGTGAAGCTTCTATTTTATCATAAATTAGTTATTTAGAAAAATAAGAGACAGCTTCCAAGGTCAAAGACTTCCAAACACGTAATAAGGCCATAACATAGCTCCCCTAATCTCCTGGGACTGGTTGGCCAATGTTTGTGGACATGGCTCAGTCTTCAACTTTGCTAAAGCTAAGAGACATTTCCAACTTCCCCTAAAACTGTAGCAATCCAGAATCAGATGATCCAAGGATTCGATGGAGAGACTTGATTATAATACACCATTTGGTTCCGAAACTTACTAATCGTTTCCTAACTTCGTCCTCACTGATTTGGGGCTTCAAAACTCTGTCACTCTATATGGATAGTGTTAAATGATGATTAAAAGAGAGTGAATTTGAGGAACAAACGGAGTGTATCTTAAAATTAAGTCTACCCATTAAAGCAATCTGGACTGCTACAATTTTAGGGGAAATTTCCAAAGCTATATGGAAGTCGAGAAGAATAAGTCATGGGCCAGAAGGCCCAGAACTATTGGTCACTCACACCCAAACAACTCCTGGAAATATAGAGCTTTCGCATGGAAGTGGTTGTTGAAACAAGGATTATAAGAATAAAACAATATTCCAGAGAAGATAATATGAAAACAAAATCATGTTAAGTTAGGCGCAGAAGTGAGCAATGGTGAAGGTTCTTCAAAGATCCTGATAAAATTCTAAAACAACCCTGTACAAGTAAAAGCAATATGAACCACAGCAAACATGCAGTATCGAAAACTAATAACAGTGATAAAATTCATTTCTCTTAATGCAAATTACCATCTCTTGTACTCCATTCATGTAAAGTTGCCGGTTACTCTCGGGAACACTAATGCTTTATTATAAGCAAACATCACAAGTTCATAAAATCCCAAAATCAAGTTTGTTGCATTACCTTATCTTCTGCAAGAAGTGGAAGGTGGAGAAGTATTTCAAGGGGCTCTGTGTCAGCTGCCATAACAACAAACTCAGAAATCCCACGGTTCAGTGTCTTAGTCGCTGCAAAAATCAAAACAAAAAATAAATTATCAATAAAATGCTGTCAACAATTAAAGTGGAGCAATTAACCAAAAACTAAAAAAAATCCCAATAATCAAACTTGTATACCTTCATTTGCGCCTTTCTTGAGTTGTTTGTAATTGGCAGCTTGTTGAACCAAATCCAAAATAGTAATTGTCAGCTGAGCATCTGCCAGTGGATATGCTTTTGGATTCACAGCGTCTGCAGTCTACACAATTTATGAAAATTAGCATATCACTTAATTGTTTCGGATACGTTTTAAAAATTTAAAATTAACGATTGATATAGAGAGAACGAAAAGAGAATTACCATGATTGAAGAGAATGATATAGATTGGAATTGGAGTTGGGACTAGGGTTTAATGGAAGGGGCAATAATTCAAAAAGGGCTGTGGGGCGATATTAGGGTTTAAGGGGAAGTTATATACTACAATAATTTTTTATCTGAAGTTGCCCTTTTACCTATTTTAGCCCAACAAGTTTCTTCATTCACAATGGGACTACATATTTAGGGTTAACTCCAAATTGATCCACCCATTTATTAGGTTTAATTATTAGTTCTCGAGATTCATAGGAACAAGCTAAGTGTTCATTAGTAGGGTTGAAATTAAATAAAAAAAAAATTGTTCTTGAATGAATAAAAGATCATTTGAACTCAATTTAAATGATTTTTATCCTTTGATATTTCACAAAAATTCGATTTGAGCTCCTCAATAAGCTAAATATATATATATATATATATATAAGTTGTTGGATGTTTAACTTAGTTATTTAATTTGAGTTAGAGCACCTCCAACAGTTCACTTTTTTGCTCTTTCAACCTCTAAAATTGAATTTATACACAACCAAACTCAAAAATCTTCCTCCAGCAGTAACATCTAAAAATAGAGGACTATGTATATTGGAAGATTGGACTTGTAAATATAAAGGCCCATGTATAAATATACAAGGCTTCCACATCAGCAAATTAATTCTCTCCAACAACCTTCCCTCCAAAATCCCATGTTATTTATAATTTAATATTAAAAGAAGAATAAAATATTATAATTCTGAAATTTTAGATGATGACTGCTGGAGTGAATAGCTAAAATTGAGTAGCTAAAACACTGTTCACCATGTATAATTTGATATAGATGACCATTTATACAAGTCATTGCTGGAGATGCTCTTATAGAGTATTTGTTAAATTTTTGGCCGGTATTCTTCTGAGAAATTGATAAATATGGATGAAAATTTAGTTGCAAAAACTGGACAGATAAAATAGGGTAAAAAGTAAAAACTAAGTAAAAGCAGGAGTTGTGCACCAGCCGGGAATCGAACCCGGGTCTGTACCGTGGCAGGGTACTATTCTACCACTAGACCACTGGTGCTTCTATGAATCAAACGAGATAGTAAATTATATAACCCATACACCAATTCTAGTGATTTTTCGTAAAAGTGCTCTTTCACAATCGTCAGCAATAGCTATTAATACTAACTATAATTTTTGCATATAATTGTAATGCTATTGCATTCACCAACTATTACAATACGATGATTAACATATAAAATTGCAGTTCACCACGTCATTCATCTTTGCATTTTACCTCCAATCTTAAAAAATATGTGGTCACAAAAACCCACATTCATCAGTGCTAGTGGTTGAATATTACGTCAAGAATGATAAGCATTATTGCAGCTTAAAACGTTTAGAATGCCTTACAATGTGCATATTGCATCTTCTAAAAAAGTAGGGGCTAAGGCCATCTTCAATAATGAGGGGGGAGGGGAGAAATGAGAATGGTTGTCTTCAATCGTTGGGAGAGGAGAGTGGAGTGGGAAATGGGAAAGAAAGAGCAAAAGCTGCACTTTCCCTTCAATTCTCACTTGTTGCACCTTTTTTTTTCTTCATTGCTTATTTTTATAAATTTTGTGTATGATCTAATAAATTTATATTATAAATTAAATCTTTACAGGAATTAGTTTTAATTTAGATATAAAAAATGGAACTAATCTAAAACTTAAAATGAAAAAAAATTGATTTTAATTTTTTTGTGTATGATTTAATAAATTTATATTTTAAATTAAATCTTTAAAGAAATTAGTTTTAATTAGATATTTTAAATTTGTATTATAATGTAGATAAAATGTACAAATTAGTCGACTTATAGATTATTTTTAATCAAATAAATAAATGTTAATATGATTATAACCTGAGTAAACTTGATATATATAAGTGATTACGATTTTTTTAAACTAGAATATGTTTTAATAAAATATAATTTAATTATTATTATTATTATTATGATTACGATTATGATTAATATTATTATTATTTTAATTACATGCCCCTAACTGTTAAAGATGACTATGGAGGGGGCAGGGAACATTTCTGCCAACAATTGAAGATGGTCTAAGTGCGTAATAAATAATGATGGGGTTAAAATGAAAAAAAAAAAAAAAAAAGACTGTTTATGTTTAATGAATCTCATGAAATTAGAGTCTGAAATAATTATAAAAAAGAAAGAACAAGAACTTGTATTAATTACAAGATCACCCATTGAGGTTTCATAACTTAACATTTACCGGCCCTAAAACTATCTCGGTAGCTAGTTTAAAAGATGTTATTTATCAAAATATAATTTATATTTATATATAATCTACTAAAACACCAATAGCATGTTTATATTTTATACATTGCTTTTAATTATTACTTATATAAAAATAATCATGATAAATATGTAATAAGTATTAGTTAATATTGTGTGTTGGGAAAGCACAAAAGTTTCCTTCAAAAAAGTGATTTTAATATTTAAGTTTACAATTTTAAAAATCAACCTCAATTGTTAACAACTCCTTTATATTATACATAGTCCGTTGGATGGAGCTTCATTTCTTTGAAAAAGTTGCTCTTTTTTTTTAAAAAAACTTAAAATATATATGACCTAATACCTGAAAAAGTTTATATATTTAATTCATGGTAAAATTGTCTTTAATTTATATGCTCCTTGCATAGGTTTATATACACTTGTCATGAAGCACACATGTTTTGTTAGAAAATTGTTTTTGTAGTTATTAAACTTATATAGTCTTTGGAAAAAAAAAAACCTTTATAATAGTAATAAAGGCTCTAAATTGAGCTAAATCCAAATTGAGATAATAGTCACTCTTGGTCTCTTACAGAAAAGAAATAAAACGGCCCAGGTCCGAAAAAAATCAAAGGCCCATTCCATATCAACCAATAATTTTTCTCAATTATCAAAAAAGAAAAAAAAAACACATTTTCTTGACAATTCTCCACTCATCTTCATCTACACAAACAGTGATACACACAAAACTTCCCGTTCATTTAAGGTTTCTGCAGTTAATGGCAATCCTGAACATGTCTCTCTCAATTCCAACATCCCCCCAGTCCCTCTCATCCGCAAAAGCCTTTTCGGGTGGCCCGATATCATTACCCCTCACCACAAAACTCTCCCACCTCTCCCTCAATATCAACCCTTACAAAACGACGCCGATTCGAATGGGTGGTGGGCCCCGAACTTTCCCTGGCGGGGTATCGAAATGGCAGTGGAAAAGAATGCAGGCCAAGAAAGCGAAACAGCTCCTCAAAGCCCGTTTGGCCCGAGAGCGCCAAATTTATGAAATGAGAAAACGGGCCGAGTTAAAAGCTGCAGTTTCGGAGCTCGAACGCCCATGGGAGACTGTGGAAAAGCCGCCAAATTTGTTTTCCGTGGGTTCTGATGAGCAGTTGAAGGTGTTAGCAGATAGGTTTCAGAAGCCCGGGGGGTTCGATATGTGGTCTGAACGGGATGGGCCCGAATTGTTTAGGCCCGATGATAGTGGATTGCCCTCGTCGAGGTTTTTCCCTAAAGGGGTCGTTCATAGCGTCAAACCTTATGGGAAAATTGCAAATGTAGACAGTAGGCCTAAAGAATTAGAGGGTTCGGGCCCTGACCCGGTTACTGGAGGTGGCGAGGAAATTGGCTTGAGAAGAAAAGGTTATCGTGGGAATTCGAGGAGCAAGAGTGATAGTTTGGTTTTGAATGAAGGAGGAAATGGGAGTGATTTCGGTCCAAGAAGCTCGAGTGATGTAGTGAAAGAAGGTGAAAATGGTAATTTTGTTAAGGGTAGGCTTAGGAAAAACGGAGATAGGAGAAATTACGGAAGTGATACTGAAGAAAAGAAGTCTGAGAATATAAGATTATATCGTAGGGACGATGGTAGGAACCGCCATGGTGATAGTGCTGGAGAATTTTGGAGGAGCAAAGGTTATGAGAATGATAAAAGTATGAACTTAGAAGTGTTTGATATGCGTTTGCGAAATGATGGAAGTTATGGTTTTGAATTGGAGAACAAAGGATGCTAAGTGTGTACAATGTCGTAATCTATGTGTTCTTGCTGAAGATATAACGTCGTGTTGGAAAATTTTCAGTTTGAATGCCACTGCTCTTGGCTTTCACTGGTAGCTAGAAGATTGGAGCTGAAGATTAGGAGCATGATCAGGTATCATCAACCACTTGCTTGCCTTAACTATTGTGTAGAAATGTATATCCTCGTTGAAGCTTCGATATGTAGTTCTTGAATTGTATATTGAAAACTGATTCTGGAATAAATTATTTGTTGAAGATATGTAACTGAGTATTGCCATTCCTTTCTGCTCTCAACAAACTAGTATGTTTTTGAGTCCATGCTATAATGTATCATAGCTTGTATTATATGATTAATACTCCTCTGAACCTCCTGGGGTCTTTAAGTCTACTTTTACAATCCTTGTAATTGAGAAGTGCCGGAAAATTTATCACAAAGGTTGTAGCGAACAATGTTTGAGTCTTTGGAATGTCCGTATCATTTGCTCCGGCACAGATTCTTGTCTTGATTAAAACGACAAATAAATTTAGGACTCGTGCATAAGTGTAACGTGTAGCACCATGGGTAAACTTTTGCAGTAGAAATAATCTGCTCAAATAAAATTTCCAGAATATACAGGCTTGAAGAGGAACAACCAAAAATTCAATATTTTTTTTTTTTTTTGGAGAAAGAAATTAAATTATACTAAGAAGGTTATACTTACATAATAGGACGGAAGAATGAGACGTCAAATAAAGAGCATCAACCAAAAATTCAATATAATGACTGGAATTTGGTGAATAGGGTAGGGAGGGCCATCCTACTCGTCAAGTTTTTCCATGCAAAATTTATAACATTTACAATTGAACCTAGTACAATTTGATTTAATAAAACATTAAATCATTGCTTGGGCATGAAATGATCTAGGTACTGGTACCATATATATGAACCAGGATATTAAGTACAGAGCAAATGCTAGTCAACATTGCAGTAGCCAAACTAGTTACCCAATTTGAAGGAACAACGACAACATTATCATCCATTGGCAATGGCATGCAATATCCCAATTTGAAAACTCAGAATTTATTGGGATATGTCAAACTCGTTTGTCAATACTAAATGTAAAATGTCTCTTCTCCAAAAACCAGGTCTTAGAAAGACAAATGTTATACATACAGTATATGACCCCATTCATGTTCTTAGAAAGAATATCTACCCAATATTTACCCCAAATAAGTCTACTGATGACTTCAGTCCCCTCCAATGATACAAATGTTGGGATTGTTTAGATTACGATCATATCTTTTACCCAAAAGAAAAGGATATTCACATACATTTCTCGTCTTCTGACCACAAGCAAGAAATGGAAAAAATATTTCTTCTCCTAGCTATTCAAGTATCCACCACCTCGGTTGGCACCTCTTCTTCTCATGGGAGGGAAATTTTTTCGTGGTTTTAGTCAGAGGAGAAACAAAACATACATAATATTTTTTTCTTTTAAATAAAAGTTATGTTGGCAATTTAAACGTGTTTCTCAACAATTAGTCTTTGGAGGAGGCCGAAGTGGTTGGTGGGTTTATTTGGTTTGCGTATATATTCTTTTTATTACATGAAATGGTTCATGTATTGTATGTATGTGTATATGGGTGACATTGGAAGCAAGGTTATTTCATTTGTCATTTTAAGACTTTGTTCATGGAATGGGTAAGCTTTATTGTCCAGCATTATATTTGGTATTGGGGGACGACTTTGACATGTCCCAAATTCAGACTGTTCAAATTGGGATATGGGCTGGTTTTTGTTAGGGGGAAATGGGTTATTAATAGGTCGCCTTTTGGATTATTGTGCACTAGAGGCCAATCGGTAAATATGAAATCTGTCAAAATACAGGTTGGTTTATTAGGAGAATTTACTACCCTACATATTTTGTTAAGTAATACTACTAAATTAATAAATATCTCTAAGTTGGACATTTAACATGGTAACATAGCCAGGACAAGAAGAGGTCCTGTGTTTGAATCTCCTCCATCCCCCCACCCATTTCTAAAGAAAGTAGTTTCACGTGTTAGACTTGAGTAAAAGGTATAATGCTAGACATGAGGAGTCGTGTTAAATGATAAAATATTACATGACTCTAATGACAACTTAAACTTTTTGACGAATTGAACATTCAATATATGTAAATATAGGCACCTCAAGTAGTGGACAAATTTTTTGCCTTGTTTGGATACTGATTCTGGAAGCATTTCAGAAAAAAATTCCTTTTGTTTTAGATAATAAGTCTGATAAGATCCCTAACATACCTATCTGCACCTCTTCTACATTCCCTAAGCACAAATCTGTCTACAAGTCAAATGTGGAAATTCAAGAATTAGCCCAGACCTATCTATCTTCTGTAACTTAAAGTTAGAACTATAAACATTGTAGAATTATATGTCTTGTGTTTATTACCTATGCATAACTTGAGAGATGATTTAGGCGTCGTTCTTGAACATACATACTCACCAATACAATTCCATTGCCGGTTATCTCAACTATGCAATTTTATATCCAAGAGGTTCATTCGCTACTGCATATGCAATGTTACATAATATACTATTTGTGGTTCTTGAGTCGTACATGGCACGCTGATTGTGAACTTCCTATTTGTGGAAGATATCTAATTGAGTCTTAACATTGTCATGTAAGTACCATTCCCGTTTTGCTTATCAAAAATCCATATAACGTATAAGATAACTTGTATTATATGAATAATACTTCATCTTCTGTCGCTAGACTCACAATGATGAGAGCCTTGTGGTTTTTATAAGACCTCCTTTTGTATTTCTTTTACTGAAGTTTGTTGTCAGCATGACAAAAGCCATTTGCAATGCACATTGAAAAAAAGCTCTTTAAAAAGAAGTTTACAAAATAGTATTATCGTCTTCGTTTTCATTGCATTTCCTGTCATCAACTAAATTTTCATGATTTACTAGTAAGAGCTAGGTCTATATTTTCATGATTATCAACAATATAATAGGTTAATATTCTATGTTGTGGAGGAATGGAATTTTTTTACAAAAACAAAATGGAAGTTTATAATTTGAAAAATGTGATGATGGATCTTCTGTATATGTTTAATGGAGTAACTTAGTGCAGGAAATGATGGACAGCAAGAATTGGTGACCTATCTTACTTTGCTACCATTACTCATATCATGTAGGGATATAATTACTGCACTTTGCTTAATTTGTAAATTGTCATATTTAAATAGTCATTATCCACAACTTTTAGATTGGTGAAGTCCTGAAACAAGAGAGCATCAAAATCATAAGATTTTATTTGTATGTTTTGGATCAAATTGGAGATTTGTGGTTAATTTGAGGTTTAAACTAGCTATTTCTCATGAAATAGAAAATCAAATACATTTCTATAGGTTTTGTTTTTGGCTAGAATGTTGAGAGATTTAGGCTCCGTTTGGATCGGTTTTGGCTCTGTTTCGATGTTTCAAAATTGTTTCAATGGTTTTGGCGAAACATTTGAAACACCATTTGAATTGATTTTGGTTGGAATATTGAGATTGTAAAATGTTATTAAAATAATAGATAAAGTTTTGAAAAGTTAAGATATGATTTGAAATGGTTTTGGATGTTGGTGTTTGAGGGCTCAAGATCCTCTGTACCACTTTTAGTGTATCACTCTTGTGTATCACTAATAATTAATTGACACATATACATGTGACAATTAAAATAATTGTCAAATGTACAAGTGGCAATTAGTTATTAGTGATACACAAGTGTGGTACACTAAAAGTGGTACAGAGGATCTTACACCGTGTTTGAGGGTGAAAAATTTATGACAGATGTCAAATCAATGACTTTATGGAGTTAAAATATGATATTATATAGTGTAATGATTAATAATAAAATTATAATAATAATATTTTTTTTTTGTTTGGGTCTTGAGTGAAACACACGTTTGATTGAAAAAATGAGACAAATGCCTAAGTGATCCATTTTGGACCAAATATTGGGCGAAATACTTGGGCCAAAATGGATCCAAACGAGGCCTTAATTTCTTGAAGTATAATTAAGTGAAGACATATGCCCATGTAATGTTTCACTTTCTTCAACGAGCGAAAGACAAACAAAACCCCTATGCATTGTCGAACTCTAAAAAAATCTCATGTGTTATTTTAACTTCAAATTTTTTTCATGTGTTTGGTTTTAATTACCACACTCGATCGAAGTAGGATTTGATTTTTGATTTTTGGCAGAATAACAAGATTACCATTAAATATTATTTTTTTTTAAAATCAAAGTATATACTACTTGGATTGGGTGTAGTAATTAAATCCAAACACCCGGGGGGGGGGGGTGTTTGAGATTTAAAATAGCACAAGATTTTTTATGGGAGTTAGAACGTAGGAGGTATTTCTGTCCTTCGCTCGTGCAACTAAGGGTTATAGGTATTTTTGTCTTTCGCTGGTACAACTAAGTGTTATGGGTAAAATTGTCATATCATAAGAAAAATGTTAATAAATATTTGTAATTTTCGCGTTTGAATCACACTATTTTCTCTGGGGGTGTACTTGGCCCTGAGTTGAGAGAATAGGGGAGTTTTGAAGAGTTAATGTAACACATGGTTTTTTACAAAGTATAGAGAGTGTTTTTATGTTTTGCTCTTCTTCAATCTTTATTGAATTATCATAAGCATTCATATAAGAATTGCGCTTTTGGTCCTCCTTATGGATTAACTATTGCACTTTCGTCCCTCTTAAATTTTTTATAGCAGATTGGTCCCTCTTATCAATGTAGTATATCACATTCGTCCCTCTTATAACACATTCGTTCCTCTTAAATCTTTTATAACAAATTCGTCCCTCTTATCAATGTAGTGTAACACATTAGTCCCTCTTAAATATAAAATATATCACTAAAATTCAAAATACTAAAGTGGACAAAAGTTGATGTACTTTGTAAGAGGGAATAATGTGTTACACTACATTGATAAGAAGGACGAATTTGCTACAAAAATTTTAAGAGGGAAGAATATGTTATAAGAGGGACGTATGTGATATACTTATATTGATAAGAGGGACCAATCTGTTATAAAAAATTTAAGAGGGACAAAAATACAAAATTTGACTCATAAGGAGGACTAAAAATGCTATTCACTCTTCAGATATCTATAATTGCAGGTTGTGATATACTACATTATGGTTTAGGAAACATTATTTATCCGATTAGACATGGACAAGTTGATTATTATCCCATATAAAAAAGTTAATGCTGTTTAAAGTAGTTACATCTTAATGAAATCAAATGTGCATGTATTAATGTCATCCACAACCTTTGGTGAGGCAAATTAAAAAGGCTTATTTTTCTACTAAAGTTTAAAAGTTTCCACTTAATTTTGCTTCACTACAATAATTGACTTGATTTTGTGGGGGTTGGAAAAAATATTTTCCAAGTTAGAATAAAATTGGATTTGATTGGGAGCGAGCCTAGTTTGCCGACAATGTCTCCGTAAATAATTTTAATATTTGACACGATATTATCACGTTTTTAATGTGCATATGATCATGTTATTTTCATCTTTAATGAAGAACAAATTCTTTCAAGCTGTATCAGACCATTAGGCATTCGGGCTTTATGTGTCGGACGTTGATCATTAGGTTTATGGTAATAGACTCAAACTCAGGTCATATAAGCAATGTTATTAAAACCGGATCGGACCGGCCGGTCCGACCGGTTCGACCGCGAACCGGAGGTCAGTTCGGTCCGGTTTACCCCTTAAAACCAGTAACTCCAAAAACCAGTTTGGACCGGGTTGAACCGGTCCAAAACCGGTGAACCGGCGAACCGGTATGGACCGGTTCAAACCGGTTCTGATTTTTCTTTTTCTTTTTATTTTTTTATTTTTTTTTATTTTAATATTAAAAATAAACTAGAAATTCTTGTACAAGGTGGGATTTGAACACCTAATCTCTAGGATGAAACATGACTTCCTTACCATTTGAGCTACACCATTTTTTTTGAAATTTTAGTACGAATTAAAATTTATAAATTATAGAAACTTGTAGTCAAATTTATTTATAAATTAAATAATTAACTTAAATAAATATTTCACACATTATGAATGAAAATTAATACTCAAATAATAGTTTTTTATTAAAATTTATTCTATAAAATATTCTTTTCAATATTTATTTAGGATAAATAGTCAAATCGATATAAACAGCAAGTTTGACTTTGAATATTAGACTTTTATACATAACCATATTTTAAAATTTATGAATATCTTAGTTTGTTGTATTTTTAACTTACACTTTTAAATTTTTAAAAAGAAATATAATTATATTATATTTACATGAGCATACAAATTAGTACCATATTACCGTTATGATATAAGTTAGATAAATATTATATGATTTAATTTTAGAATATTATAAATTTTTTTATATTTTTAATCAATTGTATGATAATGTTTAAATTTTATGCATATTACATATACTTTAAAATTAAATATATTTATTACATTATTATGACGTCATCCGGTTCGATCAGTGGTCCGACCGGTTCGACCAGTAAAACCACTAACCAGTCGGCTCACCGGTTCACTGTCCGGTCCGGTTTTGAAAACATTGCATATAAGTGGACTTCTTACAAATAAAAATAAAAATATGTCTCTCTTTTTCTACGATTCAAAAAGTACAAATACAAATGAAGCGTCAAATATAAGTATGATATAAACAAGATGAATTTTTTTTAAAAAAATTACAAAATATTGCATTTACGTGTGAGTATATACATGTACAATGTCTTATTATTATTAATTTAGAAATTTGTCAATTTTTTTTTTTTGATCAAACTGTTAAGTATTATTAATCAAACGTACTCAGAAACAATAATTTTCGAAACAAGATCCGGAAGACCGAAGAAAAATCAAAAGAATTTGCAGCTAACTTAGCCAGTTGATGAGCCACTGAATTGTTAACTCTAGAGGTGTGAGTCGCACGGAAAGAAACGAAACTTCTTCCTAAAGCTATAATGTCTTGCAAAATATGTCCCAGGCCCCCTGCGGACAAAGAGTCTCCTTTAATACCCTTAATAATTGAGCTACTATCACCTTCAAGAATCAATTTTGACCACCCCAACACCAAGCCAAAGAAATTTGTCAATTTAAATAAAGTACAATTGAAACATATTTTATTTGTTCATGTCTTACCCCGATCCTAATTAAATTTGGAATCGATCACACGAACAACAAAAACTCAAGTGAAAGATATGGCTTAATTTGGAGGCTTCCGCAAGCAATATTGTTTCTTTTGGAAACTTTGCATTAACTTAGGAAGGCCATGATGAACAAAAGATAAACTAAATTATTGAATTGAGGTCAACCCTATTTCACGGTTCAAATTTTTTTGAATATAATTTTAACAAATTATGAATGATTTGACACAACTATAACCTAATTTTTTAGTGTTTGATTTTTTCACAATGATGATTATCCACTTCTAAATAAATTAGCATTATTTAATATGGGAATATATAGCCTCGTGGAATTTGTGCTATAGTCAAGACTTAGAGACTAGTGGGTCATTATGAAATTTATATAAATCACATGGATTAATTAATTAATAGCTATTAGTAAATTTTGAAAATCATCACTAAAGCCCAATTGAGTAAAATATGAATTTTAAACCATCACTAATTATGGAGTTAATGACATTTTACTTCCGTGATAATCATTTTTTTTCCCAAGGGTTTAATCCTTTTCGAGGAGGGTCGGACACGTTAAGTGGGTACCTCTCTTAAAGGAGATTTAAACATGTGTCCGCTACTTTGTAGTGACTAGTTCCTTCCACTAGATCAATCACCTGTTTGTCTTCCGTGATAATCATAATACAAACTACTCTAAAAAATTAGTGGATCGATAATACATTACCCTCTGCCTCTTTGTTTACTGTTTAGTAAGTTGGATCACTCTTAGAGCTATATATCAATTAATTAAGTTTTTCTAGTCGAACATTAAATGACTCAAATTTAAATATCATTGGACTTCGCTGATGCTCTACCCCATTCATGAATTTCATGTACTTTTTACTTTTTAAACATCAGGTTTATATCGGACTAATATTGAGTTTGTCCATATATATAGCAATTTTTTCATGATATATAAATAATTATGAATTAGTAAATTACACATATGAATAGACTCGTCTTACATAATAGATGAGAATACAATATATAATTTTATATTTATACCCAACAGAAAACAGTATTAATATTTAAAATGGTCTATGACAGTATACATTACTTTCAAGTTTTATATATGGAAAAACAACTATGGTTTTGTAAAGTTTTCCAAGACTCTCACGCCATTATTTTTAACATGACAAAAATTTATTTTTGGCACCATAGAACTAGGCGTTTTTCAATTATGTTACCATGATGTCGATTTTGATATCAATTCTGAATGTCGTTCTCAATTTTACCATTTGGATGTTAACACATGTCACCAGTTTATTGGCAATTCAACGATATCTTATCAAACCCAAATGCTAACAGTCACGTTTATTCCTTCTTGGAAATGAAATGTTTGCTCAAATGTATAAGTTGGGTTTTCCAGGTCAAACTTTTGCTTTATTTTGCTTGGAGCACTAAATTTTCAGGATACTCCACGATTTTGTTATGGTGTAATAATTTCAGACTGAAGATTCTGACAAGGAAGGTGAGTGAAACTAAAAACCAATGAATGTCACGAAAATGTGATGACGGTACAACAACTTGAGAATAATTAGAGATTAAAAGAAAAGGTTTATATCAACTTAACCGAAAATTCTTGTCCAAGTCTAATTTGACCAAACTCATCCAATTACCAAGCAAGTGTATTGCACTTGCTTTGTGATTGGTCACTCTCCTGGGAGTTACATACAATTTCAAAGCAAGTGTAATATACTTGTTTTTTAGTTACTTTGGATTTGGCCAAATTCAGTTTAGGTAAGAATTTCCCCAAGTTAACTCCCCGTGATATAAAATAATGAGTAATTTACCTCATTTAATACGATTGAGACTTCATTTTAATGTAAAAAATGATCAATTTAACCTTACCACTGGCAATATGTTCACCTCACTTTATCCCATATGATATTCTTAAATGACATTTATATATATTTTTCACGCAAGAAGAAATGTTTAATGCGTCTAACTGAATAACGAAGAAAGTATTGACTTATTTGCAGCAAATTGTTTCTATATATAGATTCAAATAGTATTAAACTAAATTGATTTTTGAATGTAACTGTTCATTTTATGCAACTTTTATTTTTCATAAACAAAAAAGGAAAAAAAAATATTAATTCTTACCACATAAAATACTTTACCAATATATGCTCTTAGAGCCTGTTTGTCTCGCTTTTCCGAAAAAAAATTCGGTTTTCGGAAAGGCCAAACAAACAATCCAACCACCTTCCCAATTAATTAGCTACAGTAATTTTTTTCTCAAACCACTCTCCGAAAGGCCAAACAAATAGGCCACTTTTCTACTCTATTTCTATTTCTCTCTATATTAGAAAAGTCAAAAATTGCGGCTACTTTCCCAAACAACTCTTCCAAAACCCAAACAAACAACATTACGCAAATCGAGATTATTTCTCAAACCTCTACCACTTTCCCAAACCACTCTCCGAAAGGCGAGACAAACAGGCCCATGCCATTAAAACTGGTAAAAAGAGATATATAGCTTTTCTTTATCATATAACTTTTGAATGACTGGACTAAATTTGTTTTGTATTTGGAAACATACTTTATGCAAGATTTGATTTTGACCTAATTAATATAGGAGTAGTATTAGACTTTTGTTGATGCATGGCTACACTGCCATTGTAGCCTATTTTCCTTTCTTTAGTATTATGTATCTTTAGGGCTGAAAATCAAATCAAACTACTCAATATTCGACTCGAGCTCGTTTGATAAAAACTCGTTTGAGCTCGGTTCGTCACAATAATTAAACAAGCTTGAACATTTTTTTCGTTCGATAACTTTTGAAGCTCGGCTCGAGCTCGACTCGATAAGCTAAAAATTGAAAAAATACATGTAAAATATCAAGCTACTCGATACTCGGCTCGAACTCGTTCGATAAAAGCTCGTTTGAGCTCGACTCGATTGAAAATCAAACCAAGCTCAAACACAAAATTTCAAGCTCGATAAAAATCAAATCAAGCTTGAACAGTGTGTCGTTCGATACTACTCGACTCGATTACAGCCCTATGTACCTTGTTATTAATTATTAACTAATCACAAAAACCATCAACCCTCAACAAATTTTATCTACTATAAACATGTACAATTTAGAGGATTTAATTCAGGAAACATAAATCTTACTGCAATTAATCAAAGTGATAACTTGATTGATGACGCAAAATTTTACTAGTCCCACACCTTAATTTATAGAGCTTAACTAGGCTAATTTCCTTTATTGGTTAGAAACAAGCGAATATCTTCTTATAGTTACAATCATGGATCAAAATTTCGGTTCAAATGTATGTTTCGGTCAGTCAAATATTGGAAACTTTTCGAGACTATTCGAAAATGTTTCGGAAACACTAAGGAAAATTTGTAAAAAAAATTACTAAATTTAGGAAAATATCAGAGTTTAAGGCAAATAAGTAGTTTCGGAATTACATCTTGTTTTCGTTTCGCGTGATTCAAAAACAGAAACTTTTCGATGTTTTCGATGGAAAAGATGGAAATTTTGATCCATGGTTACAATTACAAGTTAAAATCAAATTCCCACCTTATATTGAGTGAATAGCAAATTAACTTGTTGTGTTATTCTTTTTTTTTTTTTTTTTGGTTTTCCAAGGGTTTAATCCCTTTCGAAGCGCGTCGGGCACATAACGTGGGAACCTCTCCCAACAAGGATTCGAACCTGAGTCCGCTACTTTGTAGTGACTAGTCCCTTCCACTAGACCAATCACATGTTGGTACTTGTTGTGTTATTCTAAATAAGCAATTTAACTCTATGAGATAAATAAAATGACAAAATATCTCCCTGTGTTTTTATAAAAGAAGCACATTGACTCTCTCAAAATTGCTCATTAATTTTTATCACAGGGAGGTAAATTGCTTATTATTTCATTTCACATGTAGGTAAATTGTCTATTTTTATATCTCATGGAGGTAAATAGC
This sequence comes from Penstemon eatonii, assembly GCA_038501285.1. Classification (NCBI taxonomy): domain Eukaryota; kingdom Viridiplantae; phylum Streptophyta; class Magnoliopsida; order Lamiales; family Plantaginaceae; genus Penstemon; species Penstemon eatonii. Next base: position 71,235,708 of record CM076710.1, read on the forward strand.
TAACTATTTCATTTCACAGGGTGTTGAATTGCCTATTTTTATTTCACAAGAATGTAAATACCCATTAGATATATCACATGAAGTTAAACTCAATTGCAAAAAAACCCTTATATTTGGTACTAGTAATATCAAGAAAACATTGTTTTGAAAGAGAAATTTTTACCCAGACCGAGTTTGGCCGAATCCAAACTAATTACATGGCAAGTGTAATACACTTGCTTTGGGATTGGATGTAACTTTCAGGAAAGTGACCAATCACAAAGCAAGTGCAATACACTTGCTTGGTGATTGGAGGGGTTTGGCCAAGCCAAACTTGGGCAAGAATTTTCCGTTTTGAAAATATGCAATACCGAAATTAATTTTCAGTCTCCTAAAAAAGAGTGTAAGACACACGTGTCTAATTTAAGATGATTTTGGACATAAAAATGACTCCATGCAAAACATTTGCTACAAAATTAACATAGGAAGGTTTCGTGTTGATTTTCCATACTATAGGGAGGTTTTATGCTATTAGCACAATGTTTTTGTAAATAAAATTTACAAACAGTGCTTAAAAACTTTTAGTAATTAGAGACTTAATTGCAGGGAAGATTTTTACATTCATGCTATCATTTCACTTAGAATTAATTGCACTTTGCTCTCAATTAATTTTAATTATTTTGCATTTGATCACTTTTTAATCGCTATTTTTATTTGATCCTCATGTTTTTCCTAAAAATACTATAGTTTTTACTATAGTTATAAAAGTAAATGTAAAAATTTGTGGGTCTATTTGGATGGTTTTGGCTCGGTTTCGTTGGTCTCGGTTTAAAAGAATTGGTTTGGGTGATTTCGATGAAACCTTTGAGACTTCATTTGGATTGGTTTTGGCTCTTGGTTTTTGTGGTTTGAATAAGTTGAAACTCCACTTAAATTGGGTTTGGATGTTGGGGTTTAGGGAAAAAAGTAGGTGATAAGTGTCAAATCATTGTCTTTTTTAGTGAGATTTGGGGAGAAAAATAGATGGTAGGTGTCAAATCAATGTTTTATAGGTTTGAAGAGTTTAAACGTGAGTTTCTTAATAGGTTTTTTATAGTTTTGTGAATTTGACGAAAACTCATTTGAAAGGATTTTGGCTCGATTTCGCGGGATCCGCGAGACCTGCGGGCCAAAATCCATCCAGACAGAGCCTGTAGTATGGATTTAACTGATGAATGACCGAATGAATACTATTCCCTATCTAGCAAGGACCGACAATGACTACTATAAGTGGAGGAATACAATTTTTTCCTTCAATCACAATCAATGACAAGTTAAATAAACATTTTTGCTACTATACTATATTAATTAATTATTTCATTTAAATACAATGGCAGAGATTCTGCTCTATATATATATTAAGGACAACCAACTAAAGTTCCAATCCCACCTGATCAATTTGGCATCTTGTTTGAACTAGAAAACAAATAAATGCAAATGGAGCTAAAAAAGAAACATGAAGAGGATGCAGAAAAATGGGTGTATGACTCTTCTTTTGATCATAAAGGAAGAGTTCCTCTTAGAGACTCCACTGGTGCATGGAAGGCCTCTCTTTTCATCATAGGTACAAATTTCCTACTACCAAATTATATATATAATTCCATTTTTTCTTCTTTTTATTGAACCTTGTAGACAAAATAGTTACTACAAAGTATCGAACCCATGTTCGAATCTCTGTTGGGAGAAGTTCCCGCTTAATTAATGTTTCCGGCGCTACTTGAAAATGATTAAACCCTTTGGGAACCCAGAGAAAAGACGATATACAACACACGTGAGACTTTCATATACAACAATGCACAAACATAACGTTTTTATTTGGCAAAAGAGAAAATCCCTTGAGTCACGAATGTTAAGTATAAATATAAAATGTCTCTCTATCCTAACAGTTTAAGCTTTTGAATGAGTTCAGAACATTCAATATGGTTTCAGAGTCGTCAGACTTAAGTAAACGTGTATGTAGATTCTACACTTGATTTAGATGAGTTCGACATTCAATGAATAACGAAATTAATTTATGATTGCTTTTTGTTTGTTCTTGGCAGCAATTGAGTTCAGTGAAAGGTTAAGTTATTTCGGAATAGCAACAAGTTTAATCATATACCTCACAAGGGTAATTCACCAAGACTTGAAAACTGCAGCAAAAAGTGTCAATTATTGGTCCGGAGTCACTACAATGATGCCCCTACTTGGAGGTTTCTTAGCCGATTCTTACTTCGGCCGATTCTCCACAGTTCTAATCTCATCCATTATTTATCTCCTGGTAAATTAATATCATTCCCTTATCGAGTAACTTAGAAATACGCTATTTTGACACTTTACGTTCTGAAATTAAAATTTGACATCCGTTGCTTGGAATTGTGTCAAAAGTTTAATTTCAGGATGCATATTGCCAAAATGGGCTAATGGCAATTTATCTCTCTGTTCTTATTATAATATTCAATTTATCCTTCTGAGACTTGAAAAAAGAGCAATTTACCCCCTGTGATTTTAAAAAATGATACACAATGCCTCCCTAGAAATTTTAAGCCTTCAGAATAAATTAAATTGACAATAATACTCCCCCTTTCAAGCCTTCAGAGAAAAAATTGAATTGAAAAAAAATGTGGCAATTCACCTCCCTGTGTTATTACAATGTTGCATTTTACCCCCATATGTAATTTCATGTGGACCATTTTACCCCCAAAAGGGCAATTTTGTCTTGTTACACAATACATTTCACGCCTACTTTCATGTTTAAGCGAGTGAGATACACTTTCCAATGTAAGGTGGTAAATTGCTCCTTTAAAAAGTCACAAGAAAATAAATTGCTCTTTCTAAAATCAGAGAGAGGTAAATTGTCATTAACCCTTGCTAAAATAGGATACTTCTCAAGTGCAAAATGCCGTTTATTCATTTCCATTATATAATTTCAAGGGTGATTTACACTCAGATCCCTGACATTTTATAAATTACAAAGAGACCCCCTATGATTCAACAAGTCTTACAATGACAACCTATACTACTTGTAAAAGTATTTATAAAAAACACCCTGTAAGAGGTGTTCTCCTAATTTTTGAAACAACAGGGGGTTTTCTGAGTATAAATCACCCTAATTTCAAAGTAGATTCTCGAATGATGTACTATTTTTTGTTCATGCAAAAACAGGGCTTACTTCTATTGACAATGTCTAGAGTTGTCCCAACCTTGCAACCTAGTAACCAAAAAATCCATGAGATTTTCTTCTTCTTTGCAATATACTTAATCTCAGTAGGCACTGGTGGACACAAGCCTTCTTTAGAGAGCTTTGGAGCTGATCAGTTTGATGATGATCATCCAAAAGAAAGAAAATACAAAATGTCATTTTTCAATTGGTGGAATTTCGGGCTTTGTTGTGGTTTGTTATTTGGTGTGACAATAATTGTCTACCTTCAAGATAATATTAGTTGGGCTGCAGCTGATATAACTCTTACAGCGGTTATGGCTTCGAGTTTACTTATATTTTGGATTGGAAGGCCGTTTTATCGGTTTAGGAAGCCGATAGGAAGTCCTTTTACTCCAATGTTGCAAGTAATAGTAGCAGCCATTGCTAAGAGAAAACTTCAGTGTCCATCGGATCCGGAGCAATTGTACGAGGTTCCTAAATCGGAGAAGACTCAAGGGAGGCTTCTTTTTCACACCGAAAAGCTCAAGTACTAATTACACATCGTACAATGTCTTTTCTAGTTTGTTTGCAATAGCTTTTGGAGCTTTTGAATTCGAGCTAAATGCAAAAATACTCTCTATACTTTACCTAATTGGCAAAACAGCCCCTTAGCAAAAACCTCCTTTGTTTTTTTTAGGCAAAAAATCCCATTTGAAATTACTATTTCATAAACCTTAGGAGGTTATTGACAATTTTTTAAGTGGATAGGAAGATTTTGTCAATTTTTTTAGGTTTTTGGTGGGGGTATAATTGTCATTGTTCTTGTAAAATATGTACTCCGGCTTGGGAGGAGTTTTTTGCTAATAAAAATAATACATTGAGGGTTTTGCAAATTAGACAAAGCATAGGGGTGTTTCATATGAATGCCTTTAATTAGCTTCTACTTGACATATGCTATAAATTATAAATTATAGAAGCAGTCAAAAGCTAGAAGCAAGTAAAGAGTTGTTTCTGGCTTTTGTTGTTAGAAGTACTTTGTTTTTTTGGAAGTTCTTACAAACAAGCCTTCTAGCTATTATAAAGATTTGATCACTTTTAGAGTTCCGGGACTAATACTTGATTGTATTTTCCAGGTTTCTTGACAAGGCTGCAATTATTGAAGCAACAGAGGATAACAATCCATGGAGACTCGTAACCTTAACGAGGGTCGAAGAAGTGAAGCTTATAATCAATATGATCCCAATTTGGATAACTACTTTACCATTCGGTATTTGTGTAGCTCAAGCTGCAACCTTCTTCATCAAACAAGGAACAACACTTAACCGTAAAATCACACACGATTTCATGATCCCACCAGCTTCAATATACGCTCTTGCTGCGATTGGAATGATAACTTCAGTCACAATTTACGATAAAGTCCTCGTACCCTTCTTAAGAAAAGTTACTAAAAACGAGAGAGGCATAAGCATTCTCCAAAGAATCGGAATTGGAATGATTTTCTCGATTGCAACTATGGTCGTGGCAGCTTTGGTTGAGAGGAAGAGACTTAACTTAGTTGAGAAAAATCCACTAAAGGGATCGATTTCGATGAGTGTGTTTTGGCTTGCACCACAATTTCTCATAATTGGATTTGGAGATGGATTTACACTTGTGGGATTGCAAGAGTATTTTTACGATCAAGTCCCTGATTCGATGAGGAGCTTAGGCATCGCGTTGTACTTAAGCGTGATCGGTGCTGCAAATTTTCTTAGTAGTCTTTTGATTACTTTTGTTGATCATGTAACTGAAAAGGGTGGCAAGAGTTGGTTTGGGAAGGATTTGAATAGTAGTCGCCTCGACTATTTTTACTGGCTATTAGCCGGAATTACAGCGGTGAATCTTTGCGTTTATGCATTTGTCGCGAGGAAGTATTCTTACAAGAATGTAAGAAAAACAACATTGGTTGTAGGTGATTGTAGTTATTATGAAGGTGGTCTTGTGGAAGCAATGGCTTGAACTATATACATTTATGTGTTTCCTATGCTTTGTTTAGTTTACGAAGATCATAGTTACTATATCTAGTTTGGTGTGTATGAAATGAAAGCATATTTGTTATAATCATATTTGTATCTTTAGCATTGGTAATTAAAATTAAGGCTTAAAAATGATGTAATTTTTACTTATCTATAGCTTGAATTCTATATTTTAAGGTGGTGTTTTCAACCACTTCTTAAAAGTGATTTTCAGCTTTTTTTTAAGAAAAAAGCACTTTAAAAGAGTTTCCTAAAATCACAACAACTCAGATTCTCTTAAAATAATTCATTCTTTGTACAAAATTCAAAAATTGTCCTAATTATTGAAGATTGAAAACACCAGTAGCTTTTGGATTTTTTTTCCAATCATGAATATGTTGAAAACACGACCTAAAGATTTAAGTCCGTGAGAATATAAATCAGTGACGTAGAGCGTTTCTCTTTAATGAGATTATTCATACCTAATACACAAGAATATATATATATATATATATATATATATATATATATATAATGAAAATAGAGATAAAATATGTGTAAAACCAATTACAACATGACTAAAGGGGGAAAATACCAAACAACCACTTCTACCCTTCTTCTTCCACCTCTTCTGCAGTGATCCACGCCGCCGCCCCTAAACAGTGGCGATGTCTCTCTCTCTCTCTATTTAATGCCGGTCTGTGTGCGCAGGTCTCCTTCACTATGTGCAAATCGCACTCACAAAATATGAGTAGTGTGTGTGAGAACAACTATGGTGAGAAAAAATTGAGAAAATAGGATTAATAAGCTGAATAAATTAGAACAAGTGGTTTTGTTGGAGAAGAAATTGTAGAGGATGAAACAGAGAGGTAAGGAAGACATACGCCGTTTGGGAGGCGTGGGAAGATATTTGAATTGAAATAGATAAACTTGAGCAATTTTACGAGAAGAAGAAACAAAAATCAAAGAATTGGAAGTAGGCAGCATAAGAAAATAGAAGCAGGAGGGGCCACATGAGAATACGGATGAAAATAGAAGCTGCTGAAAATAAAGGAAAAATAATTTGACCTGGTAGTGCAAAAGGAGGGATAAATAAAGAAACGACAGCGTATAACTGAAAAAACGGCGTCGTTTTTAAGTAGGGGGATTAAAAAAAAAGGAAAATAAAAGATTTGCACTGTTCATACCGCCCTTAGCTTCTTATATGATATAATATAATATACTAATTATATTAAATACTAATGCATTTCAAACTAAAAATTTGTTGGTCCCAAGTGGTCAGATGAGGCCTAGAAGGGGGTGTGAATAGACCTCTGAAAATTTTTATCAAATTTTAACTTAACAACTTTGTTGACCACTAATATGATAGTCACTTAGGCCATCTCCAACAGCTCTCTTAAATTTCAACCTCTTATCTTAAAATATAACTAATGAACAGTGTTATACAATTCCACTTTTTACTCAGCACTCCAACATCTAGTTTATATTTTAAGAGACTATTTTTTAACAACCATATCATTTCACTCAAACAGCTAGTTTATATTTTAAGAAATAACTTTAATTATTATTTTATATAAATAATAATAATATATTTATAACACTAATTGATTTTTATTTCATAATAGAAAAATAGTTTTAAAAAAAAAATTAATTTTTAGTATTGACATTTAGCGATGCCTCAAAATTATAATCAAAATAATATCACTAAATCATCGTGACAACGTTAATTATCCCTAAAGAGGTTCCACTATTTGTCAATAGTGACAAATTTTTTATAATGATATTCAAATTATAAAATTTTAATTTTAAATTTTTAATTCAAATTTGTATGCATTTGAATTTAATTAATATATATTTGAATGTATAAGCAATATGGATTTAATTAGTACAAACTATGAATTTAAATTTATTATTAATTTAATTAGCAAATGCCTCCAATTTATTGTTTTGCATAAAAGTACAAAAGCTTTTTGTACTTACCTACAAACAATTGTATATAGCAATTCTAATTTGGCCATGGGTATTTGGCAAGCCAAACTTATAAAATTTAGCAACTCCTAAATTATAGAGGTGCTCTTGGAGAGCACTTTTTATCAAAATTTTAGCAAAACTCTTAAAATTTAACTTTTAGCATTGCTCTTGGAGATGGCCTTAGCTGATTTAGTTAAAATCAGTTTTAATACCAGAATACTTGCAGCGGATTTATAAAGTGTTTTTCACAAATAAACTTAGTAGTTTGAAAGATATTGTCCCCAGTTTTATAAAACTTCCTTAATCCTTTTTCAAACAGGCAAACTGAAAAATGTACAAGTAAAATGCAAAGTAAAAACACAAGGATTTTTATAGTGGTTATATGGATGTAAACCCTTTAGTCCACTCTTCCAAGTCACACAAATCTTGGGTTATACTAAAAACACAAAGTAATCAGTATACACTGCTTGCGCCAAACAACAAATGAAATGGCCACAAGTTCGCAATAAGAAATCACAAAGAAAACCTATTCTACAGAGTTTTATCACTTCACAAAGATGGATAAACACCCCTCACAACACTCTAACAGTTTTCACTTAGAAAAATGTGTATATCTTTGATCTTCAACTTCTGCTTAAGTCAACTAATGACAAAGCTGATGAGTGAGCTGTTCTTGAGCTTTTTGAGACTTAGAAAATATTCTGCTTCGCAATCGATCTCTCAGTTGTTGTGTTGTTGTTTTTCTTCGTCTCTTCAGCTATTTATATTCACAGATTCAAAAAGTGTCCGTTGAAGAGAGACACAGTTTGAATTTCTCGATTTCTGGTCCTTAATTTCTGCGAACGGCTCTCTGCACAGTGACAGTACTGCAGACTGTACTTTCTTTCAGGCAGCATTTAATGCACCAAGCTGATACGAGGTATTTCTTCAATCATTTGTCATTAATACCCTCGATCTTCAACATTTATTACTCCAAGTGCATTTATTACCGTTGGAAAGACTTCTTGATCTTTTCCACCTGGCTGATGAGAGTGCAAGTCTGATGGTGAGCAGAGCTGATCTCAAACTTGAACAAATCTGATTTGAGTCGGCTGATTTTCACTAGTCTGATTTCTTCTCTTCAGCAGATCAGTAGTCTTCTGGACCTTGAGTATTTGACCCTTCTGATTTGTCTTCTTACTTGGTCAAAATTCTTCTAAGGGTTTTAAACTAAGTTTTCCATACTTAGCTGATCTTGATGAGTTTTGGAAATCATCAAAACCTTTCTTAACTAATCTAACTTCAGTACACTCTATCTTCATCTTCATCCAACAAAATTCAACTCCTTTCACTTATCAACGTTGGAAACGGAAACACATTTTTATTGAGACTAATTGTCCCACATTGATTGAAAACAATAGTTAAGTCCACCTTATAAGACCTTGGGCAATTCTCACCTTACAAGCTAGCTTTTGAGGTTAAGTTAGGTCCAAGCCAAGTAAGTGGAATTAGCACAATCCATGAGGTGAATTCTAACATGGTATCAGAGCCCCATGTTGACACTTAATTGAGCTTTGAAGCGTACCGGAATACGAATCCATGGATCGAAAGGAAATCAAAACTTGAATTACAAATAAGCTACGAATTACAATAAGGATCGTGTAGGATTGAACCTAATCAACCGGACACAATCAATCTGAAATTGTGATCTCCATAGGAATGAAATGGAGATGGACAATATCAACAAAGAAAGGAAAATACAGAGAGGAGGTTTGGGGGAAGAAGACGATATCTTCACAACAATATTCAACCCCGCCTTCTATCCACTGCCGGTTCTATTTATTAAAATCAAGACTTCCTGCCAAATTACTAAAACGCCCCTGACTTGTTGCAATATAACAGAAACGCCCATCTTTAATAAAACGTATTCTCCTTTTAACGTTTTGGCATGTAACAAATCCGCCCCCATAAAATGGTCCTTGTCCTCAAGGACATGATGTGAGGCCTTCATGAACGTCCATATAAATTGTGTAGCTCTACTCCCAAAATGAGTGTGGCATATCAAAGCCATAAGTGGATAATCACATCATCAATTTTTAGCACTGCACTTTGACATAGCCTTTTCCCTAAACTTGTTCTTAGCATGCGTCAATAAGCTAATACCATTTTTACACTCCATCAACTCCATCACGACTTCTGAAAGGCCTTGAGTGTAAGTTCCTACTAAAGGCAAAAACAATTCTTTAGTCCCTCAACTGATTACAGTTCTCATTGTTACTAGACCAATTCCGTGGAGAAACCAACAAGTTGTTCAAAATATCCTAAGTGTACAGCTCCATGTATATTCCACCTTGCCTTCCTCGGTCTACTATTCAAATCGGTCTTGGAGGTGGTTCGGGTGGAGGTAAAGGTAACTCTATCCATTCAACTACCCAAGATTGAGCCTAACATCTCATGGAGTTTATGAAGCGAGCCAACGTCTTTTGATGACGGATTTGTGATTAAAATAGCCATCCATTCTCCACTACAAACATCATCTAAGCACATAACCTTTGTGGTAGTAGACACAACCAAACACCAAGGTTCAACATCATTTAATATCCCCAACCTTTTATTGTCATCATCTTTAAAATTAATCTCACACTCTTCAGGCATATTCTCTAAAGAATAACTCTTCCACCTTTCAGCTATATTTTGAGATAAGTCTTGTTTAGGCAATTCATCAAACACCTGCAATTCATTTTTCTCTTCTGCATAATGTTTGCCCAAAACTTCACTCGACTCCCGATTTTCAGTTTCAACATCACACGTGATCTTATTCAAAACATTAGACTCATTTTCTATGCAATCCTTCATCAATTTCTTTTTACAGTGAGATTCATTTTCATCAACAAAAGTAACATCAACTCGTGATTCAATAGGATCATTTTTGTTCACCTCAAATGCATCATCTACATCAATATCGAACACATAGAATTTTTTATTTTTGCAACAATCATGTCTGATATACCAAAATTCATCACACCAAAGGCATAATCCTCTCTCTCTTCTTTCATCTAATTCATGTGAAGTGAAAGATTTGTAACTCTGGCATGAATTAGAGTGTTTGGACAGAAACATAACCTGATTAAGATCACTGTGCTGAATTCGGATATCCTCATATGGATTATTGTGATTTCTCGGACTCAAATCTTCATCAATCCTTTTTTGCGATGCTTTCTTATCTCTTTCAATTAAATCATCAATCCTCTTCAACGCCAAATTCAATTTCTCATCAAAAGTTTTCGGTGATTTATCGTAACGGCACAGCGGAAGGAAATCGGATCCAGTTGTTTCCATTTCAATTTCTTTTTCGATTTTCTGGTGAGCCGCCGAGGAACGACGGCTCTAATACCACTGAAGCGTACCGGAATACGAATCCATGGATCGAAAGGAAATCAAAACTTGAATTACAAATAAGCTACGAATTACAATAAGGATCGTGTATGATTGAACCTAATCAACCGGACACAATCAATCTGAAATTGTGATCTCCATAGGAATGAAATGGAGATGGACAAGATCAACAAACAAAGGAAAATACAGAGAGGAGGTTTGGAAGAAGAAGACGATATCTTCACAACAATATTCAACCCGGCCTTCTATCCACTGCCGGTTCTATTTATTAAAATCAAGACTTCCTGCCAAATTACTAAAACACCCCTGACTTGTTGGAATATAACAAAACGCCCCTCTTTAATAAAACGTATTCTCCTTTTAACGTTTTGGCATGTAACAGGCTTAGACTCATGAATAATTAGGCTGTGCCATTATGACAAGGCCCAGCCCAACCGCTGTCGTGAGCCGCGGGAATCGGGAAGTCCGGTGTAAATGTAAGGCAAAAATATTCAATTTTACGCAAAGGTGTGAAAAAGTAAAAGAATATTGATAGTGATAGTAATATTCCTTAGAATAAAAAACAACACTGGTAGAACCTCCATTAGGGTTTTAAGAGGGTTTATTCCAAAATTATGGCGGCCTCAGTTAATTTCCGTCTAGATACTCCCAGACCAGATGATCCACTATCAATTTGATAATTCTCGGATTTGAAAACTGGAAAAGGAATTTGATTCAACTCTTATTGACTTAATGGACGCTAGTGTGGGGATGGACGGCGGTTCGGCTACGAGAAAGTTTCTCCATCACCACCACTCACGAACGTCTCCGCCGCTCCAGCAGCAACAGGTATCGCAGATTGGCACCGTGCCGCAGCTCCTCTCCGGCGGCATCGCCGGAGCTTTCAGCAAGACCTGTACTGCTCCTCTTGCTCGACTCACCATTCTATTTCAGGTTTTATTTACTTTTTAATTTGATTTTGATCAATATCTTGCAAGTTATGTACTCAGTCAGTCTCTTTGGACCTTTAACTTTGGCCTGTAATTTCAGAAGTTTTTAAATATTTTCCCTTGTAATTGTTGCTATATGTATGAGAGGATAGTTTTTAGTAAAATAATTTCATTTAAGAAATGGAGTCTTGTTAAAGGAAATAAAAGTAAGTCAATAATATACATGTAATGCTTAAGCTTTACTTGATATTTAAAAATCTTAACAGGTTTTGTTGTGTTTGGACCTACAACTAAATGTTAGTTTCTTTTATCTCTCTGATTTTAGGTACAAGGCATGCACTCAGATGTTGCGGTGATGAGTAAGCCCAGTATGTATCGTGAGGCATTGCGTATAGTGAATGAAGAAGGTTTTAGAGCTTTCTGGAAAGGGAATTTGGTTACAGTAGTTCATAGGCTTCCTTATTCTGCTGTAAACTTTTATGCATATGAACAATATAAGAATGTGAGTGTTATAAGATTTAAGATTAAAACTTTGATTATGCCAGCCAGTTTTTGACTTGGTTCTTTTACTTCTATTTAAATCTTTTTGCAGATTTTAAAATCCATCCCTGGCCTTGAAAGTTATGGGGCAAATAAAAGTGCAGATGTTCTTGTGCATTTTCTAGGTGGTGGCTTGTCCGGAATAACTGCTGCTTCAGCCACATACCCGTTGGATCTTGTTAGAACACGTCTTTCGGCACAGGTATGAAAGAAATACACTACTAAAGTGAAGCATGTGCAGTACTAGGATGTTTCATCAATCCACTGATGGATTTTGCTGAAGTAGTTTTTTCTTTGTACCAATTTATTACTTCCCCTATTCCCATCCGTTGTAAATTGACAACAAAGAAGGATCTTAAAATTACTTGCAACTTATTTTTCTTGGTTGACTTGTCTAGACTCATTTTCTATCCAAATAAAAAGAAATAATGAAAACAAGTAAAGAACAAAGAAGGATTTTGGTATACTAGCAACTCATTTTTCTTGATGGGCTTGTGTAAACTCATTTAGTTTGAAAATTTGCAGAGAAATGCAATATACTATCAGGGCATAAGGCATGCGCTTTGTACAATCTGCAAAGATGAAGGGTTTTTTGGCCTGTACAAAGGAATGGGGGCGACATTATTGGTATTTTTCTTATGTACTTTCTGTTTTCTAGTCTAGTCATGTTATTTGAGCTTTGCTGTTAGATATTCTTCATTCCATTAAATTTTCTTCTTGTGTATGCAGGGTGTTGGACCCAGTATAGCAATAAGCTTTGCAGTTTATGAGAGTTTGAGATCTTATTGGCATTCTCGAAGGTGAAAAGAAATCTATAGTTGATGCCTTATTGGAATTTTTTTTTATAATTTGGTATGTACTCCTTTATCCTAGACCTGCTTAAAGAGTAACATTTGTTTTCTCTTTAGGCCCAATGATTCTACAGTATTGGTCAGCCTTGCTTGTGGCAGTCTTTCTGGCATTGCATCATCAACAGGTGAGTTGCGACAACTCTGATTTATACAACTTAACTTTATAACCTGAAAGATGTATTTATTATTCTGATTATATGTTTACTGTGAAATATATACTCCTATTTATGGGTCTGTTTTCTTAGTTTAAGTAAGCTGTTTTGAATCATGGTGCCTAAAAATCTGCTCATATTTTTCCTAATATTTGGAGCTAGTAAAGTGAAACTTTGGCTTCAGTTTACCATTTCTCTGATTAAGGTTACATGTTTAGTTTAGCCTGCAAAAAGAATATTAGTGATTTGGTCGAGATTACTTGATTGGATTGAATTGCTGCCTGGACCGTGAAATAGTTGCAGTAGTGATGGTTATAGCATCATCGGTCTAATCAATTTGTTCAGTTCATTGTCATGACACATTGGGTTCAACTTTCAAAATGAGAGTGGTGTACATAACATGGATAGTTACAATTTTGGTGCCAAAATATTTTTCCCATTTATATGTTGGCTCTGAAATATGAACCAATTAATTGTTTGTACTTTTGGAAGCATTACATGTAATCTTCTTTCTTTTTATCCTTGTTTGTTTCAGCAACATTCCCTTTGGATCTTGTGAGGCGAAGAAAGCAATTGGAAGGTGCTGGTGGTCGAGCTCGGGTGTATAATACCGGGTTGTTTGGAACAATTGGACAGATTGTACGCTCGGAAGGATTTTGTGGTTTATATAGAGGGATATTACCGGAATATTACAAGGTTGTCCCAGGTGTGGGAATTGCTTTTATGACATATGAAACACTGAAGAAGCTACTGTCACAAGGGCCTTGTGGTTAGTTATGACATTTTTCTACAGGTCTTTCTTGGTTTAGTTAGAGTCGAAAGTCTCCCTGCTTCCGAGGAGCTGCCTCTGCTTGGTTGAGTTATATGGGTAACTATTAGAATTAGATAATTTCTAAATCTAGGTTATTAGGAAAAAAAATCCATGGTTGGTAAATTTTGTGGTTTATGCCAATGAGCAACTTTTCAATGTATAGACTATTGTTAGCATGGTGTCTGGCGTCAATGTCAATGTATCAGTTCTAATTATTTTTACATTTATAGTTTTTAGGGATGAGGTGCATCATATTGATGATTTTATCATCGTAAATTTTGTTATTGCCATTGCCATTGCCAATTCCTGTTAATGGAATGAAGAATATCTAACATACAGAGGAACCAAGACTGCACAGCCAGGAAAAAAAAAAAAAACAGAGGAAATTTTAAATTTTAGTCTCCAGAACCACACTTCTTCAGAACCATAGAAACTGAAAATGGCCCATTCTTTTCTCGCTCCAACCTTCATATCAGCGACTCATCACCGCCTCTCGTATGCCCTTGCGCTTCGGTAGAGTAGTTGCAATTTCAGTGTAAAAAAAAAGTAGTTAAGGGGAGAGAGAGAGAGAGGGGTTACACTGAAATTGCAACTACTCTACTAAAGTGCAAGGGCATACGAGAGGCGGTGATGAGTCGCCCGGATTTTGCCGTCGGAAATGAAGATGGACAAGAAAGATGCCTAGCCGGTGCCACTGATATGAAGGTTGGAGCGAGAAAATAATGGGCCATTTTCAGTTTCTATGGTTCTGGAGAAGTGTGGTTCTGGAGAGTAAAATTTAAAATTTCTTCTGTTTTTTTTTTTTTCTGGCTGTGCAGTCTTGGTTCGTCTGTTAATTATTTTTACATTTATAGTTTCATATTGATGATTCTATTATTTTTTAGGTAAGTTTCAATGGAAGCACCATTCTTTTGATTGGTAATTTTGGGATAAGTTGAACTAAATAAATATAATGGTCTTTTCTGTTATTTGTTTTTGCAAGCCTAAACCTTGTTATTGACTGTGAATGGGTGCAGTTGATGCTTCTATCATCTTTCCTTTATTGTGGAAACAGTAAGAATGATGTGATTTGAGATTAAGGTCATCTCCAATGGTAGGGGCATGGCTAGGGCTCCGGAGCCCTAGGGCTCCGGAGCCCTAGGGCTGCCCCTATCTCTAAGCTAGCTTGATCATCTCTAATGGCAGGGCTCCGAGCCCAATTACTTTCAGTTTTATTTATTCCTCATTCTCACTATTATAATAATAATTTTAATATTAATATGAATAATAATAATTATTATTAAATAAATAGTGAATGTAAATTGTATGAATTTATTTATGTATGTATGTTAATTGAAGTATTTTTTAATTTAGGTTTTAATTAAAATTATTTGTCTTAGTATTTAATTATATTTTCAATTCATTCGATATTTTTATAAATATATAGCCACCAATATTGTAATTAAATAATTTAATTTTTAATAACAATAAAAATAAAAAAATAAAATGTTTAAATAAATTATGAAGTTAAAATATTAATTATAATTAATTATAATGATTTATTTAAAAGAAATTTTAAATTTAATTTTTTTAACAATCATTTATAAGAAATTTTATTAATTTTAATTTTAATTTAATTAAATTATCATTTAAATCTCATTAAAAAAGTAACATTTAAAAGTTTTTTTTTTGAAAAAATAAAACCAATCAATGGTGCCACCTCACTTAAAGAGAAGCGCATGCTTGCATCTCTTCTTCTTCATGCGGCCCCGGGCCGTAAGGAAGGCCGCAATCGGGCCTCCTCCCACCCCGCCCCTCCCTTACCACTCTACCAAACCGCTCAGCCCCAACCTCAGTCCAACCCTCTCCATTGGAGTTGGTCTAAGTGATTAACTATAACTTCATTTTACGAATATGGATCCAAGTTGATTTGATATGTTAAATATTTAGACTCATTAAATAAATTAAAAAAAAATTTATATATATATATATATATATATATATATATATATATATATATATGAATGTTTTATATCTAAGAATATATTAATAATTTTTACCAAGAAATAAAGTTAATATTTCAATCAAATCTTATTATTATGCATATTTTCCACCTAATAACGTTGATTAACTTTGATACATTAATATCAATATTTTTGTTTTCTAATGAGATCTTTTAACTCGTTGAAGCAAGTAGTTAAATATTTCGAGAGTTAATATTTTCCATGTTGAAGCTTAATGGTGTATTATCAATTATGAACAAAATTTGAACACCAACACGTGAGAAAATTGTAAAATTAACAAACATGTATGAAAAAATATTGGTAAGAATTTGAAAGTAGAGCTTTAATTACCTCCAAAAACTTTCCCGGATTTAATATTTGTATCTCTTCATATATTTTCTCGTGAATGGAATTTTTAAGTTTGACTGTTTTATTGAATTTTTTTTCGTAAAACTTTAGCCCCCACTAAACCAAAATCCTAGATCCACCCCTAGATGTGTCGAGAGTTAATCTTTTGTAAGTTGAAGCTTAGTAGTGTATAATCAAAAGAAAAAAAGATTTGAAATCCGAATAAATCCACGGAAGATCCATTGGATCCGAAAATCCTAAATACGAGCATGATCCAAATGCAACCCGAAGTAAATGGAGTTGGATCCAAACAAAGCCAGCTTCATGATTTTTTGATGAAGTAAAAGAACACCTTAATTTATGGTACCTTTTCTTTTAAGTTGCTTGCTCTCTATTGAGGAATACATTCAGCATTCTAATGCTAGAATCATGTTGTCATATTGTCATAATGTGTACCCTCTACAATTCTTGGAATAAGCGTTGGGCTATTCCCTTAGAATTTAGGATATCTGTTCCTATATACCAAAGTGAGTTTGATCCAATTCATTTTTAAACATAAAAGCAAGTTGCATCAGATTCCCCTTAAATGTGCAAAGGAAGATATGTATGAGCAATCAACCAAAATGTTGCCCTTTTTCCAGTCTTGTTCATCATCAATGACAATAGGACAAAAGTTAAAGAATCCGACTAACACGTAGTACACCGATTTATGCTTCGTTAGATACTTGAAACATGATATTAATCAATAAGTAAGCTTATAGAATACTGATTTGCATTACTTCAATTCTTCTACTAATACTCTCTACTTAACCAAGTTTGTACATTTTTCCAGCTGAGATTCTCTTTTGGTCTTGTTTAGACAGCAGTCTAGGAAGAAAGCGCGCAATATCTTTGTCTGGAAAAAGAAAAGGTTCCCTTCTTATCATTATTGCTTTTCGTATTATGAGGCCCCCTCTGTGTGCGTGTGCGTGTGCATGTGGCGTGCGCGTGCTCGTGTGTGTATATATATATCCCCTTCCCCATGCATATGGTTCATCAACTAATATTGCATGGAACTATATATTGGGTGAGGATTAGGTAATCTGCATCCTGAGGTTTAGATTACAACTATTACATTACATCTATCGTGTTCTGTTGTCTAAAGCTCGGGATGCGGATTACCCCATACTCTCGACCAGTTAGAAATTCAAACCATTCGACGTATCCTTGGAGTTCACATGCTTCGTTTCTTTTGATCACTAATCTTTGCGCGTAGTTTATACTTATCTGATAAACACACTGTAAGTTCAAATAATTTTTCTTAATATTAGTAACCATAACACAACTTGTTATTTTAAAACATCTCATTCTGTGCCACTTCTCCAATAGCTCTGCTCATATCTTAGAACAGTAGTATAATCTTCCATCTATTAAGCCAGATTTGTTGATGACTTCCCAAAAAACACACAATTTAAATCGAATGAAGTATGAACGATAACTTGTTAGCATTCGTATGAATCATATCCTTGTACATGTGTGGAGAAACCAGAAAATACTGCAAATATCAGAAAACCTCAAGATTATCCATTTTCCCAAATTTACCCCTCCCCTGAAACCATGACATGATTGAGAATTACCAGCTGGACATATGGAATAAACGATGGAGTATTCGTTGAGAGTCATGGATATTTGTAGCAATATGCCAACTTTAAGTCACTATTATATTATATAATCATTCATGCAACTTTCTTTACTTGTATTCTTTTTTTATGGTTTCAAAAGAATACTGATCTAGACCACTTTTAGTCCTGTTTAGACAGCAGTCGAGGAAGAAATATCTTTGTCTGATAAAAGAAAAGGTTCCCTTTCTTATCATTGGTTCGAAAAGAACAGAATCGATTATGTTGTTACGCTTGACACACAACACCTTATCATTATTGCCTTTTGTATTATAAGCCTCTCCGTGTGTGTGTGTGTGTGTGCGTGCGCGCGCTCGCTTGTGTATATATATCCTCTTCCCCATGCATTTGGTTCATCAACTCATTTTGCATGAACTCACTCTTGAAATCAAGGTCTATTTCCTTGCTCTTGCACTAAATATAATTGGGTGAGGATCAGCTAATCTGCATCCTGAGGTTTAGATTATACTATTACGTACATCATCTATCGTATTGCGTTGTGTTGTCTAAATCTCGGGATACAGATTACCCCATACTCATGACCAACTAGAAACAAGAAATCGTTATCGTGAATGTAAGACATCCCAATCTATTTAATCATGCTATTTCTTCTTTTAACTCGTTTTTCGCCTCCATTTGACATGTATTACAGAGAAATCGTAATTCATATGTGCTCGTTTTTCGGAACTAAATTAACTTAGAAGGAACAATATTCAGCCTACTGATTAATTATAGGAACATTATCTTTCATTTTGTTTTCTCAAAGTATCAATCAAATTTTATGTTATAGATGGCATGGAGAATTTTCAGTCTACTACATGATGATTAATAAATAAAATTACCACTATTAATTACTCCATATATGTATTACCAAAAGAGCCAAAATGTAATAAGTTCTTCAATATCAAACAATTTAAACAATTGTAGTACAATTAAAGCCATTTCTAACTAAAATAACAACAAAAAATCATCTCTAAATTCTTACATTCTGTAGAATATTCTTTATTCCAAACCTATCCCTACCTTTTATTTAGTCTAAATTCATAGAAAACCTCAAAAAACTTTAACCTGATCCCCACACAAAACTCCCATTTTCCCAAATTTACCCCTCCCCTGAAACAATGAAATTTAATTCATTCCACCACTCTTAACAAAAATTACCTGTCCTTTTTTATTCTTGAAATATTTAATCTATCTTGACCGGAGCAAGAAAACGCTAAGTTCTTGACCCGGCCCATCATCCGGGTTAACCAAATGAAAAGACTCCGAATCAGCACTCCCCACAACGCACTCGTAATTAGCCCTCACGTACATCATCTCCTCCGACCCGGATCCGAACCCGAACCCGCCCGGCACAACCCCAGCTCCAACCGTTATATTCTGCATGGTCCTAAGCATGTTCCTGTTCTGCTCCGTCGCCTTCCTTCTTACCGCGAACCCAAGCTTTCTCCCATTACAAAACAGAGTCCACATGGGAATCGAATGCAGGGGACATCGACCCAGATCCGACCCGTGATCCGACCCGCCCGCGTTGAACTCGAGTGCGATTCTTAATAGTCCGCTCTGCATTTCTTGAATGAGAGTGGAGGTCGGGATTGAGAGTTCGAGGAGGAGTGAGGGTTTGGTGTTGAGGCGGTTGTGTTGTATGCAGAACCATGTGTGCCCGACTCTGCGGTGGCCGAAGATGGTTCCGATTACCATTGTTCGGGAGGAGCGCGGCGGCGCGGCGGTGGGGGAGGTGGCGGTGGAAGAGGAGGAAGAGGATTCTTGGTGGTTGGTTTTGCTATTGTCTTGATCGATGATATCGGGGAGGAGGGAGGTGCTGAGGCGTTTCTTGGCGGTGGTGGGGGGTGGTGAAGTGGGGTTGGGGTGGAGGCAGGGGAGGAGGAATCGACGGAGGGCGTCGATTTTTGTCATGCTTTGTTTTCTTTTTCTTTTTTTTAATCTTTTTTTTTTTTTAAATTTTTATTTGTGGAGATATTGTGTGAGGAGGAAAATGGGATTAATGAGGTTATGGGAGGAGAAAAAAAGCGAGTGACTCTGTTTATTTATATGATGATGATGAAGAACAGGGGAAGAGAAATGGCGGGAAAGGAAAGTAGCCGTTAATTGAAACGGAGAGGGTTTGTGCAGATAAAGGGAGACCAAGTTAATCCCAATCTGGGGGTATATTTGGAATTGAGCTACAGGGAATAAATATTCCAGTTTTGACCAGTTTTTGACCAAAGAATCTTACACCTTTTTTTACTGCAGGAATGAAGTTGGACTGCAATTTGACCAGTTCTGCAATTTTAGCTTTATTTTAATTGGATTTAGATTTTCTTTTTCTAATTTCGATTTATTTACGTATATATATTTTTTTTAATTTTTCTAAGGTATCTAAGTTAATTGAATTATTGGAACTTTGTAAGAAGGCCTATTTGACATATCTCTTTGAAAAAACTATTCTATAATCAGGTTGAAAATCAAAATTAACCATTCGAGTTCATTCAATAAAAGTTTGTTTGAGCTATGTTCGTCTTCCAAATCAAACAAGTTTGAACATCTTTTTGTATTTGATAACTTTTAAATCTCGGCTCAAACTCGACTCGATAAGTCAAAATTGACAAAATAAAAGTATAAATATCATGTTACTCGATCTTGTTCGATAAAAGCCCCATTTATTAAACAATATAATCAAACTAAATTATTAAATTTTAAGCTCGATAAATTAAAATCAAACTTGAACAATATGCCGTTTGGTACTACTCAGACTCGTTTACATCTCTACCTATAATTATCAAAAGAGAAGGTTGTTGATCCTACTTAACAAAAATTTAAGTCACGAGTTCAAACTTCTTTTATTGTTAAATGCTCAACACGATTACCTACCTAATGTGAATCATTTTTGCCGGCAAAAAATAACGTTGATAACTTGATATTATGAAAAAATAATTTAATTTATGTTGTTAGGTGGGAATGAAGTATAAAAATAACAAAAAATAACAACAATAAATGACCATATATGGCTATAATTCCACCCACATGTGTCTTTACTCGAGCTAATTTTTATTTATACTTAGTAAAATGAGAAATTACCCTACAAAAACAGAGGATCTGAGAAAAAAAAAATATATATATATATATATGCTCCTATGCTAAAATGGATGTGTAATTTTGCCCCATCATCATCATCTTCAAATTTCAGCTTCATCTTCACATTCCAGCAGAGTTTGTACAACAGAACCCATTGTTGGTCTCTTATTTCTATTTTCGTCCACACAAGAAATTCCAGTTTCAATCAATTTCACAGCCTGATTTCTACTAAATCTCCCACCCAATCTCAAATCCACAACACTTTCCACCCAATCCAATCCTCCTGCTCCATACTTCATCTTCTCCTTTGCATTCCTCACGAAATCCGTCAACGCTGATTCATTCTTATCATCACCCTCCACAACCCAGTTACAAAGCCTAATCCCCCTAACCATTTCCAAAATCACAACTCCATAACCGTAAACATCGACTTTCGCAGTTATAGGATGGTTCAATGCCCATTCAGGAGCCATGTATCCTTTCGTCCCACGAATTCTCGTAAACTCCGAACCTGGCCCACCTCTCTGCGACAGTTTTGCGAGCCCAAAATCCGCAATTTTGGGTTGAAACTCACTGTCAAGAAGTATGTTCTCGGGTTTTACATCACAATGTATGACCCATTCTAAACACTCGTGGTGTAGATAAGCCAAGCCTTTGGCTGTCCCTAACGCCACTGCGTATCTTTGTTTCCATGAAAGGAAATTAGACCCGAAAATATGCCTGTCTAGTGATAAGTTGTCGAGGTATTCGTACACTAAAAGACGGTGTCTTTTCCCCGAGCAAAATCCCCATATTCTTACAAGATTCATGTGGTTGATCTTTCCAAGTGTGCTGATTTCCGCGAAATACTCGTCTTGTGATTGGAATATGTCACCTCCTAGTCTCTTCACGGCAACTAGCCTTCCGTCTGACAAAACACCCTTATAAACAGCACCCGAGCCTCCCCTTCCTAGCTCCTCCTTAAAATTGTTTGTTGCTTTCTTTAGCTCGGAATAGCTATACCGCCTGAACTGACTCGATATCATGTTATATCCAGCCTCGACTGAAGCTGGAACACCGTGTTTTCTGAAAAGAAACCACCACCCTAGTGCGATAAACATAAGTTCAATCCCGCCAAGAATGCCAGCAAACGAAAAAATGTAAACCCATCTCACTCTTCTCAAATGAAAATCATACATATGTGGAGAACCCACGAGAATTTCTTCCACGCGAGATACACAAGCCGGGGTGTTGTTATGGAATACATCAAATTCCGAAACCTGCAAACTATTAGGCAATTTGATATATATACTTGCAGGGAAATCTGGAGAAGAATAGCCATTGAAAAGTGCACTCTTTACAAAACAGAACCCTTGTCCCAATAGCCTGTAGCTAAAGGCTTGGCACCGAAAATCGTTCAAACACAGATCACGACATGTCTCGAATGTGACTGGATTAGTTGTGTTCAGATCAAAACCGTAATAATCTGCATGTGGGATTTCCAAGAACTTTACTCGTCTAGAATTTAATAGAGTTTGGTTGAATGTAGCCTTGCAACCGTTGTTCCAATCACTAGGATCATTCACTTCAAATCCAGGAGGGCACATGCATTTGGGTTCGGGTGCATAAACACATATCGCGTTTCTTCCACACACGCCTTTTACAAAACAAGGTTGTGAAAGAGCTTGCCATGTTGTATCCCAAAGACCTGTGGAATTATTCAAACTATAGATTCTGAGATTCCCGTCATAGTCCATTGTTAGCCTCCTTTTGATCCCATATCCCATATCGGAAGCATTAAATTGCCATCGATCACTTGAAAGAAACCTGCCCATATCATCTAAAATTGCTATTCTACTACTATTATAGTTTGTTCTGCCATTTCTATAGATATCATAATCGGGATTCGGCCAATAGACGGTAGATGTATCGGGACTATCAGATATCAACCTCAAAACATTGTCACTACCGAAATACAAATTGAAGTACCCTGATCCATAGTTCCCTTTTCTTAAAGCAGATGTCAATCTTTTATTCTTGGTTAGTGTTTGAGAAGGTAAAAGAGTATCAGTTGGATAATCGAAACTTTCCCAGAGAATCTCACCTTGTGGGTTTCTCAAGACGAGGTTTCCGGTGTTGAGAAGCTCGGCTGCAGCAACATCATTACTGGTAGTATTAGTCTGCCATATAACCGTGCTATCTACGTCTGTCAAGACCATAGTTCCATCTCGCCTAATTGTCAATCTCGAGCCTTTGCTATTGACAGGCGTGTTGCGATTAGCCATCCAAATGACGGTTTTGTTTCTGGAATTCGTGAACCATATGGCAAACCAATAGGCATTGGTTCCAAGGTTGTAAAAGCCACAAGTGAATGAATTATCTCTGGAGGTGATGAAGTCTGACTTGCTTTCAACAGATAGAGATTCACCTGTTTGCAAACGGAAATGAGATCTTGAGATTGCAAGAGGATAAGAGGGTAAAAGGATCAATAAGAAGAGAAGATTTAGGAATTCAAGAACCTGGTTTTTCATTTTGGAAAGAATTTACATTTGCACTAAATTCTTGTTGATAATATAAATATATATATATATAGATATATAAACTTGAATGGTATGCAAAGATAAAAGGAAAATTGCTGAGTGGACATGGACCCGGCGGCTCATTGGTCAACTTAAATGATGATGTAAAATTTCTTATATACTAGATACCCATACAACATATAATTGAGGCATGGAAAGCGAAATATTAATTCTTCTAGTAATAAAAATTTTATTATTAATATATAAATAAAAAAGAGAATCGTGCATCACTTGGACCAAGTAAATCTGACTTTTTTGTGAGAATTATTTTGACGTAACAGATGAGTTAAATAGTGTTGAATGAGATATTTGACAGCCGCATAAATAATTTGAAAAGGCATCAGACAAAAACTTGTTTGCAGATATTTTCTCTTGTACATACTGATATAAACCGAAACTCACGGATCACAAAACTTTAGGATAATAAATATGATGTAATTACACGGATACACATTTGAGGTTTCAATAATTACAAAGATTCACATACTTTTAAGTTTCATTACAGACACACCCCTAAAGTACTTCTCTAAATAAAATGCTTGTTATACCCCTGCAAATAGGTTTATTATAATTTGACCATACTTTCAAGGATCCAGATATCAGTCTTGAACTTTCTTGATTGTGTTGAAAATCGACAGGAACTTCGAAATTATTGAATTAAAAAACAAAAAAGTTTAAAATACCAAAACATACACAGAGACAGAGGT
Source organism: Penstemon eatonii (assembly GCA_038501285.1). Classification (NCBI taxonomy): domain Eukaryota; kingdom Viridiplantae; phylum Streptophyta; class Magnoliopsida; order Lamiales; family Plantaginaceae; genus Penstemon; species Penstemon eatonii. The sequence goes on from CM076710.1 coordinate 71,259,795, forward strand.
AAAATCCTTGTTCTTCGATTACAAGAGAAACCTCACATAAAATCTTTTACTCATCTGGCAAAAGGAAAAATTGAAAAGTAAATAAAACTTAAATCTTCCAGAACTATGGTTTTGACAAGAATTAATTATGTGCCATCTACTCAGGCAAGATCATTTATCTGTCATTCTTCAAATAACAAAATTCAGATACTGCAACCATTTTGTCATTCTTCTATATTTTTCTTGCAAGAACAAAAGCCAAACCACAAAAGTGAAACATGTAAAAGCAAAGCAGAAGGGTCATGTCCCACAATGCAATGCAGTGGGAGCGAAAAAAGAATTACTACAATGAACAAAACGTGAAAATAAACATCATTTTGACTAATTACGCAGGATGATATTCAGCAGGAACCCCAGAGCTTCTTTCATTAAAACGTGCAGTTTTTGAAGATAAATGGGCAGAACATCAACTTTTGAAGAATGAAACAAGCTGAGACTAGATGCAAAAAGGCCTAACCTCTCCGTGTACGCCGTAGCTCTTGCATTAGGCCCTGGTCTCTATCATCTCTCTCTCTCAAGCATTTATTACTTTGAGCTTAAACTAGGTAATGAACATTAGAGTTTCCTCGACTGTGAGAAAGAGGGAATAGCTTCATAGAGATAGACCCTCTAATCTAGGCACATAGTATGAAGTATGAACTAATTAATTACATGAAAAGGTTTCAAGAAACAACTTTGAACTCTTGGCGTTTTGAGAATTACATGTGAAATTTTTACAACCTTACATCCCACATGCCAAGCGATTCATCCTACACCACACCCCTAAATCACGACACCCAACCAAAGAACCTGTACACAAGTAATTTACAGGATGAGGCATTAGTATCATCACCAGTTTCAAGAAGGGCAGGGCTGATACTCATCTTTGAAAAGAGCCATTCTTAGAGACCGTGAAATGCTTTGCCTGTTATAATTTTGAAACGATATCTGTCTAAGTTTGTGAGGGTGAATAGAGGATTCAGAAGTTGTGCAGATATGCATGTACCACTGCCTACAAGAACTAGTCCAGAATGAGGGGCTGATGGGACAATCAGCAAGGATAGTGCAGATGGTAGCATACCTTGCAAAGCCAAAATCAGCAATCTTCAGGATGCTGATGTAATCATTTGCTGAAAGGAGTAGATTCTGTTCAGATATGAGATACAAACAAATCGAATGTGTCAATTCAAAATGATTATTTAGCATTATAAAGATAATCGTTACATTTAGAACCAGAGTGAAAATACGCTATTTATTCCAGAAGTATACATATTACATACTCCCTCCGTCCTTTTATTTTTGCTCCTATTTCCTTTTTGTGATATTCCAAAACAACACCCCCTTTCCTAAAATATGAAATTATTTTTCTCAAAAGTATCATTTCACATAAAGTAATAATTTGACACCACTAAATCTCTACCACTACTTTTGAGGGAATAAATGTGAAGATGTCTAAAAGTTCCACTTTTTCAACTCTTGCCTAAAACTCAAGGGAGCAAAAGAAGAGGGATGGAGGGAGTTCTAAATAAAGAAAAGTGTAAATTGTAAAGATTTGCCTCATAAAGATTGAAATTCTAACTGGGAAATGGGCATATTCCAAGTGAGGAAGATATCTATATACTAGGGATCATCTACGGCAACTTGAAGGAATATTACAATGTTAAGTTCACTAACATGATCTGGAAGCACCATAAGTCAATTTACACAGTGATCCAGCTAAATCGATAAAACCTCTTCTAAAACTTCTACTAAAATCAAGGTCTCTACGAGAAACTACAACATTTAACTTTAAAAGTATAGTCGGCCATCCACTTATTAATATACAAAATATATGCCTGAGGTAAACTTAAGCCAATCAATATTCTATTTATCTAACTATAGTATTGATTGTTGGAGACGAAAATTTAACTTTAGCAAAGTCAAAAATGCTTCTAATAATCAAATATTGGAAAGTTCAAATTGTATTGTGTAAGATCTTATATCAGCTAAAACATTATGCTTGGAGTATGTCATAAAAATCCAAAGGTCATATGTTACCATCTTAGTTACCCTACAAGATCAGAAAATATCTGAAGCTGCAATTGGGCAAAATAACAACTAAGAAATGCTACACTCAAGAAACAATAACTGCCTTATGGTTTTTCTCTTGAGTAAATTGCACCGACTACTTATTCACACACACACACACACACACATAATTAAGACAATATTAACTCATTGCAAAAATATAAAAGTGTATATGGAAAGCAGAAAATGCAGCCTATAACTTGACAATAAAACCGAACCTTATAGAAAACAACACTTGTCCATTTAGCTTACAGTTGAGTATAGTTTCTACCTACTCTTAGTTCATCTATTGTTAGTACCCAATGCAGCACAATTAAAGCCATAAACCGAGTAAAATGAAGCAAGTGAGGAATATTGTATCACAACAACACTTAAAATCACAATTCATTATCCCAGTGTTTATCTGAAACAAATTTATAGTAGCTTTACAGATATAGTGACGATATCTTCAAAATGACATCAAGATTACACTTCAAAGCTCAAAAAATTCATCACTCCAACAGAACTAAAATAAAAATAAAATAAAAATCAAACCTAAGTGTACCTCAATCATGTCATGCAAACGGATAATATTAGGGTGATTGATTCTCCTAAGAATAAAATTCTCCAACTTGAAGCTGTGCTTCAATTTCGAATTCAATTTAGCTGTCAGGATTTCTTTGATAGCGACTTCTGTGCCAAACCGTAGAGAATGAACCAGCCCCTATCTGCTTCCCCACCATGTACTCCCCATTCCCCCACTGCCAATTAGGGAAAAAAAACGAAGAGGGTACATATGCATCGTAGTGAAAATCGATGAATATAAGTGAAATTGGTGAAACTAGTAGAAAAACTGATTGAATCAGTGAGAAATCAGTGAATTCCATGAAAATAGTGGCAAAATAAGTTGATTGGTGAAAAAAATAAAGGAAACTGGATTGATTTTTTTTTTTTTTTTTTTTTTGGGTTCCCAAGGTTTAATGATCTAAATTTCACATGTTGATTTATAAATAAATCTTTATAACCAATATAACTATATAAGTTGTGTAAACTTGTCAATCGGATCGGGTCCCTATAGGATTCTCAAGTTTGGTTACACTTGTGATTCAATTCGGTTGTTCCGTTTGCCATATACAAGAAACAAATAACACAACTTTCATGTTACTATATACTCTCTCTACAAAATATCATTTCTATTTGAAATCTTTTAAAGTAATACTCAATTTTGTAAAATAGTGTTATTTTATTTAAAACTACTCTCTTATATAATTAATAATTTGGCATCATTGATTTCTATTTTGGTTTTTATTAGGAAATAGGTCGGTAAGGAGAGATAAATGAAAAGGATATGTGCAGAGTCAACTTGTCTTTGTCTTTAACTTTGAGTAGGTCACTATAAGGAGAGATAAATGAAAAGGACATGTGCAGAGCCAACTTGTCTTTGTCTTTAACCATAGCAGATTTCTGTCGGTAGCCTTGAGCCAAACGCATGTTTTGCTTAAAAAATGGGCCAAACACCAAAGTGATCAATTTTGGCCCAATTGTTAGGGGAAACACCAAAGTGATCCATTTTAACCCAATTGTTGGGCGAAACATTTGGGCCAAAATGGATCCAAACGAGCCCTAAATGTTTACGCAAAATTTTCAGTTTTTAGCTTTTAGATAAGAACTTGTGGGGAAATTGGAAATTAATAAAATATATTTTTCTTACTTCTAATCACAAGTTGTCTGGGTGGTGTAGTCGGTTATCACGCTAGTCTCACACACTAGAGGTCCCCGGTTCGAACCCGGGCTCAGACATTTTTCCCATCCATTTTAACATTTTTAACAAATGTTACAAATATAGCTCTTTGTTTTTAACATTTTTCATTCAACAATAAGAGTAAACCTCACCTCATAATATATCGTCATATGAGAAGTTTCCCCCAATCGAACACTTTCACGGTTTCCAAATCCAAATCTTCTTCACTTTCCCCTACATCTTCCATCAAATTTCGTATTTGTCTTCAATTTCTTATTTTATGCTTCGGGTTTCTGGAAATCAATCAATCAACTGAACAATAGAAATGGATTGGAGTAACGTGACGGCGGAGGATCTGATCGAAGCGCTGCGAGAAGTCGACTGGTCGTCTCCCCCTCGTCCTCTGTCGGAATTTTTCTCCAAATTCACTGTTCCGCGTTCGTATGTCAAATGGAACAGTCGCCTCAAGTGCAATCTCTATTAGTACGATCATTTCGTTCTATCTTTATTTAACATTTTTGGTGATTACTTTTATTAGCCTTTCTGAAAATCATTAAAGTACAGAGCTAATAGTTTACATTTCTTGTTTATTTTATTTGTATTGCAGCTACCGCACCAATTATTTCATAATGATTGTTTTTTTTCTTGGTAAGAGAGCCAAATATTATGGTCTTCAATACTTTTTCCGTATACATAGCTTGCACTTGTGTGTCTATGATTGCGCCTTATTGTAGATTGAAGTATTACTGTGCATGAATTTTAGGGATAGGATTTCTTCGGAGGCCACTTGCGATTGTTGCTGCGCTAATGACAGCTCTGAGCATTGCTTTTCTAAACGATAGGTATGCATTTCTAGATACACTACTACTATGGTGCCCTTCTTTGTCATCCTGTAGTTAGACGAAACCCGTTTTGGCTTAATCTCGTATCCTTAAGAATTTTTTAATAATAATATTTAATATCCTGATCCTATCAATCTACTGGTTCATTTGAAATTAATTTACTTTTGAATATGAATTTGTCAGAACTGTGAAATATTCTAGTGTTGAATTTTACATGCAAATTGGTTGTTTCAGTTATATTAGAGTAACAATAAATGGAGGTAATCTGTTTTTTTCAGTTGTTCGAGATTTACATAAAACGGAGAAGATGAGTTGTTTCTTTGTTCAAAAGTGATATCTGTAAAGAATAAGTTTGTTCCATCACAGAGTCTTGTAAATCATGTCAAAGTAGAATATAGTAGGGACCTGCTTAAGTTGTAATACTTGTTCTCTAATTCACTGTTTGTTAGTGAAAAAAATGTCCACAGCCTGGACTTGACAAATGTGAATTGTTGTAAAGTGATGGTGGAAAAGGTTCTCTTACTTTCTTACCTTTCAGTTGGAAGGGCATAAGCTGTTAGATTCAATGTACAAATTGATGTTTTACTAAATGAGTGGGAATTTTAACGACACATGTATCATGTGAGCTAGGTTTAGCTAGTAGTACTTGCACCACTTATGAGAAATTTAACTTAGCTTATTCTTTTACTGCCAACAATGCATTAAATAAGATGCTCCTTTACATATCCATCTGGATAACAGAACAAGCCTCGCTTATGCATTGATTAGTTGATCCTAAGATAGAGGTCTTAGCACATCGTACCGCATTGTTTCTTGCTGTTACTTACATTTGTCGTTTGGAAAAGAGCAATGGTGCTGTCTGCATTTGCCACATCTTATCTCAGAAAATTCGCTTTTTTTTATTGTTTGGAGTTTTATTGGGAATGGGTTTTTAATATGAATACACAAGGTCGCAAGTGGTAAAAGTGAACAAGCTTCTCGCAAAACATCTGAAGGTTTCAGTTATTGTAAGTTGGCTATAATTGATAAGAAACTATACTGGTTGTTTAAATAATTGAAAAAAGATTAGTAGGAGAATGGCTTAAGACAACTTGATACTGTTACACAATGAGGAAATGATGCATTTTTTCTGGGAATAGTTTTTATTTATCTTTCGTCATGATAGGAGGAATGCTTATGAAAAATCTAATATTGGAAAGAGCCCTTTAATGAGGCAGTGGTAGTTGCTGGACCATTATGTGAGAACCTGTTATCACAAATTTTACGAGAGTATTTTCAGCGACTCGCGACATAGGCCGAAAGGAAATTATAAGGTAGTACACTGCAGGAAGAAGTAATGGTTAAAAAAGGGTAAGAAGTTAAAACAGACAGGTTAGAAAAGAGCTGATTATGCCTCGAAGGAGGAAAATTAAGTAAAGACTTCCTATTTTTGGGGATGGCCAGTGCAGTTCCACTCTATTCACTTTTTAAAATCAGATCAGAAGTATGTGGACTATTGACTCAGTCTTTTCTATGCAGTATGCACACTGTTGCTATTGTGTCTCGATTGTCTCGTTGCACTGGTCTTTTTTATGATCACTCTGCTGGAACTCTCATCAAAGACGCTAAAGATTTTTCTGGCAAAATCTTGTAGTGTTATCTGATGTAGGTTCCATGTAACAACTCCTATCTTTTGTAGTTATTCTTAGCCAAGCTGTAGGTTCATCCTCATATAATTCTTTGTTGGTTGACTACTGGTTTTTGTTTCTCATAGATTATCTCAAATTTTCTTTCTCAACATTTTGTCTGGTTTTCTTTTTATCAAAGTTCGAGCTTGTGTATGTGATCTTCTTATGTGGTTGAATCCGAAGTAAGTTTCCCTTTCAGTTTTCTTATTGGCGATGCTTGTTTCTTTAGCTTTTCAGGTACTTTCAGTGAAAAAGTGACAAGAACTGTCCGGCAGTTTTCTCCACATTTAGCTGCCAAAATGAGGCCTTCTCTTACGTAAGTACATTTGTGGCTCTGAAACTGCTAAGCCTTTTTTTTCCTGCTCCTTACTCAGGCGTGTATTTCATTCAGGCCTGTCATTCGGGGGCGCCCATCCACGAAGCGTGCAATTTATATATGTGGACGGCCGCGATGGGTATTTGTCTTGATGTTTTCTGCAGGCAAGATATTTTAGCCTTTTATATATTGTCCACTTATTATTTAGAGCTTATATGACAAATTTGATGAGTGAGCAACTGTTGTCCTTGCAGTGAGTATCACCCTCTGGTTTGTTTCATGTGCCATTCTTTCTGTTTTGTGGGCGTTGGCTATTGGCTTGCTTGGTACTTTTATGGCTTCATTTTGGATATTCTTTTCCATTATGCATTTATTTATGTATTAATTTTAAGTCTCTTTCTCGAAGCTACCATCGTTCATGCAAGCTTTAGGACACCAAACCTGAAAGCACGTTTAAACACATTCCGCGAAGAGTTCCGTGCGGTTTGGCGCAATTACAGTGAACTGTAGCTTGTTGGTAGTATAGCACATGTAAGTTACTTTGCCTAATTTTGCCTTTTAATCCATTAGTCTGTCTTCACCAACATCTTTGTCACATATATTTCGTTTCCTACATTTCCCATGTTTGCATGTGACCTCATTTTCCTCGTGAAGAACAAATATTTCTCACCATCCTCTTTTGGCTCAGAGAAGTTTGATATTTAGCAGCATTCACGCTTTAAGATAATTTGCTGCTTTATTTAAAGAATAGAGTTATCTTAGTTATGATACTTACTGTTATAAAAAAATTTGGTGTTGATTATTGCTTTATATGTAGGGGGCCTGTGCTGGTTACGAAGATGATGCTTTATCTTCTCGTGCTCATTTCTTCATTCAAGTTGCTTGAATCTCAAGAAACATTGGCCTCTAAGATTTGAATATTGTTAGGAAGAAGTAAATTTCTTGAATGCTTTATATAGGTAAATGGACTGTTACCATTTACGATTTGATCTTGAGATATCCATGGGATTTTATTTTAATGATTTCTTATAATGATGCAAAAAACCCGCCATTCAGTGTCCCTGAAGCGAGGTAGGTTATTGCAGTTTTAGAAATGGTGGTTAGTCTTCTAACAAAACTGTGAATGATTGATTGCATGACTATAAATATGTATATTTTGCCTAAACTGATAGTTGGTCTGAACGAGTTGGAACCCCATAGTATTCTTTAGATAAAAGTTAAATCTCAAAATTCTTTCTTCATTTGCACCATGTTGGTGGATGAATATGTGATTTGTCCTATGTTGCATTTGGTACAGAATATATGTGTTAGCATTGGTTTGCTAAGGTTCTTTGTGTAGGTACGATGGTTTAGAACAAGTGGTCACTGATTTTTTTTTGGCAAAATTGCAAAAATCGTCCCAAACTAATCTCTAATTTTGGATTTTCGTCCCAAACTATTTAATTTGGCGAATTTCGTCCCGTAATTTAATATTTTTTTGGAATATCGTCCCACCATAATTATAAGACGGAATTGCGCATTTGCCGATGAATTATCATATGGCTACTTAAGTGTCATGACTTGGTAAATTTTAAAATGAATAATTATATAATATTACAGAGTTCGTCCCAAATTAATTACAAGATTGAACGTCATTTTCATTAAGTTAGAAATTTAATATTGGGACTAAATTCATACAAAATGGTAAATTATGGGACGAAATTTGGCGAGTTGATATAGTTTGGGACGAAAAATCAAAATTAGTAATTAGTTTAGGACGATATTCCAAAAAAATATTAAATTACGGGACGAAATTCGCCAAATTAAATAGTTTGGGACGAAAATCCAAAATCAGTGATTAGTTTGGGACGATTTTTGCAATGTTGCCTTTTTTTTTTTTAATTGATAGGGCATTTGCTTATTCACATCAGTCCCGGCATCATTATTTTTAAGTGGTCATCTATATTAAATTATATATCGTGAACAGTGTTTTAGCCACTTACTCTAGCAGTCATTATCTAAATTTTCAGAATTATTATATTTTATATTTTTTTAATTTTAAATTATAAATGACATTATAAATAATATTTTATTATATCTTACACGTCATATAAATAATAAATACATATTTTAATGATTTTTTTAAATATAATAAATTAATAAATTATTTTTTACGTGTGAAATAAACAACTTTAAATTTAACGGTTTAAATGCACGTCAAATATAAATAATAAATACACATTTTAGTGATATTTTTATATAGGAGTATGATATATTAATAAATGATTTTTTATATATGAAATAAACGTCTTTAAGTTTAACTTTTTAAATAAACTACCAAATTCACATAAACATGCATTGTGGTGGTTAAAACATTAATTTGGTGACATGGATATGTTTTTTTATAAATGTACAAGAAATCTATATTTGCAAGTCCAAGTTTGCTTTTTACATAGTCATGTATCTATATAAGACATTGTTGGTGGACAAAAAGATTAACTTACAAATTCAACCAAAAGGATCAATTTAAAGCCAAGTTCAAATCCTGGGACCTGGGCTGCTGTCTTCAGATGGCAAGGAAAACTACAATCTAAACTCCCACTTCTTGTGTTAAAGCCTCACCAATAGATTTTGGACTTGGGTTTTTACTAATTAAATGAGAAGGATTACAAATCATGCTCAAATTACAACCATTTCATGTTCTATACACTAAAATTCAAACTTCAAACTATTTGGTCTGAAATTTGATCTACTGAATCTCAGCAAAATTCACTAAATCCTGACTTGTTTTCTCCAACTATAAAGCTCAACAGCACACGTCCCAATTCCTCCACAAACACACACACACACACACAGAGACATAAACAGAGGAAGAAAGAGTAGTGGATGGAATAACCTCTAGGTTGTACGGATACTCCGAAAAATGGCCCCGTGCAATATCCAGTACTCCGGGGATACGGATACGTTTCCGATACGCGTGGGATATGTGTACAGCATGCCATCTGGAATATTCTAATTAAATTAAATAAAAATTAATTCGGATACGGGAAAATACATTTTTTTGGAGTATCCTGCAGGTTTTTGACACGTCTTGGATACGCATAGGGTATTTTTGTTAGTTTTTCAAAGTTATGGGATAAAAAATTAAAAAAATAAATTTAAAATAAACGTGTATTTTGAATGGTCTTGGATACGGGTATTAATACTCATGATGTTTACTTGGAAATTTCAAATCAATACGGGTTTTGTCTAACTTTATCAACTTTTGATATATAACTTTTGTTTATTTTGAATGGTCTTGGAAAATTTTAGTGTAAAACTTTTATGTGATGTTGTCCAACCCAAAATTAATCTAGTAGACAATACATATTTTGAATGTGATCTTTTGCTTTTGTGGTATAATAGAATAATCAAATTAATTATGTTGTTATGCATAATATAAAATTATTTTATCTTATATACGTATCTTTGCCGTATCGAATCTTATAAATTTTAAAAATTCGTATCACCGTATACGTATCGTATCGCCATATCCATATCCGTGCCATCTAGAATAACCTTGTACATAATATGTGCCTCAGTTGTTACTGCGGTTATGGGGTTAAGCTTAATTTGGCTCAAATTTTTGGGACACCAAATTGCAACTCTTGGGCTCAATATTTAACCATATGTGTAAATTACAAACTAATAAATTATTAAAAAATTAAATGAATAAATGTGAAAATAATATTTTATTAAATGAGATATTATATTTCGTTTTGAACAATTAATATTAACTTTTGAAAAAACTCATCATATATTTTAATACAAATAATTTATATTACCACATAGTATGGTAAACTAATGGTAATACTATGTAAATAAATCTAAATGCTACATAACATAGGGCCGTATTAAATATATATAGCCAATATTGTGTTATACAATTTCTAAAAAAAAAAAAAAAGGTACTATGTGAAGTATATGCAATAAAATGTGATGAATTATAAACATAGTGTAATATTAATTGTGATACTACACAATGTGGATAAATACTACCTAATATGTGATCTTACAAAATATATGGAGTTAATACTATATTACATGAGTATGTACTATTACATGTGATACATTACCATCAAATTGAAGAATTATGAATATTGCGTAGTATTAATAATAATACAACACAATGTGGAATTGTGGATAAATATTATATAATATGGATAAATACTACATATATAAGATTGTACTAAATATATGGAGACAATATTATGTGAGTCTGTACTGTTAGATGTGACACATATACCATCAAATGTGAAGAATTATGAACATTGTGTAGTACTAATGGTTATACTATAAATACTATTTAATCTGAATACATACTACATAATATGAGATCGTATTAAGTATATGAAGTCAATATGGTGTTATGTGAGTATGTACTGTTACATGTGATACATATAACGTTAAATTTGAAGAATTATGAACATTACGTAGTACTAATGATAATATTACATGATGTGAGTAAATACTAATAGTATGAGACCGTATTAAGTATGTAGAGTTGATATTGTCTATGTGAGTATATATTGTTATATGTTAGACATATATTATGTAATGTGAAGAATTATAAGTATTGTCTAGTACTCATGAATGTGCCATGTGAGTCTATATTGTTACATGTGAGACATATACCATGTAATGTGAAGAATTATAAACATAGCATAGTACCAATGGTAATACTATATAATTTAGTTGACACTTTGCACCCGAGTGCTTGTTGTTTTGGTAAAATTCATTAGTAGAAGGGTACAATAGTCCTTTTGATTCTTTTTTACACTTTGCACCCTGAAAATATAAAATAGTTGCATTTTGCACCCTAAAATTATAAAAATATTGGCGTTTTTCCCGATTTAAAATTTTTGGCACTCTGCACCCTAAAAATATAATTTATATGGCAGTTTGCACCCTAATGTGTTCTTAAAAAAAAAAACTCATGAATGTCGTCGATGTGAAGATACAATGGTCATTTATAAGCACAACAATCATAAACATGTTATTCTTGATTTATTTTAACATTTTCTCTTAGTAAAATTTAGATTAAAAAAAAGACATTATCTTCATTTTATTTTCATGTAACCTCTAGATTATTTACTTTATATCTAAAATACACGTTTACAAATATAAAATGTTATAATATTGCATATTTTTTACATTATTTAGAATATAATATTAACTCGAGGTTGAAAATACCAAAATTACATTTTTGAGTGCAAAGTGCCAAAAATATTAAAAAATAACTATTATATCCTTTCGTTAGTGAATTTTTTCTTCAAAACACAAACTAGAGTGCAAAGTACCAAACTAATTGTATTTATAGGGTGCAAAGTGTCAAAACTCTATAATTCAGGTTGCAAAGTGCCAAAAGCCCTAGAAATTCAAAAAACTTTACACATTTAGTAAAACATTTATCATTAATAAACTCGCCAAAATTACAGTAATTAATTAATAGAAATACAAAGAAACTTTTTGCAATAAAATCTACATTTAATTGGCTACAAATTTCAAACATGTGGGATTCATGCATATGACTATATTTCCAAGTGGCAAATTGGGGCTCGAATTTCCCGCCCAAAGAAAAGAGCGTACGTGGCAACTACTTACGTAATTGCATTCAACTATAAGTCTATAACTCTGCCTGTCTATTTGTATTCCTTTTTCCTTCAATTGGTTTTCTCTGTTTTTTCTCTGTTTTTCGGTAACCAAAAAAAGAAAAAGAGAAAAGAAGACAACATGGATCCTACCAGATCTTTTATGAAGAATGTCAAGCGTGTTGTTTTTAAGGTAATTTTTTTCTTTTTATTTATGATTTTGACTGGTGTTTACATGAAATTATCTAGTATCTGATATTATTTCATACTATTAATTTATCAGATCGTTAATGCTACGTTTGATTGATAGAAATATTTATCGAATTGTTTTGTTATTTTGTTCAATATAAAGTTGATTTCTTTTTTTTTACTTTATTTTCCTAGTCTAGAATTTCCAATGTTGATTTTGGAATCCTCTGTTTTTATTATGTTTACATCAATTTATTTACATTTTAAAACTATATATAAGGAGATCCGAAAGCAGATTTCGAGTTTTGAAAACTGAAAACTTGAACTGAAATCGAGATCCAAACAAAGATCTTCAATCCACAGAGTGCCTATTTTTTCACAAAAATTATGAATGAATTTAGATGATGTATTACAAAGAGAATTATTAGCTTTGTTGGGTTCTTGGATTTTACCGAGTAAAACGTCAATGAGAAATATATTTTTGTTGCGTATGTTAGAACATTGAGCTTCAAATTCTCGGGTTTGTTTCATTTACGTTATCTTTGGTTCTTGGATTTTAGTGAGTAAAACGCTGAAGAAAATCATTTTATTGCATTTGATAGAACATTGAGCTTCATATGTATTTTGTTTATTTTCCTTATCATTTTACTCGTGCTTAAAATCCAAGAACCAAATTTAGTTAGCCTTAATGGCTCAAAGTTTATTTTATATAAACATAATTATTTTATAAATCAGGAATAAATGTGTTCGTTACATGGTATATAACATAGGTAGGTACAGCCGTGGTTACACGAGATGATGGAAGATTGGCGGTTGGAAGAGTAGGTGCTATTTTTGAGCAGGTATGTTTAATTTGATATAACAAGCTAATTTTTATTTTATTTTTACTTCAAATTAGACATCAAATACAAGAACAAATGTTAACTCCAAATCAGTGCTTCTAAATCTGTAATTAACATTCCTTCTTTAAATCATGATTCAGCTTGAAGCATTGAATTCTCGAGGCTACGAAATAATATTAGTTACATCAGGTGCTGTTGGAGCTGGTCGCCAAAGGCTCAAGTACAGGAAATTGATAAATAGCAGGTTAATTAGTTTTCATTTGATTACTAATCTTATTTTTTTCTTAATGTGATTGCTCGATTTTGAATTGATTTATCGTTGCATATTAGTTTGGCTAATATTCTTACTTGTATGGCAGTTTTGCTGACTTACAAAAACCGCAAATCGAAATAGATGGAAAGGCTTGTGCTGCAGTCGGACAAAATGGACTTATGGCACTATACGATTCTTTATTCAGCCAGGTACTTGATTCTTTTTCATGTATTACCTATGTTCCATTTTGTATTTTGTTTATCATACTTATGTCGAATTTTCTTTTTTTCCGATTTTTCCAGTTGGACGTAACTTCATCCCAACTCCTAGTTACCGACAATGATTTCAAAAATCCCGATTTCAGAACCCAACTTTCTCAAACAGTCAATTCTCTGTTAGATTTTAGGAGTATCCCTATCTTCAACGAAAATGACGCAATAAGTACTCGAAGAGCCCCCTACGAGGTACATTGTCCACAAATATATATCAATTTATATATAAAAATTAAAATGTGTCAATCTTAAAAATGGGCATTACTACTTTGTAGGATTCAACTGGTATCTTTTGGGACAATGATAGTTTGGCAGGTCTATTAGCGCTCGAACTAAAAGCCGACCTTCTAGTACTATTAAGTGACGTTGAGGGTCTTTACAGTGGACCTCCAAGTGATCCAAACTCGAAACTCATATACACATACGTGAAACAAAAGCATCAAGGGCTAATAACGTTCGGAGAAAAATCGAGGGTGGGAAGAGGAGGAATGTATGCTAAAGTGAAAGCTGCAACCAATGCAGCATATTCCGGTACACCTGTCGTCATAGCTAGTGGCTTTGTTGCTGACAATATCGGTAAAGTGTTAGATGGACAACGTATAGGTACTTTATTTCACAAAGATGCACATTTGTGGGTTAAACTTAATGAATGTAGCGCGCGTGAGATGGCAGTTGCAGCAAGAGAGTGTTCTACTCGACTACAGGTAATTAATTCTAGAATGTTTCTTGCATTGGCCTATTTAGATAGCTATTAATTTTATTTTATGTAACCTTTTTTTTTTACTAGTGCTTGTCTTCGGAAGAGAGGAAGAAGATTTTGTTGGGTGTTGCGGATGCGTTAGAGGCAAATGAAACTTTGATTGTAGAAGAGAACGGAGCTGATGTTGATTCTGCTCGTAAGGCTGGGTATGACGACTCACTAATTTCGCGATTGGTTTTAAAACCTGCTAAGGTAAACTAATAACTTACTAATCAACTCTAAAGTAAAATAAGGTAATACATTCTTGTTTTCCTTCATGCTTTTTAATAGATATCGTCCATGTCAAAAAAAAAAAAAATAATAGATATCTTCTCTGGCAAAGTCTATACGCAACATTGCGGAAATGGAAGAACCAATTGGTCGAGTATTGAAGAAAACTGAGGTAAGTAGATACGATTTCTCTAAGAATTTTCGTGATCTGCGTTACCTTAATTACAACAAAAACTTTCGGAAATTACAAAGCACCCCCTTGTAGGGGGTGTTATGGTAAAACAGGCCAAACCAGAAGGCGGGTTTTTGTAACAGCGGAAGTGGTGTTGTGGTAAAACAGGCTAAACCAGATGGGGTGTTATTGTAATTTCCGATACTGCAGGGGTAGCGAGTGTAATTAGGGCTTACCTGAGGGGTAACAAAGTAAAATACCCTCATTTAAGTGGCGTTATTTAATTATTTAATTTTTTCTTTGCTTTGGTGTTTTTCCTTCCAGCTTGCAGATGGACTCATATTAGAAAAGATTGCATGTCCTTTGGGTGTTCTGTTGATCATTTTCGAGTCTCGACCGGATGCGCTAGTTCAAGTACGGATCATATATTACGAACTTAAGCCTTAAACACAAGTTATAGCTAATGTTTAATATATATTTTCTTCAACTAAAAATCCATTTGATATTAATATGCTGCTTACATTTTTCATTTTTTTTTCTAGAATTAACATCTAACATTTTGAGAGTTGTTTCAATAGATAGCGTCGCTAGCAATTAGGAGTGGGAACGGTTTGCTTCTTAAAGGTGGCAAGGAAGCTAAACGTTCGAATGCAATCCTTCACAAGGTCCGACACTCGGTTATAATTTTATTTTCCTCTGCTCTGCCCCCTCTGAAAGTACTGGTTTTCGACTTTTCAATATTTTAGGTAATTACTTCAGCCATTCCCGATACAGTAGGAGAAAGACTTATAGGACTGGTCACTTCAAAAGAGGACATTCCTGATTTGCTCAAGGTGATACATGGTGATTCTTTTTTTCTGTTTTTTTTTTTTTTAAATGGTGAAATTATCTGTTCCCTGATTTGAATTTTTTTCTTCAGCTCGATGACGTGATCGATCTTGTAATCCCGAGAGGCAGCAATAGACTTGTTGTTGAGATAAAGAATTCCACAAAAATTCCTGTTCTTGGTCATTCAGGTAATTAAAAATTTCACAAATTTAAGATTTACTATGCAAATGAGATTAAAATTCATGGGGACTTATGTCGTTTCCTTACTTTACGTGTAGATGGAATTTGCCATGTTTATATCGATAAATCAGCAAATATGGACATGGCTAGAAGCATTCTCATTGATTCAAAGCTTGATTATCCTGCTGCCTGTAATGCCATGGTACGTAATTTAATTCGAGTTTACGTTTGTTGAGCTTATTTGGTGTAATTTGATGAGATGTAAGGGCAATAATTGCCTACATTACTTCATTTTCTTCAGGAGACACTTCTTGTTCATAAGGATTTGTCGAGTAGCGGTTTTCAGGATATAATAATGGAACTCAAACACGAAGGTATTGATATCGCTACATAAATGTTGTCCTCGTTGAAGCTTTAACAACAAACGAACATTATAATTAACCTGTATATATTGCAGGTGTTATGCTTTATGGTGGACCAAAAGCAAGTTCAATGTTCAATATTCCAGAAGCTCAATGTTTTCATCACGAGTATAATTCAAGAGCTTGCACAATCGAAATAATAAATGATGTGGAAGCAGCCATTGATCACATACGCCAACATGGAAGGCATGTTTTTAATATTTTTCCACCTTTTTTTTCTTGGCATAATGTTTGAGGACACATTGTGATCGATTTTGTCTCTTTTAAAATTTCGATTGCAGTGGTCACACTGAATGCATTGTTACTGAAGATGAAAAAACTGCTGAATATTTCATAAGCCGAGTTGACAGTGCTGCCGTTTTTCACAATGCAAGCACTAGATTCTGTGATGGAATGCGATTTGGACTCGGGGCAGAGGTACACTAGGATCTGCAAATACTTGATTCTATTTGTCGAAAATTACTTTTGAATTTCTTTTAAATTTCGTTATTATTGGTTTTTCTGCACGAAATAGGTCGGAATAAGCACAAGCAAGATTCACGCACGAGGTCCAGTTGGAGTTGAAGGACTATTAACAACGAGATGGTATTGCTTAGCACTTACGCTATGTCTGGTTCTTGAATTTTAGTGAGTCAAATGATGAAGAAATTAAATGACAATGAACAAAAAAATGATAATCAAATGGTATATTGTTTGATGCTAGAATTTTTTTTTTATGAGCATCTTACTCGCTAAAATCCAAGAACCAAACATAACGATATTTTTTAAGTTTAGAATAGTGTTATATTTTTGCTATGTAATACATATATATTAATAGCACCCTTTTGCCTTTTAATGTATGTTGAATTCTTTTTGCACATTGTGATTTTTCTCTTCTTTTATTTTATTTTATTTATTAATTTTTTTTTTGGTGGATATAGGATACTCAGGGGCAAAGGACATGTTGTGAAGGGAGACAATGGTGTAAATTATACCCACAAGAATCTTGGTAATAATGAGGGTTAGGTCTTTGAATATGTTGCTTCTCTTACACTGAGAATGTTGTTTGAAATTTTGTTTTACAATATAAGAGTTATTTTTCGATTTTGACGGAGTATATTTATTTTAGTTTAGCAGTGAAGTTGAAAGTCAACTGCAGAGGCATTTGAATATCATAATACCATTTGGAACATTATTTTTAATTTCATAGCAATTGCTTATGGGTATTTTGATTTTTAATATATGTAGTTGTTGACATATAGTTGTTCAAATCAAGCTACATTGAGGAAAAAATATCGGATATACATAAACGAGAATACATGTATAATAGTTTTTATTTTAACTTGCTTTTTTTATTACCAATTTTCCAGATGTTGTCGTAAAGTATTCAAAAAAAATTTAATTCAATTGATATCTTTTTTTCTGATTCTAAATTTCTAATTCAATTGATTTGAAACAGCCAAGGCCCAAATAAAATTTTACACCTACATTCTAACTCTTCCAAAAAAATCTACACTTATTTAATTTTTCAAATCTTTCTCTCAAAATCAAAATAAACAACAATTTGCAAACCGAGATTATTTCACGAACCTCCACTACTCTTGTAAATTATTTTCCCAAGCACCAAACAAACAGGTCCATAATAATTTAATCCTTAAATAAGGCTCAATTCTAATATTCATTAATCGGTTAATAAGTTTATAATTGCATTTCCATATTATATACTACTAGTACTTGGTAAAAATGTTCACTATCTGATAGCCAATTTTCCTACATCGATAAATGTGTTACCATAATTAATAGATAAAAATATTATAACACATAAAATTCGAAAATATCCTTATTAAAAGTCACATTACTTGCACATGGTTGTGTTTTTGTCGGAAAAATGCATGCCTATCGGAGTAATAATACATTTTATATAAGAGAGATTTAAATGTAAATATTTTAACAAAAGGAATATAAGTGAAACACTTTTATACTTCAAGGACCGTTAGCGATATGATAACGTATTTAATTCATCTTACTTTTTTGATTTACATGTTTTCAGATATTCTTGAAAAATATCCGAAAAGTCTCTTATTCAACTGATTGAAATACATAGACATATCAAAATTTTGATTGATGATTTCATGAAATACAAAGAGGTCTGATATGGAAAATCCACGAAATGTTCTCGTGTTTTCAATGTAAACATATGAGAATTTCAAGAGAATTTCAATCCAAAATTGAAGTTAAATTGAAATATTCCTTTAACGAAAACACAAAATTAATAATAAAAAGGGTTCAATTCCATAATTTAAACAGACGAGTAATTCCTAATAAATTAACTGGCTAAACCATGTCTTTATTCCAAATTAATATTTGGTATAAATAAATCTTCACTCCTTGACAAACTTCTTAACTTTCTTCAGCATAAGCATTCTGTCGCGTTTGTGTTTTCTGATAACGTAATTCTGTAAGAATCCAAAATTAATTTCCTTAATCCCCCTGATTTCTAGAAACTTCCTGAATGCACTCTGCACTTCACAGCTCAACTCCCTATTGAAAAATCAAAACAAACACGATTATTATTACAATTCAAAATTCCTGAAAGAGAGAAATTAAGAGCAATTAGATTAATTAACAGAAAATTAGGGCACGTACTCCATAAAAAGGGGGCGAATGAATTTATCCTCTTTCTTCTCATCTTCAGATTCCGATGCAGGTGGTTGTTCATCTTCATTATCCTCCTCGTCTACGTCAGATTCCGCTAATGGCGCCTCATCGACCGTGATTGTATCAATGCAATTCCAATCTTCATAAGCCCTAACAGAAAACTTGAGAGTTTGTCCATTCTCTTTTGAGACCTTGATTGTCAATCCGATAAATCTTTTGCTGACGTCATCATCACTTTTTGATCCGTCATTTTCGCTGTCACTCTGTTTCTCCTCGCCGTCCTCGCCGCCGTCGTCGTCGTCGCTGGAGTCGTCAGAGGTGCTAATTTCTTTGGGCTTCTCCGGTTCCTCTTTCGGCAGTTGACAAATACAAGGCATGTCTACTTCGATCTCAATTTTTTCACTCCCAATTTCTCTTTTCAAGGTGAATTCATTTTCACCTGGTTTGTCTACGATTGTGAAAGGAAAATTGGCTGGAGTTGGGGGCATCACCTGTTTGACAAAATAACGTTCGTAATTATTATCTGTTAGTATAATATAAAACTTTGGTTTTTTAGTTTTTATAAATAATCACTTATTTAAAATTTAGGACATTTTTTCAAAAGTAATAATAATAATACGTGACAATAAATTATATGAAACGAAAGCGAGATGAGTTTTTTTTTTTGTTTTAATTTTTAAATATAATATAGTAGTAACTAAAACAAATCTTTTGCTATTTATAACACATTTTTTAAAAGCTTTGTTGCATATTTTTTTATTTTATTTTATATAATATGATTGAACAACACATGAAAAACATAAAAATTTCCATTTTTTTCTTCGAAAACATCAAAAAGTTTCCGTTTTTGAATCAAGCGAAACGAAAACAAGATATAATTTCAAAACTATTTGTTTACCTTAAACTCTGTTATTTTTCTAAATTTAGTAAAAATTTTTACAATTTTTCTTTAGTGTTTCCGAAACATATCCAAAAAGTCTCAAAAAGTTTCTAATATTTGACTGACCGAAATATACAATCGAAACGAAATTTTGATCTATATGGAAAAATAGATCTTAGGATAAGAGAAATTGAGTACTTACTCGTTTCTCCAAGGGCAACCGCTCGGCGGTTTTGATTTCAGATCTCAAAAGTTTGTTAAGTCTTTTATCAACAATCTTCATCGAGTCGGAATTTGGTGCAGAAACAGTCGAAAAATTCTCGTGTTCTCCAGCGTTGATGAAACCATGATTAGAGAGAATTATTCCGGGCGATGCAATTGCACGAACTGCACGAGGTACAACTGTATGGGAAGCAGCTCTACGAATCATAAGAGACACAATAGCCATTATTGGTGTTGGGGTTAATTCCAGTTGAGAGTGTTAGTACGTATTTGATGACAATGGGTTATAGCGATATTTATATACGTGGTAAATAATTTAATGTTGCTAGGGTTTAAGCCATATTCTAATTACTTGATGGCCACGCAACGTTGATTTCAGGATCTTGGCTTTTAAAAGATTTAAGTCTATCTATGTATTTGGGATTATCATTGAATTTTTTTAATTTAATAAATAAATTCTTTTATGGTGAAAAAAAAAAAACAAGGGAAATACCTATCTAATACTAACAAGCATGGATTAAAATTTTCATCTTTTCCCTCAAAAACATCGAAAAGTTTCTATTTTTTGATCAAGCGAAACGATAATAAGATGTAATTCCGAAACTATTTGTTTACCTTAAATCTTGTTATTTATCTAAATTTAGTAACTTTTATTACAATTTTTTCTTAGCGTTTCCGAAACATTTTCGAAAAGTCTCGAAAAGTTTCCAATATTTGTCTGACCGAAACATACACTCGAAACGAAATTTTGATCCATGGTAACAAGTGAAGCTTGTTGATCAGGTTTATTCTTTCAGAAGAAATCTATGTACACACGCACAATCCTTTGAGAGTGATTAGATTAATTATTAGTGCAATGTAAAATTCAGAATTTATTAATAAGGTTAATTTTTACATACTTTCCATATATTTTTTTCAATTATTCATCTACCAACTCTGTACTATTAAAATCTTCAGCCGTTAGGAAACCTTTTTTTTTTAAAAAAAAAAAAGAAAAAAGAAAAAAAAAGGGTACTCAAGTACATTGACATTTGATTACTTGGTGAAAAAGTAACTTTACTTCCCCCCAATTTTACCCTTAATGGTTAACTTCCCATACATTGTACTCACGTACTTTTATGTATCTTCACCTATATTTTGTAGGATTAAATCTTTGAATTACAAGCTCCTGAGATGGTAAAAGCTAAAAGTTATGTTTTCATTTTACAAAATCCTGCATACTTAAAATCCCGAGTTAGCCTAACTTCACTCCCCCTTAAAAAATTGCAGTCATACAATTTTGCTATTTTTTTCATATTGCTCATTTTTTTATTTACGTAGATCCTTTTTTTTTTTTTGGCATAATTTGATTCAATTGCATATTTTTTAATTTGTACAGATACAGATATTAAAAGTTAATACAGATAAAAAAAATATATTAAAAGTTAGTAAATGTTTCAATGGGCCTACTTTCAACTCACAATATTATTATAGTAGGTATTTATTAATATTTTACTTTTTAAGTATTTAAGGACGCTGGAGCTCAATTATTTCGCTAAAACTAAATTAAATTATTAGATATTTGACTAAAGTGTGATTTGTAGTTTCTAATTCGAGCTCAGCTTGTTATGCATATCAAACCAGAGTTCAACAATATGTTGTAAAATTACAAGAAAGGGATATTATGTTTTTGTGCTTTAGATTGTTATGTGAATAATTGTTTGTTATGGGCAAATAAGTAATAATTTTATCATTTTAAGAATTCAATTAAAAGCTTTGGTCCAACAATTAAACAATTATATAAATTTTAGATTTAAAAAAATATGTTTTTAAATTTTTTATCGAATTTATATTCAAGTATTATTTGATCTATTAATAGTGTTTATAAAATAAAAAATATGTAAATATAGTAAGTAAAATCTCCAGATTGGTCCGTACATGTCTTATTTACGAAAATTCTGAAATTGGGCAACAATGTGAGTTAAAATCGCAATAAATTTAAAAATGTGGGATAATTACCAATCTGAAATATTATGGGGTAGAATTGTCCTCCAAATTGGTCCGTACGTGCCTTTATTCGAGCCAATTTTGAAATTAGTCAACTTTGTGAACTGAAAACATGAATAAATTTAAAGATGTGGGATTATTTTACCAACCTGAAATATTTTGAATTGAATTGTCAGTCAACATAAGTGATATCATCAATTTTGCAATAAGACTTAACTGTCACATCATCACTTAATGGTGATTTTTAACGACCATTAAAAAATGATTCAATTTCTTAAATTGTGGTATCAAATATGTCGGCCACAATTTTTATGGTACGTACCACAAATGAGAATCGGCATATAATTTTGTAGAAAAAGTGCAATTCTCTCATTAAATATCACTTTACAACTTAAATAAGGTTATATTAGTGTAAAAAAAATCTTAATTATTCACACTTTTATAAATATATACATAAATAATATTAATTAAATTTAATTAAAAAATATAAAATATAAAAATAAATAAATATAGAATATATATATATATATATATATATATATATATATATATACAATTATTGTGAATGATGCTAATTAAATACTCCAACTAACTAACACTAGATGTCACTATAATGATATTTTTGATAAATAAAATCCGATATAGATATATTGTTATTACGATAGCAATTTCTGTGTAATTATAGCATACATAATAAAATTTAAAAGAGTTTAACCAATTCAAAAAAGTACACAATTTTTGTTTCAATTGGTAAGAAAATATTAGATTCTTTTATTAATTCAACTGGTTCGCCTATTAAATGAATCGAGCTCGGACATGATTTACTTGAGCATAATACAAGTCAAATTCGATCATATAAATTAGCCATTTTACTTTACGTACTCGAGCTCAAGTCGCATTAATTAATAAAATGATAAGTATTGTTCAAACTTCATATCTCTATGTATATTGAATTAAACTCAATTAAAGATTTTAAATTGAACTTAATAAAACTCAATTAGTATAGTATCACTTCTCAACAAACTTTTTGAGTTTTTCCATCCAAAGCATCTCTTTACGCTTTGATTTCCTGACCATATACTTATACAAGAACTCAACATAACTTTCTTCAATCCCTATGTTTTTAATGAATTTCTTCAAACCATACTGCACGTCACTTGCCAACGTCCTATAAAAAAAATACATTTACATATAAATCGTTTAAAAAAATCAAGATTTAAATTAAAATAAATAAATAAACGTACTCGAATTCGGGTCCATCAATGTATAGATTCTTAATCATCCACACATCTTCTATCATAACTTCATCGGAAGAGGCAAGCAGCGAAATGTTCAAATGGTCCCTGTTTTCTTTGGTTATGGTCAAAGTCATAGGGACAGTTGGTGCAGGACTGGTAATAGATTTTTCTTCCTCTTCCTCGTCATCGCTACTGCTGACGTCAGAATCGAGCTCCTCCTCCTCGTCTTCCTTAATAACACTAGGCATGTCAACCTCGACTTCAATTTTCTCTCCGTGAAGCATCCTTTCCAAGGTGATAGAATCCCTAGCGGGTTCGTCTTTGATTGTGAAAGGAAAATTATTTGGTGTTCGAAGTACCTATATTTATATAAAATATAGTTGTAAATTTATACACCCAATTTGTATATTATACAAGGGTTTTTCGTGCAGGTAATATGACTAATGGACAATTTAACACTCTGTGATTTGAAAATATATCAGTAGCTTACTCTTCTTTTTGAGTCCAAACGTTTGGCTAATTTGATTTGAGATTTCAAGACTTTGAGAAATTTCTTGTCATGTACGTTATTATTGTCGACTGCAGCAGCACTGGAGAATTGATTGGAAAGAAAAAAAGCCTCCTTTTCGAAATGAACAAGGTTATCACAGCCGATAGCATTGGGGAATGATCCGGTGAGATTGATTCTGGGAGATGAAATTGCACGAAGTGCAAGAGGGACAACTGTAGGAGAAGCTTTACGAATCACAGAAGACATAGCCATTGGGATTAATTTTTCTTTCGGTTTTTGATAGCAATTTGAATGATTTGAGACTTTGAGGGATATATATTTATATACGTACAATAATGTAATTATGTTACTAGGGTTTTGGCAATATTCTAAATACTTGAGGGACAAGCAACGTACCAATATTTTGGCAAGATGAATTTTTTAAATGAATTTTTTTTATTAATCACCCAAGTATAATTACACGAATTTCAATTTTAAAAAGAAGTTGGTTTAATTTAGTGAATAAACGTCTATCCTTTATTTTTTCCTTTTTCTTTGTCTATTTCTTGCTGGGGTAAATTTTTTTATCTACTTTAAGTATGAAGATATTTTTTCTAATAACAAACTCGATAAATTTTCTATGTTGTGATAAAATGACAATTAGACAAGAATAAAGTAACGTTGTATCTTTTATCCAATAAAACGTGAAAAATAAACTAGTAATTTTTTTTTTATATATAGAGTAACATAGGGGTTATTGTATTTTTTGTGTCACAACTATAGCTACATGGCATTTCGCGCGGACACGGAAATTAGCCTGCAAGTTGGGGATTTCGGGTCTATTTTTAAATTGAGTCTCAATTGACACAAAAATTGCTATTGATGTTGAAGTTGTAGCACCAAGTTTACCAGTCCGAGAAGATATTGGATAGAAAGTAGAAACGCCATCGAGATATAATTATGCATCAAAAATACAATAATCCCATCAATTGAATATTCATCAAATGAGGGATAAATTAGGTAATTAAAAAATTTTGATCAGGCAGCAACAAAATTTTTGCTCTTCCCATACGAGAATCTTCTCTCAAAACCCAACCAAAATTCATTTA
Organism: Penstemon eatonii; assembly: GCA_038501285.1. Taxonomy (NCBI): domain Eukaryota; kingdom Viridiplantae; phylum Streptophyta; class Magnoliopsida; order Lamiales; family Plantaginaceae; genus Penstemon; species Penstemon eatonii. The sequence continues at coordinate 71,284,724 of CM076710.1, forward strand.
CCTATCAATTTATATTGGTTATTAATGTCCTCAACCTCCAACAGTCCCATTGTTCGTTCTGAACAGAAATATGTGTTCACATATTCTCCATTTCACTCTCAAATTTATTTAACTTTCCTTTTTATAATCTTCTTTAATCGGCGTTTTTTTTAAGACCTTTGCGTGTATGCAGCCTTAAGTTCAGGAGCGGATTTTCTATCACACATTAGTATCACATCTTTGTGTCACCAATGTATAATAGACACGTATCATGCTCTCAAAATTGATTATGTACCATATAACATACACTAATACTTAACATATATTTAAAGATAATTAATTAACAAATGATTGTAAATCAAACAAGAAAAGAGATAGAAAAATGGTAACTAAAAAAAATCTCTGTGTTTTTTATGGTAGAGATTATGGCTCATTCTTCTCCACCATCCTTAATAATTTTTAATTTAAATTCATTATTGGTTTACTCCCTCATTTTCACCAATCTTACTCTATGTGTATTGCTAATCACACCTAATTGTTTAAATTTTTGCCGCATATTTTCTGATAGCTCAATTGCAAAAATATCATTTTTCAATTTCCCGTTCATTTGGCCTTTTGAAATGCATTAATGAAAAAGTCTGAAATTTTTTGATAAAAAAATATTGTATATGCAAGTATATCAAAGCAAAATAATGAAAAAAATGGCATAATTTTGATTGAGATTTTTGAGAAGGAGGGTGGAGAAAAAGGAGCCATAATCTCTACCATAAAAATGTAGAGATTTTCTTTTTTAATTACCTCTTTTCTATCACTTTTCTTGTTTAATTTACAATAATTCCTCATTTAATTACCTTTAAAAATATGTTAAGTATTAGTGTATATTATCCGGTACATAATTAGTTTTAAGAGGGTAACACATGTCTATCTTACATTGATGCGCACAAATATGAGACACCAATGTGTGATAGAAAATCCGCTTTCCCTTAAGGGAGCGTCCTTATCCCATAGTAAAATATAATTTGGTGTCGAATCATGGGATTAGAATTATATTACATTTATAGAATAGAAGTAGAAAATATAGTTTTTACCTTAATATTAAATATTTTAGTAGCTCGTTCGACTTTTTCCTATATATCTTGCATAAGCATTACTTGTTTGTCTACCGTCCAACTTGATCTAAAATATATGTATTGAATGTTTAAGATTTTAACATGATTTACTAATATAATTTCTCACCTTTTGTTTTGGCTGATAAGATTACAGTATTACCTTAGCTTAAATTAGTTTTTATAATTTTACAAGAAAATTGAAAAAAAATATTGAAAAACTTGGATAGAATTAGATATTTTGTTTTTTTAAGTTACCTTTATAATTAAAAAATCAAAAAAATATTGAGTTTGCTATAAAAAAAAATACATATCCCCCCTCCGGCAATAGATCCTCTGTACCACAAATGAGGAATTGACACATGTATATATCACAATTATTATAATTGTAATATATACATGTGTCAATATATACATGTGTCAATTCCTCATTTGTGATACACACTTGTGATACACAAATTGTGGTACAGAGGATCTTGACCCCCCCTCCCTCATAAGCCGTCTAGGTCTGCCCTTGAATATCGCTACCCTTTATAGTCAATCACTATATTTTGGGATTATCATTGAATTTCATAGTTAAATAAATTTCATTATGGTAGCGTAGGAGGCTATGGATTCCAAGTTATTCTTGCAAAATAATTACGAGATTCATTCTATTTGAAAAAAATTCCAATTTACCAGCACCATACTTTGAAATTACAAGAGTGACATTAAAATTTTATTGAAATGTAAAATGCAATATTATTAACATTGGAAAAAGGTAAAATTGATTTAATAAATTATGACCATTGATAAGTTTGCCCCACAAGTTTTGGGGCTGACAATTTTACCCCATAAAACACAAAATTGAAGCAAATTTGGGACATTTGCGATCAATTGATCAGAGAGTGAATTTTACTTTCAGGCTTATGAATTTAAATATCGATATTAAAAAAAAAGTAAATTAATATAGGTCAAATGCAACATATAACCTATTCAAAATATGCTAATGGCTTTTCCAAATCGCGATTTTGGAATTTTGTTTACCTAATTGCTTTTCAGGAAAAAGAAAAGAAAATAAATCCCAAAACGCTCTTGTTTAGGAAGACTAGAAAAATTAGTATTGGCCTAAAATCGCGATTAGAAAGAAAATAATTTATATTAAAAAAAATTGAAATCACAACTAGGATTTTAAAACCAAAAAAATCTCTTTTTTTTTTTTTTTAAGCTTTTGTTCCGAAATTGTGATTAGAGAAAGTAGAATTTTTTTAATTCCAATATTGCTAATAAGAAGATCAAATTCTTCTTTTTCCATTTTTTTTTGTTTCAAAATCTCAATTAGGATTTTAGGATGAAGAAAAAAGAATTCCAAAATCGCGATTAGGCAAAACAGAAGAAAAAAGAATGTCCCAAAATCTCGATTAGGAAGACTAAGATAAAATTTAAGTTTTTGTCCCAAATCGTGATTGGAGGCCAACTAAAAGTCAAAGTCAGATTGCATACATATGACCCATATTTTTTTTTTTTTTCATGCGGTCAAATTCTTCAAGTCACCTTAATAAGCTTGAGAGTGAAGCTCCCTCTCTCAATTGAATCGAAATGTTCGAAATTTGCTTACATTTTATGATTTATGTGGCAAAACTACCAGTGAAAACTTATGGGCAAACTCCATTTCCCCCCTCCCCTTTCCACCATTGGATATATCCTTAGTTTATCTATATATTTTGGGATTATCAATGAAAATTTTAATTTAATAAATTTTATAATAATGAAAAAAGTAAGAAAAATTGCTTGATAGATTAATATAGATCCCGCTAAAATATATGATAGAAGTTTGTCATACTGGAGCTCATGAATTAAGTTGCATTAATGATAAATAATGTATGTACAAACTTCATACATGTTATCAATTTGAATGATCTGAACATATTCGTGTATCAGTATATAAGATTGAATAAGAGAAGAAATCTATTTGGAAAACCGGAAATAAATTGTATTCAGTCCAATCTATAAAACTATCCCAGAAAATAACAAAAACCCCTTTTTATATAGCCTAACAAGAACAGGGGCAAAACTGTACAAATATAGACTCTAAATAACTAAAGGAGAGAATTGCATTTTTGGTACACAGTTATAGGCCAATTCCCACTTTTGGTACACAGCTTTATGTGTCCAACACATTTGGTACACCTCTTTAACAAAGTTCGACACATTTGGTACAACCGTTAAATAAATTGCAAAATCACCGTTAATTCCGTTAGGTCGACACATTTGGTACACCTCTTTTACAAAATTGACATGTGCGCGGCACATGGCTGCCCAAAAAAAAATTAAACTTGATAAACTTTTATAAAAATTATCATATGTATTTATTATATTTATCATATCATATTTATATAATGATAAAAAAATATGTATTTATTATTTATATGACATGTAAAATATAATAAACTATATAATGTCATTTATAGTTTAATACTGGAAGAAGAATAAAATATAATAAACAAGTTTATCAAGTTTCAATTTTTAAAAATTATTTATAAAAATAGTTTATTATTTTTATAGTTTATTATTTACAAAAATTATTAAAAAATATGTCTTTATTATTTATATGACATGTAAAATATAATAAACTATATAATGTCATTTATAGTTTAATATTGGAAGAAGAATAAAATATAATAAAAAAGTTTATCAAGTTTCAATTTTTACTTTTTTTTTTTTTTTTTTTTTCTGGGCAGCCATGTGCCGCGCTCATGCCAATTTTGTAAAAGAGGTGTACCAAATGTGTCGAACTAACGGAATTAACGGTGATTTTGCAATTTATTTAACGGTTGTACCAAATGTGTCGAACTTTATTAAAGAGGTGTACCAAATGTGTTGGACACATAAAGCTGTGTACCAAAAGTGGGAATTGACCTATAACTGTGTACCAAAAATGCAATTCTCTCATAACTAAAGCTAAAGGACTATACAAACAAAATCGTATTAAACCCGCTTTCAATAAATACAAATAAACATAAAAAGAAAAAGGGAAAATATATCATATTAATTAACGGCTAAATAGATTTGCAGGAAACAATTCCATCTCCATTTTCATCCAATTCCAATTCAAGCTTTTTCTCTGTCAATACATGTTGAGTAAAACTCAAATTAAAATTCATATAAATCAGAATCCAAATTGTAATTGGATCTTCGTCCATAACAAAATCATTAATTTAATTGCATAGTTATAATTAATAAATATAATAATCACTTCTTAACAAATTTCTTGAGTTCTTCCATCCAAAACACTTTATCGCGTTTTGATTTCCTGACCATGTACTTGTACAAGAACTCAACATGACTTTCTTCAATCCCTCTACTTTTGATGAACTTCTTCAAACTATGCTGCAATTCACTCGCCAACGTCCTAGGCACACAAAAATATAAAATAAGTTGTGTCAAAATAATCAAGATTTTAAAAGAATAATTAATTAATTAATTTGCCATTAGAACTTCTAGAAATTAAAAACGTACTCGAATTTGGGCCCTTCAATGTATTTAAACAAAGACTCGTCACATTCATATATACACACCCTTTTTATGATAATTTCGTTAGAAGAGGCACGTATCGACATTTTCAAAAAGTTTCGGTCATTTTCTTTGTTTATGGACAAAACCATTCGAACGGTTGGTGCAGGAGTGGTAATAGATTTTTCTTCCTCTTCCATTTCACTAGTCATCGTACTTAAACTGTCCTTGTCGCTAACATCATCGTCGTCGCTACTGCTGACGTCAGAGTCGAGCTCCTCTTCGTCTTCCTCAATATCACTAGGCATGTCAACGACGACTCTAACTTTTTCTCCATGAAGCATCCTTTCCAAGAAGATGGTATCATCACCGAGATTGTCTTCGATCGTGAAAGGAAAATCAGTTGGTGTTGGAAGTACCTATATAGTTGTCAAATTGAAATAATTCAATGAGAAATCAATCCAAGCATATAAATGTAATTAAATTTACACCCCCAACTCGTTTTGATCGGGATAAATTAAAATTAATTTCAATCAGATTACTCACTGTGATATGACTAATGAACAATTTAACTCCCTATAATATAAAAAAAAATGTTAACCATACATGCATGATAAGGCATTGCACTGCACACACACTTTCCGCCACATGTCACGTGGGATAATTTGCGATTAAATCTTAAAAAAAAAAAAAGGAAAAATCCAGATACCGAGATTATAATTAAATTGATCAGTATATAGCTTACTCTTTTTTTGGAGTCCAAAAGCTTGGCTAATTTGATTTGAGATCTCAAGGCTTTGACAAGTTTCTTGTTATCATCAACTGCAGCAGCACTAGAGAATTGACTGGAGAGAAAAGAAGCCTCCTTTTCGGAAGGGAAAGATCCGGTCATGAGATTAATTCTGGGAGATGAAATTGCACGAAGTGCAAGAGGGATAACCGTAGGAGAAGCTTTACGAATCACACAAGACATAGCCATTGGGATTAATTTTTAGTTACTCAAAATTAAAGAGTGTTTTTTATGACAAGTTGAATGGTTTGAGGAATATTTATATACTTAATAATCTACTTAGTATACTTGAGGGTCAAGCAACTTTAATTTACTATCAGGATCTTCGTCACTATATAAGATTTTAGTCTATATATACATATATTTTTTGAGGAATCACGCTTTTTATATCAAACTTTTAGTACATTCATACATTTTATACCATATATTTCAAAATGAAATATTTGACACTAAAATTTACCATCCTATTCAATTTAGATTTGGCTGTTAAATCATGGACGGAAAAGGACATGTGTCGGGACGTGTCCGTTAACTCGCAGAAAATAAAATAAAAAAGAAAAAAAATGTGGAAAATACATTTTTTATACCAAACATTTACCTACTTTAGACATTTTGTACCAAACTTTCAAAAAAGACATTCCAAATTTTCTTTCTCCATCAATTTTTTTGAACCAAATTTTGTGTTCTTTATATGGTCGAAAAACTCTTAACAAGTGCTTTATAATAGTACAAGTTTCAGTTAATGAAACGCAATAAATAATCCGTTGAAAATTAACAAAGTTTCAGGGTATTAATCAAAATTAAATCATATCTCATAATTTGTAAGAAAACATGCTCAATAATTTTAAGATATTATATAGGGCAAGAATGCTATTATAAAAAATTTGGAGCATAATTTTAAACATACCAAAAGTCACTATCTACCAATTTATGTGATATGATTTATGCAGGTAGATAGTAATTTAAACTCGAAAAAATATTGAGATGATATCATATCATTTAGGGGCAGAGGTACATAGGGTGCGGGTGGGGGCACCTATACCCCCATCCCGTGATTTATTTCCTAGTTTAATTGGTCATCTAGTTCTAGTCCAAGCCCTATATTCAAGTCTCCAAAGTGATTAATGCTATAGTTCACCTATACCCCCATATCTAGTCCTACACATAATCGTAATTTCCTTCTTAAGCTTCTTGTTAGATAGTTATTCTTTCCTCTTTTCTTCACAAAGTTGGTAAGTTAATCATCAAAATATTATAAAAAAAAGTTGTTATTCTAAAACTTTAAATCATAAATATTTAAACTTATTCTTACTTTTATTACTTAGGACATAAATTTTATATCTATAATTTTATGTTGTGTTAGATGACTTGCTTGATCTATTTTTTATTTATTGACAAAATATATTGTACAAATCGATTATCAGACCTCATGAAAGAGCGTTCATGTCTGAGTAAAATTTTAGTTGTTGATATTTACATTTTTTTAAGAAATAATTATGATATATAAAAATAGTTTACACTTTTTTTTTTTTGGTTTCCCAAGGCTCGTCCCTCTCGGTTTAAATTCCTAGCTTCGTCCCTATATCATTGCCTCGACTTCATATGTATTGAGTCAAGCTCAATTAAAATGATAGAATTCAAATTACAATAACATCCATGATAAAATTATTAAGTGCACAGTTAAAATAAAATGAGCTGTTCTAGATCTAGACTAATATCACTTCTTAACAAACTCCTCGAGTTCTTCCATCCAAATTCCAAAGCATATCGTTACGCTTTGATTTCTCGACCATGTATTTGTACAAGAACTCAACATTATTTTTGTTGATCCCTCTTGTCCTAATGAACTTCTTCAAGCAATACTGCACATCACTAGCCAATGTCCTACAAAAGAACATTTATTTATACATAAATTAATGTGTCACAAAAACAAGATTGAAAGAAAATAATTTGCAACGGAACTATTAGTATGTAAAAATCGTACTCGAATTTGGGTCCTTCCATGTATATATATGAAGAATAAACATTCTTATATTTCCACATCTTTTTTAAGGTAATTTCATCGGAAGAGGCAAGTATTTTAAATTCCAAACTGTCTCCATTTTCTTTGGAGAATTTCAAACTCATTGGAAGAGTGGTAATAGAATTTTCTTCCTCTTCCTCGTCACTAGTCATCGTACTTTCGTCATCGCTACTCTCCTCCTCCTCGTCCTCGTCTTCCTTATTAGGCATGTTAACCACAACTTCAAGTTTTTCTCCATGAAACATCCTTTCCAATGTGATAGAATTGTTACGGGGATTATCTTTTATTGTGAAAGGAAAATCATTTGGTGTTTGAAGTACCTATATATAAAGTTGTCAAATATAAATAATTAGTGTTAACTACTACATAAGATTAACTTGAGAGAAAATGTCAACATTCAATGAGAAATCCATCCAGACATATATAAAATATATATATATATATATATATATATTATACACCCAACTGATATTGATTAATTTCAATGTAAATTAATGTATTTGTGTTCTAGGTTACCCATTGTAATATGCTTAATGGACAATTTAACTTCTTGTGATACCTATGAAAACGAAAATATTAACCCTTGTGAAAAATAATACGGATACGGATGCTTTGCTTCATTTCATGAGGGATATTGAACTCGCACTTAAATTGTGTCTGGGGCTTATTTTTGACGACCAATTCCCCTAAAAAAAATGCGCTTACTTTTTTTTCGGAATCCAATCGCTTGGCTAAATTGATTTCAGAAATCAAGACTTTAGGAAATTTCTTGTCATGTACGTTATTACCATCAATTGCAGCAGCACTGGAGAATTGATTGGAAAGAAAAGACGCCTCCTTTTCGGAAGGGAAAGATCCGGTGAGGTTAATTTTGGGAGATGAAATTGCACGAACTGCAAGAGGAACAACCGTAGGAGAAGCTTTACGAAACACAGAAGACATAGCCATTGGGATTAATTTTTGGTTTTTTTTTGTTTGATAGAAATTTTGAATGGTTTGAGAGATATTTATATATATAAACTTAATATCTATTTAATGTATTGTGGGTCAAGCAACGTTTTATATATATCAGGATCGATCTTGATCACTATAAAATATTTTAGTCTATCTATATATTTTGCGATTATCATTGAATTTTTTAGTTAATAAATTTTATTATGTTGTAAAATAAGGAAAATTGCTTGATAAATATTGATCCTTTTATTTGGAAGAGTTTGTTTTTTCAGATTTGCATTGACAACCCAGAAATTGATTTCTTTGATAGTTAAGTTTACAAAAATATCTTATCTTATTTGCGAGTGATAAATTAGGTATGTTAAACCTAAATAAAATAAGATTCTTCTTTCTTGTAATTAACATCATCACGTATCTGCAACAAACTACCCTGTGAAATTGGTTGTATGGTTAAATTTCTTTTTTTCTTTTTGGGGAACACTATTTAACTTGTTCGGTTGTAGGAAACAATATAAAAAAATTCTACCAATTTAATAGAAAAATTTTAAGAAATTCTACGAAAGTTTTGAGTAAAATGCGAAAAAGTCCCGTATGTTTTACATAACTATTAAACCCATCCGCCCCTCTCATGTTATTTTTATTACCAAACCACCCCCTGTGCTATTAATTATTATTAGCAAAACCAAGGGATGCTAAAACATCCATCTTTACCTAAAAAAATATTAATAACATCTCTGTTAACTTTAAAAATTGACAGTAACCCCCTTTGTTCATATAAAATTTTTGACAAAAATCTCCAGAAATTTGAAATGAGTTATTTTTAATAAAAAAGTAATTTGATCTTCATCCATAACAGAATATTTCCCGTTTACAAAAATAGATGGGGTATATAATAGTCATTTCATTTATCATTGGGGAAAACTCGTTTTTAAGAATAATAAATGGGATAATTTGCTATTAAATCATTAAAAAATAATACAAATAAGGAGATTAAGAATAAATTGATCAGTAGTTTACTCCTTTTTTCGATTCCAAACGCTTGGCTAATTATAGTAACTCAAAAGAGTTTTCCTGTTGGTTTTTGATAACAATATTTGAAGGATATTTATAGACTTAATAATCTATTTAATATAATTGCGGGTCAAGCAATGTTTATTACATTACATATATCAGGATCGATATATCTTGGTCACTATAAAAGATTTTAGCCTATCTATATATTTGGGATTTTCCATTGATTTTTTTAAATTAATTAATTCTATTATGGTGAAAAAGATAAGGAAAATACCTATCTAATGCTAACAGCCAAAAACATCCCGAACTAAGAGGTTATCATGAATTCTAAGTTTCAACTAGCAACACGCTTCTTTTAAAAAAAAAAAATATCTATTTTACACGCACACTATTCTTTGAAAGTACAAGAGTGCCATTAAATTTTATTGAAACGTAAAATTCGATTTTTTTAACAATCAATATTTTTTCTTAAAAAAGTTTTGTTCCAAAATCATGATTAGAAAGAGTAGAAAAAAAAATTATCCAAAAATCGAGATCAAAAATAGAAATTTTTTTTTTTTTTTCAATTTGTTCTAAAATCACATTTAGAATTTTGGGACAATTTTTTAAAACATATTTTGATCCAAAACCGCGATTAGCAAATACAGAAAAAAAAAAGGTCCCAAAATCACGATTAATAAAGAATATCAAGAAAAAAATGTTATGTTTTTTCCCAAATCACGATTGGAGCACTCCTGAATGTCAAAATCTGATTTGTATGGGTTACGTGTCGACACATGACCCATATTAATTTTTTTTTGTAATATATGATTAAATTCTTCAATTCACATTCATAAGCCCGAGAGTAAAACTCATTGGACCAAATATATTCAAATTTGCTTCAATTTCATGACTTGTGGGGTAAAATTGTCACCCCGAAAACTTATGGGGCAAACTTTTCATTGACTATAAGTTATGGAACCACTTTTAAATTTGAATTCAATTCGTTAAACATATCAAATCAAATTTTAACAATTTTTATAATGCTATAACTTTTAAGACTTGATTCGGGTTTGATAAGCTAAAAAGTAACTAAAATATTTTAAATTATCAATTAATTCAATATGGAGTCATGGACTCATGTTCGACATGGTTGATTCCCTTTGTAGCTCAATGGAACCACTTTTAAATTTGAATTCAATTCGTTAAACATATCAAATCAAATTTCAACAATTTTTATAATGTTATAACTTTTAAGACTTGATTCGGGTTTGATAAGCTAAAAAGTAACTAAAATATTTTAAATTATCAATTAATTCAATATGGAGTCATGGACTCATGTTCGACACGGTTGATTCCCTTTGTAGCTCAATTAAATGTAAATATATTGAGTCAAGCTCAGTTAAAAAGGAATTCAAATTATAATAACATCCATGATAAAATAATTATTAAGTGCATAATTGAAATAAAATTGAGCTAAAAGATCTAGATCTAGACTAATATCACTTCTTAACAAACTTCTCAAGTTCTTCCATCCAAAGCATCTCGTTACGCTTTGATTTCTCGGCCATGTACTTATACAAGAACTCAACATTATTTTTGTCAATCCCTCTTGTCCGAATGAACTTCTTCAAGCAATACTGCATATCACTAGCCAACGTCCTACAAAAGAACATTTATTTATATTTATATATAAATTGTGTCACAAAAACAAGATTGAAAGAAAATAATTTGCAATTAGAACTATTAGTAAGTTAAAATCGTACTCGAATTTGGGTCCTTCCATGTATTTATATGAAGAATAAATATTCTTGAATTTCCACATTTTTTTAATGGTAATTTCATTGGGAGAGGCAAGTATTTTAAATTCCAAACTGTCTCCATTTTCTTTGGAGAATTCCAAACGCATTGGAAGAGTGGTAATAGATTTTTCTTCCTCGTCCTCGTCACTAGTCATCGTACTTTCGTCATCGCTACTCTCCTCCTCCTCCTCCTCGTCTTTCATATTAGGCATGTCAACCACGACTTTAATTTGTTCTCCATGAAGCATCCTTTCCAATGTGATAGAATCGCTACAAGGACTATCTATTATTGTGAAAGGAAAATCTTTTGGTGTTTGAAGTACCTATATAGTTGTCAAATATAAATAATTAGTGTTAACTACTACTTAAGAATAACTTGAAAATCATTTGAGAAAATTTCAACAATTCAATGAGAATTAAATCCATCCACACACATATATATATATATATATATATATATATATATATATATATATATATATATATATATATTTATACACCCATTTATCAAATATTGATCAAGATCAATTAAAGTTAATTTCAATATAAAAAAAAATTACGTTTTCTAGGTTACCCATTGTGAAATGCTTAATGGACAATTAGGGGCTGATCCAGGATCAAAAGACTTGGAAGGGCCGAGTTTCAATATAGCTAGGGGAAATTAATTAAAAATAATATTCAAAAAAATTTATTCGTATAAGCCTGAAAAAATAACATAAATTTAAAAATTGTATTGAACTATATAGGATTCCGAAAGCAGAAAAAATTTCACAGAAGATTATCAATGTTGTACGCAACGTCATCTAATATAAAATCAATTTCAAATTTCGCAACAATTTTCTTCTCAATATATAGTACTTAAACAATCGTAAGGTATTAATCTTCTATCTTATTACTAAGCCTAATTTCTCATTTATGTGAAACTAAACAAATTTAAGTGTCTTATTATTGTAAATTTTTTTTTTTTTACTTGTCACCAATTTAGCTCTAATACACAATATATTAAACTGTCAAAAACAAAAAAACGTGAGAAGAAAAAAAACACACACACACATTACATTATTAAGTAAATAGATATATATAGTCAAATTCTACAATAAATTATATAATGTATATATATATACTAATTAAAAAAAATATTGAGGGGTTTGGACAATTTAACTCCTTGTGGTATGTATGAAAACGAAAATATTCCCCCCCGTGAAAAATAATACGAATGCTTTGCTTCATGAAAGACGAAGTATTGAACATGCACTTAAATTGAGACTGAGCTTAATTTTGACGACCAACAAAGAAAAAAAATGCGCTTACTCTTTTTTCGGAATCCAATCGCTTGGCTAAACTGATTTCAGAAATCAAGACTTTGAGAAATTTCTTGTCATGTACGTTATTACCATCAACTGCAGCAGCACTGGAGAATTGATTGGAAAGAAAAGAAGCCTCCTTTTTTGAAGGGAAAGATCCGGTGAGATTAATTCTGGGAGATGAAATTGCACGAACTGCAAGAGGGACAACTGTAGGAGAAGCTTTACGAATAACAGAAGACATAGCCATTGGGATAAATTTTTAGTTGCTCAAAAGAGTTTTTCTGTTGTTTTTTTATTTTGATAATAATATGAATGGTTTGAGGGATATTTATATATATACTTAATAATCTATTTAATAAGCTTTAGGTTCAAGCAACGTTTAACATATATCAAGATCGATCTTGGTCACTATAAAAGATTTTAGTCTATCTATATATTTTGGGATTATCATTGAATTTTTTAGTTTAATAAATTTTATTATAGTGAAAAAAATAAAGAAAATTGCTTGATAGATATCGATCCTTTTATTTGGAAATGTTTGTTCTTTTAGATTTGCATTGACAATTATCGATCCTTTTCTGTTTGTTCTTTTAGAAGCGAGTGCTGATCATAAAATAGGCATGTAAAATTTATAAACCTAAATTAAATACGATTCTTCATTCTTTTAATTAACACCTTCACGTATCCTAAAAATAATGTTTTTTCGATATTATCCATTATTAAAGGGTGTTTAACTAGTGATGCATATGGATTGTTTTGCGTGTATGTTATCACTACAAAAAAAATTATGAAATATTATTTGTCGCATGAACAATGTCTTGATGATTTTAGAACTCTAATATTCTCGATTGATTTTTTTAAATATTTAAGGTGGATATACAAGTTCATTAGATCTAAATAAGTTGAATTATGAAACGAACTCTCTCTCTCTCTCTCTCTTTGTTTTGAATTTTTGGACTGCTTATCATATATGTATTGGAAAAAAAGTAGTTATAACCTAAGTTTCATTTTGGTCCCTGCAAATGTTTGTAGTATTCATTCTATCCCTTCAACTAACAATTGCATCACTTTACCTCATCCAACTATTCTACATGCTTCAATGAGACATTAATTCTACATATTTCCATCAAACGCGTCTGATGTGGTAATGCCAATCCCCAACTCGAATCTATTTTTTAGCATTCACTTTAAAATAATCCAATCTAATTAAGATATACATTCTTTGGTATAAGCTCTAAGTACACAACACTAAATATATTTGGTATATGCTCCAAGTACAAAATACTAAGGATTCATTTGGACTTTTGGTCCCTTAATTTTTTCAATTCAGTCCAGAATTTTCAGAAAATTAAAATTTTTAATTTGGCCGTAGATTTTCTGAAATTTAAATTTGAACTTTTGATCCCTCAATTTTCAAAAATTATAGTTTTGCCCAAAATTAATTTATACAATTTTATCCTGGTATGAACAACAAATAAGGAGCAAGAGTTAAACATAAAACAAATTATATGGTATGATTGGAAATTTCACGTACCACAAATGATATATACCAAATAATGAATTTCAAATTAACGAATTTCAAATTCTTTGTAAAAAAAAATATTCAAACAAGATATTTCGAATGAATAAATTTCAAATCATTGATATTTTAAATCCATTCATTTTTTAAATCCCTCTTCATTGCAAAACCTCTCATCCAAGTGGACCCTTAGTGTTTTGTACTTCAAACATATACCAAATGTGTCAGTCCTGTCTAATTTGGTATTTTCGTCAAATTTTTATTCAACACAATTTTATATTTTGAAACTAGCTTAATAAAAATTTAGTCCACATATTTTGAAACTAGCTTAATAGAAGTTTTCGTTCTTCATTCTTTGTCTTTATAACTAGCGAAAAAAAAAAAAACTAGCAAAAAAAAAAAAAAAGATCTGGTCTTTATTTTTTTCTAAGAGGTAAAACACTTGTTCTTCCACCAAGCACATTACATTCTATATGTAAGTTGCTGCAATTTTATTCCTCTTACTTACAATTTTAGTCTTAATTTTTTTATAATTAAAATCGACGAGAAAATGCCACACAAGTTAAAAAAAAAAAATCAGGATTTTGTCTTTTGTCTGTCACCTCGGTTGCATGGATACTTCGAAATTATACACCGTTCAGTATCATATGCGTATCGGATACTCGGATATTCAAATACTCAATTACTCATACGATACTTATGAAATACTCCACCGTATCGATTTCAATATTAAGAAAATAAAAAATAAAAAAGATATGTATCGAATACAAGGAAAGGCATATCGAAAATACCCTGAATATTTGAGAGCATGTAATTCTACAAATAATTTCTAGATTATGTATATTATCAAAGTAAATCTACATAAAACGCTTGAAAATCTGTATGGGGCCAAAGACTTTTCCTATGATATTAATTCTATGGTTTTACTTGAACACTTATATAAGAGATAGATAGCATTATTTATTTTAATATGGAATAAAAAGTAAACTAAATATATATTACATAATTTTTTTAATATATTTTTAATTATACAGACATATATTTTGCCATATCGAATCTTATAAATTTTGAAAATCCGTATTGCCGTACTCATATTATACCGTATCGACGTATCCGCATCCGTGCAATCTAGTCTGCCACATGTTCTTTTTTTACCATATGTCACTTAGCAAAAAATAATATTTAGTTTAAATTTTGCTAGAATGCATAAATGGGATACTTGTGGTTTTGATAAATAATTTAATTTTTTTTTTATTTTAAGTTGTCACAATTTTAGTTCTAAATACGCCTAAATTAAAATAAGTGCCCATAAATTGTCATGCTAGCAAACACATTGAGTAGTTTATGCCTTAATAATCAAATAGGTACGCGGAGAGAAATATAAGAAAAATAAATTGTTATTATCCCTCCAATCTAAACTAATTTGACAAGGTGACGTGGTGGATTATCAGCTAGAGGGGTGAAATCTCCAATTTGTAAGGGTATACATAAAGAGCACTAGACTTGTTCTTAAATCTTATGGTGACTTTCCTTGATTTGCGGATTCGTCAAGTATATGGATTCAAGGGCTTTGAGCGTGTTCTTGTATCATGTGGTGTGACTTTCTCTCCAAGATTTGAGGATGAAGTCACGAATTTGAAAGTCGGAGACTTAAAACTTGCAAAATTCGGCTATGTGTATATATCCTTCACAAGACTCTTTTATATAAACTTTGAAGAGTCTTATTCACAACAGCTTGATGACATGACATGACTGATTGGCCTTTACTTCCTTGGAATTGAAGTTTTCATTTGATTGGTTAAAACACCTCATATTGACATGTAGCGCATTTTGAGTGACCACTTATTTATATAGCCAAAATATAATTTGATTGACTTTAAATATATCACTTGACACATAGCGTAATATAATTGGTCAATAAATAATTATTAATAATTAACTAAAACTATTTAATTTTGAAATTTAATTTCGTAAATTTTCAAATAAAATTAATTGATAACTAATTAATTATTATTTTACATATAAAATTAATTGATAACTAATAAATTATTATTTTACATAATGTCATTATTTAATTGGGCTCAAATTTGAAGTATCTACACTAAATTCTTCTAAAAGAACTACACTCATTTTATTTCTTAAACCACTCAACTAAAATTTAAAAAAAACAAAGTCATACAAATCAAAATTATTTACAAATCCTCGTTACTTTCACAAACTAATCTCTCAAATAAGATACTTACAACTCCTAGAACTTCAACTACATCCATTATGGAGCCAACACATGTTGGCTCAGTTGATAAGGAACGTGCTCTTTCCCCTCAGAAGGTTGTGAGTTCGATTTCCACTGTCGACGTGAGGGCTGTGTTGGTGGGCGATTGATCTGTAAAAACCTCTCTAAGCGATCATTGGTCCTTGAGGCTAGGGGTGGGCGTTTGGTATCGGGAATTGGGAACCCGAACCGTACTGATCGATTTTTTTCCCAAAAAATAAAAATTTGTGGGTTTTTCGGGTTTTGGAAAACCCGATTTCCCGATTAATAGAAACCGGTACGGGTTTCGGTTAGAGGTTCCTACCCGATTGGGAACCCGATTTCCCGATTAATAGAAACCGGTACGGGTTTCGGTTAGAGGTTCCTACCCGATTGGGAACCCGATTTCCCGATTAGTTTCAATGCATGTGATAAATAACGCATGTGCATTGAAGTGTGTTATTAATTTATTGAATAAGAATTTACCAATTGTATTCATTGCAAAGACAGAATAAATTTTGGTCACTATGGGCCAATCTGAATTTTTTCCTTTATAGTGGGCCATGGAAAGCCCAATTAGAAAAAATAAAAAAATAAAAATTTCAACATTAATGGGTTTCCCGAACCCGTTCCCGAATTCCCGATTTTTTTCGGGAACCCGAAATACCGGGTAGAGGACTAATCGGAACGGGCTTGGGAGGGAAAATTTGAATCCCGAAACCCGAATACCGTTCCCGAATTTCCCAAATTCCCGAAAACCCATACCAATCCCACCCCTACTTGAGGCATACCCTGACCCGTGGTTGCGACCGGAGCCGAACCCACCTAAAATTTTCCACTACCAAAAAAAAAATTATGGAAACACAAATCTGACGTGGCCAATATATAATCGAGTGTCACAAATGACCTCAAGTGGTTGGCCACTTCCGACAAATCAACCACAAAAGTAAAAATAAATTAATAAACAGTTGCCTTCCCGTGCTGTTAATCCCTAATTGAAATATTACTAATCAGAACATTAAATGGTTAAATTAACCAAAACTATCATTATAATAATAACACAAATCCCATCAAGAATGTTACTTTAATAATGCTTTAACGTACTCAGCTCAATGGTTCATTTGGCTGGATGTGAGTGTTTTGGGATTGATTCAATCTCTTTCAAACCCATCTACATAAAATCTACGCAACCAAATCCCCAAGTATTTCCCAATATATAAACAGTGAGTGTGACATTTAAATTTGGTTTAATTTTTTTAGGGAAAATGAGAGAGTGTAAGGAGATCTAGGGATTTAAGAGGGTCCCTTTTGATTTTCAGGAAAAAGGGCCCTTTTTTAGGAACGGAAGAGAAAAATGAAGGATATGCTTGGTAGTCCTGGAACTGTAAGTGGTTTGTTATTAAGGATTGGGCAGTCTTTATTTGCAGCTGCTTCAATTGGAGTTATGGTTTCTGCTCTGGGTTTCTCTAATGTCACTGCTTATTGGTACATTTATTTTCTGCCCTTTTTATTGTTGATAATTGAATGTTCTTTATTCCTGTTTTGGTGCATTTTGTGTCTGAAATTAAATGGGAATTTGGATTATGATGCATTATTGTGTGTGGTGGATCTATGAAAAATGAATACAAGATTTATGAAAGGTATACTTTTTCTTGAAGTGGATGACTACAGCATTGTTGTTAATGTTGGTCTAATTTTCGTAATTGCTTGAAGTTACTTCATTTACATTTAGGACTAGTTTTCTTCTGTTTTTTTGTTGGTCTGAAAAGGGTACTTTTTAGAATTGGTCCTTATGCAGCTAAAATGCTCTGAGTACTTGAAGGCAAAGAACTTCTTGTGCTAATGTGCTTGCTTATGTATACATGCATTTGGATTTTGGAAGATAGCAAAGGAAGTAGATTGCTAAAGCTAAATAGGCTCATTTGAAGCCACTTAGACCTCTTTTATCAAATGGGTAATAATTTCATGCGGTAAGATACACGTGTCTTTTCATCGTGGAAATCAATCATGTACGGAAAAAAAAATTTAGGCTATGTTTGGAAGTTGGATTTTAGTGAGGAAAATATAAGGAAAATGAAATGAACTTAAAAGGAAGCCAAATGTTCTGCCATTTGATTTGATGCAAGAAATCATTTTACTTCTTGCTTCACATTAAACTTGAAGAACCAAACATAGTTGTACTAATGTCTCACCAACTCCGTCAAAATGGACAAATTTTTGTTGCATGATTTCCTCATCTACAAGCCATACTCATGGGCAATTTATCATTTTTTCCATCGTAGATAATGTAGTCTCACGTATTTTGTTAAGACATCATCTAATCTCGTTCATAGATATAACTCTATATAACTTGTGAATCCAGCTATCTCATCGCATCAATGGGGCTTCAAGTGTTATGGAGCTCTGGACTTGCATGCCTTGATATCTATGCTTTGAGGATAAAGAAAGACCTCCGTAATCCAGTGCTAGTTAGCCTCTTCGTTGTTGGTGATTGGGTACTTTCTACATCCTTTAATTTTACATGTCTGCCAAATGTGCCATGATGCTTGCAAAGCGTCAACTAAACGTTTTATGGTCACGTACTATGAAGTATGAACTGAAATTTCCATCTAATTTTTTTCCCTCACTTTCATTTAAGCAACGTTTGGTTCATGGATTTTATGATGTAACGTGTTGTATCAAATGATTGAACATTGAACTTTTTTATGTCCATTTCTATCTTTCCGAATTCCTATCATTTTGCTTACTGAAATCCCAAAAGGCCAAAACCAAACATAGCCTTAGTGGATTAGTATGTTGATTCAATAACGGGTTAAATGCAGGTAACAGCTACCCTATCACTAGCTGGTGCGTGCTCATCAGCCGGGATTGCGGTTTTGTATGCAAAAGACTTGAATTTTTGTACAAGTCCAACACATCTCCCGTGTTACAAATTTGAGATTTCTGTAGTCCTGGCATTTGGTACATGGTTCCTTATTGCCATGTCTTCTCATGTGATGTTCTGGATATTAGCATCAGTTTAAGTACTGTATTCGGATTCAATTTTGTCCAACTAAATTCAGATATTCCTAAACCTAACTTCGCATGTAAAAATCTAGTTACGGAGTTAACTAATTGTTATTCCCTTAAAATTGTGTCTTTATGAGGAATTTTCAGTTTCAGTTTAATGATTTAATTTGTTTCTGCTGTGGACTTAAATTAGTTTGAATGTTAGATAGTCATTTCTATAAGTAGTATCAGATCCAGTTATATGATTTGTTTCTAGCTAGGGACTGGCCACCTTACATATTGTCAATATAATTATAGTATCTTGATTAAAACATTACCTTGTAAATTCTTGATCCACACTGTGATGAATTTGAGCTCGAATCATTGTTAGGGAGAGGTTCCGACTTAATGTAATTGAGGTGCCTTGAAAGTAAGTTGGATTTAAAATCTGAATTCCCTTAATTAGGAAACCAAGAATAACTCGGTTGCTCACGCTCTTTCTAGAGAGTAGCATTTACTCTTTCTCCACCGTTTATTGAGCTACCTAAATT
The DNA here is from genome assembly GCA_038501285.1 of Penstemon eatonii. NCBI lineage: Eukaryota > Viridiplantae > Streptophyta > Magnoliopsida > Lamiales > Plantaginaceae > Penstemon > Penstemon eatonii. The sequence continues at coordinate 71,304,479 of CM076710.1, forward strand.
TATCCATGAGCTTGTAATTGATGATATGCCTATTTAATGAATTTACCTACGGTTTTCCCTAAAAAAAAATATTTTGGAAACCAAGAAGAATATTAAAATATTACATTGACTTAGCTATGTATAATCTACTACATATCTAAAGTGAATGTAGGCCCTATTTGGAAGGGTTATGTTTGGGATGTGGAGTTTTGTGATTTTGAAAAAACTAAAATTCCACTTATATTATGTTTGAATGTTGGGGTTTGAGGAAATAAATAGGTCGTAGGTTTCAAACCAATGTCTGTTTATAGGGTTTGGGAAAAAGTAGGTTGTAGGTATCAAATCATAGTTTTATAGGTTTTAAGAGATTGTGTATGAGTTTTTGGATAGATTTATGATGAGTTTCATGGGTGTGCTGAAAATTCATTTGAAATGATTTTGGTTTGATCTCTCAAGATCCGCGAGCTTAGCCAAAATTCATCCACAAAGGCCCGTAGTTACTTTTTACACTTGATTTGTGAAATATTACCCTGACATATTACAATTTGCAATAAAATACTAGAATTTCCGACATCTCAATTATATTGCAATATTTACTAAGTTTATGTATAACATGAGCATGACATTTTATTTCTTTGAAAAAAATAAAATCACACATTTCTACTTCTTTCACAACCAATGCGCAAATTAATTTAATTACTACATATTACTATATACACTTACAGTTTCTTTTACACATTAATACACAATTATGTGGACCCTTTTTGGTTTTCCACACAAAAGATACACAAAACGTATGAAAAAACAAAATAAAATTACGACAGAATCAAGACTAAAAGAAGGAGAAAGTTACTTAACCATTATTACAGCAAGTTGAGTTTTTTACGTGCCTTCGGTTTTCCTTAAGCATGTAACAAACTTTTGTATCACCACACAATGTTCATTCATGATCACTTAATGGTAGGGCGAGAATTATTCAAATGGTGCCCTATAGACTTGCAATTAATTCCGGTAGAAACAACCGCTTTCGCGGAGGAGGGAGGTGGCGAATAGGCGGAGGAGGGAGGTGGCGAATAGGTGGCAAAACCGCAATCTTGGCGGAAAAGGTCGACATCTGAAGTCGAGAACCGCCCTGAGTCGCCGGGAAGCCTCATGTACGGCGATTCATTTATCCATGCATCTCCTCCACTTTTATATTGCACTATTGCTCTGTATATAAATGGAATTAAGCCCTCCATGTTTTTTTTTCCAATGAGGGGGTGGGGTAATTTAGACTGAACTATATATAAGAAGTTTGGTGGAGGTGCGGGGTAGGGAAATTATTCAGTGTGTTCACTGCACGGAAAATATGATGCAACAAAATAATGAGACGGTCTAGTAAAATGAACTAGGTAGTAATTACAAAGTAGAGAATTCAGATTTGAATTTCTGTTGGGAGAGGTTTCCACTTAATGTGTCCGACGTGTCTCGAAAGAGATTAAACTCTTGAAAAATAAAAATAAAAAAAATGAGATTTAGTTTTGCACCTAAATTTAAGTAAAATATATAGTTGACTTCATGATTTTATCCCCATCTTCGGGCCTTAGCTAGATATGTAAAAACTAATTTCAATAAATATGATTCATTTATTACATCACGTCATATCATATGTGCAGCGGGTTCACTAAATAATTTCTCGGGACAGGGGTGAATGACGTGGCATAATGGGTGGGGTTGGAGCTAGCTGTCTACGCTAAGATAAAATGACATTAAAGAATGAAAGGAACTTTGAGGCAAACATACACTTGTGCACGAACTTTTTGTAAATTAACCATTTTCTGAAACTTTTACTATTTTAACAACATTCCGTCCACATCTCACCAAATATAAGTAGAAAATATTATTGTATGATTTAGGCATAATAACTAGACATACTAAATATTTATTTTTGGTGGCAGTAATTTTCATCTTAATCAAGTTGGTTTGTTGACGCTAAGTTAAAATATTAAAACTTGTACTCCATTATAAGACGAAAATTCATCCACAACATTCCTGCTTTAATGATTAGGACGCCTTTTTTTCTTGCAAAATATATGTTTCCGATGATTATTGTTTAGGCTATTAAAGTTATTTTGTACGATTGATTATTTTTTTTAATTTTATTCGAGTGCTCTCTCATTTAGTAAATTTGCACTACATTATACGATAAAAAGGAATTGATTATAGTATTATCTTAAAATTGTAAATATCACAAAATCATCTAATTAAAAAAAAACAAGAATCTCTATTGGGAGAAATTTCTATATATTATGTTCGACAAAAACCTTAGAAAGAAAAAATATTATAGTAATTCCTCTCATAAAAAAAAATTAGATTACCAAATTAAAAAGCATAAAACAATTCGAAATTGTTTGAGTCGATTCGGCTAATAATGTGTAAGTATGAGGCCTGCACGAACAAGAATTCACCATATGTAATCATTAATTAAAATTATTGATATACAACAGATTGGCCTGGCCATATCCTTTTGGATACAAATGTGTGGGGGAAAAAGCATATTATTACCCTGTAATATTAGAAACCTGCAAAAAACTACTCTGTAAAATTTTTTTTGCAACAGACTTCCTTATGTTTTCAAAAACCCTGTAAATTACACCCATTCCGTCTCCCTTCGTCAATGATTAACAGAGAATGGGTGTAATTTGCAAGGTTTTTGAAAACACAAGGAAGTCTAGTGCAAAAAAAAAATTCACAGGGTAGTTTTTTGCTGGTTTTTGATATCACAGGGTAGTAATATGCATTTTTCCCGTTAATAAAAATATAATCTTCTATGAATATATAAGGGGTAATTTAGGCAAGTCAATTAAAAATTAACGGTGTCAATGATTAACGGAGGTTGGGTGTAATTTGCAGGGTTTTTGAAAACACAAGTCTGGTGCAAAAAAAATTTCACAGGGTAGTTTTTTGCAGGTTTTCGAAAACACATGGTAGTAATATGCATTTTCCCCCATATGTGTGATGATTAATTAGTATTCATTCTGAAGTTTTCCAAATATATAAACGATAAAATATTCATGCAAGGTCCAAGAACCTAAAATTTATGTTAAGTTTAATATTGGACGGCCAAACTACAGCTTGCTTTTAAAATGGAATTGTTAGTTTTTAAGAGATCACAAATCTTATGTATATATATTTTCTGTCTTGGAGAAGAAACACTAGTAAAGATAGTGAGTTTCCACCTAATGGTTAATGATCTTATAATAACACGAAAGAGAATTCAATTATTTTACTGCTTTCTGGTACCATATGATTAGATATGTGGAAGTGGAACTGTACTATTGAAATTAATATGATATATAGTATATTTTTTTTTTTCATTTTTGTATCTTCGTTTCCCCCTTCTTTTTCATATTAATTTAGATGTTTTATTTTTGTATAAATTAAATAAATGTAAATTTTTGTAGCATACCTATTTTTAATATGAAAATGACTCATTTATTTCTCCATTACCTCCATTACAGAGTTACATTTCTATGCTTTTCGTTCAATATAATTATTTATGTTCAATATCTTTTGATTAGGTGAAGTGTAGTATTTGATAAATATTTTCCTTAATTTTACAAATCTTATATTTATTTTCAATTTTTTAAGTTAACGTGTTTATTGAGAAAAAAATTATTTATTTTTCTTCTTTTGATTATCTTATATTCCAAAAATTTATAATTTAGTAATCAAGAAAAATACATTTTTGTTTGTATTTTGCATCTTCCTTATGACTATCTTCTTGTGCTATCACATATTTATTCTCACATTACTGAATTTTAATCTTTTTTTATCCAAGAGTTTACAAATCGTATTTTCAATTCTAATATTTAAAATCTTTAAACTTTTAGTGCGTACTTCCCAAATTGCACATATATTCCAAAAATAATAATAACTTTTTTAATTTAACATATTTTGCGTTTTGAAGTCATTATATAGTCAAAATTTAGCACTTTTAGTCTCATAAAATAGTTCCACAACTCCAATTTTATTAGTGCAGGACTTAAATCATTGAGGAACAATTAATGATATGTGCCAAAATATATAATTTTCTTCCAACTTTTCCATTATGTTTTAGAGAAAAAAAATTGGCCTTTGTAAAATGGATTTGGTAGGTTGTTTTCTATCTTATTCAAATTACTACTATTTTGTCTCAAGAGGACTGAAAGTGCATATCATAGAGGGCAAGAAGATGTCAAGAAGAAACTCACACATGTACTAACTCCCAACGACATGTAAGATAATCTTAATAAAATCTGGATAAAATAAACTCATGATTTTTATATTGATTAGATGACCTATTTATGTATTTACCATTGCATTACTTTCTTTTTCATCAATTTTAACTACTCTATTATATTCAGATTACTTTCGCTTTCATCAATTTAAATACACTGTTATTATCCATACTTTTTGCCTCTTGGGTAACTCTAAAAAATAATCTCCACAGGAAATATTTTAAAGCTAAATGACACTAATGGTCCCTCAAGTTTAAAGTTGATTACGCTTCGTCCCTCATAGATAAAGTGTTACACTTAATTCCCTCTTACATAATATGTATTACATTTTATCCCTCTTAGATAATGTGTTACAATTACGTCGCTCATGTTAATATTTTATTTTATTTTCAAGCGTTACACTTTTGTCCCTCTTAGATAATATGTGTTACAATTACCCTCATTTTAATATTTTATTTCATTTTCGACCTTATGTTAATATTTTATATAAAAATGTGTATGAACAACAGTGTAACACGAAGGACGTAAGTGTAACACATATTATCTAAGATGGACTAAAATGTAACACATATTATTTAAGAGAGACGAAAGTGTAACATATATTTTCTAAGAATGACGAAAATATAATACTTTATATATGAGGGACGAAAACGTAATCAACTTTAAATCTGATGGACCATTAGTGTCACTTAGCCATAATTTAATGTGATTTTGTGCATAGCATGGGAATAGGCTAGTATAGTATATTTTAAGAAATGGCAAATTAGATTATCATGTACATAGAATATTCATTGATTGCACTAACACATATATATAGATAAAAAGATAACAATTATTACATTAATGATAATTAGCATGGTTATCACATTGTACCATGAATTGTAAGTAATAACAGATCGTATCGAGATAGGTATCATGTATTTATGTATCTGTATCTTAATTGTTAGAAATATTATAAAACAAATCATCAACTTCCAAGTCATAAAACAAAATCAAACTATAATTATTCACGAAATATATATTGCACAAGAACTGCATCTTTTTCTCTTCCATTATAGTTGAGATATTTATCACATAATTATGAGTTTAGGTTGCTTGAGCTGTTAATAATTTATGGTTTTGGTAGAGATTTTATGGAAAATTGAAGAGAAAATGAAGTAGAGATTTAGGGTTTTAAGAAAAAAATTGTATTATAAATTTGGGTATAATGGCTGCTGCTGATTGCTCTGTTTTTCAAGTCAGTTTTTCTCTTTCAAAAAAAAAAAAAAAAACCGGGTCGCGAACCAGATTCGGTCGGTTTGAAAAATCGATTTCATATCGCAATACATGTGATATCGGCATCGGACAAATACATTACGAAACAAGGTCCAAAACGATACATAATCATGGTCACATCGTTTTGTTTCGGAATCGTATCGTACGAATCATACGATATTAACTACACTGATAATTAGTATTAACGGGCGATTGTTCTAGTAGAAAATATTAGTTCACACAATGTAATGAACCCATATATAAATTACCGATGCGCCTTAAAATTATTTAGTAAGGTCTAAGACATGAATGTCATTGATGAAAAATGACAATTAGTATGAATATGACAAAATACACACATTTCAATTGAAAAACGAACCAAATGCATTCTTGATAGCGAAGTTGATGCTCTAAGAGAGGTCATGGACTCGACTCCTAATGTGATATTTCTCAATTTCATTCTAGTATTCATATATATAATATATCTTTGTACTATGATATTTATTAAAATAGTTAGATTTGAATAGAGTATGGTTCATCTAATATTGTGTTTACCATTAAAAGAACTTTGTTATTGATACAAGACATGGATTTGCACATTATTTGCATAGTTCTTTTTGTTCTTTGCCAGATGGCTACTAGGATTATCGTACGTCCCTATCCATCCTATATTACTATGGGCCGAAGATTATATATAGGCCTTCTATTTTAAATTTTGGAGAAAATCAAATCATGGACTCATGATCCTTATATTTTTCTGGGAATATAAAATAAATTGATTTGTGGCCTAGCCTATTCAAACATTGATCTCATATTGCCAAATATTTAAGCCCATATTTTATTGGGCAATGAATGAAAGAAGATAAACTAAGCCCTACCTCTATTGAAATCAAAACTGCATTTTAATAAACATGTATCCAATTTATGCACCAACTAAAAAAATCCTCTATATTATTAAGTGTACTATACTTGTGTACCACTAATAAGTAATTATCAAATGTACATACTCAAACTTTCTTTACTAATATTCATATTTTTAGATGAAAATATTAGTTTAAATAAACTTTTAAACGAGTTATCAATTATTATCTACTTAAATTGACAATGAAATATTATTAATGTTACTTATTTTTATAAAACAATATGTATATATATCATTCCTTTTATTTATTGTTAAATACAGATCTTTAATTTAACTGATCGGATCAACTTAAATTCATATTCACTCCATGTGTTTCGGATTATGAATTTTTATGATCAGATCAGGTCTATCGAATCTCTAATCGAAGAACTTTCCTAATAATTTCGGACCAAATTCAGATCGGATCCGGATTGAAATCCGCCGCATTGACAACCCATATATATATATATATATATATATATATATATATATATATATATATATATATATATATATATATATATTCAGATGATCCGGATTGAGAAAATGACTTGGTGGCACGCATGCTTTACAGCCTTTTCTATGGGGCACGAAAAAGGGAGAATGTCTCACTTGAGTTTTGATGATTTTAGTTTCGCTTGTTCTAGCAAAACATGTATTCCCATGCGCTGATGGCTTCAATTGTATTTTCTCCAACTTTGTTTGTTTACACGGTCCCAAAAAGTAGAATAAATAAGCTTGTTGAGTTTCTTTAAACAAGAAGTGCAATCTGAAAATGAAATGTTAATTTCTTTTTTTGGATAAAAATAGAAATATGAGGAATGTAAAAGTACAATTAGACATAAGGCCTAGTGATCAATGATTGCTAGCTCTATTATTTAAACTAAAAAGTTCCACACATATTGAATATGGTATTAGAGCCTCGTGATAATGTTGATCACCTTCTTTCGAGATATGCTTCTCTTTATTCACATATTGAGCTTCACTTTTCACCCACATGCTTTGTCCATAACTAAACTAGGTTATCAGTATCCACGTGTTAGGTCATTACATATATGTCGTAATTTGCAAGGTTGAACTTTCATATTTCTCGTGTTGGGTTTGGTTCACCACCCGCTTCACCTGGATAAACAAGTATTCGTCCAAATAACTAGACTGGAAAATCATATTCGCAGGTTGAGCCATTACACACATGTCGCAATTTGCAAGACTTGACTTTCATATTTGCCCGTCCATATAAAGAAGGAGTATCGAGACTAAAAAATCCAACGTAGATTAGATACTAAGATCCTAATAAGTTATTGGACAGTTATTATAATACGAGTAAATTTTTGAGTTAAGTTAAACCCAAACCATAAGTACTTAATTCAATCAATATATATCTAATAAATTGTGAAAAAATCACAAAATAAGAAAGGGATCTCAAGGTAATAAAGAGTTCCGAAACGTGAAAATATTTATCCATGGCTAATAATTAATTTTAGAAAAACGAAAAAAAAAAAAACGAATTAAAAAATAAAGTCGCTTTATGAAACACATTGACATCACCATAATTAAAATATTAAACTACCAGCAGCCGTATCTGCAAGTGGTACATTAATTTAATTAGTCTAATGGGGGAATTATCAAATTAATATACACCTGCCTTGGATGCTCTCTAATATCAAATTAATATTGTATTTTTATTTACAAGTGAAATTAAAATAAATAATTATATAGAAGGTTTTAAATCGACTTATCAAAGCATGCTGAAAAAGTAGTCTATCTATCTACCATTCATTGAATCTGTTGTATTAGAATTAATTATTGCTCAAATTAGTCAACGTTTAAAGTAGAAAATACAATATGTTGACTTATATAATAATAATTACTAATTACTTATGATACATGTATGGCCTAGCTTATGGGTTACATGTAATTCAGTAATTGGATTGAAGTCTGGATATATTGTAAAATAAGAACGAATTGGTTGACACTTAATTATCAACCATTATACGTGATATAACATATCAAAATCAAATAGTGTGTTAGCTATAAACATGGATGAAAGTTTCGTTTTCGATATATGTTTCGATCAGCTTAATATAAGAAACTTTTCGAAAAGTTTTCGGAAATGTTTCGGAAAAATTATGAAAAAAGTTACTAAATTAAGAAAAAAAGAAAGTTTCATGAGAAATATTGAGTTTCGAAAATACATCTTATTTTCGTTTCGATTGATTCAATAACAGAAATATTTCGATGTTTTCGACGGAAAAGATGAAAATATTAATCCATGGCTATAAATTGACAGAAGAACACGTACATGGATAAAATTAGAAGAGTTTATTTTTTTATTGGTTAAGTAGCTGTTTAATTATTATATCATAAATATAACAGTGGCGGCAAGCTAGCTGTTAATACTTTGTTAAGGCAATATGTGATACCGGTTTCAACTGTTTTATAATGTTTGACATTTTCACTAGTTACTTAACGAATAAAAAAATACATATTTTAGCATCATATTTAATATAATGAATTAGATATATAACTAATAATTTTACGAACTTAAATACTAAAAATAAGTATTACTTATTTATTTGAGCTATAAATATTAAAAGCATATTTTTTTTCTTAAGATACAAATTACATTAATGTCATAAAATCTATTTAAACATAACCAAATTACAAGCATATTTATTTTAGTATAGTGAACATACCAATCTATAAAAAATAGAGTGAATCGAATTTTTCGTCCTTATGGGTCAACTTTTGCACATTTATCTCTCTTAAATTTTTTGTAGTAGATTCGTCCCTCTTATCAATATAGTGTAACACATTCGTCCATCTTAGATTTTTCGTAGCAGATGCGTCCCTATTATCAATGTAGTGTAATACATTCGTCCCTATTAAATCCAAAATACATCCTAAAATAGACGAAATTGATGCATTTTAAATTTAAGAGGGACGAATGTGTTACACTACATTGATGAGAGGAACGTATCTGCCACAAAAAATTTAAGAAGAATTAATGTGTTACACTATATTAATAGGCAGCAGATCCTCTATACCACACAAATGTACCACATTTGTGTACCACCATTATAAAAGTGACACATGTCAAAACTAAATAGCATGCATTGCATAGGATTATATTCTCCACCCTTCTCCTTCTTATCTCCATTTTTGGTTTTAACATCTTTTTTTGTTCATTAATTATATTTTAAGATTTTTAATTTTTGGGTTTCTGAGATGAAACTTTATATAGTTTTGAGAAATAATTATATCTTATAATATAATAATTTATCATAGCAAGTGACTGATAAATCCCTTTAATTAATATTTAATTCGGCCATAATCTATGACTAGTAAATATTTTTTCAAACTTTTACTCAAAGTTAAAAGGTGCAAAAATAATAGTAAGGCTATCTTCATCAGCTCTCTTAAATTTCAGTCTCTTATCTTAAAATATAATTAATGAACAATATTATACACTTTCATTTTTTACTCAACATTCCAACAACTAGTTTATATTTTAAGAGATTACTTTTTAATAATCATATCATTTCACTCCAATAGCTAGTTTATATTTTAAAAAATAATTTTAATTATTATTTTATATAAATAATAATGATATATTTATAATACTAATTGATTTTATTTCAAAATAAAAAAATAGTTTTTTAAAGTATAATTAAAAATTTTGAGTTGTTATTTCGCTAATTTCATTAAAAGTTGGTATTATTATATACAAATAATGGTACACAAATATATAATGTCATTAAATCGCGGCCTAAATATATAAAAATCGGTATTATTATTTACAAAAAAAGATGTTAAAATAAAAAATGGAGATAAGAAGGAGAAAGGGTGAAAAATATAATCCTATGCAATGCATGCTATTTAGTTTTGACATGTGTCATTTTTATAATGGTGGTACACAAATGTGGTACATTTGTGTGGTATAGAGGATCTGCAGCCATATTAATAAGATGGACGAATCTATTACGAAAAATTTAAATGACACGAATTTCAAAATTGACCTAAAAGGAGGACGAAAAATACGAATTTATCCATCTAATAAAAAGTAAACAAGACTTTATTAATTAGTATTGTTCCTTTATTTTGATACACAATTAACTTTTGGTATCTCACAAGATCCCGAGGAATCATTAAATCCAGCTCTGGACAAATTTCAAATCCGGAAAACGACAAGAAAGAGAAGAAAAAGGCGTGTCGAATCAGCAGTAGCCCACTGGGCCATGAGCCCAATATTTATATCTTTTTTGTATAAACATAATGAAACACACTCTCAAAAAGTCTTCCCACCAAAAAGCAAAAGCCATCACCTCATTCATTTCATTTTCAGATCATCACAAAACCTAGAGCATAATTCAAGAGAAGTCAAACTAGAACCTCTACTCTTTCTACGATTAAGCTTCAAATGGAAGCTAAGGAGTTCGAACTTTATCAGAATTCAGTTAATTGAACTTGCAATTCAATGCAAGTCACAGACATAATTGTAGTATTTAAGATATCAAATTTATTGATACAGTTACTATTATGTTGGTGAATTAAGGTAATGTTAACTTTTTTTGAGTTATTGTGTTTTGTGTTAGGTTTTAGGTTTCCTTATTTGCAAATTTTGACACTCAGCGGTTCAATTTGGGGAAAAATTAGTAATCTAATATAGTGGTTGGAATGTTTAGGTTATAATTATACTGTATGAAGGAATTATTTGATGAAGTTTTAAGTTGATTAAGCTTTCTTGCAGAACTTCTTTAGTATCAGCTCTGAAAATTTTATCCATAGTTCAGACTTTATCTTTCATACTTTGTCAAGAAAACTAAGTTAAAAAGAATCAGCTCTCGTATATTAGTGTGCGTCTTGGTTAGAAATTGAGATGTATTGACAGTTTTGGTATGGATAGTTTAATGCCTCAAATCTACATTTATAGGTTGGTATATGTTTCACCCTTTGTATTTAATTGTTATGCAGTTTGCTGCTCTTGGAAAACAAAGTTAACTGACATCGTATTTTCAACTTTGGCGATACTTGTCCATATTACATAAAGCATATCTTGGTGATCTTCTCTTGAATCTTCATCCAGTTTGGAGCGCCTTTCGTGTTCTTCTTACACTTAATTTCTCACAAAAACTGTATACAAAGATAATGGAGATTTCTGGCAACAAATTTATTTCAGCATCTTAGTTTGATTTGTTTCTTAATAGTAGCATCAAATCAGTTATAGGAAAGAAAGGTATAAAATGTTGGACTTATTAAAACCAGTGGAACCACCAATTAAACGAAGAGCTGGTCTGCGGATTGTACAAGCAGGAAGAGGATCTTATCGAGGAAGTTAGGGTATAATTGGTTTAATAGTTGTCTACTTTTGTTGTACTGGATATTTATTTTTTCATAGCAATTTGATCCATGGGGATAAATTCCTCCTTGCGGTCATTCCTCCAAAGCCTTTGCTGCAATTCTCCGTGGAATTATGCCGTGTTCTGGAAGCTCAAGCACCAAAATGAAATGTATGTCAACTCACAGGCTGCTTGTTGTTCATTTGTGTATGTGTGTGTTTGAATTGATTGTGTGTTGGCAGAAGACCAGTCCATTGCCACATAGCAGGACAACGACCAAATATTATGTTTACTTGTATACTGTAGAATTTTTAATGAAGGCTTCTTGTGTCTATTTCTCATTGATTAATATTGAAGTTTTCAATTGTTTTGGAAAATTCAAAGTTCCTGGCGTATAATATCTAAACTAGGGGCCAGCTCGAAAGCTTCAGCTTGTTCTCTTATGTGTCTTTTGACCCCTGCTTGTGCCTTTTCTCTTAGTTTTCCAAAATAATGACCTATGTGTTATTTTTTTTGTCATATGGAAAGTAGCTTGCATTGTTTCCTAAACATTTTGATCTAGATTTTCTTGAACCAGTAGTTTAGTGTGAAGTAAGTTTTAAGATCACGAGTCAGATTTTTCACTTTGGTTTTCACTTTGGTGTAGCGAGTTATACACATACGTCTTTATACACCAGGGTCCCCGGTTGTACATGTTCAATCTAAGAGAATCTGTATTTTATGAGCATCAGACAATTGACATTTGACATCTTGGGACTCACAACTCTCAATCACGTCTAACTTCTCATTTCACAATGTCAATAGTTTGATATTGAAGTTCCGATCTTGGCGCTTATCATATATATGTGTGTGGGTGTGTGTGAGTATTGTCGTTATCAGTGCTTCTATTGTATATTAGCTAACATTTGACAAATTTTAAACACCAAATGACCTGACATCTCAGGATTTTGGTGTGGGAAGATGGATTCTGTGACATTCCAAAGCCAAGAAATCCCATGGTATGCTCAGTGGAAGGTTTTTTCATGGAAAACTCAAATACAATATTGTCCTCAGATTTCATTCCAAGTGTACTTGACGGAAATCCTGGTGATCCAGTTGGACTTGCTGTAACTGAAATGTCATGTGCTTCTCATGTAGTTGGAAACGGGTAAGCTATATCCATCCTTTTAGTAACATGTAATTTTTTTGTTTGGGTGGTGGGGGCTGGGTAGGTGGGATACTCTCTACTATCCAACTGAACTAATATTTACTTATAATGTTTAGGAAGTGAATCCTTCTGCTAATTGTTCAGGCTTGGATGGGATTGTGTGTTGTCATTTGTTTGTTTTATGATGCCACTAAACTTTTCTTGACCATCAGTGCTGTGATGTGAGACTTTACAATCATGTCAAATGAGTTAAACATCTTTGTGGTGCATCTTCCTGAAACCAAAGTAAAATTTGAGCTGAATGAATTTTTTGCCTAGATTGCTAAAGGCAGATGGAGAAAGTAGAAAATTATCGCTTGTGCTGGTGTAACCATTTTTCCTTCTCACCCCTTCATTCCCCACGCACTCACAAAAGAGAAGGACGAGGAAGTAACACAATTGTGCCTTATAGTTGCCCTGCATAATGCTTAATGTCACTGAATGATCTTTCTGTAGCGGGAAAGGGACAACTATACATTATTGTTTGCGCATGTGTCAAGTGCAGTATGGCAAGACCCTAGCAAGTTTAAATTGTATTCCAAAGTTGAATTGATCATATTGACTAGATAGAGAAGTCCTTTTCATATGTTATCAACTCTCATGTGTTGGACAATTAAGCAGGGTTGTTGGCAAAGCAGCTTTGACTGGGGATGCTCTTTGGACTTACTCCGATAATGTAGGAACTGAAGTGATCAGTTCTGTTTTAGTTCCTGAGGTCAGTCCTTCGATCAAAATAGTCAATCTTGCTATCCTTTCAATATCTTATCTAATATCAAACAAGTTTGGCTACTTCTTTTTGCAGTATCCGTATGAATGGCTGCTTCAATTTGCAGCTGGCATTAAGGTAAACAGATGGCGTTATTGAATGATGGGGTCATGTCATACCTGTCTGCTGTGTGTGATAGCACATTTTACGTTTTAGTGACTTTAAGTTAAGCATTTTAAGTATTTGTAATTGTCACTAAATTAACATGAGGACTTTAATGGAATGCTCATGCAGACAATATTGCTTTTGCCTATAATTCCACATGGAGTTCTACAGCTTGGATCCATAGAATTGGTTAGTATTTTATTTGTATTTTCCCTTTTTCCTTTTAAAATAATCGTTGATTTATTGGCACGATAAATTGCCATAACCTATAACTATTTTCCAACAAAAAACCCTCAAATAGTTTGTGATTAGTAACTGCATGGTGGAACAAATCAATCAATGCCATTTTTCTTCTCTCTTTCTGATATAAAATTTTGCACTTGCTGGCGCCCCGGGATGGGGTGGGTGGGACGGGTTTGACTACCTATGTTCTCCATAAAAGAAAAAAGAAGAATTCTGATGCTTTATGTTTTGAGTGTCACTGGTGTTTTCCCTATCATTCACTTAAGTTTTCTCATGAACTAATCAGGTAGCTGAAGATAAAACAGTGGTCGCATTCATCAAAGCTAAGTTTCAAACTCATCAAATATCTAATGGATATAACCAGGAACCTTCCATTCAGCAGTTTAGTTGCGTGTCTAGTTTCAAGGAGAATTTAGAGGAGTCATTAATCATCACCAAAGAGAAAGAAAATGATAATCAAAAGAGCACTCATGCAATTAGGACAAAAGATTCCAGCTTATTTGCTAATCAAATGATGCCAGTGTCCACGGTTCAAGATTTGTGGAGCGCATCTCAATTGGGAGTTACAGAAACTCTTGAAGATGCTTTTGCCAGTGAAATCAGCTGGCAATCATTGGGTATGTTTGATGGACCTGAACCATGTCAACTATCATGTGAAGGTGACAAGTCTGTTTTAATAGAGAATAACATCTTAGAATCTTTTCATCTTGACGAAAAAGTAAAGCCCTTCACTTATTCTGACAACTCCAACTGGCGAATGTATGGAGATTTCGCTAATGAATTGATGGATTTTCCCGCTGTAGAAGGTGCATCCGAACCAAATTTTGTTGGCAATGACTTTGACAATGCAATTTGTGAGAGTGAAAGGAACTTTTTCAGCTTCCCTGGGGACTGTGAGCTTCAAAAAGCATTCGGGCAATCTGTAATTAGTGAAACTAACCATTTTACTTACGACTCATCTATCTCATGTCACAATATAGCTTACAGTTCAATTCATGATAGAGAGCCCTCCTACAACGTGGATATGTCAGGAGTGGAATCTGCGGGAATTACTGTGAAAGAAAACGAAGTGGAGCACCTCTTAGCCTCTCTTGTTACCAATGCTTGTAGCAGTTCAGATGATAACTCGTCTGAAAAATCCAACCTTATTTCATCCAAGATTTTATCAAGTAAACATTTGGCTTCCTCCAAAATACCCAGTCAACCGAAACGCAGTGCCTCACCTGTAGGAGATACAATTCCTTGGAGCTTCTTAACATCTTCATTTATTTCCCAGGGAAGAAATGTTTCATGTAGTTTCTCTGCTCATGTAACTTCAGTTGGAAGCAAGGTGAGTGAACTAGATGATAACCTGAAACGGAGAAAAGGATATGATTCCCTGAACCCAGTAAAAGTTTCAAGACTTCCAACGACAAACAAGAGAAGGGTCCGCGCTTTGGACAAACAAAAGCCTAGACCAAGAGATCGACAGTTGATCCAAGACCGGATCAAGGAGCTGCGTGACCTTGTCCCAGACAGTGAAAAAGTAGTTATTACTTGTATTCAAAATAGTACTTCTTTGGTTACTTTCCTTCCTTCCATCTATATTCAGTTATTGGGATTGCTCTATTTTCATGTGACAGTGTAGCATTGATGGACTACTTGATAAGACCATAAAACACATGCACTTTTTAAGAAGTGTAACCGATCAGGCTGATAAATTGAGGCACCAAGATCTAAAAGAGGTAAGAGTGTTGCAAAACCTAAATCATGTTATTCTATTGCCTTCGATTTAAGTATAATTCTTGGGATTAATGCTTATATGTATAATTCTGAATCCCATCTCAGGAAGTTGATGAAAAGATCACGAAAACAGCTGAAGTCAACTGCAGCCCTCAAAACGGGAAAAGCTGGGCTGTAGAATTAGGAGGTGAGCAACAATTATGCCCTATAGTTGTTAAAGATCTCGACCATCCTGGCCACATGCTTATAGAGGTATGCTATCGTCTAACTGTTAACATTCTAATCATCATTCATGAACTCTAGACTCGTGTAATGACTTGTGTGCTCTGAGCAGATGCTATGCACTGACCATGTTCGCTTTCTGGAAATTGCTGATGTGATTTATCGCCTACAATTAACCATTCTCAAGGGTGTGATGGAAGATAAGTCTGATAATTCTTGGGCTCGCTTTATTGTCCAGGTATTTTCTTGTTTCACACCTGTGTCTTACGATTCTTTTTGAATAATGACATCTATATTTTAATTTGGTTAGGAATGTTAATAGATAGTCTCAAAACGATATAGACTCACTTAATAAAAAGCAGATTTTAGTTTGATTACAAAATCTTGAATATTGTTAATATATCAAATTATAACTACTTTTAAAGTTCATCTACTGTGGTTTTATCTGTTCCAAATCTTTCAACTTCAACACACTCATGACACACTCTTGTCGTACTCCCAACACATACATGCGGCACTTGTAAGCAGCAGCAGCATGCGCTTACTCTAACATAAACACACTCTGCAAACACAATTTGCGTGGTTAATGCCTGTGTGTGTGTTTCTTTTGCGTTTGTTTTTTAACATTTCTTTTGTCCGTCGGTCAACGACAGGCGTCTGGGAGCTTCCATCGGCTGGATATATTTTGGCCTTTGATGCAACTTTTGCAACAAAGTCGAACTCTTGTCTCGGGCAAGATTTAATCTTTGTACGTCCTGATGTTACTAGGATTCTGTTGTATATTATTGGAACCAATGTTTGTAATGTATGTAATATACTACTTTGAACGTGTGATTGCAGACTCATTTAATTTTTTTGAACAATAATATTGTTTAGGGTTTGCTGTAATGCTATTGGATATAAAGTTTAATTTTATAATGGTTATATAGTTTGAATATAAATACTTCGTATTAAATAATAGCTTTATTGGAAAACCCAAAAAGTCATGTATTGGAACAATTGAAATCCTTCTATCTGCTTCAGTGTCACTCTCAACATAGGATATAATATAACTACTACGTCGTCGTCTTATGGAGAAGGAAGGAGACGTTTAACCAAATATTGTTTTATGTTCTTCATTTACTTCTTATTTATTGATTACAATGGACATGTTGAGATTCATTCAAACTTGAAGTTTTGAAACAGAAGTCCTGGACAAGGCATTGGATAAATGGGTTCTAGAAATTGCAAGAATTAAATATAAGAGGTGATAATTACAGTAACAGTCATGAGATTGGGGGGAAAATGCAAGATACTCATCTGTGTTGTGCTAAGCCTGTAAGAAACTACCCTGTGAAATTTTATTGCGCCAAACTTTCTTGTGTTTTTAAAAATCCTATAAAAAATTCCTAATTTGTGAAAAATATGTCGTTTTGGACTGATATATTTCAAGAAATGATTTTAAAAATATATCACGTGAAGTTGTAGAGATTAACTTGAAGTATTTTAACAATTATTTCTTGAAATATGTCAATCCAAAATTATCTATTTTTTTTAACTGGGTGATTTTTTTCAAAATTTTTGAAAATACATGGCGCAATAAAATTTTCACAGAATAATTTCTTACAAATTTAGCATAACACATGGAGTATTTTGCATTCACCCCTGAGGATTGGAGATATTAGAAAACACCTCTCAATGTTTCAATAGTTATTATTGTTGGATTTTACAATTTATATGTGAATAAAATTAATTAAGAGTAATTAAGGGGTTGCGTCTGTTCGATCTGAAGAGGTACCCTTTGGACCGAAACAGTGCAATCCAAGTGATGTGTCTCTTGCGAATAGACATTTATGTGCCTATAAATAGGAGACTTAATCTGGCCAATTAAGTATCCTTTTTTCAGACAATAATAAAAAACTACTCTCTTATCTACTTTAAAATTATGTCAAATCTTCTATTTGCTTCGGTTCGCCGTGGGTTCATTATTTGTGCAAATAATGAACAACAGACTGTTGTATCTTGGGAGACTACCAGGAATCAAACTGTATGCACCGTGGCAGCCCCGGAAATATTGTCTTAAGGAAATTTGTTTCAGCAAGCCTCAGTCTAATTTCCTCATTTTTTACGTAAAGATTGAAGTGATCTTTGGTTTCGATACAAGTAAGTATTTCTCACTATTTTTTGTGTTAGATCGAAATATTTAATTACACAGATTGTTAGACACCAACAATCTTAAGACAATAACTTTGTTTAACTTATCTGTGTTCGGCATAATATTTTTACTAATCAAAGATTATACAGTGGATTTGAAAGTGTGGTAATCTGAAAATTTCTCATTTGTGTGAAAAAGTGCAACGTTTGATTTTGGAACGGTCAACCAAGCAAACTCTACTTAGTTTCTATGACCTTTGGCTTAATCTTATTCTGATAAAGGAGGCTTAATGTTGTTTGTTAATTAGTGTGAATTGCAAAAAATAATTTATGGAATTCTTAAGGAAAAAAATAAAATAAAATACAAAATAAATGATCTATATTATTTGGTATTTTATTGAACAACGTTTTGATCTCAGAGGAGATAAAAATGAAGCACCATCAGTCAAAAGAGTATGAAACTGTGTGTTTGTTTTCATGGAATTGAAATGGTGTAATTGATTGTGAATCAATATAGCACGTTAATCTTCGAAGCCAAAAATAAATTTTGAAGAATTGTGGCTTGGCTAATGATTACTGCGCATAAAAACATGCAAAGAATTGAAAATTTCTTGCTATGTTCGAAGCGGTGTGTATCATTTTCTGTTTTCTTTAGCAACTAGCGGTTAATTAACCAAGTGGTTTTTTGGTGACTTTTTGACATTGCTAAGAATAATATTTTGAAATTAATTAAGTATATAATTAAATTTGCCGTCCTTGGAGAAGGGAGTATGTAAATATCTAGGCTTAGATGAAAAGTTGTATTTGTTTGAGACAAATACCAATGATGAACGGGTGTGTTCATTTTTCATCAAATGAATAAGTGTGTTAATTTTTAAATTTTAGTTTAATAAAATCAATGCAATTTCATAATAGTGCATTTGAACCGATGCCTTTACAGAATCTTTGTAAATCAAGGCCATTTATATTTCAATTGTTGGCTGTTATTAGTTACTCTGACTATTATTATTATGATTGAATATTATTGCGTGTATTCAATTCGGAATGAGGGTTATTAATTTCTATTTTGCATGAATTGTGAATTCTATACACAAGAAATTTATTTATATGAGTAATTTCAATTCTGAAATTTAAATGTCGCTTTTTCATATTATACAAGTTAAAATAAATTACTTCTTATATAAATATTCTAGTGGTGCACTAATTTATTTTATTGATTGAAGTAAATTACACTTGTATTATTGGATCATTACATGTATGTAATGATTTAATAAAGTTTTAATGACAAGAGCACCGAAGTATGAACATCATATATGAGTATGTGATTCATAGCTCGTGTATATTATTTAATCAGTGCGACTTATATATATGCAAGGCATATTAAAAACATATAAATTTACTAATATCCTTAATGTGGAGATAAGGGATCAATTAGTATTAATCAGTGTTTTATTTGAGATTGATTATTTAAGTTTGAAAATGGTCATAATTTATTTGCAAAATAAATATGATTTATTTTCAAATCAATATTTTATTTGAGAAAATATTTATAATATAATTGTAAAAAATAATTATAATTTATTTGTGAAATAATTATAAATTATTTTCATTTCAGTATGTTATTTGAGAATATATTGATAATTATAAATTATTTGTTAAAATATTTATAACTTATGTGTGAAATAAATGTCAATATTTTATTGAGGAAATATTGATAATATTTGTAATTTATTCGCAAAATAATTATAATTTATATGTGAAAAATAATTATAAATTATTTGTGAAATAAATTATAATTTATTTGTTTGTGAACAAATGTGTAAGAGTTCAAAACTTTTGAACTAAATTAAATTAAATGTGTGATTTTGAAATCATTACTAACTCGTGGAGTTGAGAATTTATTTAATCACATAGATATTATTGCTCTATTTATTGAGTTACAAATACGAAGCAATAAACGTATTTGCGAAATACGGAAAGAAGCATTTGTGAAATACAAATCCGGATAATCGAATAAGAAAATGAAAAACTCTTATATCCGAATTGTGGGGGTGAATACGATATTTTAATTGTGTTAAATTAAGATTAATTCGTAAAAATAATTCACCTGGCTCAACCCAATTCAATTGAGTATGTAGCTAAACGGAATAATCAAACCTACGAAGGTGCGGGTAATATTATTCTATTAATTTGGATGATAACTTGTGGGGGGAAACTCCTTAGATGTCTAAACGCATATTAAGCCGAGTTTCACACAAGAAAATTAAATATCATTCCATATGAGTTATGGAAGGGAAGAAAAATCAAATACCTCAAAATGTGGGGATACTTAGGTTATATTTCGATTTCACCACCGAAAAATAACTTAAAAATATTAATTACTACTAGTTTATGCGATAAATAGTAGTAGCTCATAATTTTGGTATTTAAATCTGACATAATTGTAATCATGTGAACCGAGTCACGTGATGTAATAATCATTGAGAATGTAAGAAGGATTTGAGAATCATTTCTTATAAATTGATCTTTCTTTCGGTTCAGATTTATTTTCAGTAAGTGTGTTTTACTGATATTAAAATCTGATAAAGTAATATTATTTATTACTTACATAAACCTTTCTACAATTTATAAGTAGAGTTAATTATAAATTATTTGTTATGCGAAAATAAAAAGTATGGTCTAATCATTTTAGATTAGAATATTTATTTAAAAGTCATAAAATATTTTGCGAAAATATTTAATTGACTTTGATCTAGAGGGTTTACCTTGTGAAGCTTATAATTATTTTTAATTATAAACTACTTTATTCTGAGAGAATATACATATGAATTGATTCTAAAGAGGTCAATCTCTAACTTCAACATGAGTTTGTTGATGAATTGAAGAGACATATGAGCTAAAAGGTCGAAGTTATTTGATCCAGATATTCTAACTTATATGTTAAAGAATTAACCTCGAACATATAAATATATTATGTCACGTTCCAAATATCGTGGATTGGAAAGAGGCGATTGACAGCGAGTTACATTCATAAAATTGGTAGACCTCGAGGAGTGAACCAATTAGATGTAGATAGGTTTTTAAATTAAAGAGTTTAAAAACTTTGATAAGTCAATCGATAAAAACTAGGCTAGACTAGTAGCCAAGTTGCCTTATAAAAGAAATAATTTTACTTCTTTGACTCATATTCACTAACGATTAAGATAATATCCATTTGAATGTTAATAGCTCTAATAGCTATATATAATGGATGTTAAAATTATCATCATTAATGGTGAATTAAATGAGAAAATTTATAAGGAGTAACTAGAGAGTTTCATTGTTAAATAAAAAGAAAACATAGTTTGCAAAACTTATGTATTTTCTTGTTGACGTTTAACAAACTCCTAAATAATGACACGAAAAATGTGAAAGTGTCACTAACAAATTATGACTGTCATATTAATAAATATGACAAGTGTGTTCATATAAACTAACTAGATAATTGAGTATCAGAATTTGTTTATATGCAAATGATATGTTAATATTTGAGACTAATACTGTGAGTATTAAATCCATTGATAAAATATTAACTTATGAGATGAAAAACTTCGGATTAATCAATCATGATTAAGAGGTCATGTGATGATATTAAACTATCTCAAGCACATTATGTGAGATGAGTTATAAATAATTTAATACTTGTGAAAAGGGATTTCATAATTCAATTTAATGAATACCTTGTGTGCAATACGAGAATAAATGTGATATAGTATCACAATTTGAGTATGCTCATAAAATTAGATGTCACGCATATATCGTAAAATGCAAGAGGTTATACATCGTCTCTTTAGTTAATAAACTAAGGAGGTACATGAGCAATCTTAGCAAGATTCGTTGGGATGCATTAATGAGAATGCTTGAATCTTGATAGAATACATACATATATGCATTATATTTGAAAAAATTTCAAATGATCCAGGAGGGATATAGTAATGCAAATGAAACTTCTGATTTAGATGAATCAAAGTCTATAAGCGGATATGTATTCAATTTCGGAGGCACCGCTATTTCCTGAAAATCTTCCAAACAAACGCGTATAGCTCAATCCACTATGAAATTAGAGTGCATAGTATTGGATAAAGCTAGTAAAGAATTTGAGTGGTTTCACAAAATTCATGGAAGATATTTTAATATGACTGAAAATTGTGTTAGTCATACATAAAATGCAATAATCAAGCGGTGATACACAGAGCTCAACAAACTCTATGTATAATGGTAAATTCACGACATAATTGTTGTTGTTGATACAATACCTAGAGACATCTACTTTCAAATAGAATGGACTTTATGAAGTCAATAGATAATCCTGATTCCGGATATTAAAGGTTTATCTAGAGAGTAGTATGTGCATCGAGGGGAATGGGCTTAAAGCCTAAATTAGACTAAGTTACCTCGTACGGAAACCTAACCTGGCGACTGGAGATCCCACGGACCAGGTTCAATAGGACAACCAGTCTTGGCTAACTTAAAAGAAAGCACTTAAGAGTATAACTCTATCCCATTCTTATGATGCAATAAGTGCAAGCCTACCGCGTTATTTTATAGGTTAAGAAAATGCTTTTAATGACGTCTATATCTTGTCAATACAAGTAGAGTATGGTAGGATACTCTTGATAGATGCGGTCACCTATGTTAGTGTGAGCTGGGTCGGCTCGTTGAGAATTTCTTTATAGGCTGGAATTCTCTAAAGCACTCGCATAACCAAGAATGTTCAGGGCCAAAACGAACACAACCGAGAACTTGAAGCAAATCGGTTTAATGCTGTGATAAGTTTATTGTCTTGGTTTACACCAACAGTCGACGGTTCAAGATGAAATATTTCACCGATTGGCTAAGTAAATCCGATAATCTTTAACTAGGGAAGGTTCAAGATGAAATATTTCACCTATCCCGATGCGGTATTATACCTAAAGAATACTTCGACATAATATGTCCTGTTATACAGGACACGAAGAACTATTTTATTCATGTGGGGGATTGTTGGATTTTACAATTTATATGTGAATAAAATTAATTAAGAGTAATTAAGGGGTTGCGTCTGTTCGATCTGAAGAGGTACCCTTTGGACCGAAACAGTGCAATCCAAGTGATGTGTCTCTTGCGAATAGACATTTATGTGCCTATAAATAGGAGACTTAATCTGGCCAATTAAGTATCCTTTTTTCAGACAATAATAAAAAACTACTCTCTTATCTACTTTAAAATTATGTCAAATCTTCTATTTGCTTCGGTTCGCCGTGGGTTCATTATTTGTGCAAATAATGAACAACAGACTGTTGTATATTGGGAGACTACCAGGAATCAAACTGTATGCACCGTGGCAGCCCCGGAAATATTGTCTTAAGGAAATTTGTTTCAGCAAGCCTCAGTCTAATTTCCTCATTTTTTACGTAAAGATTGAAGTGATCTTTGGTTTCGATACAAGTAAGTATTTCTCACTATTTTTTGTGTTAGATCGAAATATTTAATTACACAGATTGTTAGACACCAACAATTATTACGTACCCTGTCATTAGATTAGTGATAAACTTTAACAAAATGTAGGACAAGACTCTCTCCATTGTCATATTTTTCAAATTATATTTTTAAATATTTTATTTGAACTCACAAAAATATTTAAAAATTAGTCAACACAATCTAATGTGTAACCCTTCCCAGCCATTGCGTGTGTGGGGCGGACCCAGGTAGGGGCCAGTGGGGTCTATAGCCCCCACTCAAAAAATATATATATTTATATATTAGTAATGGTTAGTATTCTTTGCAAAGTTTACCAATTGGCACACTGGATGGAGTGTTCCTTGATTTCTACAAGGTAGGTGTTCGAATCCCGTGAGTCACATTTACCGTTTTTTGAGAATTAAAACCTAATTTGTTCCACAAAGCATTCGAACGCAGCTGCAAGCCTGCAAAGGATTTGGCAGCCTCTCAATTTTTCTTTTTCACTAACCATCCTAACCAACCTGCAAAGGACTTAATTATCTTATCATCTACGAAAATTGAAATATATTATCAATAAACAGATATACATATCATATCAAGTCTTTTTTTTCTTTAGCAATTTTAATTTATTTTTTTTCTTAATATTTTTTCGTCGATTTTTTTTTTTATTTCTTAATAACTATCAAGAGAATTCAAATTATTTTTTATAGTAAGGTTTCTTCATATTAGTTTTTTATTTAATACATTACTACACAATTATTTTGTCCCCACCCCAATATAAAAATATTGATCTAACTCTGCCCCGCCTATTATAGACAGATTTCAAAAAAATAAAAAATCGACACGGTCAATTGTGAATGTAATTGATGCTACTTGAAATTGTAATTACATAGATGTTTTGAGTTCTTTTGGTGTCATAATGGGGTATCATATATAACTAAAGATTATTTTTTTTCAAATTTCACTTCCTTTTTTTGGTATCTCTTCATACATTTTCTCGTGAATGAAGTATGAATTTTAAGTTAGACTATTTGATTGGGGGTTTTTTTTTTTTGGTATTTCGATTATTTAGCATATAATTTCAGCCCCCACTGGATCAAAATCCTGGATCCGCGGTGTGTCGGCCATCATTCACCAATCTAATTTTGAACTTGAACTAATTCAAATTCAACTCATAAAACCCGATATGACTGACAACCATATCAATGATACTTGTGAAAAAATTCAAAAGATAAACAAATACAATTAAGATAGACATGCAAATAAAATAAGAATAATTGTTTCACCTAAATTTGTCTTCATCATAATAAATAGATTCGCAATAAAATAATAATGAATTATGTTATTATGTTACCGACACATTTCTCTTAAATCTTTGTTGACCATGGTAAGTGGACCAGATAACATTATTGAATTAATGTTAATTTAATCATATGTGTAATGCATAATGTTTGATATGATTTATCCCTATGTCATTTGAAAAAAAGCATTTTCCTTTCTGTAAAAGTTTTAAATCAACAAATTACATTTTTCAGATGGATAATGTAATTTACCATCGAAATTGAAAGTGGGCATGAATAGTGTTAGGGGGATTAAATGCAATATTTGTCATAACATAGGGATACATTGTCATATTTAACATAAAATAGACAGTAATTAAAGTGCCGTGTATATCGTAACACAAGGGGGTAAAGTGCTACATATAAGAGAGGCTAAATTGCACTTTTTGACATTTTTAAATCCCCCTAACACTATTCATGCCCCCTCTGTAAATATGAACATAAAATAGACAATTTAGCCTCTGTAATCTTATAAAAGTTTCACACCACCTTTTTGACATTTTTAAATATGAATTTACCCCCTCTGTAATCTACACCTTTTATAAGATTACAGGCTAAATTGCACTTTTTCAAATCACAGAAAGGTAAATTGAGAATTATTTAAATCACGGGGGTAAATTTTAAATCAAAGTAGTTAATTTTAAACTTTCACTCAAGATTGATTACATAGAGATGATTTGACTAATAGGTATATATATATATATATATATATATATATATATATATATATATATATATATCTAATAATTATGATATATAAATTGTATAATAACTAAACCGTCAATTAAACTATAATGTCAATTATGATATGATAGTACAATATATATATAGTATATCTGATATCTCAATCAAACACGTACTGTCACTTCATACAAAAATTATATCTATCCAAAAATGACTTCCCAGCCCATGTTAAACTTTGATTTCTTAGTCATATATAATACGTTATTATCAATATAATTTGATACGTACATCTGTTGTTGATCTCAATCTAATTAATGTCTTTCAGTATTTCACACTTAAATAAGTCACTCCCTCAAATTTTTAAATCTAACAAGTGGAGAATGAAGACATTCGTTTAAGTAGATGTCTTAAATGGAGACAATTAATCTTATACATATTATATTATATTAGTATATTATATTAGTATATTATATTATATTTCATAACAAAAATTACGTACTCTAAATACATGCTATGCTGGGGGAAGTTGCGTTTCTGATGTACTTCGTCTTATCATTTAGATTTTACGTGTACTTAACGACTAATCTTGATTAGTTTATTAGTATTGATAAGCCGAAACCTTAATCGCAAATTGATTTGATATTTTAATTCTTTAATATACGAGATATATTTTCAAAGGTAAATCATGGATGCCTTTAGCATAAGATCTAATTATAATCTTTTTTCTCACTTACAAGGTATTATTGTTAAAAAAATCTCAGATATGTCATTGTAACGTTTGTAATATTTATTAAAATTTTAGAATTTGGGTTTCATTTGTAATATCTTATAAAATTACAAAACTGATAATTTAAAGCTGCCTCTAAATTATTTGATAATTATATAACCGTCGATAGAATTTCTATAGTAATTAAATTATTGAACTAATATTATTGGAATAACTAATATACGAAATAAGAGAAAAAAGTGCATTTGATATATCAACTCAAATTTAATAAGTAAAAGTAAAATATAAAAATAAATAAATTATTTGTCAAACAACTTTTTTTGCTATATATTCACAGATATATAAAATTTCAATATAACATTTTATGAGATACATTACAAAAATATCATATACATATCCATTAAAAAATTAATTTTAAAATTGAATAAAATTTTAAACATTTTTTTTTGTGTGTTTGACTAATAATAGAAGATAATTTTTCTAATTAAAATAACAAGACAGTCAAGATTATTAACCATCACAACAAAACAAAGTAGAGAAAGAACAAAATTGAAAAAGAAAAAACTCAATTGGTTTATGGCTTATAAATAATCTATTTTACTATTGACACGACAGTGATAATTGACAAATTTCAAATAATATTTCCCTGAAGCAACCTGGCCCAATATCATGTTTAATACTAAAAATCTGTCAATTAAAAAAAAAAGGATGTGGACTTGTTACAATCAAATCGTCCTTATAGTCAACAAACAACATTTAGAAACACTCGACATTGATAAGATGTTTCCTATTTACTTAATTAGTTAAGCCAATGCCATTCTCAACTTGACTGTCCTGTTTCTATTTGTACGTACATGGGACTTGACCCTAATATTATTTCATTGCGACCATTTTAGCTATCTCAAATGTATGATGTTCAATTTCAATCTCTGTAATTTAAAAATTAGTATTTTATTTCTTGTGAAAATTCTAATGAAGTAATTTACATTCTCCGAAAGTGTAACCCACTTATCAAATTGGAGAATGGACATATTAGAATTCATCACATGGAGGATTGGGCTAAATTCACTTACTTGACTTGAACATAACTTAACCTCAAAAACTAGCTTGTAAGATGAGGATTGTCCAATGCCTTATAAGATGAATTTAACTATTGTTTTCAACCAATGTGGGACATTTAGTCTCGATAATGGGCATGAAATGTATTTTGTAACATAGGGAGCAAAGCGCAACATTAAGCATGACACATAAAATAAATTGTCATATTTATCATAACACTCAGTGGTTAAGTGTCATATATAAGAAGAGTAGTTTTGTCAATTCGTATTTTTTTAGTTTAAAAATATCAGAGAGGCGGTGTAAAACGTTTATAAATTACAGGGGAGTACATTATTCATTTTCAGATCACATAAAGATAAATTGAATATTATAAAAATTATAGGGAGTAAATTGTCATTAACTCTATATATAACTGATAGTAATTAATTGCTAATAGCGAATAGCAATGGGAGAATGCTAGTAAATTAGTTATTAAAGTGGGAGTGCTTGAATATCAGTAGATGTGTATATGAATAATTTTTGGTGGTGGTCTAAATTGAGTGGATCCAGGATTGTTGTCTAGAATACAAACAACATTTGGTGATATAGGCTAGAAGTCCATACATTGTTGAAGGTAGGCAAAATTTCATTTTTTGATGTAAAGTGGATGCATTTTAAAATTGGTCTTTTATTCTGGTATCTCGACAATATATATTTTTTATTGTGTTATCATCGTCAATTTCAGTTCTTATTGTCGGAAATTTCAATTATCGCCGGAAATCATCAATTTTTGTTTTAATTGACTGGAAAATTAATTTTTTTTGGTCGAAAGTACCAATTTATGTCTAGTCTGACCGAAAAATTTAATTTTAATCAAAAATATCATTTATCAAGTGACACTAAAAAATCAAGAATTTCATATTCTGACTCCACGATTTGCAAGTCTAAGTCATGTGATAGGTCAAATATGACATAAATTGATGATTTTTGACGATAATTAAAAAAAATAGATTATAAGGACTAAAATTAATGATGATGATACAATAAATGACGTTTATTGCCGAGGTACCACAATAAATAACCAATTTTCAAACGCAACCACGTTAGAGGACCAAAATTAAAATCTTTCCGTCGAGGCGCTACGATTAAAAAAAAAACACTTGTTCAAATTTGAAAAGGGCGCCAATATATTATTTAATTTAGCGAGATCCCCATATATGGTTGGCTGGTATTTGAGTTTTTCCTTTTCTTTGATTCTTGATTGGACGCTCGGCTCATCAAATTGACGGGTCATATGATATGATGTGCTGAAATCATGAATTTTTAGAAAAAATAATTAGAGTATTAAATACTGAGAAACTGAGAGTATTTTTCATGGTACACCAAATTTCATTTATATCACCAAATTTACATGTTTTTAATCTTCCATCCGAAATCAACAATTCACCATAACACCAAAATTTATTGAGATTTAGTTTTAGCCTTTTATGGTGGTCAACCCCCATATCAACATTTCACCAAATATTTTGGCGAAGGAATTTCCATCTTCCATCCTTTCATCATTGAGATAATTGCATTTTTGGTACACAGCTATATGTCAATTCTCACTTTTAGTACACAAGTTTATGTGTCCAACACATTTGGTACACCTCTTTAACAAAATTCGACACATTTGGTACAACCGTTAAATAAATTACAAAATGACCGTTAATTCAATCACGTGACATCACGTGCCCGTTAGTTCGATACATTTGGTACACCTCTTTTACCAAAAAAAAAAAAAAAAAAAAAAAAAAAAAAAAAAAAAAAAATTAAACTTGATAAACTTTTATAAAAATTATCATATGTATTTATTATATTTATCATATCATATTTATATAATGATAAAAAATATGTATTTATTATTTATATGACATGTAAAATATAATAAACTATATAATGTCATTTATAGTTTAATACTGGAAGAAGAATAAAATATAATAAAAAAGTTTATCAAGTTTCAATTTTTAAAAATTATTTATAAAAATAGTTTATTATTTATAAAAATTATTAAAAAATATGTATTTATTATTTATATGACATGTAAAATATAATAAACTATATAATGTCATTTATAGTTAATATTGGAAGAAGAATAAAATATAATAAAAAAGTTTATCAAGTTTCAATTTTTAAAAATTATTTATAAAAATAGTTTATTATTTTTATAGTTTATTATTTAATAAAATTATTAAAAAATATGTATTTATTATTTATATGACATGTAAATAATAAACTATATAATGTCATTTATAGTTTAATAATGCAAGAAGAATAAAATATAATAAACAAGTTACTTTAATTTATCATATTTATAAAAAATTATTAAAAAATACGTATTTATTATTTATATGACATGTAAAATATAATAAACTATAATGTCATTTATAGTTTAATATTGGAAGAAGAATAAAATATAATAAAAAAGTTTATCAAGTTTCAATTTTTTTTTTCTTTTTTTTTTTTTTGTAAAAGAGGTGTACCAAATGTGTCGAACTAACGGGCACGTGATGTCACGTGATCGAATTAACGGTGTTTTTGCAATTTATTTAACGGTTGTACCAAATGTGTCGAACTTTGTCAAAGAGATGTACCAAATGTGTTGGACACATAAAGCTGTGTACCAAAAGTGGGAATTGACCTATAGCTGTGTACCAAAAATGCAATTCTCTCTTTCATCATTTCACTATTTTTTACACAAAATCCTATAGTTACAACAAAATATAGAGGGAAAAATAGGATTTAGTGAATTGCCCTCATTATGTTAATTAGCATAAAAAATGATTATTTCAACTGATTTCATGTGATTACCAACTTATTGACATATTTATTATAACTACATTATTATTAACTAATTTGTATATATTTAGCTATAAAATTTTAAATAATTTGTTTGTTTTTATTAAATAAATACACTAATTATTATTAATAAAGGTGTAATGACTTTCTTACAAATGATATGCACATTGCATTTATGTTCAACTTGATTTGATATTTGATCAATTTTGAAAATGTGTTAGAGTTTGATTTAATTTGAAATAAATTAAGTTCAAATAAATTTTCATTGAACTAAATATAGTTCGACCTTGAATCGAACTTCAAAAACTAATATACGCATTATAGGTGAGAAAGATAAATTGAATTTTACCTTTCTAGTGAAAATCCTTTCATGATGTCACATATTTTTCATAATTAACCAACCAATTTTATAGTGGTTGTATTCGTTAGTTTAACCTAGTTGTACTTCAAATATATTCAAATTAAATACATATAGTATATTATTTGGTGTAAATTTCACGATGTTACTTGTTTTTCAAAATCAACCCACCAATTTTATAGTGGTTGTATTCGTTTGTTAAATCTAGTTGTTACTAATACAAACTTCAAATAGATTCAAGTTAAATATACATATAGTATATTATTAGTTCAAATTATACTTTTGTATGAAATTTATCAACAAAATTGTAGAAAATGTCCAAAACTAATCAGTAATTTTGGATTTTTAGTCTCAAGCTATATCACTTAACTATATTCATCCCGTGATTTTATATTCTTTTGGAATATCGTTCAACTTGCTACATGGTTGCTTACGTGTCAAGACGTGGTAAATTTTAGTATGAATAATTATACAATATTGCAGAATTCGTCCCAAACTAATTACAAATTTTGGTTTTTCGTCCTAAACTATATTCATTCGCCGAATTTCGTCTCGCAATTTGTCATTTTGCATGAATTTATTCCATTATTAAATTTCTAATTTAATGGAAATGCCGATTCATCTTTTACTTTTTTATGGGACAAATGGCAATTTATTTACTGTGATATTCATAATGTTCAATTTACCCCATGTACCCCCTGTGATTTAAAAAAGTATTTTATCTCCTTGAACCGAATAGTTTAACTCAATTGCATAAATTGAGAGTGGACATGCAAAGTGTTTTATAACATAGTGGGTAAATGCTACATTTATTATAATACATGAGGTAAATTGCTACATTTATCACAACACAGAGGTGAGGGGTGGTAAACTGTCACATTATCATACCACATGGAAGTAAATTGAACATTATGAATATCACATGGAAGTAAATTGCCATTAACCTTTTTTTAAGAGAAAAATAGTATGGAATTTTGTAATTCCTGCGAGCTTTTGAGAAAAAAATATCATAGATCAGTTCATTAGAAAAAAATTGTGCATTTTTTTTGTATTAATAAATAATAAATATTTATATTTAGTTTGGAACAAATTCTTTTTTCCCATGTCATTTCAATTACGGGATGGAAGTCGGCATGTTGATATAGTTTGGGACGTAAAATCAAAATTTGTAATTAGCTTGAGCGAATTCTGCAATCTTATATTATTGTTTATGCTAAAATTTGCCACGTGATGACACGTAAGCATCCATGTGGCAAGTGGGATGATAAAATTACGGGACGAATTTTGCTAAGTTATATAGTTTGAGAAGAGAATTCAAAATTACTAATTAGTTTGAGACATTTTTTGCAATTTTGCCAAATTTATCACTATATATATAAAAAGGATTATTTCATTTTTGGTGTCACTAATGTAGTTCGTTGGCATTTCTAACCTGCAATTTTTTTGGGCTGGCACATTTGGTGCGACAACTTCAACATTAATAGTAATTATGATACCAATTAAGGCCCAATTCCATGTATGACCCGAAATCCCCTCATACGGGCTAATTTAAATAAAATTAAATTCTTGTAGCGTTCTCGTGGCTCGGGCTCACAATATTTTTCCTTGTTACTGAAGATAGGAATAATTTTTTTTTGTATAAAAATCAGGGACGGAACTTAGAGGCACACCTCCGTTATTTGAGGGCCGGCAGGATACAAAATTAAAATTAAGTTATTTCCTTCAGAGTTAAGTTGTTGACGAAAAAATGCAGAAAACACGTTTCCTATTCTCTACAATAAATACTAATTAAGGTAGAGAATATATGTCTTATATTCATCAAGTTCACCTCTATTTTCTTCTAGCAAAATAGTAAATTAACATGTCATCTGCTAATTCAACTTATTTATTATTGAAAGGAGTTAAATATTATCAACATATGATTGGTCTAGTGGAAGGAATTAGTCATTACTAAGTAACGAATCCAAATTCGAATCTTTGTTGAATGAGATCCCGACTTAATGTGTCCGACATGCCTCGAAAGAGAATAAACCCTTGAAAAAAAAAAAGCTAAATATTACTAAAAAATGAAAAGAAAAAAAGGGACATAAGTAACCAAATCTATGAAAACGAAAAGAAAAAGGAAAAAAAAAATTCTTATGAAAATTCTTGACATGCAAAAATAAAAGATTTTCGATTGCTCTTTTGCCGTGCATCGGTGCATGTGCATTCCAGTAGGACGCTTCCAGCCAGAGTTGGATTAATTGAGTCTCATCTTAATCAGGTGGAAATATAATATGATTAAAAGGTAATTCACTAGACGCACTACCAGAAAAATGAATTTTAGTGACAAAATATTAAGTGACATTGTTGAAATTATCACTTTTTGCATATATTTCGTGATAAGAAAATTAGTTTTGTCACAATAATAATAGTAACAAGTGCAATAGTGACAAAATATATTTTTAAGTTGTCACTAATGGCTATTAGTGACAAGTTTATGGCACTTAAATTGTCACTATTGATAATTAGTGACACCCTTTCAGTGACAACTTAGTAACAATAAATATTGTCACTATAATTTAGTGATAACTTTTTAGTTGTCACTATTGGGGTATCCCTAAATGTCAATAGTGATAACTTTTTCACATTTCTTGTCACTAATGTGTCTATATACATCACTCTAGTGACAATATTAAATTTTTTGTCACTTTATCATTTACTATTTTGTCACTAAAATTTAATTTTTTTTTTAGTGACGTATGGCCAAAACTTCGTATTAATTAGCTCATGTATATATGTTCACTTGAATTAATTAATTAAGATTAGGACAAATTTAATTATATAAACTGCAGCTACAACTGATTATCGATACTTAAGTTTTTAGCCAGACATCTACAACGAAATCTACCATGCATTGATATATATGTCTCCCATTTTATACATTCGTAATATAAAAATTCTAAAGGTCTCTTAGGTCTAGTTTAGCATATATATATGCTATAAGTTCATTTACAACACCAACGAATTATTGATCAAGTGAAATATTAATTCATTACTATATAAAGGTAAATTTTGATGGATTTTTCATAAATATTTACATGTTTCGCTCGAAATTTTGATCGAATTAGGCCGTCGAAAAAAGTATGAATGATGAATTCAGGTTGGAATTCCCATTGAAAAATATTCTCACGTAATGTATTTGATATATCTCAGAAGAAATTAAATCAGGTCTAAAACATGAATCATTTGAGGGAAAAAAAAATAACAATAATTTAATTAAGTACATACATCTATAACAATGTGAATGTAAAAAATATTAACTTTGGCATAAATTGACCTCACGATCGCACAATATCTTAGTTTGTATCCAAATTCTATAGACACCGTAAAACATGAGTCTTCACGCACGGGACCACCCCAATTAATTTAATTCCATTAGAATTTTGTCTCCATATATACTCATGACCCAAAATAATTGCACATATCCATATTTTGGCATATATACCAAGTGATGATATTGTTTATTAAAAAATTATTAAAATAACAAATATAAATAATAATTAGCTGCATGAAACTGCCAAAATTAGACTGCCCACCACCCCTACTTTCCACCTCTAACATAGCAAAAATCTCTTCATTTTCACTTATTAGATCATTTCATCCAAATTCCTCATAGATTCCTATGTAAAATATTAACTTCTCCTAATTAACTCGGATGTAGACTTGCCATCATCATTCATTCATTAATTCCCATCTTTCAATATATCTATTCCCTTGCATCAAAGATATAAATATTAGGTCTTCATTTCTTTCTTCAACAAGAAGAATTAATATATGGAGCAATCAAGATATTTGTTGTGGGCTAAGAGGAAATTACCCGATTCTTCTAATTCGTATGGCGATTCGTGGGAAGAACAAGCTTTTGCGGAAGATGCAGCTGGACCGCTCGGAGGGTGTGTTTGGCCACCTAGATCTTATTCTTGCAGTTTTTGCAGAAGAGAATTTAGGTCAGCTCAAGCTCTAGGGGGTCATATGAATGTTCATAGAAGAGATAGAGCTAGATTGAAACAATCCCCTGCTGCAGATGTTGGTGCACCTCAAAATCATGCTTTGAATCCTTGTACTTTCTTGTACAATAACCCTAACACTAATGAAAGTGTTAGGGTTTCATCTCCACCCCTTATGAAAGTAAACAATGAAGAAAAGACATCTACTTTTTCTTTGTTTAGTGGCACTCCTTTTGTTCAAAAAGGTAATTTGAATAATATAGTTCGATCCCCTCGACATCCATCTTGGTCAAGCTTTGTTGCGGAGAAAATAGATCGTAATGTTTTGGATTCGATAAAGAATAAGGAATCTACGACTAGGGAGACAGAATTTAGGGTTGAGAAAGAAGATTGTGTTACCGAAGATCGTTTGAATTTGGTCGTCGTTTGTGATCAAACGCAACCGAATAATACATGTAGTGATGAGGAAGTTGGTAGTTGCAAGAGGAGGAGAATTGATCAAGGGGATTACTTGCCAAAAATGAGTGCAATAGATAGATGTATTATTCTTCCAAATCCTGACTTTGTTGAAGAAGAATTGGATCTTGAGCTAAGGCTTGGTGATGCTCCAAAGGTGAAGTAAAACTACTACAAGTTAATTAATTGATTTTTTTTTTCTGAAAAAAAAAATTGAGAGAGAATGGCATTACTTGGTTTAGTTTGAATTGTTAATTTCAACAAAAAATGTTTATCTCCTTTTCTCTCTTTTAATTGTTTAGATAACCATTTAAGGCTTTTTCAATTACTTGAATATTATTAAGACTTTTCTTCTCCCACGCACGATCGAATTCTTGATGAAATGAGGTTTGTAATAGTTAAATGATTCATATATATCCTGCAATTAAAACATGTATAATTTCTGTTTTATATACATTAGAAAACATAGAGTTCATGAGCTTCACCTTTTAGTATCGATCATCAAAGTTTATATATATGACATATATAGTTAAATTACTTGTCATCTTTTTGTTCCTTCTGGCCCCAAAGATAATTAGACATGATTGTTTTTGTTTTTTTGTTTTTGGTCAAATTAGACATGACTGTATATGTACTATTTTCTGGGACCAAATGGTATGGAAGATCGATGAGAATATTTCTTGAATTTTCAGTGCATGTTTCATAAACAAATTTATTCAATTTGTTCTCATAGCCAGATCGAATTATTCAGCCTAAAAGATCTAGAGTGGTTTAATCTTGAAATAGTTACCTCAAAAATGGATTAAATTTTTAATAAATTTTCACCGAAAATACAAAAATATTTCTGTATTTTGGTCGATCGAGAACAATTTGTACTTTATGAAGTTTATTTAATTATATTTTTTTCTGATATTTCCAAAACTTTTGATATGTTTTTTTAATTATATATATATATATATATATATATATATATATATATATATATATATATATATATATATATATATATATATATGTCGGAATTATTCATGATCTCGAGAAAACAAGTATACATTTCATCATGTCCTTAATGGGGATAAATATGTCACTTCACTTCATTATCTCTATAATTAATTCCTCATCAATTAATTGCATGCCTAGCTACTTCAAGCAATTTATAAGGACTATTTTCCCTTCTTTTTACTATTTAAGATTTTTCATTAAAGAGTCTCTCTATCTCAATGAAAACTAACATAAATGGAATTTTCTTCTACAAAAATAAATAAATAAATGGAATTGAAGAAACTGACTGAAAATTTGCATGGAGTGCAGTGAACACATTTTCCCATTCTGTACTTCACTGACAATATTCTACCAGTATATATATATTTATATTGATCTAAAATTTTACTATATATATAACATTTGATTTTTTCATTTTCAAGTACACAAGATAAAGTCAGATACAACACAACATGGATTCCCTTTTTCTTTGTATTATTATCATTATGATCAGATCTGTTTGAAACTTTAATTGAATATAATTGCCATAAAGCATATAAATCCATACACTTGTGTTCTCTTATTTCACTTTTGTCCTTTCTTTTCTCAATCCTTCCAAAACTGCCACCAACTACAAGAGAATCAATTCATTTAACTATTCCAACACACACACAGAGACACACAAATAAATATATATTTATATATATACCCTTTCTATTATCAATGAGAATATTATTGCATCATGTATCTTGGGCGTTAACTACGCATTTTTTTGTTTGTTCTTCTGTGCGCATTCTATTCAGTCTTTATTTTATTTCTCAAATGGAGAATATAGAATTAATATATGTATGGAGGAGAATAAAGAATATTCATTATTCATTCATTTTTAATTATCAGTTTTCGAACCCTAACCCTAGCTAGCTGTAGCATTCCTTATTAGTTATTAATTACTGCATACTAAATTACTCATTTATGTTTTTATGTTTGGTATTTACTATAGGTTGTCAATTAAGTAAGACGTCAATTGAGTATTTCGGATCGGATCGGATCTGATCGGCTCTGATAAGCCAAGTCGATTTTAATAATTTGAGAGGTGGACTATGTGCGTGTAAAGATGGAATTTTGAAAAAATTGCAAAAATCGTTATATATCTAATGATTCATGGGAAATAGTCATTAAGATTCCGGTTTGACAAGTCTTGTAACTTAATTGATTTGATAATCAAATTTAATTTTTTTTTCTTGAGATCGATAATCGACTATAATTTGAGGGGTGGAATATGTGTTTGTACTTTGTAACGTGGAAATTTAAAAAAATCGCAAGAATCGTTATGTAGCTTCAGAGTACTAAGATTCCAACTGAGCAAAAATCTTGTAACCTAATTAATTTGATAATTTAATTAGTCCTATTTCAACCCGAAATTTTCCTAAACTGAGTCACTTACAGGTTATGTGTCTCAATTAATCGGAGAAAAATTACAATTTCAGTCTTATTTCATCTCCAAATTCTTAATTAATCCAAATTAAGTCACGTGCAGGTCATGTGACTAAATTAATCGAGGATTTTCCTGGCGTGTAGTCCAATCATCTTTCCATGTGGCAATTATGCATGTTGATGTAGATGTCATTTATGAAACTATGGGAGACGAGATACTTTGCGCACTTCTTGGACAAGCCTGAACCCTGGAGGAGATTTTATGTCATACCTAGCCCATCTCCCACAGTTGTAATCGATGGTTAATATCTCAGACATTTTTCGGAATATTTTTTGTGCGAGGAAAAAAAGAATAAAAAGGAAAAATGGAGGTTGTGAAGAACGAAGTAACATGTTTCGGAAACACCAAGGAAAAATTGTAATAAAAGTTACTAAATTTAGATAAATAACAGAGTTTAAGGCAAACAAATAGTTTCGGAGATTTTGAATAAAAAACAAATAGTTTTTGAATCAAGCCAATTTTCGCATGGATCAAAATAAAATTGAAATTGTCAAATTTAATTTGTTACATGGTATTTTTTTCCAATGTTCCTTCGATAAATGAGTCACATGACCACAACGTACGTGATTCAATATAGGAAAAATAAGAATTTCGGACAGAAATAAGACTAAAATTATCAAACTATTTTAATTAGGTATTACTGCATTTTTGGCACCACAATTATAGCTCGCTGACGTTTCTGTCTCGTATCTTTTTCGACTGACACAATTGGTGTCACAACTTCAACATCAGTGACAATTTTGGTTCCAATTGAGGTCCAATTTCAAAATTGGCCTGAAATCTCCCTTGTGCGGACCAGTTTTCATGTGACGTGCCTTGCATGTAGAGGATTTTGGGCCAATATTGGAATTGGATCTCAATTGACACCAAAATTGCCACCGTTGTTGAAGTTGTGGCACCAAATACGTCATCCCGAAAAAATACGAATACGGGACCGAAATGCCATCGAACTATAATTATGGCACAAAAAATGCAATAATTTCTGGTAATCTATATGATAAATTTTTTTATTGGGTAAAAAATACAACATTATTTATTCTCGTCTAGTTGTCATTTTATCACAATATAGAAAATTTATCGAGTTTGTTAAGCTCGACTAACTTATTTGTCAGCGACTCTTAATTATTTATTTTGCAATTTTCCCGTGAAATTTTATTATGACATAAAAATAAGTACATGTTAAGTTTGTCTAGTTACGCATAAAACGAGTATTTAGAGTGTTAAATTTACCACTGCTTATATATATAAAGTGACGTTTGATTGTTCTAGTGTAAGGAATTAATACCTTAACGTGAATTCAAATTCAAATCATAAATTTAAATTAGAACGAGTCCCAAATATATTTTAAAAATTATGATTAATTGGGTTCAATACAGATCCTTGTTGTCGATGAGTTGTGTTCCATGTTGCCATTGCCAGCACTAAACGAAGGCATTGCACTTGGGACTTATATACGCAAAAAATTGATTTCCACTTTCCCTTTACATACACATATATATATATATATATATATATATATATATATATATATATATATATATATATATATATATATGAAATTAATTATGCCTCTTCATAAGCTTATTTTTTGTCACATTTAATGCTTGATATATATTAAAAAGATCCGTGATTTCGATTCTTAAATATGGATGTAGTGTAAAAAACAGAAATTTCAAAGTATTGACATAATTTGGGAGTTTCTACATATTTTTTGCCTTTTCTCTTGTCATTTTCATCTAGTCATACATGTTCACATCTTGATTTAATTACATAGAAACATAAATATTTTCTCCACTTTGATTTTGTCGAAGTTCTGTACAAGTGTTTGTCCTGTTTAGGAATATTGTATATATTGATTTAATTAATTAATTAACTAGTACTTCTGATAAAATGCAGAGAGATTTAATGGGAGTTAAAATTAAAGGAGGGTACAGAGAAGGGGCACATGGGACATCACATATATGTCTGTTTCTGAGGAATTAATTAATTAATTCATTATAATTAATTAATTATATATATATATATATATATATATATATATATATATATATATATACATATATGCTATATGCAACTAGAATTTAGTGAAAGGAATGGGATGTAATTCCTAGCTAGAGTACTATATAGTATAGTTACTCTTTCTAGAGGTTTTGATATTTCCAAGATATTCACTAAAGAATGAAAGTTAGAGGAATATTAACTATTATTGGTTACAGAATTTAGTTGTATTGTTGTGAAGTTGTTTATAATTCTTTTGACAGCTATATATGTGAATATTTTTGCATGGCGATGGAGATCGATAATTAATTAATTAAGTACTACCTTTTATTTATTATTTATTGATTGATTTGAATACAGACTCTCTTCCCAAGAGGAAAATCCAAATTAAATTAAGATAGTGTTCGTTGGCGTATGATTAAAGACTCATATTTAGGATTTAGCACGAAATTAAGTTAATAATGGAACAAATAAATGAACTTGAACCAAACAAAGTATACTATGTCAATATGTGTCCTTGAATTATTTTACTCATTCTCAATTTGTGCCTAATTTGCCCGACAATTTCAATTTCTGCAGGAAAATGTTACGTAGATGACACTTAAAATTGAGAATTTTTCTATTGTAAAAGAAGATTTGTTCTTAATTTTTCATCCAATAACATAATCGCGATGAGCAAATACCTAAATTGGGTAAAGATTCGTCAAATACAAAATCAGCAATAATCTCAGGAAGATCTGATAAGGGGAAAGAAATATCAAATGCCACTTTAGCTAAATTATGAGCAACTGAATTACTATCCACTAAATTAATCTTTGACGTTTGTCTTATGTTTTGGGGAAATGTAATAACATTATATTCTTCATATAATATTTTTGTTTTGGAAAAATGTTAATTGGCCTTCATTTATTTTTATTTGTTTTGAAAGTTTTTTAGTTTGGATTATTTTTAAATCGTGATTTTTCTTTTTATCATGAACTTATTTGGAATTAGGACAAAATCATGACTAACTATAAATATTTTTATTTTTGTTGGTACGTAAATATTTTTGAGTTATTTTCTATAATTTCAAAAAATAACTGATGAAAGTATAAAAATTGTTGGAAATTTCTAATTTCAACTTATTTTTAATTTTGGAGATTTTATAAGTCTTGACTTAACTAATGTACGGTTAACTCTATGCAACATAATACTATCATTTGTCATTCGTGTGTCAGAAGTCGAGTTTATTTGACAAAAAATCATTATTCAGCTGAAATTAAAAAATTAATTAAATTAAGAATTGTAATCATCAATATTCGTTAAATATACCAACAACTGCGAATCAGCCTAAGTGGCATATGTTAAATATATCTTCACTTTAATTAGCTAAAATTTCAAAATTAAAGTAGTTTTATTAGAGTATCAAATTTAAAGGAAATCAATCTTTTACGTAAATTTGATAAATCTAAAGAACTGTTTGGTTTTAATTTTTTTAACCAAATTTAAAATACCTAGTCAAATTTACTAAATTCTCACGTACATGACATTATTATAAACATTTGTTACCCAATAATATTGTGGGTTTTTTCAATGCTTGTATTTAGTTTAACTTTGTACTTTGATAGTATTTTAAGATATTATAAAGAAAAAATTATTAAGCGGTATTCACCGGTCTCAAAAGAGTTATAAAATCTCCAAGAAAAGATCATTGGAATTAAAAAGAATTCCATAAATTAAAATAAAAAAAAAAAGATTCATTCCTGGCACAGAGGTATTGTAGATAATGTCACATATAATCATTAATATTTGTAATATCATAAGTAGTAAAATTTAAAATAATTGCGCGGAAAAGACAAAACTAGCTTCTTTTTTTTTAATATTTTTCAACTTGAAAGATAATTGTGGAAGTAATTTCATCAATTATATTTTAAAGTTATGGAATAATTTATATAAAAAGATTATTTAGTAAGTCATTCTAAACTAAGGGTGAGTTTGACTTAGCGATTCGAAAAGCAATTATAGGAGAATTAATTTTATTAAAATTATATTGATTATGGTAATAATTGATTATGATAAAAATTAATTATAGAATAACTGCTTTTGTAAAAGTAACACTTCGGTTGCTTCTAAAATAAGTTGATTTTTTGCTTCTCGAGATCCGAAAAGTGATTATGATCTTGGGGGCCAAACATTATGAAAATCACGATTGAACATAAGTAATTTTAATAATCAGAGCCAAACACTTCAAAAATCACAATAGAGATGTAAAAGTGATTTTAAGAGTTTCAATCGCTGGCTAAACTCACCCTAAAACAACTAAAGTATTGTATATTTTGTATGGCCAAGTAACAACTAGAGGCCCAAAAACCAGTAAGCCGAACGGCCTACTTCTTCATAAACCTTTTAGCATAATTATTGATAATTCATAGTAGCTCATAATCCACACACCCTCTAGTAAGCCCAAATTTCATAGGGGCCTAACTAATGCCTTGTTTTTCATTGAGGACCAATATTAGCTAGCAAGCCCATTACGGCGTTCTTCAAAACAACATTAATTAAATATTGCCTTATTTAATTAATTGTCAATTAATTAAAGAGATCAATTGAGCATTGTGATTTATTGGAAAATAAAAAATAAAAATAAAAAAAGGAGAGAGAGAGAGAGAGAGAGGGTGAGAGAGAAATAAATTGAGCATTGTGTATAGAATATTGCGAATGAGGAGTACTTTAAGTAATTAATTATACTTACAAGTAATTAATTATACTTGCAAACTACGACCCAAACGCACGTATTTAAGCAAACCTTAGGGAATTCTAGGGTGCCGCTACGTTAGGTGCCGCTAATATCACATTATGTGGTATTACCACACAATGTGTGTCACATTAGGTGGTATAAGTACTATAGAATGTGACACACATTGAGTGGTAATACCACCTAATTTGGAATAAATACTACATGATGTGGGGGTCATATTAAACATATGGGGTTAATACTATATAATGTGATCATGTACTGTCACATGTGGAGATCATACCATACAATGTGATACACATTGTGTGGTAATACCACCTAATGTGGTATTAGCGGCACATAACGTAGCGGCACCCTAGAATTTTCCATATTATACATCTTGCATTTATCATTATAATTTATTTGTATAATTTACTTCTACGTTATGAATGTCAATAATTAGTTACTTTTTCAAAAGAAACGGTAAAAAATATCCTTTAATTAATGTCATTAGTCTTTGTATACTCTATTTTATTGTGTAAATCTAAAAATAAAAAATTAGAAAAAAATGCATAATCAAATATGACAAGTAATTAGAAATATGAAAATTTTAAAAATGTGTCAATTAATTTAAAAAAAATGACGAAATAGCCGCTGTTTA
Organism: Penstemon eatonii; assembly: GCA_038501285.1. Taxonomy (NCBI): domain Eukaryota; kingdom Viridiplantae; phylum Streptophyta; class Magnoliopsida; order Lamiales; family Plantaginaceae; genus Penstemon; species Penstemon eatonii. The sequence continues at coordinate 71,347,347 of CM076710.1, forward strand.
ACATCAATTTACTATTTAATTCTTACCTAACAGTAATTTTTAGTATGTGTAAAAATGATTCTTATTTAATATGAATTTTGTTCGCTCGACACAATTTGTGAAGAGTCACCTTTTGACAGGTTGAGGAGGCAAGAAAATATTTTAGACTGTAAATTTTCATTTTGTAAAATTTAAATATGTTTCCGATTTAGGAATATGTCGTTAATTCATTTTCGTTTCCCTTTTTGGCGTGTGTTTGTTAGCTTTTATACTTTAATTTAGATGTGCTTCCGTAAGCTAATTAAGCACGCTGATTTTGTCATCTAAATATCTCCCTCTTTTTCTTAATTTCTTAATTAAATGTGTATGCTGTTGTTTAATGTACGTGCCGACACACAATTAATAAGTATCATCATCTAATTAACATTAATATATCAAGTAATTAATACGCAACGTCACAATATCAAGTGACATGCTTATCGATATTTGACGCTGTCTCCTCGTGCTTTGCTTTGAGGGTACAAGTGTGAAATATGTACGTACGACTATTAACATTTTATAACAATAAATAATTGTAACATCGATCGATATTCATCATAATACTATAATTGTAGTTAATATCTAGTTAGCTCAAGTGATAATTAAGGTTCTAAAAGCTCTACAATATTTAGTGATGAATCCACCTTGATTAAGTATGATAACTTAATTTATAAATCATGGTTATTACTTATTTATTTAGTAAATTCTATGTTTATGTAGCAATTGTAATTATCTTTTAATTAGAGCAATTGGCCTCCGTCATTACCTTTTTTTTTAAATGATATTACATCATTATATCAATCATTGTATCATGAATTTATTTAACCGTTATCAACAAATACAGATTCGAACCCAAGATTTCTTGCCCTATTGATCTTGGAGCCTCAACTTTTGTCACTAGGTTGCGACCTCATCAACTGAGTCATTAGCTAGCTATTTATGACATACCCAAAACAAAAAGAATAGCCTAAAACTTCTCATTATTTATTCTAATACAATGCTCAACTTTAGGAATATATTTAATCCCAAAATTTAGGAAATTATCCCCTTTAGTCTTTCTTCTTGAAGGTTTAAGTACAATTTTAATGATACGTAACGACATCATAGCCACCTATGCGCATGATTGATGTACAATTAATATTGTGCCTTAATCTATTAGCCCATTAAATATCTAATACGACACTTTTAGCACGCTTGCTCTAGTTTTTGACAAAAATCTAGCACACACAAAATGAAATTCTCAACCGCCCATTGACCACACCTCTAATCATATTAAAACCCCCAATTCTCAACTTCATTTATCCCTTCATTAATATTCTCAAACTCTATCAATCGCAATGAACATCGATGATTTTGTGCATATTTTGGGCCGCACGAGGGGTTATAGGTGCGCATTTTGTAAGCGAGGATTCTCCAACGCGCAAGCTTTAGGAGGACACATGAATATTCATAGGAAGGATAGAGCTAAACTTAAGGAGTTTTCGGGCGAAAATTTGCTTTGTTTGGACATCACAAAAAACATTGATTGTGAGGAAATTTCTGACTCCGGTGAAAAAATATTGAAGTCATGTCCTAAAGTTGATGATGTTCTTCAAGAAGCAAATCATGGTCATGTAGATCTGGAACTTAGATTGGGACCTGAGCCTTTTGATGCAAAGACAGAGCAAAAGTCACAAAATCGAGATGTATAAAAAAGGTTATGTAATTGTAGTATACATTACAAATGTAGTAATTAATGTGTTTGCCATGACTTTAATTAATTATTATATTTATAACGAAAAGCATAGAAGCATATATGTTGCAATGACATTTTGATGCAAATGAGGGCATGCTTATAATCTAATTTCTGCAAACATAATTAGGAATTAATGTTAATTTATGGATCTTTAATTAATTTGGTTATTATTTGGCTTGATCTAGAAATCAAACATATAAGTGCCACGGCTTTTTATTTTTTAACATGAAATTAAATTAATTATTTTCATGGAAAGGTGCAATTTCTGCAGCCAAATCATAACGGATTCATGCTGACTAATAAAAGTAGTAGTAGAATTAAGCAAGCTATATATATGCAGGTATACAAAAAGAGGTTTGTATGCATGCTTAGTAATTATTATGCCATCTGATTATTGATTACATTAGTCCGTACAAACATATTAATGGTATTAATATCAAAATGGCAGCAAGTAATAGGCATGGAATGAAGATCAATTAATTCATCATTCATTTATTTTTCATATTGTTTTGTTACCTTTTTTCAATAACGTTTTTTTTTTGGGGGGATGATGGGGAACGGGAGTTTCGCAAAATTTAATTATTTAGTGGAACAAATTTTGATAGAGAAAATGCTCTTTCTAGAACTATGATTTACCCCATCTATGTAATCTTTAAATGACAATATATTGTGTGGGCGGGTGGGTTGATCTTGGATGGGTTTAGACGGGTGTGAATTGGTCTGAGTTGTATCAGGATAACACATGGTTTGTGTATGTTTTGAATTTCTTGTCGAACTTGAAATTATATTCGTATTTTGTTTGATTAATTAATGAATCAAGTTCAAATGATTTTTTATTGAACGAACTTGAGTTGAATACCGGATAGCTTAATATATACTTTCATATATATTTTGTCAAAGTTTTTAATTTCTTAATTCGAGCTCGAACCAAGTTAAAAATTTATGAAACGAAAAATAGTTTTTAAACTTATTTTAATTTTCAGTTCTAGTTGGACCTCTCGGAACAATTTCGTTGTTGTTGCGGGTCAAAATGAACAGGATAAATTAGGTTTAGATAATATTTGCCTCCTAAAGAATGGGAAATGAACCATTACCTCCTAGTTATATATGTTATTATTTCATGGGTTATTATATTTATTTCTATTTTTGTTTTGTAATTCTTTGTAATTCGATTTATTAAATTTAAATTTACACTAGTAAAATGAAGAAAAAAATTATACTTTTTTTCTTCATATTAATAATTTATGAATAAGAATTGATATATTACTACATTCAAATTATCAAAATCAACAAATTCACAACCAAAGCTTTTATCGTTCACGCTATATGAATTGATGTAGATTTCGAACAGTTATAATAAAAAAAAAAAAAAAAAAAAAAAAACTAGAAAATTAGACGTGTAGTTCTTAGCATGAATTTGAATCTCGTGTCGATTAAGAATTCGAAAAGCTACTAATTTTTTTAAATAAAAATAAAAAAAGATAACAATTGTTTAAATAATAAGGAGGTACAAATATAATAACCAATTGGAATAATAATGGGTATAAATATAACATGTTGTGAATTAATAGCGATATAACTATATAATAATTTTTTTTAATCTGGGAACTTTTTTCGCAAGAAGTATGAAAAAAATTCACCAAAAAGAATACAATTGCATATAAAATATAAGCTTCATAAAAAAATTGATACGAACAATAATTTGCATAATAAATGGAATGGTAATTTGGCAGAAAAATGTAACCTTTACTACAATAAAAATGAAAAGATAAGTATTACAAATAATATTTTAAGGGATAGACTGAATTTAACGCAATAATTTAGTTTTTGTACTAGGTATATACTTAAGTTTTATAACAATAAGTGGTGTACTGGGGTCTGGGTACGTACTACATTTTGATTCATTCAGTAAATTTACTACCTTAAAATTGTTGGTGATTTTATATTTTACATTTCTTTTTATTACGAATTCTACACCCCATATTATTTTTCTTGTACGATGGATTGCTTAGGCCATCTCCAAGAGCTATGCTAAAACTCAAATTTTAAGAGTTTTGCTAAAAAAATGATGAAAATTGTTCTCCAAGAGCATTTCTATAATTTAAGAGTTGCTAAATTTTATAAGTTTGGCTTGCCAAATTACCCATGGCCAAATTAGAATTGCTATATGCAATTGTTTGTAGGAAAACACAAAAAACTTTTATACTTTTATGCAAAACAATAAATTGGAGGCATTGCTAATTAAATTAATAATAAATTTAAATTCATAGTTTGTACTAACTAAATCCATATTGCTTGTACATTCAAATACATATTAATTAAATTCAAATGCATACAAATTTGAATAAAAATTTTAAAATTCAAATTTTATAATTTGAATATCATTATAAAAAATTTGTCACTATTGACAAATAGTGGAACCTCTTTAGCGATAATTAACGTTGTCACGATGATTTAGTGATAATATTTTGATTATAATTTTTGGGGCATCGCTAAATGTCAATAATAAAAATTAATATTTTTTTTAAAAAACCATTTTTTCTATTATGAAATAAAAATCAATTAGTGTTATAAATATATTATTATTTATATAAAATAATTATTAAAGTTATTTGTTAAAATATAAAGTAGATATTTTAGTGAAATGATATGGTTGTTAAAAAGTAGTCTCTTAAAATATAAACTAGCTGTTGGAGTGCTGAGTAAAAATTGGAATTGTATAACACTGTTCATTAGTTATATTTTAAGATAAGATGCTGAAATTTAAGAGAGCTGTTGGAGATGGCCTTAGTTGCAAAAGTATCTATATATATTATAGGTAATTTCTCAATAAAGCGAGTTGATAATATTTTTGTTTTTATATTAAAGTATTTCGTTTGGATGTGAGATTTGGTTTTCATGGTTATTAGCCCAAGTTGGTGTTGAGCCCAGATATTTTAGAGAGATTGAGCTCAAAATTGTGATAAAGGTTGGACCGTTGGTTCACCACACACGATCACCTTCTTGGGCTTGTACTTGGGCTTAGGCTTGGGCTTGAGTTTAAAGGAAATTAATTCATTGGATAAGTTTCAATTTACTTTGGCCCAGGCCTAATACCTACACCTAACAAAAATAAGACCCGCGTACAGATCCGGATTAGCGGAATAAGGTCCATGTGTCTACCCACATACTGTGAACCAGTGTCTACGATTTTTAATTGAACTGTTGGCACCCATTTAGTCAAAATTATGTCTCTCTTCAAAAACATAATTTTTGCAATTTTTACAATTTTTTTAGGTTATTTGGGTTTAATCACTTTTCAGACGCGTTGAACATATTTAATAAGTTTAATTAACTTGAATTCATTATTTTATAGTGAAATCACCCATTGATTAAAAAGTGATAGAGTCAAACGTGAATAGAATTATCGAATTTTTAGTTAGTGTAATTTATTGATTTTATTTATTAAAATATAGATTGCGGATTACTGTTTTTATATTATTATAATTGAAGTTTTGAGTTAATCTTAAAATATTAAGAGTAATATTACTTATATTAATTATAAAGTTGTTCGAATTAAAGAATAGTATCCAACTTAAGATTATTTAAAATTAGAGTTAATTATAAATTGTCAAGATATATATTATACATTTAAAATTTAATTTTTTAGCTTGACATTTTAAATTTTCATTTGCCATTGTAATATTTTGTGTTAATATCTCGATATATACAGATTGTTTTTTACAACAGCACCATTAACATTAACTTAACATAATCCTACAAATTATAAATTTTACATTTAATAGTAGTACTTCCTTTGACCATGATATAAATAGATACTACTCAGTTTCAAAGAACTACCACTTGAATAAATTTTTTGTTTATTTTTCTTTTTAAATGGAAGAGCTTTCAGTATATCTGATTTTAATGTGATGTGTCCCATATTATAAACTTTGCTAGAGCCTAGAGCTACAATTTATTCATTGACATTATCAATATAAAATACTCACTAATATAATAGACTATGTTTTAGAACTATATGTAGAAAAAAAAAATTAAAGCTCGATTGTTTTAACTAAACTAAAAATTCGTTAATAATTATTTTTATTCAATTAAAATTTTAAAATAATTGGCACAAACAATTTCATATAATATTGCGATTTTGACATTCATACCACATAATCCAAATAAGTCATATACACTCCCCTGCATAAAAATAATTTGCTTGCCAAAATTCATTTGTTTGTTCAGCTTGTCGCAATTATTATTAATCGTGGAGTGCACATCTCTTTCCTTATTGAGTTTCATATTTCAAAAATGTCTCCCACTCATATCAAATTCTTCCTCTAAATGGAACAAAATCAACTCCCTAATCCACAAAATTAATGCCAAACAAAAATACTAATTCAAGCCATAACCCCCCTCTTAATTGTAGCAATCAATACCATAAACCCAATAAGAATTCAATTAATCCCCAAAATTTGTCCACATATTTCACACAATTCCAAACACAAAACATCAATAAATTTTCCCCAAAAGTCCTAGCAACAAATCTTGACACTACTCCATTCCAACACAAACTCTCAACAACTCCTTCAAAAAGATGCCGGAAAGTAGTTCAACTACAATTCAAGAACCTTTAAATTTAAAGCCCTCCAAAATAAATCCCTTTTCTCCCTTAACAAAACTCTCTTTCCTCAACCCAAATTTAATGAAAGGCTTATTAGCAATATTCCTAGTCACTATATTTTCTCTATGTTACTTCTCAATTTTCCCCCTCTTCAAATTACGCATCAATTGTCCCGAATGCAACCAAACTTACAACATCCACACTTCCACTTATTACAATGATGAAGAAATTGAAATTGAAATCAAAACTAAAACAAACATATCCCACATTCTTTTCGGCGTCGCTGGCTCCTCCGAAACATGGAGCCAGCGTCGCCACTACTGCGAGCTTTGGTGGAAACCAAACGTAACCCGAGGCTACGTTTGGCTAGGCGAGGAGCCACGGAAAGAAGCCAAGCCTTGGCCTAAAACCTCGCCACCGTATAAAGTGTCGTCCGATACTGCTCGGTTTAAGTACACTAGCTCGTACGGGTCGAGGTCGGCCGTAAGAATCGCGCGTATAGTGAAGGAGAGTTTCGAACTCGGGTTGGATAATGTGAGGTGGTTTGTTATGGGGGACGACGATACGGTTTTCTTTACGGAGAATTTGTTGAATGTTTTGAGGAAGTATGATTATAGAGAGATGTATTATATTGGGGGGCAATCGGAGAGTGTGGAACAAGATGTTATACATTCTTATACTATGGGGTATGGGGGCGGGGGGTTTGCGATTAGTTATCCGTTGGCGAAGGAGTTGGTTAGGATTTTGGATGGGTGTATTGATCGGTATTCGGACCTTTACGGGTCGGATCAGAAGATTGGTGGTTGTATGATGGAAATTGGTGTGCCTATTACTAAAGAACTTGGCTTTCATCAGGTAATTTTTGTTCAATTTTAATTTTTAATTTCTGGCATGGATTGAAATTTTGGTATTTGCGTATGTTTTGATCAGTTAAGTATTAGAAATATATTGAAAAAAATTGAAAACTTTTGGCAAAACTATGAGAAAATATGAAGAAGTTATTAAATTAAGAAAATAAGAGAATGTAACTATATCTCTTCTTCTATTTTTTACATTTTACTGTTGAATTGTTTGCTATGAGTGATATTTGTATTGTGGTTTTTGAGTTCTAGAGAAAATTGTAGCTCCAATTTTGTTTGACCAAACAGATCCAATAATCACAAAATAAGTGTATTGCAGTTTATTGTGATCAATCACTCTTTCGAAAAAAATTAATTAATATGAAATAAATATATTACACTTGAATTGTCAATGTTTTGAATTTAGTCAAACCTATTTTGAACCAATTTCTATCTAAATAGAAGTAGATAACCACTCAATCTTATTTAATTAGATAATTGTATAACAAAACAACAACGATTCCGTGAAGATAATGCGTATCTAAATTAAATTTTTGGTATATGATTTTCAATTAACTTATATAATTATATATCATATATTTATCAATAATTTTGTGTAAATGATTTTCAAAATTAGTTCAGTATTCTATCTAATATAAAATAAACATGTTTTGGACTACAATTCTCCATGTATTTATTTGTTAGCAACTTATGAGATGATATTTTCTATAGACTGCCATTAATGGTTTGTGTACGTTAAAAATAAATGAGATTAATGGTAATATGCGACACATTTTGACATAAATGATACTCTTATAATTATGGTTGTTAGTTGTTCTGAGATACAATTGGAAAAAAAATGAAAGAAACGTTAAATGTTCTGACATAAAATGTGTGTCACATTAATTAATATGATACAAATATGAAATAGAAAAAATAAAAAAATTGATTTTCATTATTATTATTATTATGCAGGTGGACATACGAGGAAGCCCATATGGCTTACTTTCCGCACATCCATTAGCTCCTCTAGTTTCACTACACCATCTAGACTACGTTCAACCTTTATTTCCCGGCATGGACCGGGTCGCCTCGGTCAAGAAGCTAATCAGCGCCTACAAATCCGACCCGAGCAGGACCCTACAACAAAGTTTTTGCTATGACTTGACCCGGAACTGGTCATTTTCGGTTTCGTGGGGTTACACCGCACAATTGTATCCATATTTAGTAACGGGAAAGGATTTGAACACTCCATTTCAAACATTTTTAACATGGAGAAGTTGGAGTCAAGAACCGTTTGCATTTAATACCCGAGTGATGAGTTTGGATCCGTGTGAAAGGCCCATTTTATATTATTTTGATGGGGTGAAAGAAATAGGGAACGAGACTACATTAACGTCGTACAAGAGGCCTAAGAATCGACAAATGAAGCAATGTGATAGGAGAACTTATGAAGCTGCATATTCGATGAATGGGTTTAACGTCTCCGCACCAATTTTTGATCCTCAAATATGGAAAAAGGTATGTAACTCCTAATCCTAATCGAGTTTTTTATTTTATTTCTCCCGAATATTTTAGAACAATTTAGAACAACACGTAGCGCAACATATCAATGTAATTGCTACATGTAAAGTGAAATTATCAACTATTCATATTCTCTATCAACTTAGAAAACTATTTCCATGTTTGTCGAAACATAGGTAATGTAAATTTTCACTCTGCACAACATATATTTATAAAACGTGTATTCACAAAATAATTTCTCGAATATTAGGCGGTCAAACCATCGAATTTTTTTTTCAACTTTGTGTGTCTAAATTTCTATGTGCGCAAGACATGTTCAATGAAAACTAAATTTGGCTTCAACGCAATTATCGCCTAGAAAATTCTTTTCAATTGTTTTTGCCATCTAATATTATGTGTTTTGTGACAGATGGCACGTTAATTTTAACAATTTTTTCTTATAAAAGCAGGCACCGCGAAGACAATGCTGCGAAATAATCAACGGCTCAGATGAACGGGACGGCATGGTACAGGTCAGAATCAGAGGCTGCAATCAATGGGAATCAGTAACACCCCCATAGATCAAACCGTTGAATTTTGGAAAAGAAAAGAAAAAAAATCGTCTTAGGGGTCTAACTTTTTAGGCCTGTAGAGAAATAGGTATAATTTATTATGCTAAAGGAACAACATCTTATTGACTTTTGTCTACCAATCATCAGATTGTACTGGACCAGGTTTAGAGGAAGAAAAAATATTCGTTTCGGAATAGGGTAGTGGATCGATAAACAATAGTTGACATCGATTTAATTGTTGTACTCTTATATATGGAGATTTTTTACATGAACTAAATATATGGAGATCTCAGATTTGATTTAAATTACTATTATTATATTAATTAGTTGATCAATAAACTTAATTAAATAATTTTGAAAGAATTAAAATAAAATTTTAATATAATGTAAGAATTTAATAACATTAAATACCACTATAAACATTCAACTCAAAAGATATTAATAGTGAAATGGATTTCGAAATAACAAGTTACTTTAAAAGATTACAAAATATGATTTAGTACTATAGTAAATAAAGTATAGATTGTCCAGCGTGTGAAACTTGTCGAAGGTTTTGATCTTTGGATTTACTTAACTGAGGTTTTTTTGTTTCACTTAACATCGAAAAATTGAATGTTTTGATCACTTAAATGATATGTGACATCCTGATAAAAATCTATGCACATGAATAGAGAGATGAATCCATATCCAAATCGAATGATATGTAGGACCGTCTCTATAAGTGCAATTTTAGCAAAAATATATTTTGAGTTATCAATATCTCCAATTTTGAGAGAAACAAAACCTAAATCTTTGTACAATTTGATCCGCAATACTTGAAAGCCATTCCTATTTAAATTGTTGACACAACTAACTTTTATTTCGTTTTTTGGTTTACCAATTACCGTCAATTTCGATCTAAGTAATGATGTGAATGATAAAATAAAATAAAATTAATCAAGAGAACAAGAAAAAGTTGACATAATACGTGTGGAATGGGTAGGAAAAGGAATTTCTCTTCCTTCATTGGAGGAGAAAAAAGGTTTAGGATTCCTAAGTTCACATGTCTTCGAATCTTGTTAACTAGAATCGGTGTTTTATATTCATACGTAATGCACCTTCATATGCGTTTCTTCTGCTTCTATGTACTTTCATTGTATGATAAATATTTCCTTTAATTTAGGTGTACGTGATAACACACGATAGATTTTATCATATTTTGGTGTCACATTTATAGATTTGTTGACAAGTGTATAAATTTATAAATTTGAGTGAATAGCACATACATTTGTTTAATTGATATATCATGCAGTACCAAAATGTGATAAAGAATCTTCGCCCGATAGTGAAAGATGATCTTTTGCCACATACGTATTATACTCTTGCAAGTTTTTCTTTCTTTCTTCCTTTCTTCTTTGCCAGAAACAATAACATTTTATTAATTCGGCAAGTTTTAAGTAGGGCTGTTAATGGGTCGGACTCTGATCGGATCAGGGCAGATCCGGATCCGAGTCCGATTTCCATTTCTTCTATCCGGATCCGCTCGGATCTGGAATATTAGCAACCGGATCCGAATCCGGCTGATATCCCGGATCCGGATAAATTATCCGGATCCATTTAGCAAGCTAATTTTTTTTTCCGTTTTCCTCCAAATCACTTGCAGATTCCACCATCATGAATTAAAAATGTAAAATTTTACTTACTTCATCAAAACTATTGCCTAAAAATTGTAGAAGATGGAGTATGATGGACAAATATAAACGATAAAAATTAGAACAAAAGAATAAACAAAAATATAAGTAAAAAAGATATTAAACTGGGACAAAGAAGAAGAAAACTCAATATTGAGAAATGGAAGAGAAGATAAAAATTGAAGGATGAATGGTTATGGTTTGATTTTTCTTATTAAATAGTATAAATTAATATGTTGTAGACCCAATTAGTTATCTGGTCAGTCCACCAACATCTCTCATGCATTTCTTTTTAAAATTATTTTTAATATAGTAAAAGATTTTAGTGGAACATAGATAGTTTTATTTTTATTTTTATTTAAATACGTAATATATAAACAACATATAGTAATATATAGCGGATACGGATATGTAACGGATCGGATCAGCCTAGATCCATATTCGATCCATATAATTCGGATTACGGATCTTCTTAATCGGATCAGGTTCATCGGATCACTAATCGGACAATTATCCTAATAAATTGGACCGGATTCGAATCCGCCCCATTGACAGCCCTAGTTTTAAGGATGTGAATGAATTTGGGATTGTACTACCAATCCAATTTCGATGAATCGTTTCATTAAGTTTAAACGTGAGCTTGATTTAGGATAGCAACTTTCAAAGTTACTTTTAAATTATAATTTTAATAGTGTTAACCATGAATCAAAATTTCGGTTCAAATGTAAGTTTCGGTCAGTAAAATATTGGAAACTTTTCGAGACTATTCGGAAATGTTTCGGAAACACTAAGAAAAATTTGTAAAAAAAATTACTAAATTTAGGAAAATAACAGAGTTTAAGGCAAATAAATAGTTTCGGAATTACATCTTGTTTTCGTTTCGCCTGATTCAAAAACGAAAACTTTTCGATGTTTTCGATGGAAAAGATGGAAATTTTGATCCATGGTGTTAACTAATACTCCCTCCGTTTTTCTTATATATTTGTTGCTTTGTTAAAAAAAATTGTTTATTTTTATTTGTTGTTTTAGAATTTCAATGTAAAATTAATTGTTTTCTACTACTCTCTCCGTTCCCTTTTAGATGTCGTTTAAGGTTGTTTCACAAGGATAAATTATTTAATGCTCTAGATTTTAGGAAAATTAAAGGATAGTTGGACAAAATTGCCCTTAATAAATGCATGGTTATTTGTTTTAAAAATTGGGAGATATTAAGTATACTAATATTTAGGATTAAAGAAGGGTAAAAATGTCAAATTAACATTTAAATCTATCTTGAAATTATAAAGTGACATATATAGTGGAATTTTTTTTTTTTTTATCTAAAGTGACATGTAAAAGGGAAGGGAGGGAGTAATATTACTCTTCTTGTTAATGTTTGTAATAAATGCTAATTAATGATGTTATTATTTCATTTAAAAGGGTGTTCTGAGGTTTTAATTAAAAAAAAGTGACTATTTATTGCATTTCTTAATCCATGTGCAATCCTAAAAAACGACAAATAAAACAAAGGGATAATTAATGACAAGCACTTGTTGGGATTCAGTAAGATAAACAGCCCTATGCACAGCGAAATTTAATAATTTTTAGGACTTCTTACGGAATCTTGCCAGGATACTACTTTAGTTGTATATATATGAATATTAAATAAATGACATTAATAACAAGTTATGTGTTATAGCTGTCTCCTTTCAAATCCTAGTCAGCAAACGAAGTCAGATTATTCCCTCAAGCTGGTCGATCCAAAGCCCTGCTACAGCGCCCCACGTGTTGCGCATCTATGAGTTGATACACCACAATATCACGAAAATAATATATCCTGATCTGCTAGAACACAGGATATATTAAGATCTAAGGTTTAGGAAACGAGTCTGGAGCAAGAATCGAAAAAGTCGAACTCTCCCAAAAGGAAGAAGGGTTCGGCCGATCACTAATGGGAGAGGGGGAGAGTTTTTGCTTGACTTGGATTTTGGCTCTTGTAAGTTGTATCTTGTGTTATGACATCTAGCTTCTTATTTATAGATGTCTAACTCTCATAATCCTCCTATGACTTGAACTCCAAGTTTTTTACATGGACCAAGGTCCTTATAATTAGAAGACTAAGTCTTCCAATTAAGAATGGCCCACTCAATTAATTTAATTAGGCTTTATTTAATTTTCCAATTAAATAACTCAATCAATTAATTACTCTCCCAATTAATTAAATTTGACTCCAAGTATATTTAATTAAATCATCCTATAATTAATTAAATCCAACTTAATTAATTAATCCAATTCCAATCGGATCCATTTTGCTCCAATTGGGTCGACCCAGTCACTTAATCGACCCAGTCGATTTATTTGACCCAGTCGACCCAGTTGTTTCATTTTCCTTTGCATTCGCTTCATGTGTATTGTGTATGCCCCCATAGGTTCTCCACATAATTGGTCGTGGGTTATAATTAAATATTTAATTTAATTATTCGAGTATTAAATACTCTAAATCAGTCGAACACTCTGTCGACTGATCATTCCAAATTAGCACCCCTGCCAATTTGGAAATTCTCCCACACTCCACGGTCGATGTCTGGCCACGAGCCCAAGGAGCCCAATCACCAGTGAATTAATTCAGTGAACCTTTTATCATTTACAATTACCATATACGACATAATCTCTCCATTGAATAATCTCCCAGTCGAGACTTAAGGGCATGGTCTTTTCATTGGTTCCATTTTCTTTTGTCTAGATCATATGTATTCTGGTCTCGAAATAATTCTCTTGGACTTAATCTGTATGAGCTAATTACATAAAGTCGTCAGATACCTTGGCCAATGAATTTTTATCAAAATTAATTTCTCACAGAAATCCATAGGAGAAATTCTCAACCTATCAAGTCGGGTCAATGGATCCTTTGTTGATGACATGAACCTGCATACGAGTTCCTCCATACCCAACATGAATCCACAGAGACTTTTTGGTAACCTTCAGTCAGTTGGAACTCACATCTAAGTATAGACGTTCTCGTATCAGATAAACCCTATCACCTCAAGTATTTAGGGATCGTCCCTCGTATACTATCGTAAATTGGAATAACTTCAACCCCGGTACGCGACTACCGCTTCCATGGTGAGTTATTTCTTAATTGGGGTATTCAGTGCACTTACCATCCCAGCAAGTCACCCACTTTGTGTATCGACTATCTCAGTCACACTCGTGGACCCTAGCGTTCTCCAGTTCATCGGAGTATACACATCAGTGATAGTCTAACCGAATCCAACGATGTCCTATCTCGATTGGATTCTACGACTCTTGAATATGTTCTAGATCACGGCCTTGGAGATCAGTCCACGGGTTGTCCCATAGCCCTATGATCTAACGACTTCTATCCTTATGCGTAGATAATTATAACATAAGATAAAGTTGACTATATAATAAAGTGCATTTATTAATCAAAATTGAATAGTTCCTTAATTTATTACAATAAATGCTAGCCATACAGTTGGCTTGCCGGACACTATTTCTATCAATCTCCCACTTGTCCCAAACCCAATCTTTTATGTTCTTGAGTCCCATCTTTAGCAGATGTTTCTCAAATGCCTTTTGAGGCAGTGGCTTCGTTAGCGGGTCCACGGTATTATCTTCTAAGTCGAGACGTTTCATCTTAATGTCTCCTCTACCAATGATATCTCTTATCACATGGTATCGTCTCTGTATGTGCTCCTTTGCTTGCGCTATTGCCCCATTATTATCGCAGAAGATAGTAATGGGCTCAGCAATGCTAGGTATCACATCCAATTCCTGGATGAAGTTCTTCATCCAAACACGTTCCTTTGCTGCATCACACGCGGCAATGTATTCTGCTTCGGTGGTTGAATCTGCGGTAGTGTCTTGCTTGGAGCTCTTCAAGCTTACCGCACCACCATTGAGGCAGAACACGTATCCAGATGTCGACTTGAAGTCATCTACATCAAATTGGAAGCTCGAATCTGTAAAACCTTCCAATTTCAATTCTCCTCCACCGTATACCAAGAACAATTCCTTAGTCCTTCTCAGGTACTTCAGAATTGCCATTACGACTATCCAATGCTGCTCACTTGGATCAGACTGATAGCGACTTGTGACGCTTAAAGCATATGCCACGTCTGGTCTAGTACATAACATACCATACATGATGCTTCCTATGGCCTATGCATATGGTACTTGAGACATATTGCTTCTCCCTTCAGACGTCTTTGGGGCCATAGACTTAGAGAGTGCAATTCCATGTCTCATTGGAAGCAATCCTCTCTTGGATTCTTCCATACAGAATCTCTTCAGTATTTTGTCTATGTACTGTGATTGGGAGAGGCCCAGCAATATGTGTAATTTGCACTTTACCCCAGTGATATTTTCTTTACATTTGATAGAAAATATCTTAAATATTTATCAAAAAAAAAAAAAAAAAAAAAAACTCTCTACCTTAACAATATATTCCCTTTAGTTTACCCGTTGTGATATGTGTAATGAACACTTTTTCCCAGTGATATTTTCTAACGACACTTTACCCCTTGTGAAGATGTGAAAATTAAAAAGAAGATCAATGTGCTTAATTCTTTTATTTGTCCTTTTATTTATCACGGAGATAAACTATTTTTTTAAATAACATAAGAGGTAATTAACTCGAAAACAAAATCTTGAGAATCTTAGATATGCAAATCAAAACATTTTTACAAAAACAACTCTTACTTGTCTAGATGAGATTAAATATTTTTGATATAGTTAGGTAGAGTTTAACAACATTGGTTGGATCAAGAGTAGGTTAGGGTCCTCACAAATGATATCAGTGTCAACTTCATGTTGTTATCCTTCGGGTTAGTCCTTGGCTATTAATTTGGATACAAGGAGAACATCGAGTATTTCAGTTGAGGAGATTGTAACACCCAAAATTTCTCATTGATTTTTCTAAGACTTATAACCTAATTATGTACCTATGACATTCATGCATGACAAGTTGTGATATTTTTGGTATTACCCTAATAAGACATATGCTACCAGATTTATGTTGAGCCCCGAATGCTATTTGTAGGCTTACGATGCACCCAAATAACGATCTAGGACAACTTGTTTTAACTGAGCTTTTAACCGGTTATGATAGGTTGCAAGTTTGCAACCTAGTCATTGCACGGTCTCATCTTATTGTAATGCGGACTCTTAATTTGTGTAATACCTATGAATACTAATTATTTTGGGGCATTTTCTGTCTTCTTTTTTTTTTCTTGTTTTATTAGGGTTTAGACATTTTCAAGTCACGTCGGACATTATACTATGGGAACATGTCTCAAAAGAAATTTGAATTTGAGTTTGTCACTTTGAAGGGATTAGTCTCTTTCACTTCTCCAATGATCATCTTTTCATATTGATTATTAGGGTTTATTTATTTTATATTTTTCCCCTCTATTTTATTGCAGTACGTTATGCAATTAAGGAAATGAATGTTCCCTTAGATCAAATATTGATGAATATCTGAAACTATAATCTACATAATTAGGAGGGTAAACGAGTCGAGTGGTGTCGAACAACACTTGGTCCAAATTTAATTTAAATTTTGTATCGAGTTTCAAATTGTACTTGATTTTGATTTAATTTTATAACGAACCGAGTTTACACGAGATTTTCTATCATACGTATATTTAATATAAAATTTGTTGGCTAAGACTTTATTTGAATTTCTATTTTTCTTGAAATTTATTTCAATTTCTAAAATCTATTGAGAGGTCAGATGTCACATCCCACAGATTTTCAAATCACATACTTATATAAGTATATAAGCTTTAGAATTTATTACATAGTAGTATAATTTAAGTTAAAACACCTGTATTAATAATTAATTAATGGAGTGATACCAACAGGTGATTGGTCTAATGGAAGGGACTAGTCACTACAAAGTAGCGGACTCGGGTTCGAATCCCTGTTGGGAGAGATTTCCACTTTATGTACCCGACGCGCCTCGAAAGGGATTAAACCTTTGGAAAAAAAAAAATTTTAATGGAGTGATATTTGTCTATATAATGAATAAACAGAATTCAAGAGATGCTTACACGTCGGCTAATCTAACAACAAACATAAGACTTCAACAAATGCAATCATCATCAACAACATTAAGATCCATCTGATGTGACGGTCAACCCTAATCTACACTTCTTCTACATCTGTCAAATTTCCTGTTTGCTAAGAAACCTTAGTCCCCAACTATAATATTTTCAAACTGCAAACGCGTGTTTCCTTTCCACCGCTAATGAAATGAAAATCCTCCGAAACTGCTCCTCCTTTGAACAAACCACATCACCCCTTCCTCAAATACCCTCATCCCCCACACAATCTCCATTCTAAAACCCTTTCTTTACCCACAAATTCAAACCAATTTTTTTTTTTTTTTTTTTTTAAACAGTAATGGTTGGGTTCAAGAACTTGGGTTGGCATTCCGCCGACCCAAAAAAGAAGTCCAACCAATTAGGCATCCTCGCATTCGAAACGGGCAAAGCAATGTCGAGATTGCTCTCAATTTACAAATCCCTTTCCGATGAAGAAATGTCGAAGCTTCGAAAAGATGTAATGAAATCACAAGGAATCGCGTTCTTGAATTCAATGGACGAGGGGTTTTTGTTAAGCCTCGCGTGTGCTGAAAGGCTTGAAGATCTCGATCGTGCGGCGACCTCTGTTTCTCGGTTGGGTAAGAAATGTAACGATTTGGGTCTGAACAGATTTGATCTTCTTTACACGGATTTGAAATTGGGTATTTTGGATTTCGGGAAATTGGAATATGGGTCGAGGTTGATTGAGCGAAAGGTGCACAAAATGGAGAAATTGGTCTCAACGACGTCGTTTTTGCACTCTTCTTTAGAGGCTTTAACGGAATTGGAAATTTCTCATAAAAAGATGCAGCAATGGAAGAACAAAGTACAGGTACAAATGCAGAACGCTAATTTCGATTTATTTAATCAGAAATTGGAATGTCAGCGTAAAGAGGTTCGACATTTTAGAGAGATTTCTTTATGGTCTAAAACTTTTGATAAAACTGTTGGGTTAATGGCAAGACTTGTTTGTGTTGTTTACGCGAGAATTTGCGTTGTTTTCGGTCCGTATATACCAATTCTGCCCTTGCAAAACAAGGGTGGTTGTCTTCAGCAGAAAGAATTTCCCTTCACTATACCGATTAAGGAGCAAATTCTTCCTCATTCGGGACCTATTATATCGTCCTCGAAGCCTAATATAATCCGTTTTTACAGCCAAAAGTCTTTCTTTAACGAAGACACTGCAAAAAATAACATGGTATTTCACGCTGCAGGGCCCTCTACATTAGGGGGTTCGGGTCTTGCATTGCGTTATGCTAATGTGATTATATTGGCTGAGAAATATTTAGATTCTACGGATTCGATAGACCACGATGAACGTGAGTCATTGTACCAAATGCTTCCGGAAAATCTGAAAGCTTTGATGAGGATAAAGCTGAGTAAGAACATGAAATGCGCGGAATATGATGCGTGTTTGGCTGAGGGGTGGAGGGAAGCTATGGTAGCGATGATGGTGTGGCTTGCGCCAATGGCACATAACACGGTGAAGTGGCAAATGGAGAGGACTTTCGAGAAGGTTAAGTTTGATCCGAAGCCTTCGGTTCTTTTGTTGCAGACGTTGCATTTTTCCGATAAGGAGAAGACGGAGGCCGCTATTGCTGAGGTGTTGGTTGGTTTGAGTTGCATTTATAGATATGAAAATCGACATTTGATAGATTAGGAAATGGTATTATGATGTTGAGATGGATTTCGATTATCGAATTCCGGTGTGGATTAGAGTTAGATAGGTATTAGTTATTAAGTAAGTAGGTGAAGAAATTAATCTCATTGTGTTAGATTTGAGATTCTGATTCTTCTTTTTTCTTCATTCATTTATTCATGTTATGGGCATTGATTGATTTGGTCCTTTGTAGAGTAGTTCTTGTTGTTCCATGGCGATGGATGACTAATTCATTTGTTACAGTACATTTTATTGTAAAAGAATGAATAATAATAAAATCATTGTTAAGTTCTTTTAATTTTTGATTGGATGTTCATGGTTTTTTTTTTTATTTTGGAGTTAGCTATATCACTTCAGGATTTTTTGTTTAAATTTTCGAATTGATTAAATCCGGACTGAGTCATTCCCAGGGTTGAAAATCAAATCAAGCTAATCAGATATTCGACTCGAGCTCGTTCGATAAAAGTTCGTTTGAGCTCGGTTCGTCACATTAATCAAACAAGCTTGAACATCATTTTTCGTTCGATAACTTTTTAAGCTCGGCTCGAACTCGACTCGATAAGCTAAAAATTGAAAAACTACATGTAAAATATTAAACTACTTGGTACTCGGCTCGAGCTCGTTCGATAAAAGCTCGTTTGAGCTCGGCTCAATTTAAAATCAAACCAAGCTCAAACACAAAATTTCAAGCTCGATAAAAATCAAACCAAGCTTGAACAGTGTGTCGTTCGACACTACTCGGCTCGATTACACCCCTAGTCATTCCATCTGCATGTTTTGATGTTTATTTTACTACATGTTTTATGATCATTATTTTACTACAACATTAACTTAAGATCTGAATCCAAATCATGTTAGATTCCTTTTCTATTATGAGCTTCTGACTTGGCAATTAATTTCAGTATCCAATTTTTTATATGGATTTACAAGATCAGTATAGTAAATCAAAATATAAATCTTGCTTTTTGCATTGAAATGGAATAGTACTTCATTATAGATAATATAATAACAAGCATTATCTTTTCATGGACAAAAATGTTTATAGCTAAAATCTATATCTTTTTTTTTAAAAAAAAAAAAAAAAGAGTATATGGCGGAAAGAAAAAAAAATCCTCCCACCCTTTCTCCTTTTCTTTCTACCCCGGCAAGCAGTCCAATATGAAATAATTTAACTGGCACAATTTTTCACTCGTTTTGCTTGTTTTCCATTGACTCTTATACAAATAGTGGAGTATAAGTTTCTCCATATTTAAATATTTTCTTAAATGAAAAATGAGGAATGGGTGAAAGAACAAGATGAAGTATATTCTCACAATCTCACCTGCGGCGGCGGCTTTGTTCAACAATTACCTAAACTACCGTTGGTGAGAACTTTACCTCTTCACTCATGAATTCATGATTATTTTATGGAAGATTCTTCCCCGGACCTGGTTTTCTTCCTTTTCTATTTTTTATTCTTTTCTCTTTCTTCTTTTCCTTTCCTTTTCTTCATTTCATTAATAACTAAAATTGTCTTATATAATTAAAAAAAATTGACATATTTTGTGTCGTAAATTTATAATATGATATTTGTTTCTATCAAAATTATTATTTGCATTTTTCACGCATTATTTCTTCTTTAAAAATATTTAATGTTTAAATTAATTCTATAAAAAAAATATCAATCTTAATTATTTCATAAATTATAGCACAAAATGACACAATGAATTTGCAAATTCACATCTTTGGAAATAAATATAAATATAGCTAGAACAACATTGAACGATTACGAAAAATAAATAATATATATAAAAAAACTACCACTACAAGAAAAATAAAATTTAGTGACAAAATATTAATTAAGTAACATTGTCGAAATTGTCAGTTTTTGCATATATTTAGTGAAAAAAATGTTAATTTTTTTACAATGACAATAGTGACAAGTACAATAGTGATAAAATATATTTTTAAATTGTCACTAATGGCTATTTGTGTCAAGTGTATGAAGTTATAATTAGTGACACCCTTTTAGAGACACACTACAAGAAAAATAAATTTTAGTTATAAAATATTAGGTGACATTGTTGAAATTATCATTTTCTACATATATTTAGTAACAAAAATATTAGTTTTGTCACAATAAAAATAGTGACAAGTGCAATAGTGACAAAATATATTTTTAAGTTATCACCTACGGCGATTAGCAACAAATGTGTGGAACTTAAATTGTCACAATTGACAATTAGTGAGACCCTTTCAGTGATAGCCTAGTGACAATAAATATTGCCACTATAATTTAGTGACAACTTTTTAGTTGTCACTTTTGGGGTATTATTAAATGTCAATAGTGATAACTTTTTCACAACTATCATCACTAATGTATCTATTAATATTACTTTAGTGACAATATATAAATTTTTTTCACTTTGTCTTTTACTATTTTGTCACTAAAATTTAAATTTTTTGTAATGACAACTTAGTAACAATAAAATATTGTCACTATAATTTAGTGATGCTTTTTTAGTTGTCATTTTTTGGGACGTCAGTAAATGTCAATAGTGACAATATTTTTACATTTCTTGTCAATAATGTGTTTATGTACTAAAATTATTTTGTTACTAAAATTAAATTTTTTTGTACAATATTATTTTTATAGGAACAATATATTACTATAAGTTTGCAACAAAAGTATATAAATGTGTTTGATTTGTGTAAAAGATATTAGTTATAAGGAAGAAAAATTAAAGAAAGAATGAAAACTAATATCTAATAATTTTTATAAATAATAAACTATTTTTATAAATAATTTTTAAAAATTGAAACTTGATAAATGTGTTTGATTTGTGTAAAAGATATTAGTTATAATTTTTATAGAGAACTTTCTCCATTTCATAATAAGTGTTATAATTTAGCAAGGGTATTAAGAAATTTATAAATGAGAGAATTGCATTTTTGGTACACAACTATAGGTCAATTTTCACTTTTGGTACACAGTTTTATGTGTCCAACACATTTGGTACACCTCTTTAACAAAGTTCGACACATTTGGTACAACCGTTAAATAAATTGCAAAATCACCGTTAATTCCGTTAGTTCGACACATTTGGTACACCTCTTTTACAAAATTGGCATGCGCGCGGCACATGGCTGCCCAGAAAAAAAAAATTGAAACTTGATAAACTTTTTTATTATATTTTATTCTTCTTCCAATATTAAACTATAAATGACATTATAGTTTATTATATTTTATATGTCATATAAATAATAAATACATATTTTTTAATAATTTTTATAAATATGATAAATTAAAGTAACTTGTTTATTATATTTTATTCTTCTTGCAATATTAAACTATAAATGACAATATATAGTTTATTATATTTTACATGTCATATAAATAATAAATACGTATTTTTTAATAATTTTTATAAATAATAAACTATAAAAATAATAAACTATTTTTATAAATAATTTTTAAAAATTGAAACTTGATAAACTTTTTTATTATATTTTATTCTTCTTCCAATATTAAACTATAAATCACATCATATAATTTATTATATTTTACATGTCATATAAATAATAAAGACATATTTTTTAATAATTTTTATAAATAATAAACTATTTTTATAAATAATTTTTAAAAATTGAAACTTGATAAACTTATTTATTATATTTTATTCTTCTTCCAGTATTAAACTATAAATGACATTATATAGTTTATTATATTTTACATGTCATATAAATAATAAATACATATTTTTTTATCATTATATAAATATGATATGATAAATATTATAAATACATATGATAATTTTTATAAAAGTTTATCAAGTTTAATTTTTTTTTTGGGCAGCCATGTGCCGCGCACATGTCAATTTTGTAAAAGAGGTGTACCAAATGTGTCGAACTAACGGAATTAACGGTGATTTTGCAATTTATTTAACGGTTGTACCAAATGTGTCGAACTTTGTTAAAGAGGTGTACCAAATGTGTTGGACACATAAAGCTGTGTACCAAAAGTGGAAATTGGCCTATAGCTGTGTACCAAAAATGCAATTCTCTCATTTATAAATACATGGACTTTTGGAGGAAAAAAATACCTAATACTCTTAGGCTCAGTTGGGTTGAGATCAAATTATAATCTGGTCAATTAGACGGGTTGGCCCACCAAATCTCCAATTAGCACGGGCTGCCCGTGAAAATAGTCTCTAGCACCGAACATGAAATAGCCCCCGATTACAAAGCCCAATTGAGACAATTTGGGCCTAATCAAGGGCACCGAACTGAGCCTTAATAAATAGCAAGATGGTGATAAGATAGAATTTTTAAGCGTAATAAATAAGGGCAAAACTGAAATTTGAGAACTTACTATTGCATCGGAATCCTAAAACGACAGTTTTTTAAAGTAAACTAATTTCTATAAAACGACACTTATTATGAATAGGAGGGACTAATATGTTTTTCCATTACAAGCTAGTTTTGTGCATGTTTTACCTCGATTTCTTATTTAATGTTCTTTTTGGGTAAAGTAACAAATAGTATGGCAAAAATTAACTTTTAGTACCATAGAACTGACCAAATTTTATTTTTCATACCAAGTTGTCAAAAAACATACTTTAGTTAGTTTTTGAACGGAAGTTTTCCCTGATTCGCATAGTACGAACGTGAGAGGCACAAAATGAGGTACTTTTATCGGGAAAAGGTTAAAATAGTATCATAACTTATGCTCGCTGATAAATTTACCCAGTAAACTTTCGAGCGGACTGACAAATATACCCTATAATAATTTATAAAAGCCAAGCAATTTTGGTCTCATTTCAGCCCAATTGCAAAAATTGGCATCATTTGCGGCCTCATGACTAAATATTGGGAATTTTGACTGTGAATTTTACCAAAATTGCATATTGAACCACTAAAGATTAATTAATTACTATCTAGCTTAAAAAATGATAAATTATTTTAGGGTAAATTAGATAGACATCCCTGGCTATAAGCATGACTACAAAAACTTAACATGTTTTCAAAAATTGCCAAGACCCCTCCCAAGGTAAAATCATATTACGAAAACATCCCTTATGGCGTCAATGTCAAAAAGTTTTTAACACCCCTTACAAAGTCAATGTTATTTTAAATTAACAAAAACATAATTCATTTAAATTCTTGAAAAAACTTCTATAAAATAAATTGATTAACAATATAAGATTTTAATAACATAAATTAATATTTTTGACAAAAATTTAAGAAACCCATTTAAAATTTTAATAAGTTTATTTATACTTATATCAATTTCATCTATTTAGCCAAATTTTCACCGTTTTCATCGGTTTAGCCCGTTTCTGACCAATTTAGCCCCCCCCCCCCCTTTTTTACGGTTTTAATTGATTTTTTCACCGTTTTCATCAATTTAGCCCATTTTTCATCATATATTTTATTAATTTTTTTTACCAATTTCACCGATTTAGCCTTTTTATTCACCATTTTCATCGATATAGAATGGTTTTCACCGATTTAGTCCACTTTTTCATCATTTTTATCTATTTTAACCTATTTAGCCCGTTTTGACCCATTTTTCACTATTTTTTTATTGGTTTAAACTTTTTTTACCAATTTAGCACTTTTTTTTTTTACCATTTTTTTCACAAATTTAGCCCCTTTTTTCAACATTTAAATTTCACCGATTCATCCCTTTTTCACCAATTCAACCCGTTGATCATTGATTTAATTTATTTTCATATATAACCAACTTTATAATAAGTTTTACATGGTTTGCTACTAGATGTGTGTGCTAATATGCACTCAACTTTTAAATTGATTATTTTATCACATTACTCAAAAAAATATGATCTAAAGGGAAATTACATCTAATTGGTGAAAAAAATTGATGGAAACGGTTAAAAGTTGAGCTTAAGGTGAAGAGTGTAAATTGGTGAAAAATCGATAAAAATGGTGAAAAAATGGGTTATAAAATTAGTGGAAAAACTGAGAAAAGCGGACTGAATCATTACTAACAGCCTAAAGTGAAATTGGTGAAAAATCGATGAAAACGGTGAAAAGAAAAGGGCTAAATAGATGGAATTTGGTGAAAAAATCAATAAAAGCACTTAAAATGTGCAAAATTGGTGAAATACAGTTTAAATCGATGAAAAACGGATTAAATCGGTTTAAAAATACTAAATTGAAGAAATTGGAGAAAACCATTTGGTGAAAAACGTTGTTGAAAAAATTGATAAAATACGGTTTAAAAATACTAAATTGATGAAATTGGAGAAAACCATTTGATGAAAAACGTTGTTGAAAAAATTGATAAAAATGATGAAAAAAGAGATTACATCGGTGAAAAACTGTCTAAATCGATGAAAACGGTGAAAATTTATTGACAATTATATTAGTTTAATTATTTTATACATATATTAACTTTATGGACAAATTATAAAATTTTATTAATTTTTGGGATAAATAAGCAATTATCAATTTTCAAAATTAGCTAAATTTTCGAGGTTTAATATGCAAATGGAAATTTCAAAGTCATGGAGACTCAACGGACCAAGGAAACTTCCATTAAAAAAACTAATACAAGTATATTTTTTGACAACTTGACATGAAAAATAAAATCTAGTCAGTATTATGATATCAAAATTGATTTTTTGCCAAAGTAAAGATAAAATTATCCATTGGGAGGTAAAATGGTCCACATAAAATTACACAGGGGGTAAGTTGTCATATTTATAATAATGCACGGAGGTAAATGATCAATATTTTTAATTCATTTTTTGTCAATTCAAATTTTTTTTTTTAATGCTTAAAAGGGGGTGTTATTGTCAATTCAATTTTTTATGAAGGATTAAAACTTTTTAAGGAAACAGGATAAATTATTTTTTTAATTATAGAGGATAAATTGAGCATTATAAGCCGATATTTATAAGATGGTATGGGAGGTTTGCTGATGAATTTCCAACTGCCTCAAATAGAAGTTGAATAAAATTGCTTGGACATGGACTGATCGAGGTGGATACATAGTACATTTCATTTGGAATATTCGTGGCTACCCAAATCTGTCATGTTAGATTATTTTAGGGACACTTTTGCATATCCCTAAAACCTCCCTAACATGGCGGATGGTGGCTACCTTAAAGGGTAGCCATGAAAATTCCCATTTCACGCCTACTTTCGTATTGAGCGAGTGATATACACTCTCCGGAATATTCGTGGCTACCCTCTGAGGTAGCCACCATCCGCCATGTTAGGGGGTTTCAGGGACACTTTTTATGCAAAAATGTCACTAAAAGTGACCTAACATGACAGATGATGGGTCTGGGTAGCCACGAAAATTTCACACTCTCCAACTCACTAAGATAAATTACTCCTTTTTCAAATCACATGGGTAAATGACTCTTTTTCAAATAAGATGAGGTAAATTGAATATTAAAATAATCACGGGTGTAAACTTGCCATTACTCCTATAAATATCCCTACCCATTGCACACTCTTCTATGCACCCAACCTCATTATTTCATTCCATCAACCCCTCCCCAATACTACAAACAAACTCATCAAAAAATGGCTTCCTCTGTTTCAATTACTTTTGGAGCTGCTAACAAAGCAGAGGTACTACATTTTTCTCGCCCCTTTCATCTTTAAACACTTTCTTTTTCCTTGTAATCATCGAACTTTTTTCAAGGCATATTTTCTTTTCCATCCACATAAAAATTCACCTTGATGTTATCGTCCCATTTATCAGCACAAGAAAACAAAAACCTCTTGTAACAGAGTGTGTCAAAAATAACACAAATGAAATGATGTGCAATATAACTTTTCAAGTGCTTAATTTTAGTATGATCAGTTGAATTTCTTTCCGAAAATGCAATCTGTTCTACCACTTTCAAGAAATCATAGCTCACTCCCTGATCTAAAGAGAAATGGGATTTCTGTGCAGTTGAATTTAAACAGCTTCAGTGCAGTAAAGTCATTTCCTTGCACGATTTTCTTTGGCAACAGAGTAAAAAACGTGACCCCGAGAGCGAAAAAATCCAAGTTCTCATCCGCCAACTTTAAGGTTGTTGCAGAAGTCGACGAGAAGAAACAGACAGAAAATGACAGATGGAAAGGCCTCGTGACCGATATATCGGACGACCAACAGGACATTACTCGAGGAAAGGGAATGGTGGACACCCTTTTCCAAGCTCCCATTGGCGGTGGGACTCACGACGCTGTCTTAAGTTCCTATGACTACATCAGTACCGGACTTCGACAGTAATTAACAACACTTTCATTAATCTTGAAACTTTTTAAGTCATATATATTAAATGTTTATACTCTCTAACATTTTATGCTTTTAAATAGTCTACATTGTTTGTCCTAGTTTAAAGATTGATGTGTTATGGATTGATTATTGTTGCTAGAAAAAGTTTATGATGATGTTTTCAGGTATCAATTCGACAACAATATGAATGGTTATTACATTGCTCCGGCATTCATGGACAAACTAGTTATTCACATCGCCAAAAACTTCATGAACCTGCCGGATATCAAGGTCTGATTATGTTCTCACTTTTTTACCATTTATTGACAGCATTGCACTTTTAGTCCCACATGACTAAGTTTTTGCTCCAATTTATTTACTTTAAATATTCTTGACTTTTGGTCACATAACTTCCTTCGGGAGCAAAAGTGCAAAACTAATACAATCATATCAGACGAAAAGTTCTTAACAAAGACTATTCTATGGGATCAAAAGTTAAAAGTATTGCAAAAGCTTGGCTAGAAGGAAATTTTGAAAATGTAAGACAAAAGTGCAAAATATTTTAAGATCTTGGTAGCAAAAGTGCTATTTTGTAAAGTACGGGATCAAAAGTAAAACAAATTTGGTGAAAATTATAAAATTCGATGCAGGTTCCACTTATACTTGGAGTCTGGGGAGGTAAGGGCCAGGGGAAAACATTCCAATGTGAGCTTGTTTTTGCCAAAATGGGAATCAAGTAAGCTAACTAGACCTCTATCCAAAGACTTTTCGATTCATTTTAACGTTACATTTGGTGGTTTTTGACATACTTATTCGATATATATGAATTTTAAGCCCGATATCAATGAGTGCCGGAGAATTGGAAAGTGGAAATGCCGGAGAGCCAGCAAAATTAATCAGACAAAGATACCGCGAGGCGTCAGACATAATCGCAAAGGGAAAAATGTGTGCTCTCTTTATAAATGATCTTGATGCAGGGGCAGGTCGGCTTGGTGTAGCTACACAATACACGGTCAATAATCAAATGGTAAATGCAACTCTTATGAACATTGCTGATAATCCAACTAACGTACAACTCCCTGGAATGTACAATAAGCAAGAAAATCCTCGAGTCCCAGTCATAGTCACCGGTAATGACTTCTCAACATTGTATGCACCTCTTATTCGTGATGGTCGTATG
The DNA here is from genome assembly GCA_038501285.1 of Penstemon eatonii. NCBI lineage: Eukaryota > Viridiplantae > Streptophyta > Magnoliopsida > Lamiales > Plantaginaceae > Penstemon > Penstemon eatonii. The sequence goes on from CM076710.1 coordinate 71,375,440, forward strand.
GAGAAATTTTACTGGGCTCCAACTAGAGAGGATAGAATCGGTGTTTGTTTTGGTATTTTCAAAGCAGATAATGTGCCTAAGGAAGACATTGTGAAACTTGTTGACAAATTTTCAGGACAATCTATTGGTAAGTATTTTATTAAGACTTGGTACAACATGTAAAAAAAAAGTTTTCCCAACATATTTTGGATGAAATTTGCAGATTTTTTTGGTGCAATAAGAGCTCGAGTGTATGATGATGTAGTGAGGAAATGGATTGCGAATGTTGGAGTGGAAAACGTAGGGAAAAAGCTCGTAAATTCTAGGGAAAAGCTTCCGGAGTTTGAGAAACCAAGAATGACTCTTGAAAAGCTACTAGAGTATGGCAATATGCTTGTTCAAGAACAAGAAAATGTGAAGAGAGTTCAATTATCGGAGAAGTATTTGAAGGAGGCTGCACTCGGGGATGCAAACGAGGATGCAATCAAGAATGGAACTTTCTAAAGTTAGAACTTAGAACCCTATATGCAAAGGCCTTAAATGAGAGGTTTGTTTATGGATTTGGATTAGGATTAATTAACTTAGAAGAGTTTCTAAGAATTGTGATGCTTAATGTTGCAGGAAAAGAATCTTAAAGAGTTGAGAGTTATATTTCATGTGATGAGGCTGCACTGATACACAAATATTGATCCAATGGCAAGGAGTGATGGTTTTATCTTATGTATGTAGGAGGAGTTATGAGTCAATATGGGATGTCTCTATTTAGAAGAAATATTACATTCCTACTCCCAATTTAAAGTGGTGTTTTCAATCACTTTTTTGAAAAAAAAAAAAAAAATCTCAGCTTTTGAAATAAAATAAGTGTTTTTAAAGTGTTTGCATACCAAATTCTACTTCTACTTCTAATAACTAAGCTGATGTTCATATATCGAGAAAGAAAATATTTCCATATGTTATGCTAAACCTGTAAGAAATTACCCTGTGAAATTTTTATTAGGTTAAACTTCCCTTTGTTTTTAAAAATCCTGCAAAAAACACCCAATTTATATCATTGTAATGATGTTATAGATAGAAGAACTTGTCCCTGAACATTTTTATGCAACATCATAATCCAAAATAAACTAGAATCTAGTAGCAGATATCATTTATCTATTAGATCATCAGGGATTATGAGCTGATTAAGTCCGGGCCTGATTATAATTTGTCAAGACCGCAAATTATGGCATTTGTAGACCCTTTATTTGGTAGATTAGCCAAATCTACCAAATCAGACCACCCAAATTAGTAGACCCTTTACCTTTATTTGGTAGATTAGCCAATCTACCTGTAGAATGTTAAGGATTCTAATCCGCCGTGCAGAGCGGGTCACTACTATTGAAGAGGATTACTCGATATTCAATCACAGCCACCAAACCAAAGATTATTTCAATTTAACTTAATCATGGTTAATACCAACAACCTAAAGTCCCTTTCTGACCCTATTCATGATAGACAAGTGTCTCATGGTTAATACCAACAACCTAAAGTCCCTTTCTGACCCTATTCATGATAGACAAGTAGACACTTACGTTTTGCCAAGTATAGTACTTTCGTCAAAGAAATTAATGGGTGTACTTAGGTATAAGTGTATGGGTATTGGTTCGCGAGACTGTGCCAGAACCCTTTTGAATGAGTTTTCGTCAAACTCATAAAATTTTCAAAAACTTATTCAGAAGCTCACACTTAAACTCTTCAAACCCTATAAAACATTGATTTGACACATACCACCTACTTTTTCCTCCAAATCTATATCTATATTCTATACTAATACTAAAAGTGTGAATATTTTAAATTTTTTTTTTGTGAAGACAAAAATGCCCTTATTCAACTTGTAAGTATAATAAAAAATATAATCAAACATGAATTTTCCTTAAATTTTCTCATCAAAAATTTGGTAGAAAATTATTTAACTTCCTTTCCTCCTAACCAGGCACCATTAATATGGAAGAAAAACAAAATTAAATTCAAATTAAACTATATTAACTCTAATAAATAAGAAATTAACTCTTACATCACTTTTATAATTTCATTATTGTTCTCTTATAACACATAAAAATAAATTTAAAAACACTATTATATTGAATAGTTGCTAAATTATATATGTAAAATTATTATAATGTATTATCCAAATGTTGTTATGTGCAAAATATTATTTGTATCATTTAAAGATTTAGTACAATATGTCACTCCTTAAAAAAATTATATTCTCTTAAATATCATAAAACATGTTCAAGTAGAATCGCATCATACCTATGAATGAACAAAAATATTTATGACTTAGTGAACTAAGTAATCTTTATTTGATACGAGAAACATTACCTCAAATTTTCATGGAAATCTTTTCGACAAAAACGTGTGAATTAAGTGAAAAAACGGATATGAGAATTGGTGAAACCGTTCAAATAAATTTGATGTAATTCATTAAAATATGTGAAATTGATCTAGATAAAATTTATGAACGGTGAAGTAGGTGAATAAAAGAGGCAAATCAGTAATAAAAAGTGCCAGTAAAATCGATAAATACATGTGAAATCGATGAAAATTTGGGTGATATTTGTGAAAACATGGGAAACAAATTGGTGAAATTAGTGAAAAACGGGTGAAATATATTGAAAATGGGTTAAATCATTGAATAAATATTAAAGTCTATGAAATCAATGAAAATTCAAGTGAAATAAGTGAAATATAAGTTAAACTGATAAAAATTAATAACAGGAAAAAAGTTTAAGTAGCAAAACAATGTGAACTAAACCACAAGAAATTTTTTGTCTTTTTTGTTTGAATATGAAAAAACAAAAGAAATTGATGAAAAATAGGAAAAACAATGTACAATAGGGTATAATTGATCAAAACGAGTAAATCGGTAAAAAAATATAAAACCAGTAAAAAAAATCAATGAAAATTGAATTAAACTAATTAGTATAATAAAAGAAATGGCTTAGATCGATAAAGAAATATCTTTCAAATGATAAGGTAAGTGAAATAATTTGAGATATATTTAAAAGTAATTGAAGATGTATAATTATTTGAGTTGAAAATTAGACAAATTCATGTGAAATCGATGAAAATTCAAGTGAAATTAGCGATAAAAATGGATGATATCGGTGAAACGATGAAATTTTGTAAAAAATGATGAAATAGGTGAAAAATGGGTAAAATCGGTGAAAAAAGGCTAAAGTCGGCGAAAACATGTGAAAATTGGTTAAACTGGTAAAAATGAGTGAAATCAATATAACAAAAAAATTTCAACCAAAGAACAAAATCAAACGACGAGATAAATGGTTTAAACCGAAAAAAACTAAAGAAATCGATGAAAATCCCATGATAAAGTTAATAAATTGAATAGAAGTCATTAATATGTGGTATTTTATTATATAATGAAGTTAAATTTACTCTGATTTACAACAAAATACCACTGAAATTAAATAGACATGTACAACGTATGTAATAGTATGTGAAATCATAAATACATTTGAAATCGATAAAAAAAATTGGGTAAAATTTGTGAAAAATGGATGAAAATGGGTAAAATCGATTGAAATAAAGATAAAGTTGGTGAAAATATTTGAAATCAATGAAAATTAATTCTAATGGAATTTCTAAGAAAAATGATGAATTCAGTAAAATTTGGTAAAACCGGTGAAAAAAGGATAAAATCGGTCAAAAAACGTAAAGTTGGTAAGAGCATATTTAATCAATGAAAAATTCTGGTGCATAACATGTGAAATTAGTGAAAACACATGAAAAAGGTAAAAATGGGTTAAAATGATAAAAATGAGTGAAATCAGTTATAGAAATAGTATAACTGGTGAATTCGGTTGAAAAATGGTTTACACTAAATAAGAAATACAAAAGAAATGGACTAAAAATGAGAAAACTATGAAAAATATTATAAGTTGTAAAAAAAAGGATAAATCGCTAAAAAAAATAAACTGATAAATTATTTTAAAGAAACGGATTAAATCAGTCGAAAAAGCTTGAAGTCGGCGAAATATGTTTAATCTATGGAAAATTTAGGTGAATAACATGTGAAATAGGTGAATACGAGTTAAACTTTAACCGACAAAAACAAGGTGAAATCAGAAGAAAATGGTTTAGATTGGAAAAAAAGATCGACAAAAAAAGGAAAAGAATGAAAAATATTATACTCGATAAAAAAACGGAAAAAATCGACAAAAAAAAAAACAATGAAAACATACGAGTCGATGAAACTTCGGGTGAAATTGGTAAACACTTGAATAACGGATAAACTTGACATGAAAACTACTATGATGTAATGAACTACAAAGTTCTTATGATCTTATTTGAACCAATTTTATAAGATGTAATGAATAAATTAGTCATCATTTTATATTTAATATAACTATTCAAAGTCATCATTTTTTTTATAAATTAAAAATAATTAATAATAATAAATTTCATAAAAAATAAATTGACCAATATATGATATTCTATGAAATAAAAATAGCTAATTTTACTCTAATTTATGAAAAATACCCATGAAATTAAAACTAGACACGTACAACGTACGTGCACCTTTTTAGTTTCACTAAAAAAGACATTGACTTGACACATATCACCTACTTTTTTTCCAAAACCCCAACATCCAAACTCAATCCAAAACGGATTTCAACTTATTCAAACCACAAATCCAACATTCAAAACACATCCAAATGAGGTCTCAAAGGTTTCATCGAAACCACTCAAACCATTTTTTTTAAATCTAGACCTGCGAAACCGAGCAAAAATCCATTAAAATAGACCCTTAGATCTTCATGAAAAACTGTAATTCATTTTTTTTCTTCTCTCAGATATTAAATACATTAATACATTGGTACATCAATCAAATTACATCATAATCTTTCGAAATACTATCAAATTATAAGGATGACTCAACTAATAATAACTGGTAATTAACTACAAAATAACCTACATAAGTGGGAATAAAACCTAAAACTGTAAATCATCGACCAATCTATATGTTTATATTTGAAGAAATAGAAATTAATGATTCAAATATTACTAATGTGGACTCCATAAAGGGATAAATGTAAGAAATTCCCTCATATTATACGGAATCTACGTTTTAAATATTTATTGGATAGAATCATCATGTACCATTAGATATTAAGTCCAAAACCTCCATCCGTGCGTACAAATTGACAATCTATCTATTTTGTATATATGGAGAATTTCGTGACAAATATTTAATAGTAAAAAAAAATTATATTAAACATTTCACATGAAATACTCTAATTTCTTTTACCTCTCTTGTAAAGAAAATGGGACAAGGTATAATCACATGTAACTAATCTGTACCGACGGTGGTGATATATAAATATTCCTTGCATGATTAAAGCAATAGAATCAATGCTTTTAATAATTACAATGCTTCTTGTACATTTTGTATTGTTAGTTGGTACTAAGCAAATTAAGTGTTCTTTTGAAATATAGATTCGCCTGATCGGGTCCACCTCCTGTCGGAGACAAACAAATTAACATATTTTTTTTACATAGGCCGTTGTGAGTGTCTATCTAATTTTATGGGTAATTTAGAGTAAAATTTATTTTATTATGTCATTAAATATAGCAAATTAACCCCTTCCTTTTACTTATTTAACTCATCATCTTAATTCATTTTTTATCGGCTTAACATGTTTTTTAACCGATTTCATTCATTTTCATCAGTTTAATTTTTTTTAACAGATTTACCCATTTTTTTATCAGTTATAAACTATGTTCACTGTTTTTTATGATTTCGTCGATTACTTTTTTTTTTTTTAACCAATTTTCTATCATTTACACTTTTTTCGGTTGAACTATTTTTTTTTTTACTGATTTCGCTCGTTTTTATCAGTTTAACTCATATATTTTCACTTATTTCACACATTTTTTCATTGTTCATTGATTACACAAATTCTTTTCACCAATTTCACTTGAACTGTCATTTGGTTTCACATGTTTTCTTCGACTTGACTCTTTTTCACTGACTTTGTTAATTTTTTCATCTATTTCATTCGTTTATCACTGATGGCATCGTTTCACCGGTTTCATTCTTTTTTCACGAATATTAATCGATTTCACATGTATTTATCATTTCAGTGGCACCTTTTTTTGAGCAACTTCAGCAGTGTTTACCAATTTCATCGAAATTTTTCATTGATTTCACATGTTTTCAGCGATTTCACCCTTTTTTCACGAAAAGAATTCCATAAGAATTCGAGTTATGCATGTCTTGATATTGAATATTTTTTATATATTTCTATTCTACTCAAAGTAAAATTACGTATTTAGCTGAGTCATGCATGCATATTTTATATTCATTCATAGTTCTGCTATGATTCAATTTTTTTTCCATTTTTTTATGACATAGTGATATTTAAAAGAATTTCCTTTTAAATTTTTGTATGTAGAATGTTTATGACTAATATTGAATTTAATCTGTAAATTATCGATGCTAAAATCCAAAATATAATATATTTATGGGGCTATTTGAAATAGTAATATAAGAACCATTTTAAGATTCATAATATCCCTTAAAATGTGTTAAATATGACGTATTTTGCATAATGCTCTGTAAATAAGAACCTACCTAAGCCGACTAAAAATAGAGGAGCATAATTGATGTAAAGTTATAGGATGTCCGGAAAATTTATAGGATTGAAATTAAATTGCGGTCAAGTGGACTAAAATTGATGGTATAGAAAACTTATAAGACGTATTTTACTTACTGGAAAATTAAATGTGCACCTGATTATGTGGACCAGTGAAAGTTACGGAATGTAAAATACTTGCTAGAAATTTAAGTGTCTTGATTCTGCACACCAGTGAAAGTTAAGAGACGTAAAATGCTTGCTGAAAAATTAAGTGTACTGATTTCGCGAACTGAAAAATTAAGTGTCCTAATTCTGCAGACTAGTGAAAGTTAAGGGATGTAAATTGGTATTTTGTGCTTTTATAATAGTAGAGATTAACTTTAGATTTCAAGAAATGTTTCTTTTTTCAATAATTCAAAAAAAAAAAAACTTTGTTAAGTAATTCCCAAATTTTGCAAATATTTTTTTGATTTACAAAGATATTATGAATCTTAAAATGGTTCGGAATCTTAAGTGTTTCTTTTTTCAATTAATCTTTTGTTAAGTAATTCCCAAAAACTTTAGGGTGTGTGTGGATGAGTTTTGGCCGGTCGCGAGATCGAGCCAAAACCCTTTTAAATGAGTTTTCGTCAAACCCATAAAACCATCGAAAACCTATTAAGAAACTCACACTCAAACTCTTCAAACCTATAAAACATTGATTTGACACCTACCACCTACTTTTCCCTCCAAATCTTACTAAAAAAGACATTGATTTGACATCTATCACTTACTTTTTCCCCTAAACCCAATCCAAGTGGGGTTTCAACTTATTCAAACCATAAAACCCAAGAATCCAAACCCATCCAAATGAAGTCTCAAAGGTTTCATCCCACCCAAACCAATTTTTTTAAACCGAGACCCACGAAACCGAGCCAAAACCCATCCAAATAGACCCTTAGTATTTCAAGAAATGTTTCTTTTTTCAATTAATCTTTATATGTGAACCTCTCCTATAAAAATCCCCCATCCGTTGAACGAAATCAAGAATAATACATGGTTGGGAAATTACAAGGGTGTTTTTGTTACATAAAATATTTAAAGGGAAAGTGTCACCCACCAATACACCATGGTAAAGTGATACTATTTTATTTAACAAAATGTGCACTCCATCTACTCAATTTAAAAAACATCCCTATCATTTTTTTTTTTTTTTGATAATTATGGAGTATAAACATCCCTATCACTTTCCAACTATAGAGTATATCTTGAATTCATTTTACTGTTGAACTTCATAATATAAAGAAAGATACATTGTATTTCATTCGATTATATGGCGGCTACAAGTTCAATTCCTAAAACAATTCATTATAATATAATACTCTTTATCATATTTCAATTGTTAGATACATCGTGAAAACTTTCGATGATTTTTATTCAATCTTTGAAGCCATAGAGTAAAATTTATCTGAAGTTTATAACAACAAATAAAAATCCTTTTCAACTTTACATCCATATGAGAGTGTGTTGCCTCAAGTTAATTTCGATTTCTACCTCGTAAAAAATACTTATTTTATTTTGTGAAATTAACATTTACTTTTTTTTGGAAAGAAATTATGTTCAAGCCAGCAACTATCATGGTTACAGGAAAATTTCCTTTAAAACATGAAAGAGCAAAATTTATTTTAATCATTCATCTATAGTACTTTATACTAAAATGGCACACATAAAAGGTGTTAAAAAAAATTCAGCAGAAAACAGAATACATATAAAAATCCCCCTCTTGTTGGTTGGCTGACACTGCTTTACCTCTCATCATGTGGTCTTAATTTCAACATAATTTCTTTTCTACTACCACTATCTCTATAATTTAATCACAATCAAATCACTCCATATAATAATATTCCACCATTAAAAAGAAAGCACTGCTAAAGCCCCAATCTTTACTCTTCTTGAAAATCAAAAAATGACCATTTTTCTCATAACCCTCTTCTCCTTCATCTTCTTCTCAATCTTAGCTTCATCCCAACTAGATGAATTCACCTACACCGGATTCAATCATCCAAACACAAACATAAGCCTAAACGGGAACGCCCAAATCAGCAAAAATGGCGTTCTTCAATTAACAAACGAAACCAGTAGACTTATAGGCCACGCATTTTACCCTTCACCACTTCTTTTCAAGAACTCCACAAACGGCACCGTTTCCTCCTTTTCGACATGTTTCGCGTTTTCGATTCATCCAGAGTACCCGAGACTAGGTGGCCATGGTTTAGCATTCACAGTAGCAACAACCAAAGAGCTAAACTCAGCTCTACCTAGTCAATACCTCGGCTTGCTAAACTCAAGCGATGGGGGAAACTTTTCCAACCATTTATTCGCAGTTGAATTCGATACGGTTCAAGATTTTGAGTTCGGGGATATTAATGATAACCATGTTGGGATTGATATTAATAGCTTGGAGTCCAATAAATCTGAATCTGCAGCTTATTTTGGAGATGATTTGGTGAGACATGATCTCAATCTTAAAGGGGGTAAGCCGATTTTGGCTTGGGTTGAGTATGATTCTGTTACGAAGTTTGTTAACGTTACACTTTCACCGGCTTCTACGAAGCCGAAAGTACCTATATTGTCCTTTCAAGTGGATTTAAGTCCGATTTTCGAGGAAAGTATGTATGTTGGATTCTCTGCTTCAACAGGTTTGCTAGCAAGTTCACATAATATATTGGGTTGGAGCTTTAAAATGAATGGAGAAGCAAATTCATTAGATTTGCATTCTCTCCCTTCAGTTTCACTAAGCAAGAAGAAACACAATGGTCTAATCGTAATCGTCTCGATTGTATCATTGTTTTTCGTATTGGCTTTAATCTTGTTTGCTCTGTTCTTGTATAGAAAAGTCAAGAATGCTGAAGTGATTGAATCTTGGGAGCTTGAAATTGGTCCACATAGATACAAGTATCAAGAACTTAAGAAAGCCACTAATGGTTTTAAGGATAATGAGTTACTTGGGTTCGGAGGGTTTGGTCGAGTTTACAAAGGTATGCTATCGAATCCCAAAACCCAAGTCGCGGTTAAACGTATTTCACACGAATCCAAGCAGGGTATTCGTGAGTTCGTCTCTGAAATTTCGACAATTGGTAGACTACGTCATAGGAACATAGTTCAATTACTTGGATGGTGTAGATGCGGAGCTGATCTTTTACTGGTGTACGATTTTATGCCTAATGGAAGCTTGGATAAGTTCTTGTTTGATAAACCTAAATATGTGTTAAGTTGGCCGGAGAGGTTTAAAATCATTAAAGGCGTGGCTTCGGGGCTTTTGTACTTACACGAGGGGTACGAACAAGTAGTTATACACCGAGATGTAAAGGCTAGTAATGTGTTACTAGATGGTGAGATGAATGGTAGGCTTGGTGATTTTGGGCTTGCTAAATTATACGACCACGGGTCAAACCCGGGAACCACTCGTGTGGTAGGCACATTAGGGTACCTAGCACCCGAATTGCCAAGAACCGGAAGGGCAACAACGAGTTCTGACGTTTTTGCTTTCGGGACCCTATTGCTTGAAGTTGCGTGTGGGCGTAGGCCCATTGAGTCGAAATCGGAGCCAGAGGATTTAGTTTTGGTTGATTATGTTTGGAACAAATGTAAAGAGGGAAGAATTCTTGATGTGGTGGATGAGAAATTGAAGGGAGATTACAATGAAAATGAGGTTTTGTTGGTACTTAAGTTGGGGCTTATGTGTTCGAGTAACGAGCCATTGGCGAGGCCTAGTATGAGGCAAATAGTTAGTTATTTGGAAGGTGAGGTTGAGATGTCCCAGGATTTGAGGGCACCCGGGAGTTTTTCCGATGAGAGAGGATTCGAAGATTATATGCATTCATATGCATCTTCTTCATTTGGGAAGACAAGTTCTAATAGTGTCATGGCTAATGGAGATGTGGATAGAAGTTTTGCTTCAGTTTCTACTTCACCTCTTTCACTTCTTAGTAGTTTGGGGGTAGCTAGATGATGAAATTAATTTTAGGTGCCATAAATTGGTATAGTATATACTTTCTTCATTCGTCTAAGCATATTTCCAACAAGTACTTATTTGATTGATAACTAATACTGGTTTTGGCATTGTATTTGCTCTTTTTTAGGGACTTAGTTAATATCTGCAATTTTTTTTTCTTTTTTTTTTTTTACTATTTCTTGTTCTCGGAATTTTATGTATGTGAAGTAGTAGGGCATGTGAAAGATATATTTAGAATTGGCGTTATATGATAAATAGCACATGGTGAATCGTCAGTACATAATTTATTCTTTTGAAAATTAATTTGTCCGTATGTACAGTTAATGTCACCAGAAAAAAAAGTACGTCAAAACTTGTTTGCGTTCTCCATTAGTGAAAGCGGTTCAAATGAATGATTTAATTAATGTGAAGTCCTTTTATGATGACCCGACCATTAAAAAGAAGAAATGTGGAACTTTTGTTGAATAATTGGAGACTGAACATGAAAATAATAAAACTTTAAAAAGCTGAACTGCAACTGTTACCTAACTTAAGATAAGATTAAAAAGTGCCCCAAAAAGATAAGATTAAAAAAAAAAAAAAAGTTGCAAAAATGCGCATATAGCGCGCAACATTTACAAGCAAAAGTGATTAGATTCTTCTTCAATCACCTTTTTTTTGTTTAACAAAAGTTCTTCTATCACATCTAAAGAAAATTTTAGGGAAAATTTGTGTCTACCCGATGGATCCATCTAGGTGCTGAATAAATATTACATGGACATGAAAAATTTTGTTCTCTCGTGCCCATATGTAGACATCCAAACATAATGGAGTACATCCACTGATTTAAGATCTAAGTAACCATCAATTAGCGAATTCTTGTTTTAAATTAACTAAGTGGGAACATTATGAATTAAACCTTTGAAAACCAAAAAAATATGAATTATTCTGTAGGCGAGATTTAAAGATCAGATGCAACTTACAAGAAGCAATAAATAAATTGAACGCTAGAGAGAATCAATCCCGTTTATCCAAATAGTCATAATATTAAAGTAAAGTTAATGATAATTTACCCCCTCGTGATATTCATGATGTTCAATTTACGTTCACGTAATTTGAAAAATAACACTTTACCTCCCCATAATATTATAAAAACCGTTTGACCCAAAATTGATGATGCACACCGTATTACCTGGCTCAGTTTACTCGAGACTAGGTCAGTATGAGGTCATTAGACTTAAGGTCTGAGTCATCCGTCTTGCCAATAGAACAACATCTTGTTGATTTATGACAGCTTAACGTGGGGAGAAATTACTGATACTTCATGAAATAATTTGAAGGATAATTACGTGATGGTGCCTATTGTTGGTCAAGTCTCTTGTCAATAAATTTGGTGTGGAGTGTGGACTTAATAAAGTAAATAGGGTTGTATTCCACAACCGACATGTTTGTAACCACACATTTGTGACTTATAATAGTATTAAATTCAACTCATCCATGACCTCTTCTATGGGCGGATTCCGGAATTTTAGGCAGGGGTTAAAGTTTATTAAAAAAAACTATTCAATTAAACAGTTAAATTTAAATTTATTTACGATAAAATATGTGAAGATATACAAAAAAATAAGAGGTAAAATTACATATGGTACTCCATTATATCGAAAAAATCGTATTATAAAGAAATAAAATATTGTATTCTTTTTGAAATTATTGAGAATTTTTTATTCAAATAAGTACATTGAATAAAGAAAAATAAAATTGAACAACAAAAATAATGATAGTTCATATTGTTTTTATAATTGTTATTAAGAAAAAAAATTAAAAAATACATAATATCGAAATATTATTAAGAAGAAGAAAAATTACTAAAAACATTGTAAAAAAATTATGTAAATATTTTTATTTTTTTTACATTAAACATTTTGAAAATATTATTAAGGATTTATTTTTAAAAGAAAACATAAAATATTGAAAATAATATTGAGAGAGACAAAAAATTAAAAGAACACAAAACTTTCAACGTCCAAGAAGCTTCCCCTAACGAAAAAGTTGGTTTCTTTGCCGCCAACCATTCTCAACCGTATAGGATATATAATATTCGTTGCATTTGTGTGCGAGGAGAATACAAATGAACTCATACCAAATTACATGGTTATGCGGGCTGGCATGGAGAGAATGGGATCTGAAGTGTGTGTTATAGAAACTTATTCTTCCAGGACTGGCACGTGGACTACTAAGTCGACACTTATCACTAGTTCGGAATTTCGTCTACGTGATCTCCCTTTGCGATTTAAATGAGGTTGAAAATGAAAATTATCGTATGCAGTTGATTAGGTTGTCAATACTAGAGTTTAAAATCTGGAGTTTGACCTGGCCAGAACGTGATGATGTCTTATGGCTTGGCTATACAGAACGCATTCATACAATTATGCGATTTTAGATACTTTCTAAGAAAATTAATGACGGAAGGAGTTACAAGCGATCCACCACTAGCTTCCAATGAGTGGATCTTGATGCACGATCATGATAACTTCTTTACTTAAAGAACTTGCCTTAAAATTGCTAGAAAATATTAATAATAAAAGACATGATGATTTCTGGCTTGAGGGATTCATCTTTCCTTCGAATTCAATTGTTTTTGTTATTAGGAGGGGGAAAAGAGTATTTCTTCACGACTTACCAAATCAATTTATGAGTCATTTCAATATGGTTATGGTGGTCGAGTTCCACTTACTAAATGATGGTATCCCTACATGGGATTTCTTTAAGATTGACCGAAGCTAGCTAGCTATGATTTATTATTTGATTTTTTTTTAAATATTATTATAAGAAAGAAAGGGACATCTCGTTATCCGATAATTTGTACAATGATTGAGTACCTTAATTTATTAAATACAGTATTTCTTTGAAAGTTCCATTATTAAAAAAATTGACATTGTAATGTGAATTTCCATTGAGTGAGTTTTAGCAATTATTGAAAAATTGAGGGGTGATCTTGCAATTCCCTTGGTCTCGTGATTTATCTTACATGAAAATGATTTTTTTAGCTAAAATTCGGATTATTACCTAAACATTATATTAATAGAATTACATTTTTTGCAATCATATTACTAGTAATCAAATTTCCATGACTAGATTTCATGCATGCTCTTTAATTTAAACTAACGGAGCCTTGATATTTTCAAAGTTATTAATCAAGATCAAGTACGCATGCTTAACCACGGTTAATTTTCACCCAGCACCATTAAAGAGGTAAAAAGACCGCCAAATATATTTGGTGTGATTTACCTGGTTTTATAAAGATTTGAATGCAAACATTATTTGTGTTATTTTTATTAGCAAAAAGTCTCCAAAATTTATTTCTTTATTAGCAAAAACTTCAATTTAAAATTTCTTCATATTAAAGGAATAGGCAGTTACTGCAAATTTTCAAAGTAAATATGAAAATTATTACCAAATTTTTAGGTTGATAAAGGTGTTTTCACATTTCGCATAAATTTATGATAGGGGTACAATTGTCAATTTATTTGAAAAATAAGTACTCTGGCTTGTAGGGGGATATTTGCTAATAAAAGAATAATGTAGAGAAATTATTGCCAATAAAAATAATACATGAAGTTTTTCTAATTAGACAAAGCATAATGGATATCTTTTGCATTTCACTCACACATAGTTAAACAATAGCATTTTCTTGTACAAAATAAAATTTCAAGCATTACTAGAAAATATGTTTTTGATATTGAAATTGGAAGAAAGAAAATATTAGGCAATTCTTGGTGGATAAGAAACTTTTCCAGAGGAATCAATGAAGATCCGGACCCGATCACTTCGTAAATCCATTGTGACAAATGAACCGGATGGAACCACATAAATCTGAGATCCATTTGGCATCTCTTCCTCTATTTTTATTTTTGCCTCTTCCCCAGTTAGTCCTACCACTTCAGGCCATGTTGACTTCCCACTTATTATTTCCCCAATTCTTATTCCCGTACAAAATCAAAATATAATTTATGGACAAATTTAAATAATCCAAGCTGAAATTAATTATTTTAATTTAATTAATGACATTCACCTGGTAATATATGATCATGTGATGATTCCGTGGAATGTTTGTCGGATACTTCTTCCGGTTGGCTCTCTTTCTCTGCCATTGGTAATTAATTAAGGCCAAAAGAAAAGGTTGAATATATTAATTTTTGCAATATTTTTACGGATGACTAATGTATATATATTGTAGATTTAAATATGATAGAATAAGAGAATAAAATAATATTATATGTCCATATGTATATATATTGCTTTGATTGTGTCAATGTTTCAGCTCTTGGCCTAGCTTAAAGAAAACAAATAAAATTATATTAGGGTAAACACCACATTTGGTCCCTCTTATCATTAACTTTTTACAGAGTGGTCCCTCTTATGTTTTTTTTCCCAGTTTAGTTCCTACTATGTATTATTTGTTTCACTTGAGTCTTTTTCAGGTGTTCCAAGGCGGTTCCGGTAATATGTGATATGCTCATAAGGGTAATTTCGTCATTTCAAGTAAACTAACATGGATATTTTTGTCTTTCTGATCATTTGAAAAAAAAGTAAAGATTCTCTTTCAAACTAGGCTTTCATTCCAGTCCAACTTAATCGTTCATTTCGTTCCAAATCAAAGTTTTCTCCCAAAATCTTCTTCAACACCAAAATTGCTCACCAATTAAACAATATCTCAAATGGTCTCAATAGCGAACGGACGAAAATGCCCTAAAAAATATTCATATGCATGTCACGTGTTATCAGAACCACCTGATAAGGACTAAAGTGAAACGCATAATTCATAGTAGGGACTAAAGTGAAATACATAATTTATAGTAAGGACTAAATAAGAAGAAAAACATAAGAGGGACCACTCTATAAAAAATTAATGATAAGATGAACCAAAAGTGATATTTACCCATTATATTATTTTGTTATCAATGCCGGCCAACCTTATTCCGACGACCCTACCAATCCAATGAACAAATTACTAATATGTAGCCAAATTTCATTAGACATAAATATTAGATACCAACATCTAATATTGATTGGGCCTAATTGGATATCTTGGACCTCTTGTTAAATTTACAATGACAATTGCCCAATAATTGGATTTGTAGCCCGTTTAGCCAATCAAATTATGAAGAGAGGGAAATCCAAAACAGTATACGATTTTGTGGATAAAGCTAGGCCTTCTTTAGAGAACCAATTGGTTGGTGATTTTGTGATTTTCTTAAATTAAATTTATCATTTAATGCAGTTTATTTTTATTTAATTTTGGCTAGATTTCAGAAGTGCAAATTTTAATTTTAAATCATTTTGGCATCGGTAACGCGATTGTGGAAAGTGACTACTTGAACGCTACCCACCATATAATTCACCTCAAATCTCATTTGAGTTACGCTCATTTTACATATAAACTCGAATAATATTAAATCTAATTCTAATTCTAAATTAAATATAAAAGTTTTATTTTTTTTGTAAAGACAAAAATATCCTTATTCAAGTTGTAAAATAATATTGATGAAATATTTCCTTGAATTTTTCCATCAAATTGATAGGAAAATATTTTCCACACTATAGGAAAGTGAAGGAAAATTTGTAACTTCCTTTTATGCTAACCAAATCCCATATGAGAAAACAAAATTTAATATTTATTTTTTTGAGAAATAAAATTTTATATTTAGTTTATATGGATATGTAGGTTTTTGTGGAACTAACATACGATGTGGTTATGTATATGCCAATTTTTTGGCTTGGTATGTTTTGGTTATCAAATGGGCTAAGTAAATGTTATTTTGAAATAACTAACATAAGCTACGGTTGTGTAAATTAAATGCCATTTTTTAGCTGGTACTTTTGGTTATCAAATGGGCCAAGTAAATGTTATCTTTTTCCTGGCTATATATATGGACAGTATGGTGATGAAATGTTATTCATAAAAGGCTTTATATTTTGCCTTTTTTATGGATATTTTTGCTTGAATTTAAGGTTTTAATTCACATGATATAGATTTATTTCTCAAAATAAGTTTGTGATGAGGTGCTTCATGAAGTCATTTCAATTGAATTTAAGTAAAAGTAAAAAATAATTACACTTGACACAGGGGCGGATCTACTTTATGGGTTGGGGGGGCCTTGGCCCCCCAAGATTTTGGTTTTTTTTCTTTTTTTTTTCATTCTATTCATGTATATATATTTAGTTTATGCCTATTGATTTCTTTTAAAATTTAAATTACAATATTTTGTGAATTTAAGTGATATGTCTATCAATAGTATGAATCAATTAATTAAACTATTATGGCTTTTAAATTTTAAACCAATATGATACCAGTTTATTGTGATATTAGTATATTCATTATTTCATATGTTCTATATGCGAAATATAAAGTAAAGCTTGTGAAAAATAAGATGGAAAACAATATACAAGTTTATTTATTATATATTATTTTGCTGAAATTTTAATTCATAATGAAAATAATATTAATTTTATTTGAGACTATTTTATAGTATATTAATGAACATGGTGTATAGTTATAATATAGTGAAAATACATTTTGTGTTCATCTATTTATACATATTTTTTTTTAATGATAACAAAAATTGACCCCCTCGACCTTGAAATCCTGGATCCGCCCCTGACTTGATAAATAGTTACTTTAAGTTCATCGAAACTGATATGAGATACAAAAATTTTAAAAATGAAGCTTTAAAATGTGTGGTTGGACTCAACTCCGCTCTCTTCCCATTATCTTGGACCATTATGAGCATTATTATTTTTCCTAGTGCAAAGTTGACCGAGGATTCTATTTCCAGTCTACTCAATTTTTTTATTTCAATTTTCTTTAATTTTTTTGTAAATATCTCTGACTGACGCTTAAACAAATTATATCTTGTTTTCACCTAAGATTCTTCTTAAAGAAAGCCAATTCCGAATAAAACAAATTTAGAGTTTCATGATTTCAAACTTATGATAGTTACGGTGTTTCCTTATATTGATTAGTTACAGCAAATTTATGTGTTGATTATAATTAACAAATTTACATCCGTATTATTTTTATTAGCTAGCAAGTGACATGCAATTTGTGTTGATTAAAATTTAGCAATATATATAACCCAACCACATGTTAAAATTAAATGATATATGCAATTATCCGTTCGTATATAATGTTTATTTCATTTCAACATTTCAGAAGTTGAGTACAAAGAAAAGAATTAGATAAAACAATGGCTTTGTTATGAATAAAAAATAAATAGTAACTATTTTATCAAGTTTAATAACATATAAAATATCTAAATATTTCTTGTTCTTGAAAGGGATGTTCTTAATTGCCAAGTAGAATTAATACATATAATATAGTAGAGATGCTACCTGCTGGGTATTGCCTTATGGGTTTCTATGAATGACACATGTCCAAAGTGGACCAACTCATTCTGCTTTTATATTCAAAAAGTAGACCTATTTAGGACACATGTAAACCAAAGAGAGCGGAAGACAATACCCAGCAGGTAGCATCTCCTAATTCAAAAATCCTTTTAAAATAAGTTAAGTCACGAGACCAAGGGAATTGCAAGATCACCCCTCAATTTTTCAATAATTGCTAAAACTTACTCAATGGAAACACTACAAGAAAAATCGATTTCAGCGACATTCGAGATTGGTCACTAAAAGTGGAAAAACGGTTACAGAAACCTTCAGTGACCAGAACAAGGTTGGTCAGTACATACTGGCTACTAAAGCTACGCAGCGACGAACGATTAATTTGGACGCTGAAAGTGTGTGTTTAGCGGCCATCCACCATTAGTCGCTAAAGAACACCATCATTAGCAACAATATTTTTAGTTGCAAATGTAGAGATGTATGGTCGGTGCATGATTGTATGGTCACTAATGTTATGTGTATAGTAACCAAAAATTCATTTCTAGTGACCGGCCACTAGTGGTCCCTAAAAGACAACCATTAGGAACAATATTTTGTGTCGCAAATGTAGAGACGGGTGGTCGTTGTAGCGTTGCAGGGTCGCTAATGTTATAAATATAGTAACAAAAAATTGTGTGTAGTGACCAACCACTTGTTGTCCCTAAATGTCACAACCATGAGCAACATTTTTTTTAGTCGCTAATGTATGTACATATGGTCACTTCATAATTACATGGTCGCTAAAGTCATGTGTACACCGACCAAATTCCATGTTAACCGACCAAACACAAGTGGTCTCTTAAAAACTTGGTCATTACCAATGATTTTTTTTGTCGCTAATGTTGTATGACTGGTTGTTGTAGGATTATGTGGTTGCTATTGTCACATTTACAACAACCAAAATTCATGTTTAGTGAACAATCATTAGTGGTCTCTAAAAGACATGTACATGAGCAACGTTATTTGTAGTCGCTAATGTAGAGATTAGTGGTCGCACCATAATTAAGTGGTCACTGATGTGCCTTTGACACCAACCAAAAATCATATTTAGGGACCATTCGCAAGTGGTCTGTAAATGGCATGTTTATAAGCAACAATTTTTTTGGTCTCTAATATAGATATAGATGGTCGCTACAACATTAGATTGTCACTAATGTTATATGTATACCAACAAAAATTCATGTTTAATGACCAATTTGTAGTGGTGTTTAAAATACTTGACCATTAGCAGGAATATTTTAGTCGCTGATGTATAGAGAGGTAGTTGTTGTAGCATCAAATGGTCGCTAATGATCTACGTATTGCAACTAAATTTTATGTGTAGTGACTAGTTAATAGTTGTCTTTAAAGATGTAGTCGTAAGCCACAATTTTTTCCCTTTCTAATGTAATAGATATTTGTTACTATAACATTACTTTTGTGTCCATAATTTTACATTTAACAACCATATTGTTTTGGCTAGTGAAACCCATTCTTTTATCAACCATGTCACATATATTAAAGAGATGGTTGTTAAAGTTTAATTATTTTGAACTATTCAATGACCAAAAAATGTCATTAAATATAGTTGTTGAAATGTAAGTTTACTGACCAAAATCCGATAACAATAAGTCGTAATACAATTATAAAATGTAATCCAATTTTTTTGCTAAAATATATCAAAATAATAGTTACATAATCAATTAAATTTAGCTACCCAAAACAAACATAAAGAAAAATATCTACTTAAATATGATATTTTAGCCTTTTAATTGGAGTCATACATCTACTAAAAATCCGCAACACTGTTCTTGTACTTTTCATCTTTCTCTATGGAACATTATAATCAACTTACAAACTGCAACAAATTAAAACATAATCAGAGATATATATGTCTATATCAAAAGACGAAATGTTAAGAATGTAAAAGCAAATGTAAAGAACCAATGAACTAACCAGGTGTTCTTATATCGCATGAAATCCACCAAATCAAACCATGAATCTGCCTTTTTTCTACAATAATCACAACAAATAATTCATTGAGAATCATAAATAAAAAATAACTAAAAATGTTTATTAAAGATGTAAACTGGGAAAATATCACACCAGCTCAGAGTTCGATGCTAAAATCAAATTTACCAATAAAAATGGCTCTTAAGAGGATGAGGACGGGAAAAAATTCCACCTGGTCTAGGAGACTTTGTGACTGAAAATGTACCACATCATTAATTGCCATGATGTGGTGATCTCATAATGATGATTTGATATATTTTCAACCACAAGTTCTAGGAAAATATCCTAGACCAGACATAGGCGTAGCTAAATGTATTTGAGTGGGGATGCAATGACCCCACTCAACTTTTGCACTTTGTATGAAAATTGTATATATAATACTTGTAAAAATTAAGTATATCCTCTAATTGCTCTAAATGGACCCGACTCAATAAAACTAAAATTTATAAGGCAACGGGGCCATGTTTTATTGAAATATATTTATCTTCCACTAATAAATTTTTATGAATTAATATGTTAATAGTCAAAGGCAAATCCCAATTTTAGGATTGTGAGATAGGGGTGTTCTACGAAACTGCTAAATCGTTAAAATTGATCAACCCAACCCAAAACGATCGCAATTTCTGAGAAGGTTTGATGAGTTGATCTTGACAATCTTGAAAAAAAGACCGTAAGTTATATCGAGTTTGTTTTATATCTTTTTCAGACAACATAATGACATTTGACCGCTTTATATATAAAATATCAATTTTATATTTATTTAATTAGTAGTCCTGATATTATGAAAATTAGAAATATAATTTCAGTGTATACTTTAACCAAAAATATACTATTACGGTTAAATTTCTTACTCTTTTACACTATAATGACCCGCGGTGAAATTTTATTGTTATGTTTGTTACCATGTGAAGGGTTTCAATGAAATGATGTGGTTTGTTTTGGGTGTAAATGTTGTAAATATTAGTGACAATGTAAAACTTAAAATTATTTTATTAATATGTAGATGTTAATTCCAATCTTTTTAATAATGTTTTAAAATAGAAGTACAAATAAAAGCGAATAAATTATTTTTAATCATAAGAAAAATTAAAAATAAATAAAAAGGTCATTATGAAAATGCAAAATATTAATAATTAGTAGATTATATTAATTCCTTTCTCAACAAAAAAAAAAAAGATTATATTAATTCCTTAATTAATGGAATCCTATTATATATCATCATCGCAATTTCCATGTATAAATATATCACATCTCAACCTCTATATATATCTATCTACATATGAAGGTGGAATTAAGCCAAAAAAAAAAAAAAACCCTAGAATTTAGTTAACGCTAAAACAAAAACATTTATTTCTGTCATTTTCCGGCGACCCAAGTCCGACTTTCTTTCTTTTATTCTGACTATGAAGGTAAGTTCTTGTACTCATCTCCTTCTTCTTTCCTCTACACTTTTTTATGTTGATTGTTTCTTATTTTCTAATTTGCATTATGAATTTGAATTTAATTATTGATTTTTCTTGTTTGACCGACTCTGATGGTCAATGTGAAAGAATTTTAGGGATTAATTAAAGTATAAAAATAACTCAATCTCTTCACAATATCTCTCTCTACACCTATGCCTGTGTGTGTGAGTGAATATCCAATTATCCATACTTTTTTTGCTCTTACTTTCGTTGTTTCTTTATACTTGAACTCAATCTCTCTCTTTCTCTCACAACACGTATGCTGTGTTTTTTTTTATAATTAAGATTTGGGTATTATGATATAATTCCATTTTTGGAATACATAATTGGTTCTCCGAATACATGGTAACAAACATAATAATAAAATTTCACCGCGGGTCATTATAATGTAAAAGAGTAAGAAATTTAACCGTAATAGTATAATTTTAGTTAAAGTATACACTAAAATTATATTTCTAATTTTCATAATATCAGGACTACTAATTAAATACATATAAAATTGATATTTTATATATAAAGCGGTCAAATGTCGTTATGTTGTCTGAAAAAGATATAAAACAAACTCGATATAACTTACGGTCTTTTTTCCAAGATTGTCAAGATCAACTCATCAAACCTTCTCAGAAATTGAGCTCAATTTGAGTTGTGTTGATCAATTTTAACGATTTAGCAGTTTCGTTGAACACCCCTATCTCACAATCCTAAAATTGGGATTTGCCTTTGACTATTAACATATTAGTTCATAAAAATTTATTAGTGGAAGATAAATATATTTCAATAAAACATGGCCCCGTTGCCATATAAATTTTAGTTTTATTGAGTCGGGTCCATTTAGAGCAATTAGAGGATATACTTAATTTTTACAAGTATTATATATACAATTTTCATACAAAGTGCAAAAGTTGAGTGGGGTCATTGCATCCCCACTCAACTACATGTAGCTACGCCTATGTCTGGTCTAGGATATTTTCCTAGAACTTGTGGTTGAAAATATACCAAATCATCATTATGAGATCACCACATCATGACAATTAATGATGTGGTACATTATCAGTCATAAAGTCTCCTAGACCAGGTATAAGTAAGAATTTTCCCCAGTCAAATAAAGCCATTAAAAGGGATTATAAAAGAAAAAATCATTATAATTCAAAATTTAACCAAATCTTCGGCAATAAAATCATTAGTATTCAAAATCGGTGGAATATTCTCCCCTTTTTTTATTCTCTTAAATTTAAATAAATTCATATGCATCAGTCTTAATTTTTTATAATTGATTTGCCTTCCATAATTAAATAAAAATGAGCACCAACTAATACATATAGGAAAAACAATGATTTTATATATACGCTTTTCATCTTTTCATTAAGACAAGTTTTGTGAAGGTATGCACTTCACGTATTCTAGTTCTAATTACTTTTATTAAATTTTCTTACAAATTTGTCCATACAGTGCTTAATGAGTCTACGATATTTTTGTTCACCTCTTTTTCAAACAATGTGCATTTAGCTTTTTTTTTTTTTTTTTTGTCTCCGATGTTTGTTTTGTAAAGACTAATAATTAACTTTTTTCCAGCAATTTCTCCTTCATGTACGCGATTTGAGTATGGGGGTGGTCATTGTTTATCTATATCTTCAGCTAAAGGTATTACTAATGGAGTAAACGTATTCTTCTATTCTCTTCTTTGAACGGGAAAGATTTATAGTTTTGTTGATTGAATTTTGTGATAATATATGTTATCTTTTCAGTTTTAACTTAAGTCTTATTAAAAATTAGAAATTCTTAATTAGCTCTCCTTTTTTAGTCAATTAAAACCAAAGGGTTCACTAAAATCCAATTGCTAATTTTCATAAAGCTAAAAATACTAGAGAACTCGAATTCTGAATTTATGTTTAGTATGTACAACTCCTTCTAATTCAATGTTACATTTATTCTCCTCAAATTTTTAGAATCACAAATCCGCCACCTATTTTATAATATAACGAACACTAATATTTTTCTTCAATTATATTATTTCTATGTTGCATGGACACTTCGAAAAAATGAACAATGTCATGTCGGACACTTCTGGGACACGAACATGGCCTCAACATATGTCCAACACGTCACGAAGCGTGTGTGAAAACTAAAATAAAGTAAAAGCTTTGGACACTAATGGGGACACATATATATGGGATAGACTTGTCTGACACATTTCGGACACGGTAGGGTTGCATTTTTTGTAATATTTCAATATTTAGGGTTAAAAAGTTTAAACACAATATATGTTTAATATATTTGGGTATACCATGATTCATTTTGTTGCATTATTTGTAATAATTGTATATATTATATTGACATGTCAAAATTATTTTTAAATTTAGGGCAACACACTTTATAATTTAAATATGTTTAAAAGTTCTACTAGATTATAAATAAGCTAATTATTAACCAAATAATAGTTTATTGTTTTTTAGTTATAATAATAATAATAATTATTATTATTATTCGTCTTATTATTATTATTATTATTATTATTATGATTATTGTTATTATTATTATATAAATCACGTGTCCATAGCGTGTTGTGCTCGATAATTTTAAAAAAATCGTGTTGTCATGTTCGTATTGTGACGTGTCGTGTTGTGTCATGTTTGCGTCCTTGTTCGTGCAACATAGCATTATTTTGATTCCGGGAACTTTTCCTCTCTCTATGAACAAAAAAAAAAACCCTCCAAACTCATATTCTCATGGCATGAATGTCTGGCTACTCCCTATCTACCTTTCAATTCAAATTACTAACTTGCACACGTATTTTCACTTACCCCATGAATAGTACTGTTTATAATCACTTACATTTTTTGGGATGTCAATAGGATAGATGCAGTGGCGTACTGCTACAATCCCAACGTATGTAACTTATTTTTTGGTTTTTAATTTTGTATTGGGGATTTTCTTGAAATTATTAGTGTCCTTTCATAAAACAAATAAAAAAAGCTAATTACGAGGAAATCAAATGAAAACAATTTCCTGATGTACTTTTTAGAAAGAAAGACATGTTTTAAATATCATTTAACAGTATAAATATTATAATAAATATTTAATTTTTGTAAGATATTATTGCTTTTCGTGGGAGATTATCCGGATTTACATAACATATTTTGATTTCTTCTTTCAAGCTTTCAACGAAGAAGCCATCATCAGTAGCTGCAGAGAAAGTAGAGGCCAAACTTTCAACCAAAAAGTCCTCTGTAGTTGCAGAGAAAGTAGAAGCCATCTACGACTTATTAATGTCCATAATAGTTCGATTGCCACCAAAATCCGTGTTCAGATTCAGGTGTGTGTCAAATAGATGGAACAATATCATCGTCGATCCTTACTTTCTTAGAAGTTATAGCGCCATAACAAGAAAACATGGGAGGCTACATCATCTGATAACATTCGTCCAATTAATAGGTTTGAACATATGTCGAATAAATCGAATCTTGCGAATCAAAAATGTGGTGGCAAATAAGAAATTTGGTGACTTCATCACTTGCTCAAACGGGCTTGTCCTCTGCAGTGATCACTACTCTTCCAGCATTTACCATGTTTTGAATCCCCTAACAAAAAAGTTGGTTTCTTTGCCGCCAACCATTCTCGACCGTATAGGATATAAAATATCCGTTGCATTTGTGTGCGAGGAGAATTCAAACGAACTCATACCAAATTACATGGTTATACGTGCTGGCATGGAGAGAATAGGATCTGAAGTGTGTGTTATAGAAACTTATTCTTCCAAGACTGGCACGTGGGCTGCTAAGTCGACACTTAGCACTAGTCCAGGATTCCATCTAAGTTTGGATCCGACTCCTTTAGTGTGTAATGGTGTTGTGTACTGGAGTGGATGGGAGTCGATCGCCCTTTACGATTTAAATGGGGCTGAAAATGAAAATTATCGTATGCAGTTGATTAGGTTGCCAATACCAGAATTTCAAACCTAGAGTTTGACCAGGTCAGAGCGTGATGATGTCTTATGGCTTGGCTATACAGAATGCATTCATGAAATTATGCAATTTTGGATACTTCCCAAGAAAATTAATGACGGAATGAGTTACAGGCGATCCACCACTATACCTTCGAATGAGTGGATCTTGATGCACACGATCACGATGGATTCTTTGCCCAAAGAACCTGCCTTAAAATTGCCAGAATTAAATCTATATGATATCTGGCTTGAGGGATTCATCTTTCCTTCCAATCCAATTGTTGCTGTTATTAGGAGGGGGAAAAGATTATTTCTTTACAACTTAGAGACCAAATCAATTTATGAGTCATTTCAATATGATTGTGATGGTCGAGTTCCACTTACTAAATGGTGGTATCCCTACATGGGCTTCCTTTACTCATCTTCATATGCCCTTTAAGATTGACCGAAGCTAGCTAGCTGTGATTTTTTATTTTCAAATTTAATACATATATATATTTGAAGGGTGTCTTTTGACCCCAATTAGTTGTTTTGACCAAAATCCTAATTTTCTAGAATTTTGAATTTTTTTTAATTCTACAAAATTATAATTTTGGTAATCTTTTAAAATCAATTTCATCTTTAATTTAAATCCTACAAAAAAGGAATTTTAAAACTAAATTAATGCTAATCAAATACATATTTATATTTCATAATATAAAAGTAAGAAATTTTGGCTGGCAATTGACGTTACATTCTATATTTAATGCAATATTTATTTTCTTCATTATTTCTTTCCACAAACTAGCTCAATTCAAAATTTGAACTTCAATTTGTGGCACAATTTACGGACATAAAGCATACATATATGAACCACCTAAAAGTACTTTTATAACTTATTTTTTCCCTAACTAATTAGTAATTACGCATTTATAACATATTACAATATTTGGTAAATTTGAAATTTTCAATTAGTTGTTCACTCATCTAATATTTATTAGTACATGATTAACTAAGCGTTACACATGACTATAGCCATAGGTTATGCTTGCAAAAAATAACCCATTTTACACTATATATACATTGTGACACATCCATCTTTTAATCTATAAAAATCCAATGCACCCACTAATTTCTCTTCTCATGTCTCATAATTTTTTTCTCTACTAAAATGTTCAGGCACATGAAGAATATTGATTGCACGCTTGTGTCCATTGAAAATAAGATGATTGACATAGATTTATTGGGAGTATTGGATGCGTAATGTAAGTTAATTTTTCAGTTTGAATGCAACTATTTTTTTTCATATTTTATTCTTACATTCTATTACAATATATTTTACAATGTTTAAATTTTTTTGAATGGTCTAAGATTATCAATTGATATTTGTTTATATATTTACATCAGTGTGTGAATGTGTATGTATAACAAACATCAAAAAAATTGAGAAAGACAACGAAGAAAAATCTTAATTAGATCGAAGCAGTTGTACAAAATACATTGTGAAACCAACCCAATTAAAGAAAATTCAACTTGAACGTCTACATGCCACTTACACATTTATGATGACTGATGAGGTGTATATCTTTATAATAATAACATATTGGCCGTAATTTAGTTATAATCACATTTAATTTATATTAGCTGGTAAATTGTATGGTTCTATATATAATTCAATTCTTGATCATTAACATAATTAACTCTCATTAAATAATTGCAAGATTATTTAAAAAATAGGACTCCTTTACTACACTAATGGACGTAAATTAGGAAATATTCACCTCTATTACTTCATATTAGATGGTCAATTGCACTATCTATATATAATTCAATTATTACTAATTATTACCTCTCACTAAATAATTGTTTGAAACCGCCCAAAAAACACCCTTTTCAATATGCATTAGTCCCTAAAAAACATCTACATTCTTTAATCATCCGTCATTTTCATTAACTATATAAAGAAGGTGAGCTTGAAAAAAAAACTATTGTGCATCTCTATATAATTTTTCTTTATATTGTTTACTCTTTTTTTCTCTTACTACAAACACGATATTATACTTTTAATCATTTTTTTGTTTGTTTGTAGGTACAAGCACAAGATGATATTGAATGCCAACCTTATTTTTCTTAATATAGTAGATCCATTTGAACAACTGTGAATATACTAAACAAGAAGTGTAAGCTTTTCCGATTACATTTTTTCCTATTTCATCATACACATTTAAAATTTTCATTATGTTTCATATGTACAAGTACCTTTTAGTCCCTTTTGATCCATTTGCACACACCACAAATGTGTTAAACAAGAAGGTAGGCTTTTTTCATTTCTTATGTTCTCTGATGTCAATTTCTACAATGAGCTTCATTTTTGTTTCAGGTGCATATATAATACTATCAACCATAATGCAATTAATTTTTTTTCCCGGTTAAACAAAAGGTGCATGTTTATTGTTGCGCATTTTATGTAAGTGTTATTTAGTTATGAATTAATTAATCCTTAAATCCATAGCAATTTTTTTTTGTTTGGATTATTTTTTAGGGCGATACTTTGGACAATTTAAAATTTGGATTGATGCAGGGAATGAGTGATAATAATGCGCATCTGCTTAGATTTTGGTACTATTGTATAGTAATTTCTTAATTGTTGTTTTTTTAACAAAAAGAATTCTTAAATTCATGGTGTTTGGAATTTACTTAGCAAGAAAAGTTAGACTTCCAATAATATTTAGAAGATTTTATATATTCTATGGTATTCTATCTATTTAATATTATAACTTTTTCATGTATTTCATCTTGAATCATGATAAATTTGTTAAAAATACTTTGCATTGTCATTGTTTTGGTTAATACTATATTTTCATATTTTGTCTCTTTTTGTTTCGTATTTTATTTTATATGATTTGATTTAATTCATATTGAATTTTCATTTTTTTTTATATTATGCATTTCTTATACTCCCTTTTTTTTTTTGATAACCCAGGTGTACAAGCTTACACTAGACTAATCATGGACCATCAGAACCCCTGCCCTAGAACCCTGAAGGATGTAAATCGCAGGATGTGCCTCCACCAAGCCTCGGGATTCCAACATACTGTTGTACACTCTGCGCACAAATGGGTCTTCACAAAAAATAACACTTAGATAAACCCATGTTGTACACTCTTCGCACAAAGGGGTCTTCACAAAAAATAACACTTAGATAAACCCATATAAATGCTTCCATCCAAGTTCCAAATGGGATTCGAACCCTCACCCTTGCCGCTGGAGCAAGCCTTATGAATTGTTGGTCAGCCAGTTGGAGATATGCCCTGGGGGCATACTCCCTTTTTTTATTTCATCTAGATTGGTTAGCTTTTATTTTTAAATTGTTTTATTTTGAATTGTGACAAATTTATCTTAAAATTGTGCTTTTTGTTATATGTGGATGCAATTTAATCCCCTGCTATATTCTGATTCCAATGAGTATATTTGTAATCTTAATTTTCTAAATTAAGATTAATTGTAATTTTACTTTTAATTTTATATAAATATATTTTATAATTAGAGAAGATGACCAATATATATATATATATATATATATATATATATATATATATATATATATATATATATATATATATATATATATATATACTTGATTATGTTGTTATTTTTTTTATAGTTACAATGTCATTAGGTAATATTTTTGGCAAGAGGATATTCACAAGGTTGATATATATGGTTTACATGTTTGACCTATATATTAATTAGTTTAACTTAATTATATCCATTGTAAATTATTACAATAACTTTTTTTTTCATATATCAATTTTTTTTTATATTATTTTAGGCGGAATTTATTATTGAGTATCGGATGCATACATTCTTATACAAACTAATTAGTTGAAGTTAATTTAATAGAGATTGAAATTTGACATGACATATAACAACCTATGAACAAATTCAACTTAAACAATTAGAGATTATTTATAATCTATATACCCAACAGAAAAATAATGTGAATTGTATATTTCTCACATAACAATAATTTTCAAACATTTAAAATACCCAAGTTTCAATTATTAACAAATGTGGATATAGTAATAATGTAAATAAACTTAATTTTTTTTTATTTTTAGGATACAAATTATAAATTAATTTTGAACCGTGCATAGCACGGGTTGTAGGCTAGTTATTATTATAAGAAAGAAAGAAAGAAAGGGACAACTCGTTATCCGATAATTGGTACAATGATTGATTAGCTTACTTTATTAAATACAGTATTTATTAAAAAAATTAACATTGTAATGTGAATTTCCATTGAGTAAGTTTTAGCAATTATTGAAAAATTGAGGGGTGATCTTGCAATTCCCTTGGTCTCGTGACTTATCTTATTTGAAAAGGATTTTATTTGCTAAAATTCGGATTATTACCTAAACATTTCATGCATGCTCTTTAAACTAACGGAGCCTTGATATTTTCAAAGTTATTAATCAAGGTCAAGTACGCATGCTTAACCACGGTTAATTTTCACCCAGCAGGCCAGCACCATTAAAGAGGTAAAAAGACCGCCAAATATTTGATGTGATTTACCTGGTTTTATAAAGAGTTGAATGCAAAAATTATTTGTGTTATTTTTATTAGCAAGAGTCTCCATATCTTTATTAGCAAAAACTTCAATTGTAATTTCTTCATATTAAAGGAAATAGGCGGTTATTGCAAATTTTCAAAGTTAGTATAAAAATTATTACCAATTAAATTTTTAGGTAAATAAATGTGTTTTCGCATTTTATGATAGGGGTACAATTGTCAATTTTTTTGAAAAATATGTACTCTGGTTTGTAGGTAGATTTTTGCTAATGAAAAAATAATATAGAGGAATTATTGCTAATAAAAAAATAATACATGGAGTTTTTCTAATTAGACAAAGCATAGTGGATATTTTTTGCATTTCACTCACACGGAGTTAAACAATAGCATTTTCTTGTACGAAATGAAATTGGTGATTTACACTCAGACCCCCTGAGGTTTAGTCATATTACAAGGAACCCCCTGACATTTCAGAAATTACAAAGAGACCTCATGTGGTTCAACAAGTCTTACAAGGACAAACTCATACAACTTGTAAAAATGTTTACAAAAAACACCCTGTAAGGGATGTCCTTGTATTTTTTGAAACGTCAGAGGATTTATTGTAATAAGACTAAACCTTAGGAGGTCTGAATGTAAATCACCCCAATGAAGTTTCAAGCATTAGAAAATATGTTTTTGATATTGAAATTGGAAGAAAGAAAATATTAGGCAATTCTTGGTGGATAAGAAACTTTTCCAGAGGAATCAATGAAGATCCGGACCCGATCTCTTCGAAAATCCATTGTGACAAATGAACCGGATGGAACCACGTAAATCTGAGATCCATTTGGCATCTCTTCCTCTATTTTTATTTTTGCCTCTTCCCCAGTTAATCCTACCACTTCAGGCCATGTTGACTTCCCACTTATTATTTCCCCAATTCTTATTCCTGTACAAATTCAAAATATATTTTATGGACAAATTTAAATCATCCAAGCTGAAATTAATTATTTTAATTTAATTAATGACATTCACCTGGTAATATATGATCATGTGATGATTCCGTGGAATGTTTGTCGGACACTTCTTCCGGTTGGCTCTCTTTCTCTGCCATTGGTAATTAATTAAGGCCAAAAGAAAAGGATGAATATATTAATTTTTGCAATATTTTTAAGGATTTATATATGCTAGAACTAGATAATAAAATAATATTATATGTCCATATGTATATATATTGCTTTGATTGTGTCAATATTCCAGCTCTTGGTTAGTTTAAAGAAAACAATTAAAAGTATATTATTTTGTTATCAATGCCGGCTAGCCTTATTATAATTTTAATTTGTTTTCCTACTTGAAATAAATATTAATTAATTAGCAGATGAGTTTAAAGTTTGTCGCAACATTTTCTTATTTTTTTCCAAATAAAGATCTACAGTTCCAGCTGGATCAAATATTCAGTCGAATTGAAGTTGCACTATATCATTAGCAGTTACATACATGGATAAAAAAAATCATCTTTTCCTGCAAAAACATCGAAAAGTTTTCGTTTTTTTATCAAGCGAAACGAATATAATATGTAATTTATAAACTATTTGTTTGCCTTAAACTCTTTTATTTTTCTAAATTTAGTAACTTTTATTACAATTTTTCCTTAGTGTTTTCGGAAAATTTCTTTAAAGTCTCGAAAAATTTCTAATATTTACATGACTCATGACATACACTCGAAACAAATTTTGATCCATAGTTAGATTGTGTGATTTTTTCGGTTTCGAAATCGTAAAATATTGAATAAAAAACATTGGATCATGTAGCCATCCACTAATCCGATGAATAATTGAATATGTAGACTTAAAACATAAAATACCAACATTTAATATTGATTGGGCCTAATTGAATTTATTGGACAGTTGGACCTCTTGTTAAATTTACAATAACAATTGCCCAATAATTGGATTTGTAGCCCGTTTAGCCAATCAAATTATGAAGAGAGGGAAATCCAAAACATGATACGATTTTGTGGATAAAGCTAGGCCTTCTTTAGAGAACCAATTGGTTGGTGATTTTGTGATTTTCTTAAATATCATTTAATGCAGTTTATTTTATTTTATTTTTTTGGCTAGATTTCAGAAGTTCAAATTTTAATTTTAAATCATTTTGGTATCGGTAAAACGATTGTAGAAAGTGACTACTTGAACGCTACCACCACATAATTCACTCCAAATCTCATTTGAGTTACGCTCATTTTACATATATAAACTCAAATAAGATTAAATCTAATCCTAATTCTAAATTAAATATAAAAATTTTAGTTTTTTTGTAAAGACAAAAATATCCTTATTCAAGTTGTAAAATAATATTGATGAAATATTTGAATTTTTTCATCGAATTGGTAAGAAAATATTTTCTACACTATAGGAAAATTTGTAACTTCCCATTATGCTAACCAAATCCTATATGTGAAAACAAAATTTAATATTTATTTGTTTGAGAAAATAAAATTTTATATTTAGTTTATATAGATATGTAGGTTTTTGTGGATAACTAACGTATGATGTGGTTGTGTAAATGCCAATATTTTGGCTTAGTATGTTTTGTTAATCAAATGGGCTAAGTAAATGTTATTTTGAAATAACTAACATAAGCTATGGTTGTGTAAATTAAATAAAATGGCTGGTACGTTTGGTTATCAAGTGGGCCAAGTAAATTTTATCTTTTTCCTTGCTATATATATGGACAGTATGGTGATGAAATGTTATAGATTTATTTCTCAAATAAGTTTGTGATGAGCTGCATCATGAAGTTATTTCAATTGAATTTAAGTAAAAAGTAAAAAATAATTATACTTGACAAATAATTACTTTAAGTTCATCAAGTTCATCGAAACTGTTATGAGATAAAAAAAAAAAAAATTTAAATGAAGCTTCAAAATGTGTGGTTGGACTCAAGTCCGCTCTTTTCCCATTATCTTGGACCATTATGAGCATTTTATTTTCACTAGTGCAAAGTTGACCTAGGAAATTCCAGTCTACTCAATTTTTTTTATTTCAATTTTCTTTAATTTTTTTTAATTATCTCTGACTGACGCTTAAACAAATTATATCTTGTTTTCACCTAAGATTCTTCTTAAAGAAAGCCAATTCCGAATAAAACAAATTTTGAGTTTCATGATTTCAAACTTATGATGAGTTACAGCAAATTTGTGTATTGATTATAATTAACAAATTTACATCCGTATTATTTTTATTAGCTAGCAAGTGACATGCACTTTGTGTTAATTAAAATTTAGAAATATATGTATACCCCAACCACATGTTAAGATTAAATGATATATGCAATTATCCGTTCGTATATAAGGTTTATTTCATTTCAACATTTCGGAAGTTGAGTACAAAGAAAAGAATTAGATAAAACTATGGCTTTGTATTTAATGAATAAAAAATTTAATAACATATAAAATATCTATAATTAATACATATCTAATTATAACATATAAAATATCTAAAATATCTAAAAAAATTATATGTTATTAAGAACATTCCTTTCAAGAACAAGAAATTCCTTTCAAGTTTAATAACATATAAAATATCTAAAAATTTCTTGTTCTTGAAAGGAATGTTCTTAATTGCCAAGTATAATTAATACATATAGTATGTTTAGTAAACAGGCGGCCATAAATAGTCGTGCGTTAATGGGTCCAGAATGTTGTTATCAACGAAAAACAATTACCTCAGTCTTCAACCAATTCATGATTGACATGGATTGAAAAAGTGGGTCAGTCATTTTGGTTACACACGGTGTTATTTCTATATTTGATTTGTTTTTAATTCGAATGAATTTTAATTAATCAAATGAGTCAAACTTGGTAACTTCATATCATACTTTTATACTCCCTCCTTTTTTTATTTATAGCTTTGGGAAAAAATATGTTATTTTTATTTATCATTTTATGAATTTAATGAAAAATTAATTCTATTCTATCAATTTTATTCTTCTTGTTAATGGTTGTAATTTATGCTAATTAATATTGTGATTGTTTGATTAGAGTAATGTTTTGGGATAAATTATGTAGAGTAACAGCTACACCACGTCATCAATTATATGGGTGCAGCCCACCAATACATTTGTGAAATGTGGAGCGATAATTCACATCATTCTATGTTTAAAACAATGTGAATACATTTTTTTTTTAAATCCTATTTTTTTGGAACATGGCCCAGAGCATGAGTGATGTAAATTATCACTTCACATGTCACACGTGCATTTGTGAGCTGCACCACATTTACTTGATGATGTACTGCAACAGTTGTATTAAATAATCTCTCGTATTTGGGGTTTTTCCTTGCAAAAGTGTTTATTTATTACATTTCTTAATCTATATGCAATCCTCCAAAATGACAAATAAAAAAACGAAGGAAATAGATATTATAGATTTGACTTGGCATGGATAACAAATCGAATTAAAATAGATTTATATGGGTCAAACTCGAACTACAGCCCAAAATTATTAACTTCAAAGCAAATTTGTGTGTATGGATTAAATTCTTTTATCATTTTCATCGAAAATATCAAAGAGTTTCTGTTTTGAATTATTTAAATAAAAATTAGATGTAATCCAAAATTCTTTGTTTGCCTTGAAAGTTTCTTATTTTTCTTAATTTAGTAATTTCTTCATAATTTTTCTTAATATTTTAATTTTTTTTCTAAATTTTTTTAATATTTAACTTATCGAAACAAATATTAGAAAGCAACTTACTAAGATAATTAAATCAAACATGAAAAGACAAGTTAATTAACAACTGATTACCTGAAAATTCAAATGCTTTTTTAGAATGTGAATATATCATTACATCAATCACTATATCATAAAATTTATTCAAATATATTTTATTTGTATCAAAATATAAATATAAAGATAAACTAATTAAAAAAGGTAATAACCTAGAGAAATAGCCGCAGTAAAGAAAGTCCAACATGTTGCTACCTCACCGGCCAATGCCTTTGTTTTCCAAAGTTATTGTTGTGTTTAGAAATGATTTCTTGGGAATTGGGAGTTGGCATAGTGCCTTTGTATTATTATTGTTACATTTTTTATACTTCTCTGCTCCAATTTTTTTAATTTTTGAAGTGGCTTATTAAATTGATTTTTTTTTATATTTTTGTGTGATTTAAAGCTTTTAAATAATATATATATATATATATATATATATATATATATATATATATATATATATATATATATTTATATAGACCAAATTTTAAAAATTATGATAAATAATATATAATATATATATATATATATATATAATATTTTCAAATTATTATTGAGATAAATTAATTAAATTATTTATTATAATTTTTTAAAATAATTGATTGGTCAATTGTATTAATGAACATAAAATTATGGGACCAAAGTAGTAATTTTTTTCTATTCTAATTGTTCATTTGGTTAGATTTTTTAACTTATAATTTTCACTTGGTTTTTTGTTTCAGAGAAGTAGTTTGGTTGGTCTCATTGAATCACAATTTAGATTGAGTTTTAATATTTTTTTTTTTTTTAGTTTTTAAAATTTGAGATATAATTTGAATTAAATTTTGATGTTGGGGTTTGAGGAGGAAATATAGGCGATAAATGGCAAATCAAAGTGACCTAAATGCAAAAATATACCATGTGTTTTGTCTAATTAGCAAAAAAAAAAAACTGTGTTATTCTTATTAGCAGAACCCCCAGATATTTTTTAGTAACAAATAACCCCATTGCAAATTCTTTCATAAGGCATAGTGGGGTTATTGTGAATTTTTAACGTGAACAAAGAGATCATTGTCAATTTTCAAAGTTAATAGGGTTATTATTTTCAAATATTTAGGTGAATAGAGGTGTTTCGTATTTTTTTTATTTTTTGAGTATAATTGTTATTTTTTCTGCAAAGTGTACATTCCCGCTTGGGAAAGATTTATTTGCTAATAAAAATAGCACACGGGGTGTTTCCGTTAATAAAAATAACACAAAAGGGTTTTGTCAATTAGACAAAGGATTAAAGTTTGATTTGACACCTACCACATACTTTTTTTAAAACCCGAAAATCACAAAACCTCTTTATTTGAAATGGTTTAATTAGTTTCGCGAAACCACAAGACCAAACTAAAACAAATGGATCTCAGTCCTGAATCCTCAAGCTGGCAAAAATATCCTTTACGTCCCTTTCCCCCACGTGACCAGCAAGAAGCTTCTCATCTTACTTCATGTGGCAAAACAATACAATTGCAGTCAATTGTTCTCATCTAATTCAAATGGAATTTGTTATAACATTGAAATTACTTAAAAAAGGAAAATAGAGAAAAACACAACAAGAACACACATTATGGTGTGTAATCTACGGTCGGTGGTTGTAGTGGTGCCAAACTTCCCTTTTCCACAGGGCATGAATGAAATAAATGCAACTTTGTACCTTTGTATAAAACAGAGAAAAACATTAAACCAAGACGTGATCATTTAGCTTTAGCCATCATGTCTGTAATCAATCTTGTACTATTGCTTTTCTTCCCTGTAATAATACCCTTAGCATCCTCAAATTCTTCTTCTTTCTCCTACAATGGATTCAAGTCATCAAATTTGACCCTAGATGGCTTAGCACAAATCACACCCAATGGTCTCTTAAGGCTATCAAATGTCACAAAACAACAAACAGGGCATGCTTTCTATTCAATCCCTTTGAATTTCAAGAACTCTTCAAATGGCTCAGTTCTTTCTTTCTCAACCTATTTCATATGCGCCTTAGTTCCTGAATTTCAGCCTCTAGGAGGCCACGGAATGGCTTTTGTAATCGCTCCAACAAGAGGACTTCCGGGATCTCTTCCGAGCACATACCTCGGCCTTTTCAATGACTCAAACAATGGTAATTTCTCAAACCACGTTGTTGCAGTCGAACTCGATACTCTCAAGAGTACCGAGTTTCAAGATATAAATGATAATCATGTTGGAATAGATATAAATGGATTGGTCTCTAAGGTCGCAAAACCAGCAGCCTATTATGATAACCGTATTGGGTCGTTTCAGAACTTGACTCTAAATAATCGCAGGCTAATGCAAGTTTGGATTGAATATGATGGTAGTTTGAATCTATTGAATGTAACATTAGCTCCATTTCTTGTTGAAAAACCAAGTGTTCCTCTACTGTCATTTAGGTTTGATCTTTCACTTATTATGAATCAAACTATGTATGTTGGATTCTCCGCGGCGCCTTTGTTAACGTCCACTTATGTGTTGGGATGGAGTTTTAGTATTAACGGAAAAGCTCAAGAATTAGATCTTTCTCAACTTCCGAAGCTACCAAGACTTGGACCAAAGAAACAACCTAAGATTTTGACAATTGGGCTGCCCGTGATTTCTATATTTTCGTTGTTTTTAGGCGTTTCGAGTGTAGCATACCATGTTAGAAGGAAGTGGAAGTATTCTGAACTTCTTGAAGGGTGGGAGCTTGACTATGTACCTCAGAGGTTTAGATACAAAGATTTGTATGTTGCTACCAAAGGATTTAAAGATAAAGAGTTATTAGGGACAGGGGGGTTCGGAAAAGTTTACCGAGGCGTAATGGCAAAATCGAGCATTCAAATTGCAGTGAAGAGGGTGTCTCACGAGTCAAGGCAAGGGATGAAGGAATTTGTAGCAGAGATTGTGAGTATAGGGCGGCTACGCCACCGTAATCTAGTGCCATTACTAGGTTATTGCAGGCGTAAAGGAGAGTTGCTTTTGGTGTACGAATACATGCCTAATGGTAGTTTAGACAAATATCTTCATGACCAACCAAAGTGTACCTTAAATTGGGACCAAAGGTTTCGGGTTATCAAAGGTGTGGCATCGGGGCTATTGTATTTACACGAAGAATGGGAACAAGTGGTGGTTCATAGAGATATAAAGGCTAGTAATGTCTTGTTAGATGGAGAATTCAACGCAAGGTTAGGTGATTTTGGGTTAGCTAGATTGTATGATCATGGATCCGACCCGCA
Source organism: Penstemon eatonii (assembly GCA_038501285.1). Lineage (NCBI taxonomy): Eukaryota > Viridiplantae > Streptophyta > Magnoliopsida > Lamiales > Plantaginaceae > Penstemon > Penstemon eatonii. Next base: position 71,413,402 of record CM076710.1, read on the forward strand.
AACTACCCATGTGGTTGGAACTCTCGGATACTTAGCACCCGAGCATACAAGAACGGGTAAAGCTACAACGAGAACTGATGTGTATGCTTTCGGAGCATTTTTGCTTGAGGTTGCTTGTGGGAGGAGGCCAGTCGATCCACGAGCTTCGTCTGAAACTGCGGTTTTGATAGAGTGGGTGTTGTCTTTGTGGAGTAGAGGTGAAATTCTTGGGGCGGTTGATTTGAATTTGGGTAGTGATTATGTTAAAGAGGAAGTTGAATTGGTGTTGAAGCTAGGTTTGTTGTGTTCTCACTCGAGGCCTGAGATTAGGCCTCCTATGCGACAAATCGTGATGTATTTGGAGGGCACGGTGGCGTTACCCGACTTAGCATCACTTGGTGTTTTAGAAAGTGAGCTACAATTCGCATATAGTGAAGGATTTGATGATTTAAAGAGCTCGTATCCATCTTCATCCCAAACGATGTTTAGTGGGTCGTCTTCTATTACAAATTCTCTCATTTTTTCGGGTCGATGACCAAAATAATTAAATGTGTATATTTTGTTTAATAAAGGCTAATGGCTACCTAGCTGCATTAGGATTAAGTCTAGAAGTAACTATGTTTTGCAATCTTATTCAGTAGGTGTATACACTGATCATTTGTTTCATAGTCCCCTCTCAATTTTGGCTCTAATTCGACAGATAAATACACACTTTTGTTTGGTTCATTGTACATATTAACTTTGAACAATATCTTCATACATAGATTTGTTTGATAAACTCATAAAATATGTGTAATTATCAATAATTCAAATAAACAAAAAATCTACTAATATTAAATGATGAATTATTTGACTCTACATTTGTATTTTTAATAAAGCATAGCTTTCGTTAAAATAAAGAATAAAAACTTCATCAAGAAAAACTTAGCCAAGACGTCAATCAATCAACAATCGAGGACTTGTTGTTAGTAGCAAAACACGTATTATCACCAGTCACAATCACAAACAAGAATACCAAATTGATGACAAATTATGAATATCAGTGACTATTTTGTCCATTTTAATATGTCAATAAATGATTGGGGTAGTGGTAGAGGAATGGGTTAATCAGTGTGATGTGGCGAATTTATGTTGAAATTTCTATTGAAAGATGTTAGGATTAATTTCCCTCTAATGGGACTGACCTGAAAATAAAAAAAATTCTTAATAGTATAGTATATTACTTTGAGGCAGTCACAATAATTTTATTAAATAAAACCAATGGTGAAGGTATTCCATGATGTAATATTTATATTAGTAAACTTAGTAAATCATTTTATTAAGAGTTAGATGTAAAATACTCCATGTACTTTCTTTAATTCGAAAAAGAACATGTTTTATTTATTAGAAAAATGTTCCCATATTCCTTTTTAATTAGCGAGAAAATTAAACTCATTTAAATTCCTTCATAAATCAATAGGGAGGTCATTGTCAATTTTCGGAGTAAATAGATAGGTTATTGCACTTTTCAAAGTTAACAGGTGGATAATTGATAATTTTTTTAGAGAGAATAATTGTCATTTTCCCTACAAAATAAAGCATGAGAGGTGTTCTTTTTATTTATAAAAAAGCATATGATGATTTTTGCTAAGGTACAGTTTCCCCCCTCAAAGTATTAGATGGTATCAGTTATTTTCTAAAGTATCACTTGTAACACTTACCTAGTTTTTTATAGCTTTGTATTTCTTATTCCAAAAATACCCCTGTCCATTTCATAAATAATATTAATTATGAATTTATTCATCTACCAAACAACATTGTGTTTCAATATTTTCATTTCTTTTGTTTTCTTCCTTCTTTTATCTTTATTTTCATCTCATTTTTATAACCGATTGAAACAAAAGAATTGAAGAATTTAAACCATAATATTGTTTGGTGGATTGATAAATTCATAAATGATAAAGATATTTTCTATTAAGAAACGAATAAATTGAAACATAATATTCTTTGGTATCAAACTTGAATTTTGCGAGAAACAATTTAAAGGAGAATTACTCAAGATTTTGAATAATAATTCACACCAAATGAGATAATTATCACCATAAAAACTCAGAAAAATAGAAATAAAAAAAAAGTAACATAAAATAAAGAAAACAAATTGAAATAGAAATTATGAAAAAATTTAAGTTATAATATTGTTTGGCAAATGGATGGATGTATGAATTCATAATTAATAAATATTTTTATTTATTTTTAAAATTAATAAATAAACAATTTGTTATAAAAGAGGCAGTGGTAGTTTTGGAATAAAATAATCAATACTATAATATAAAGGTAAATTTTATAATTAATAATTTATGGGGTAATTGATATTACTTCTATACTTTAACGTGAAAAACTATATTTCACCCTTTTATTAATAAAAATAACGCAAGAAATTGTTTGCTAATCAGATTTGCTAATCATACAAAGCACGTGTACATGATATTTTAGCATTTCACGCTTTTATTATTGCAATACTATTATTTTGGAAGTTACAGGGCCTGTTTGTTTGGTGTTTGGGAAAGTAATTTGGGAGAGTAGTGGAAGTTTGTGAAATAATCTTGATTTGTGTAATGTTGTTTGTTTGGGTTTTGAGATAGCGGTTTGAGGAATAAAATGGGTACGTATAAGTTTTTTTAAAAGAGTTAGGTTGTAGGTGTAAGATGTGTAAGACTTTTTGTCAAATTATGTTTGTTGTGAGATAAATTATGTAAGAGAATATGTTATTTTATGTCAAATCATAGTATAGTTTATGTAGGTTTTGTTTAGAGATTAGAAAATTGTTGTTTGTTTCGATTTTGAGAGAGTAGTTTGAGAAAATTGAGAGATGAAAAATTTATTTCAAAAAATAGAAAATATGTTTGTTTGACATTTCCCAAACACGAAATTTTTTGGTAAATGCCAAACAAACAGGCTCACAACGTTTCCCAACTTAATTTAGCGGGCTCAAATAAAATACTTTCGAAAAATTCCTAGGAATTTTCTCCAAGATATATAGTTTAAGTGATCACCAATTTTGATCAATTGTATCCTCAACAATCAAGTTAAACAAATTTCTAAGTCTAGTTATTAGTTATAACTGTATTAGACTATTAAATATTAATTAAGTTCATACAACTATATATGCCCAACTGAGTAAAAGGCCTAGCAAAGTAGACTATCACAACCCACTTAATTACAACCATAATCTTATTCTATTAATTAAGGCCAACCATAATTAACAGACTTAGGATAAAAACTAGTGCAAATGGGTAATTGATTATTTGAATTCGGGAAAAATGGACGATACTACCCTGTAAAAAATACATAACACAAGATTTTTTTTTTTTTTTTTTATAGAATATATACAATTTTATGTAGATTTCATATTACGATTTAAGAAGTCATGTCATGGTGTAACATGCTCCATCAATTTTTTAATATTCCTATTTTGTTCTTAATAATTAAATTAACTTATTTATATAACTTTTTAATTTCTTCACTTGTCACATTACATCTTTTAAATAAAATTTAACTAACAAAAAAGTCCTTATTTTTGTGTTTAAAAAATTTAAATAAATGAGAATATCTTACATTTATCTCATTTCCTGATTTCCATTTCCGAATACGTTCATCGTTGTGCTGATCTGAACAAAGAATAATCAATTTCAATAATAAGAAGAGAGTTTGAAGAAATTCATCAATTGGAGCTAAGTAGAAGAAAAAAAAATGCCGGTAAGAGTTGAGGAGACTTCTTCTGCTTCCCAAATATCAGGTATTCAGTTTTCCCAATGTTTGACTTGTTTTCAGCATTACAATTTTCTCTAATCGTTTAGAATTTATAATTTAATTTTAGGTTAGATACACTTTTAATGGCTTAATCTTCAGTAAATACGTCTTGATAATGCTCTCTGCATCAGGATTATGTATAAACTATTGATTATGTGATTGTTGGTAATGATATTTACTGTTTCTGTGAAGGTACAGCTCAAGGAAACCCTATACCTCTACCTTGTACTCTTTTAAATGTTGGGAAGGTAATTTTGTTCATGTTTAATTAATCACTTTCCCCCTATTAGTTAATGAGATGAAATTTTGTGAACTCAATCAAAATGTTTGGATAATATCAAGGAATCAATTATAAAGTGGCACGAAATTGGGTATTTCATTTATTTATAAAGTAGGAGAAATACTTTGTCTAAGAGGTGCATAGTGGTAATCGAGACCGATTCATCAATCATTCGGGAATTGGAATTGCTGAAAGTCCGAGATTTGTTATGGTCATTATGTAATATTTGCTTCTAGTAAGATTTGAAAATCGAGTTTTGATTGAGTAAAGATAAAAATATATTCCTTGGCCTATGTCACTTGGACATGTCATGAACAAGAACCAGATATTACAAAATTGAGGCTGTTGTCGCAAGATGACAGAAAAATAAATAGCTGTGGCAAGGAAACTTTGAAAATGTTTGCTTCCAGATTAATGGAACTTGGTAGATCTGTTTTGTGGTCAGATAATTGGATTAGAATGCATCGTTCATAGCATATCACAAAAGCTTTGATACACTTTATATTCCCAAAGCTAAAGAACACAATAGCCTGAAATGGTAAGGTATTTAGGTATTTCTATGATTTCAATTTCCAATGGCTTCTTAGATTGATGAATTCTAATCTTTACTGGATTTCGTGCTTAGAATTATAATAACATAAATGGCCTGATCTTTAGTGTCATATTTTCACATTTTGCATTTTATACCACCAACGGACCTTGGGGTGGGGGGGGGGGGGGGATCAATTTACCCCCATGTATTTTCCAGTTTAATATCCATTATACTTGAAGTAATATAAGTTGTAGGCAATGAGAGTGGAACCGAGTTGCTAAAAGCAGGAGTTTCATCAGCATCGAGTTCTTGAGCCCACGGAGTGATTTTAAATTTCAAGTTCACAGCGTTATCATGCTGGCGTTTGGTATTTTAGAAATGACTAAAAAAGACCTAGGTTAAATGGTTAATATTTTTTGAAAATTAGGTAGGATAGGATAGCGCATTAGAGTTGGGATTTTAAGTAATCCTATTAAGAAACGGACTTCCATGTTAGGTTGTATTGGTAGTTTTAAGTGCATGAAACAAGTACGCACTTAGCAGACAGTTGATGTAGTGTACCTGTTTTTCACAGGAGTGTTGTTTTATTCTTGTGCTTGCATGCTATTGTACAGACTTTCTCGGGGACTCAAAATGTTTCAAGCTTTCATAAAGATGAAGCATGGAGAGTAAATGTACGAATCCAAGGATACGATATTGATCATGGGTACTTATGTGGTACAATGGAAGCTCTAAATGTTCCTATGGCTGATACACCAGTAAGAACTTTGCACTCTAATCAATAACTCCACCCCCCCCCCCCTCTCTCCCCCTCTGCCCCCAATTAGAAGAAGACTGAGAGATACAGCATACAAAAATACTCTTATTTGTATGCATTAATTATTTATCATGGAATTATTTGCTATCTGATATAAAATATGGTCATTGAGCTGAAGTCCGGGCCCTTATTTTTTCTTTCTTGTAATCTCAGGTCATTACTTTCTGGGAAGGGGAAATAGTTGACACCAAGAACTATACTTTCTTCACTGGGAAATGGGAAACAAAGTACGATCTATTTTGTCGTCGTTATCTACCCTCGTGTCAACTCGAAATTAAAAATCAAGAATCTGAGTGTTTACATTAACTTGAATATTATCTCTTGTATATTATAAGTTATATTATCTCTTGTAATTATGAGCAGCGCAGAAGATGATATAAAGCATTGGACAAAGTTTCCATCGTTTTCACCCCTACTGGTGAGTATTATTAGGGACTTTCTCTGGTTTAGTGTCTACATTCTCCTAACTTTATCCATCTTTTCCAGAGCCAGGTGGAAGCTGATGGAGGGAAAACTGTGGACTTGAGTAATTATCCTTATATATTTATGGTAACAAAGATTTTATCACTTAATCGTAAGATTTCATGCTACATTTATATAAAATTGTCATCTTCTAATTTGAATTCACAGAGGTGGAAAGAGCAACACTTTGTCAACGTGGGAGCTGATTGCGGATTGACCATTGCTGGTTTTTACTACGTTTGTTTCTCTTGTAGTGACGGCTCCATTAATGGCTTCTATTATGACCCTAATAGCAGGTATACCTTAGTTGCTCAAGTTCTTGTAAGTGATCGTTGACTGACTCGCACAATTACCTATATAGTTCCTTGTGCACTTTATGTGTTTATACTTAAAATCCATGAATCTTGATACAACAAACCATTGATATTGGTCTAATGATTTCACAGCCCATTCCAGAAGCTGGAACTGAAGTCCACTAATGATGAAAGATCAGGGTACAGTTTCTCCTCTTATGAGTTGCAATAAACTTGAACACATGCAGATGCAAAAAGATGTGTACCTATATCAATTTGCATACAACCTCAAGTATGTTTGAAATGCATGGTCAAATTTGTGTTTATTATGAAGTTGGTGGAGTTTTTCTCATTATACCAGAGATTTCGAGAAAAACCAGAAGCTTATAGGCAGCCATTGAGTTGGTAATTTTTCTTTGTAAAATCTGCGTTGTCGGAAGTGTGTATATGTTATATTTGTAGTATGTTCAATTGCCAAGAGCAGAGTTGAAGGTATCTCTTCTTGACTATAGTCCATAAATCTGTAATCAGAAATCTGGTTAGCTGATTTCTTAATGTTTGTTTGGATTTGGTGATCTTCTGTACATGTAACTGTGACAAAATGAGTTGTCTTCAAGTGTTGCCTGTTATGAAATCCTTAATAGCATTCTTTTGGAAAAGTTATGGGCTTGTGATTTTTGAAAGTGAATTTAGAGATTTGGAGAATTTTTTAGATGTTCTCAATTTCTGTGTATTTAAAAAAAAAATTGTTTGTTTAAATTTTTAGAGATGAAGTGAATAGTAGGTTTATTTTTCAGAAGATGGTAGGATTTTTTTTTAGAGATTATTTAGAAAAGAAAAAAAAAAGTAGTGTAAGAGATTAATTTACGTGAAAATGATAAGAGATGTATTTTTTCACGTGAAATCATAGTAGAGTTCATATTTTTTTTTTTTATCATAAAAGATTAATTATTTTAAGAGGAGATTGTATCTGAAAATTGACAAAACAAAAAACTAAGCTTTTTATCGAAAATAAAAACTTGTTTGTTTAACATTTCAGAGACCCTTTGTCTATTTTGGCGCACATACAAGTGTGCACATTTATGAGAGTACAATCGTTTCACCACGTTTTCAAGTACACATGTAGCAGCGTATGGGTGAATTTTTAAATCCAATATTCATATAACGTGGTGCAGTACTAAATAATTTTTTCACGGCTAGACACAAAACAAGACAGAAATTAATAGTTCATGAGCCGCAATGAAGCAGACTCTGGACATGTTGACATAAAGTGTTAGCATGTCTTGAGATCTCAGTGCATATGGTTGTCAACTGAGTTGGCTTAATCCGAATTCGGCTTAAACCCAATCCGATTTATTATCATATTTATTCAATCATAATTCAATAAACCTGATCCTAGTAAGAATTTTTTGATTCGAAATATGTGGAGCAAAGACTTAGTTTTTATCCAGCTACAAATTCCATATAATTCTAAGTACGTAGTATGATGATAAAATTATGTCAATTGAGCCGTTAAACTATTTCACTCCAGCTGATATAGTTTTCTCGGCACATAACTTTCACTCCAGATTCCAGAATTCAATTAGACCCTCTTCGTCCTTCGATCAAGCTTGCTATTACAAAATGGACTAGTCCATTTCGTAATAGCAAGCTCCGCCGCAAATTGGAACTGAAGATTAATGTAGATGCACGGTAGACGAGAGTGCTGGTTGTTTGGAATTGGCTTTATCATTCGTGATCATACAAGAAGCTGCTTGGATTGGTATTCCACAAAGTCATGATTTTTCTCTTGCTCCCGAAGCGGCGGAAGCTTCATCTATGGTGCGTGGACTAGAATTTGGTATAGCAAAAGATTGGAGACATATATTATATACTTAGAGAGTGATTGTTTATCAGTGGTCAACGGAGTTTTGGGACAACATGTTTATAATCCTTTTCATCTGTTGGGACATCTTTTCGACGAGATTAAACAGCTTGCTAATAGTCTAATTTTTATCACTTGCTCCCACGTATTTAGGGAAAACAATTTTGTCGCACACACTTTAGCTAAATTAATTGTTAGTATCCCCCCCCCCCTATTGTTCTTCCTAATTCTATTCTTCAGCTTGTAATTGTTGACAATGGTCATTAATAAACTTCAACCCTTGGGTTTAAAAAAAGACCATTTGAGTTCGATAATGATAAAAAAAAAAAAAATTATGTAATATTCTAGTTCTATAAGCAACATTAATAATATTTTATTTTTACAATACATAAGTTAATATTTCATTTGGGTGATTATAGGGATATTTTCAGCTAACAACATGATTAATTTGATAATCAATATCATTGTTTTCTAATGTGGTATGTTAAATCATTTGACATTGTGTCCAGAGTAGATAATAGTTTCTATATTGGAGCTTATTGGATTATGGAAAAAAAATGAATAAGTTAGTTAAGTTGAATAAAACTATAATTTTAGCAAACTTGTAGAAAACTATATAGTATTGAAGCTTTTCTAATTCCTATTGGATCCGAAATTCATTGGATCCAACAAGATTTGATGGGCTTTAATCAGATTTATATAAATGAAGTTTGTGATCGCGTAATACAAGTTTGTGATTTTTCTTTTTAAGGTTGAAGTGTGTAGCTAAAATAGTTGAAGTTACTAATTTTAGGCAATAAGATCCTAGCTTAGTGACATAGTTGTGGTTGAGGAGCAAGAGATCATGGGTTTGATTTTCATAAGTGTGTGGTATTTTCCTAATTTACCTTTATACTTTGGCAGTATTTGAAAATATTATGTTGTAATGAAATGATACTTTGGTAACGATTAATATATTGATGTATTCAATCTCTGAAAAAAAAGGGTTAGTCATTTTGTAAAATATAGTACTCAACAATTGGATGCAATCACAGCTTTTTACTTCATAATTTCCAATTGTCGTTCAAAAAATTAGAGTCTGTTTGTTTGGTGTTTTCCAAAATTATTTCATGTTTAGGAAATGTCAAACAAACATATAATTTCTGAAATAAATTTTTCATCTTTCAGTTTTCTCAAACTCTATTTTAAAAGCCAAACAAATTACAATTTTCTTATCTCTAAACAAAACATATGTAAACTCTACTATCATGATTTGATACAAAGTAATATATCTCTTACACGATTTATCTCACAAAACAAAAATAATTTGACATAAAGTCTTATACATCTTACGCATATAACCTAAACTTTATTTATCAAACTACTCTCTTAAAACTCAAATAAATAATATTACGCAAATCGATATTATTTCACAAACATCTACTACTCTCTCAAACTACTTTCCCAAACACCAAACAAATACGCCCTTAGTATTGAGAAGTTAATAAATTGAAACTTTTGAAAATTTCATCATGAACATGCATCTTTTGCTCTTTTTGTCTTTGGTGATTTAATATGTTCCGAAATAACAATATACAATATGGTGCAATTGATTTAAATCACCACATATTGTATTATATAATAAAGAGTAGTGCTAGCCTCATAGCCCACAACCGACTGTACAGATATGCAGCCGATTGTGATCTAAATTTTCATTTTTCTTACATTCATATATTTTGATATATATGAAAAAATTAATTAATTATAAGATATAAAATTACAAAAAACCTCATAACTAATAATCAAATAAAAATAAATTTTATTTATAAAATAAACATATGAATTGGGACATAATCATTTATACTATTAAAAAAGAGAAGCATGTTTTTACTCACAAAGTAGCGGTTATGACACCATGCTACACCCAAAATTAGTCACTTTCCAAAATTACCCTTTTTTTAAAATTTAAATTTACAAAATACAAAAACTGCCCAATAAAAAGAAATTACCTTTTTTCACTTTATGCATATTCAACTTTAGTATAATATATTATAAAAATTTAATATGCCAAGATAAATTATAATTCAAAGAATTCAACACACGCGAGTACCGCATGCCACAACGGCTAATTTTCCTATAATAAAATAATTACTAGCATATTCTCGTGCTATGCACAACATAATATTAAATTATTATTTGATATAATACCATTTTTGGTGAGATTATTGATATATCAACTTGGTTCTTTAGTACAAGCAAAAAAGGAGTTATTGACTATTTATCTCCATATAAAAGTTTTACATCATTTTTCTGACATTTTTAAACTAAAAAATTATAAATTGAAAGTGATACCCCTCTTATATACTATAGTTTGACCCAATCAACTTACAATATTGCACTTTTAACTCCATATTTAGATAAATATAGTATTTTACCCCTCATGTTATGGTTATGATAAATATGGCACTTTACCTCATATATTATGATAAATATGGGACTTTATATCCCTTTATGGGTACTTTAATCTTTTTAAGCAACAATTTTCATGCATACTCTCAATTTCGGAGTGCGTTATACTTTTCATTTGTAGGAAGCAAACTACTCATTTAAAAATTTCACAAGACGGATAAAATTTCAAAGAATTTAACACACGCGAGTACCGCGTGCCACAGCGGCTAATTTTCCTATAATAAAATACACTTATATTTCTTCAGTTTTCAATAAGCCCAGCAATCAAGCCACGACAAAAGAGTCCTTTAATAATTGTTTATGAAAAGTGTCCCGTTCTGACCCAGAGGTTTTCAGTGGGGCCCCACACGTGTGGTGAGGAAGTACTAGTAACTAATAAATGTTAAAATTACCAGTCCCCAGTTAGCCCAATCCAATAGATTTTGGCCCACTTAAAAAATGAAAAAGAAAAAAGAACTGCAGCTAATAATAATAAAGTAAAAACGGTTATTCCTCGTGCCCCCCTCACGCAATAGTGAAAAAACCTTTGCTGGCAAAAATAATTAAAATTAAATTCTCTCCTCAGCATTTACCTCTTTTCATGAGGGACGTGTCCCATTTTTTATATCGCATGATCTAACTTCACCCTCTCATCATGCCTATTCCCCAACCGTCTCCTCCCACCAACAACTATATATATACACATTTTTATTTATCTATTTATTTATTTATCGCATGCATCTTTTTATTATTCATTTATTTGATTGATGGATAATTTATTATGCGACGAAGTGTGGCTTAATAGTCCAATTTGTTCTGCACCCAATGATACAAAATTAGATAATGGGATTGGTACTACTTCTTTCTATTCAACCAAACAAGATTATGAAGAAGCTTTTGCTATTTTTATAGACAAGGAAGCAACTTTTATGCCAAAATCAGGGTACTTCAATTTCGTCAAATCCAATGATTTCATACAAAATGCTAGGTTTAAGGCTGCTAATTGGCTCATTAAGGTAATTAATTCTTAATTATTAGTTTATTATCTTCGTATTTTTGTAGTAAAATCATATGCGGTGTTGATTATTTTTTTGCAGTCTCAAATGCGGATGAATCTCCCTTCTGGAACTGCGTTTAATGCTATGAATTATTTCGATCGGTTCATTTCTCTTACTCAATGCCGAGTAATTAACCATACTTAGCCTTTTTTTTTTTCAATTATTGAAATTATTTTAGGAAAAAGGTTTTTATTACGTAAATTTATAAATGTAGGAATGGAAATATGGCATGTTTGAACTTCTTTCAGTCGCGTGTTTATCCGTTGCCTCAAAATTCAATGAAACGACGTTGACCCCTTTGCATGAATTTCAGGTGACTAAATTATTGAATTGTATTTGTTTATATATAATTAGGGTAAAGAAGACATTAATTTAACATTTATTAATAAATGAGTTATTAATTAAAGTATTAATTAATATTGTATCAGGTAGAGGGTTTGGAGAATTCATTTGAATCAAGCCTGATACAGAAAATGGAATTGGAGCTTTTGAGGACTTTAGAATGGCGAATGGATTGCATAACGCCTTTTTCTTACATAGAATTGATAATAAAAATTATTGATTTCAATGAAAAATCCCTTGTCCAGAATTTGAGTTCTCGTGTCACAGAATTTCTTCTCAATATTATTTCAGGTATGTATGTATGTATGTTTTTAAATTTAAATTAAAAACCCTTTTTTATTTTTTTTAGAATGAAACTTGATGAATATTTCTTGATGATTAAATAATAATTTCAGATATTAATTTCCTGGAATTCCGGCCATCCGTGATTGCAATGTCTGCTGTTAGATACATAGCGGAAGATTTGTCGTCGCCATCAACAAATACTAATATTTTAAACTCAATCAATTTCCCTGAAGATCAAAAGGTATATATATTAATTAATTTATGCATGCTTACATGATCATATCATATGTGAAATTAGTTTTAATGATTTTGTAGGATGATTTGATTAAGTGCGAAAGGATGATTATGTTGGCGAGAGACGAAAATTCATTGAATGGACCTTCAAGTCCAGTAACTGTACTGGGGGAGGAATGGTGCAATTTCTATGAGTCGCACTCGCGTCTTTCGAAGATGAACATTGATTTGATGATATCAACTAGGAAGAGAAAGAGGAGGGGTGAAGAAGAAGAACTGGCAAAAGGGCTGTGAAATTAATTCATAATATTAATTTTGTTGTTTTGTTTGTAGTATAATAATAAAACTTTGGTTATACTCTACTAATAGCTAAGCTATTTGAGAAGGGTCTATTATTATTATTATTATATATTATGTACTTGTATTGTATTTGATGTTGTTTGTATTTAATTTGATACATTGGTTCTAGAAATTATATGTTATTGTGTATTGAACTTGAAAGGAAATGTCTTTCGGAAAATAAAATGAGAGAAGAAATAAAGCAACAGTACAAATTTGACATTATTGTGATTTTGGTGAGGTGACACTAGCACTGTTGTATTGTTTTATTGCTTTATTTAAATTTTTTTTTTCAATCTGTTCTGTAAAGGCATTTTCAACCAAACACACTTCCCCGTCCTCTCGCCTTTCATCTTTAATCGAAGGATAATTCCTTTTCATTTAATTGCATTTCACAATTTTTCAACAACAACGAATAACATAATGCAAGGACAACTACGATTACATAAACTTGGACAATTTGATTGGAATGAAGGACTAAAACCGTCTTCATTTTAATTAAAATATTATCAAATCTTAGACAAATTTCTATCACAATATTTAAAATAAAGTTTACCAACTTTTTACACAATTTAATACTATACCCAACCCCACCCCTTCCCCCATCGGCTTAAGACCATCGCCAATCTCCCCCATCAGCTTCGGTTGGAGATGACCTTAGAGGTCATAATATCTTCTTATGGGCTATTTGTCTAGCGACCTTATATAACGAAAGTTGGGAGCCAGCTAGCTATGTTGAATTAAATTTTCGAAAATATTCCAGGAACACTAGAAAAAGTTGTAAAAATACATAGTGATATTAGGTCCGAGGAACCCCATATTAAAATAGGTATATGTTTGGATACCCCAGGTAGTAGGTACCCCAATTTGATCAATTAAATTTTGTATATATAATTTTTTTTGTATTATGATATTAGGTCCGAGGAACCCCATATTAAAATAGGTATATGTTTGGATACCCCAGGGTAGTAGGTCCCCCAATTTGATCAACTAAATTTATAAAATTAGACCGGGGGAAGTTTAGGAGAGAAGGGGACAGGTTCATCGAACGAGCATTCTGCTTCTCAGTGTGAGGAGTCGTCTCGAGATCGAATTCACTTTGTCTGCCAAGCTCCCAAAATGTATTTAATTGATCAAATTGGGGTACCTACTACCCGGGGGTATCTAAACATATACCTATTTTAATATGGGGTTCCTCGGACCTAATATCACTATACTAAACTAAAAAAATAACAAAGTTTAAGATAAAAAGACAATTTCAGAATTACACATTAATGACATTATATTCGTATTGATTTATTTAAAACAGAAAGTTCCCATCTATGACCCATGATTAGCTCCAGGCTTATTTTACTAGCCTGGGAGAAATCTCAAATACTTATTTAAGAGTGACGTTAGTTGTATTACTAGTATGTTAAATCAAATATAGTTTAAAAAAAAAAAAATATGATATCAAATATTATTATTCGAAAAGAAAATCAGAGTTGCCAGTTGCCACGTCAAGCAGTTTAAGAAATGGGACCCAAACATACATGATCCACAATTCTGAATATGGGCCGGATTACAATTTGGTAAAATTGCAGAAAAGGTCCCAAACTAATTGGCAATTTTGGGTTTTCGTCCCATACTTTATCACCTCACCGAATTTCGTCCCGTAATTTTATTTTATTTTGGAATTTCGTCCCGCCGTTAAGTATTAGACGGAAATTGTACACGTGGCCGTTAAATTGCCACGTGGCTGCTTACGTGTCATGATGACGTGGTAATTAGCATGACCAATTATACAAGATTGCAGAATTAGTCCCAAACTAATTACAAATTTTGATTTTTCGTCCCATACTAATTACAAATTTTGGTTTTTCGTCCCAAACTAATTACAAATTTTGGTTTTTCGTCCCAAACTAATTATAAATTTTGATTTTTCGTCTCAAACTATATCAATTAGCCAAATTTCATCCCGTGATTTATCATTTTGCATGAATTTAGTCCCACTATAAATTTCTAATTTAATAAAAATGACGATTCAATCTTTTACATTTTCTTTTCCAAGAAAAATAGTATGAATTTTCGAAACTCCTATGCTCTTTTGAGAAATAAAATTTTCATGTCATTTCATTAGAAAAATATTGTGTGTTCTTTTTTAATATTAAAATATTATAAATATTTTTAATACTAAAAAACAACACAATATCAATGTTGATTAGGCGCTAATCAAAATTTCATCAGCACAATTATTATCCAAACTGAAGATTTCTTCCAGAACAAGCATATTTGCAAATTGGGAAATATAAAATTTATTGAGAAAAAATGAAACATTATGACCATGTGAATAACATAGTCAATAATGTCAATATTTATAATATTTTAATACTAAAAAAGAATGCACAATATTTTTCTAATGAAATGACATGAGAATTTTATTTCTCAAAAGAGCATAGGAGTTTCGAAAATTCATATTATTTTTCTTGAAAAAGAAAATGTAAAAGATTGAATCGTCATTTTTATTAAATTAGAAATTTATAGTGGGACTAAATTCATGCAGAATGATAAATCACGGGATGAAATTTGGCTAATTGATATAGTTTGAGACGAAAAATCAAAATTTGTAATTAGTTTGGGACGAAAAACCAAAATTTGTAATTAGTTTGGGACGAAAAACCAAAATTTGTAATTAGTTTGGGACTAATTCTGCAATCTTGTATAATTGGTCATGCTAATTGCCACGTCATCATGACACGTAAGCAACCACGTGGCAATTTAACGACCACGTGTGCAATTTCCGCCTAATACTTAACGGCGGGACGAAATTCCAAAAAAAAATAAAATTACGGGACGAAATTCGGTGAGGTGATAAAGTGTGGGACGAAAACCCAAAATTGCCAATTAGTTTGGGACCTTTTCTGCAATTTTGCCTTACAATTTTTATCTTTCTTTTTCTGTGAAAAAGGATATGCGCTGAGACATAGATAGATAAAGCTGGAGAAGTAACTGCTGACCACTAAAACAATGGCAACATCACATGCCGCATTCTCATCTCCATTCCTTTCATCTGGAGCTCCGATTACCCGAAACGAAGTAGCAATTTTCCACAACAAACAAATTTTGCAAATCTCCCACAAAAGATCCGCTAGTTTCAAGATTCAAGCCGTTAAGCCTCCTGCAGGGGTACTATATTTGTTTTATATATTTTTTCTTCCCTTTTTCTCGAATTATTATTATTGTTTCAATTCTAAATGTCAGGTGGAATTGCCAAAAGCAGAGCCCAAATTCCAGGCCCCGTTTATTGGATTCACAAGAACCGCTGAAATTTGGAATTCTAGAGCTTGCATGATTGGCCTTATCGGAACATTCATTGTTGAATTGGTTAGAATCATTTGATTAATTCTGCAAATTTTTAAAGTTGATAATATAATACAATTTTATTATTATTATTATTATTATTTTCTTTTTAATTCTGATTCCTTTTTCAGATTCTGAACAAGGGAATACTTGAGATAATTGGTGTAGAAATTGGGAAAGGTCTGGACATTCCTCTTTAAAGCTATGATCAAGAATTTGTAACTTCTTTTCATTTTCTGGGTGTAATTATGAGTTGAAATTTGTCTCACATTTTGAATGGAAGATAATACATTATTTCTTGTTCTCTATTGTACACTGATATATAAGAGACAACTAGATAAAGAGTGAATTTGTTTACATATGAAAACTCTATATATCACTGACTCTACAGAACCCTGCATATTCGAGTATCTATAACCGGCAACTTTTTGGAAGACTCCGACACTTCCAGTGCTTCTGCTAGTGACATGAAGCGGTTCGATCCCCAAGCAGTTTGTGCCCAATTTTTCAACCGTTCTCCTTCTGCTTTTCTCGATTGTTGCACACAAAGTGTCTCTGCGTACCCACCTTTAAACAATGTATGATAGATTAGGACCAAGAAAACGAAAAAGAAAATTCACAAGAACAAAATTGGATGATATACCTCTTGCAAGGGCAATTATATCTTTCTTGAAAACATTTCTGTCTGCACCTACGTACATAATTGAAAAATATGATTGACCTCGATTTAATTGCCCCTAAGCCTTTCTGAATATGGAAAAGTGAAGAGATTAGAAATAATGATTTCTTACCGTCAGCCTCCACCGGTGGAGCTTTAAGAAGATCGATTGCCCTTCTATATAGCCCCTGTAAAACATAAATAAAATAATACACATTGATAAAGCAGAAAGGTACAAAGTAAGCTTATTGAAAAACTAAACGAATCAAAGACCCCAAAATCGGGTATAGTTTCAGAAAAGGAAAATTGACGGAAACATCAACCTTGTAGTTGCAAGAATTTTGGTTCCATCAATTGACTTGAAGTTAAACTTCTACACATTGAACTATATTTTCTAACCTCTTGAATTAAAAGGGAACTAGAGCGCTCTGCTGTTGCTTTAAGTCGATACATGAGAGCAATGCATGTCAAAACGACACCAACCTTTGGATGATGAGGGCCTACGTGGATCAATAAAGTATCCATATTGGCATTATAATTCATATATGGTCATAACACCCTCAATAAGAAATACAATGAAAGTGCTTACCTAAGCGTTCTTCCATTTTCTTCAAAGCCGAAGTCAGTATTTCCTCTGCATCATTAAAATTCCTACAGAAGAGTATCTCAAATTAAGTATCGAGGATCAAGATTATAAAACATGTCAATGGAAATCGATCGAAATAGTCTTTGGTTTACCCCATATGAGCCTCGAGCTGCCCTAGAGCACATGTAGCTGCAGTAGCAACTTCAGCTGGAATCATGTTACAAGCTCCAACGTTATTTGGATCACTAAAATCTTTTATTTCAGACATCCTCTCAATAACTTTCTCATACAACTCCTTTGCGATAGAAAACTTCCGCATCCCATGAAAGAATTCACCGCAAGATAAAGCAGCATTGCCTACGTCATTACAACATCACTTAATTGAAGAACGATGCTATTTACAATGATTCACAATGAGAAAACCCTTACCAGTAAAACAATTCTCTTTCTCAACTCCCTCAAAGAAAGACTGAGCTGCAGAGAACATAAAATTTCAAGTACCTCGATAGAAAAAAGACACAAACTTTAAAGAAAGCTAGTATATTTGTGCTTACCCGAGTCAAGTTTACCGCAGATAAGCTCGATTAGACCCTTTAGCGCCTTAGCACGAGCCTCAAGAACCTCAAAGCCACTCTCATTGCTGATTTCTAGTCTGATCGTATTCAGGAGCTGCAATGCTATATCTGCTACCTCTGATGCAGCATCCTCCTAAACAAAATAGCAATACCACAAATCAGCTACTAATAATTCATAAATATTAAGGAATATCCCTATTGCTTACTTGATAATATTCCAGATGAATACCAACTAGAGCTTCGGATGCAGCAACTGCAAGAACCATACAATCATATATAATTATCTTCTATATATTCTGAGAACAAGGGAACAAGATACATAAACTTCTTATTACCTTTAACAGCAATAGAAGACAAGCTTAAATCTTGAATTTTCCAAAGTCTCTCAATTGCTGCATCATGAGATCCCCTGATAAAAGTAAACCCAAAATCATCAAAAGACCAAACTTGTTACATACAATGAATTCCCAAAGGTACACCTAAAATAATTTGATTCAACGAAATAGTGGAAAAATTAAAAATTGTGACGACCTTTCAAACAACAAGGTGGAACAAGCAAGTTCAACCAAAGCCTTGGAATTATGATCGGGTTGTGTAGATTCACACTGTTCCAATATCAGCAGACCTCGTGCATATGAGTCCTCTTTACAATAAATATCCATTAATATTGAAAAGTTTAGAAAAATATTAAAATTTCAAGAAAACGAGTAATTAAAAGAGGGACCTGTGTTCTGTACACGGGCAACAGAGGTAGCGTAGTTAATCATTTCAAGGGCAACTGGGTTGGATGTTAAAGCGTAGCTTTTTGTAGAGAAATGGTTGTGAAGTGGCGGCGCCGCTGCTTTTGACGGTGGCAGTGAAAAGAAGGCGACTTTGTTGCCATTTTTCAAGGCCCTCGAAAACTTAATTGCGAGCCTCATCATAGTGGCGATCAAGAAAGAAACAAGGTAAATTGGTTTCTGGAATCAAGAGAGAACTTGTTTGCTTGTCATTGCTTTTCAGATTCCAGAATTTCAGTTCAATTTAAATCCTTTTCCAAACGGCAAAAGGGAAGAAGGCAGCTGTACTAAAATCTCATATGTGGGTGGCTAAATTTGGGTCTGAAAATTTCTCGTTTGGTCTAAAGTCTCAAATGGGCTGGGTTATCTTGGTTTTAAATTGAAATGAAAATTCTTGTGGGCCTATATTTTTGTTGATAGTGATACTAGGTGGACTAAACAGGGCCGGATCGGTCCAAGCCAATCTTCCGATAAGCATGATATATAGATATATAAATATTTTTGGCTAAATAAGTATCCCAAAAACAGCAATGTTAGTAGGAAAAAATTGTATTTTTAGAAAAATTCATACCAATATTTCGAATCTCTGACTTTTAATGAGTCAAATTAATAAAACAATAGCTATTATTCCTTTTAATTTTGATCTTACATCCATATTTAACCCAAATCTAGTAATATGAACTCCGCCCTTTACTTTTGATACCGAATTTTAGGTAAATGCTAGAAAATTGAATTTTTTCTGAAGTAACTTTATATGAGAGAGTAATTTAAAAGAACAGTTCAATTTTAAGAATGTGGTCTTAGTTTTAGACATCCTAAAACTAAAATACAAGTAAAAACTAAAGGACCTTCTATATTATTAATATCAATTTGACGGGATATGACAAGTACTTTTAACTTTCAAGCAAATTCATAAAGGATTTGTGAATCATTTTTAATCTGTATGAGTTTCGGGCAATTGATAAAATTTGAAATCGAAAACTTGGTTGAATGATTATGTGAATTCATAGCACAATTGTAAATGTTATCCATTCACAAAACGAGCCTAGTTTAGAACTTTCCTAATATTACTCAAATACAAGGCTAGGGATGTCAATGAGTTGGATTCTAGTTGGATTAGGTTCGTCTACATCCAACTTTATTTGTATCAGATCGAATCAACAAATCCTGTTGAATTCGGATCTTGTTCGGATTGTGTACGGATCTAGACAACCGAACAAATATCTTAATAAATTGAACCAGATAAGAATGGATCCGGACTGAAATCCGCCCATTGACAGCCCTACTCAAGGTTATTCATTGGAGGTAAGCTTTTTGTTCAGCACAAAAGATATAAAGCCCCAAAGGATTAATTATGTTACAATAAAAGAGACATGGAGTGTCACGTAATATGCTAAAAACTCATCAAGATAATGATGTTAAGGATGCCATTAAAAAGAAAAGAAAAGAAGAAAAAAGAAAAGCATTGTTAATAGATAGGGGCCAAAAATCAATACATGTCTATACACGATATATAAGGTAGGAATTAAAGTAAAGTTTTGGCACAGAAAAAGAACAGAAAATGCTCATTGCAAGTTGCAACATGTTAAAGTGCAGAAGCATAATTATCATTAAGCTATTTTGTTATAATAATAGAAGTACTAATCCATTGTTACAAGCAATGCATATATGCTCTTTTTTGTATAAAAAAGAAAAAGAGAGGAAAAAGTGAAATACAATAAAGAAATTTAAACCAACACTATATGTATGTTAGGGCATCTCCTATGTATAGATCAGTCCAAGTCCAGCTTCCCCTCACTCAGTCCAGCTTCCCCTCTGAATCCAAGTCCAGCTTCCCCTTTCATTTTCATAAGTCATCTTCAATGTATCAATCTATCAATTCCATTTAATTAAAATTCTCAATTCCCCCACTCTCACTTAATAATAAGAATAATAATAATAGCAATACTAATAATAATAAAAATTAACTCGTATGTGAAATAAATAAATAATTAATAACAATAAGATATAATTTAAGATTGACAATAATAATAACAATAACAACCAATATGTTGTTTTTTATTTTAACGAGTCATATGTAATGTTCATTAAGTTCGTTTAAGGTTTATTATAAAAAAGAAAAAGTTCTATTAAGGTTTCAATTTTATTAATTAAATTAAATTTGAGTTTCTAATAATTAACTTTTAAAGAGATTTTCAAATTGGTACTAAATACTTGATTGACATGATTTGAAAATTATAAAAATAATTTAATATTGACATTAAATTTTCCAACATAATAGTTACATTAAATTTGATTTTATTAAATAAAAGTACATTTTATAATAAAATTAACTTTTTAAAAATAATACACAAATTAAATAAAACTAAGATTAAATAAGAGTTTAGTTTTATTAATAAAAACAAATTATTCTAGTTGTAGGATTTAATACACAAATTAAATACAAACTAAGATTTAATACATAAATACAACCTAATTAAATAAAAGAAAAAAAAACAAAAAAAAAAAAAAGAAAGGAATAGCTGACCGCTCGCAAGCGGTGAGGCAAGCCACAGTTGGCTTGCCTCACCGCTTCAAGCGGTTAATTGCCAAGGGGAAGGGGATTTTGCATTTCCACCCCTTGGTACATTAAAGTTGATAGTTTTTTCCCCTCTCAATCCAAAAACCCCCCAATCCACTTTCCCCCTTATACATAGGAGATGCCCTTACATAATTCCAAAACATTTCAAAACTTGTTCAGTTCTCATTTATATCATTACTAAATTTGTAATACTAACCAAATTAAATGCCTAGTTTCACATTTCTATTCTCCACTCTACTCTGCTTATTATACTCTCTCACCACTACAGGTATAGTATCAATTTACCCCCTTTTTACTTAAAAACTGACAATTACATCCATATTGATTTATGAATTTTTTTTTTTAAATGGGGTTTAATTTTGCCGGTGGCAAAGCATAGGGGGTCTTTTTGCATTCAACTCTTAATTTTTCTATCAAAACTTGTTTGTTCTGTCTTGATTAAAATCTTGACCTTTTGTACTCTGCAGATGGCATTGGACATCATCTCATAGTAGTAAACAACTGTAAGGAAAGCATATGGCCCGGAATCCTAGGTGGCGCCGGGCATCAAACCCCGAAAGACGGAGGCTTTCTCCTCAGCAGTGGCCAAGAAGTAGTCATCGATGTGCCCGAAAAATGGTCAGGCAGAATGTGGGCAAGGCAAGACTGTATCTTTGACACAAAGGGGAAAGGCTCGTGTGCCACCGGAGACTGTTCAGGCCAACTCCACTGCCATGGCTTAGGCGGTGTGCCACCAGCCACGGTGGTGGAAATGACGCTAGGCTCGTCCACATCACCTCTCCACTTTTACGACGTGAGTTTAGTCGATGGTTTCAACTTGCCAGTTTCTATGAAACCCGTTGGAGGAGGGATTGGCTGTGGAGTGGCTTCGTGCGAGGTTGATTTGAACATATGTTGCCCTTCGGTGTTAGAGGTTAGGGTAGGAGGTAAGGTGGTGGGTTGTAAAAGCGCATGTTTAGCTATGCAATCAGCTAAGTATTGTTGTACAGGAGAGTATTCGAACCCGAAAACTTGTAAACCTACACTCTTTGCTCATTTGTTTAAGGCGATCTGTCCGAGGGCGTATAGTTACGCCTTTGATGATTCTTCGAGCCTTAACAAGTGTCGGGCTACACGATATGTCATCACTTTTTGCCCTCCGAAATAATAGGAGAACTGGCACTTGTGAGATTAGCACAAGGTCAAACATGTAACTAATTAATATCTTTGTGACGACTCATAACAATTTTATTCATAAAAGTGAAAACAAAATGGAAAACTAAAGTGTATTTCAAGTAAATAGTTTTAACTAAAATAATAAAACCCGCAACGATTATGGAATATCTCTGCTGCTTACGGATAGATGCATATGATTATCGATCCAATGGTCGTCCTGGACTAGTTTAAAATGGAGCTATTCTGTACTTGGTTTAGTCAAAATGCCATGAAATCCAAGATTGGAAAAAGCAGCAAAGTTCGACTTATTCTTACCCAGTAAATAATTCATCAAGTTAAGGGCTATCCTGCAAATGTTTCGGGTTGGTCAAGAACAATATACTCCATAATTCATTAAGTATTAATATTTATTACCTTTTAATTTTTACTCAATCAAGCAACCATGGATATCAATTTCGGAACAAGTATACGTGTAAAATTTAAAGCCTAAAATTAATCAATTTTTTAACAAATCAATTTCACAAAAAAATTTGTATAAGATATCAATGCGGCTTTGAAATTTTGCAACTCCTTATCCTAAAAATATAGTTGAAAAAAATAATTAAAAAAATTCATTTGATACTCAAGATATATATGTTCAAAAAGGAAACATTAATTAAAAAAAAAATATACTAAACTAAAAACTATTATTTCGATTGATAATGTGTAAGATGTCGTTTTGAAGTTAATTATCATAAACTAACCTATAGATAAATGTTAAAGTAAGTGTATGATTTATGAATTTATAGTCTAGAAAGTTAACAAAAATGCAAGTACCCAAAATGGCTATAATCCCTTATTTAATCCAAGGTATCAGGTCTTCAAATCCATTTCCCTACAAAATTTCATATTTTTAACATTAAAGGTAACAAATAAAATAAAAAAACCAAGAATCGTGACTGGCCCACTGGTTCGCCAGTTCGCTGGTTATAGACAGGTTCAAGGCGGTTCATACTGGTTTGAGAAGTCTCTGATTTTATGGGTGTTTTGGAATCCGACAAGTCTCCGGTTCGCGGTCGAATCGATAGGACCAACGCGCCGATTCAATTCAATTTTAATAACATTGAGTTTAATGTATTTTTAGTTTTTGGACAGAATGACCAAGGTTTAATAAAATTCGTATTATTATAGTTTTATTATCATAATTAAATGTCAATTTAGTATAGTTAATTAGTCAATTCAAGAGAACATTTTAACAATATTATAGCCAGAAAAATTATCCTAATTGCAGAGCAATTTGATTTTTCTTTCAGTATTACCCCTCAATTATCCCTTTTCTATGTTTGCATGAATACGGAAATGACGAAACGAACACAACACGATACGGCTATGACAACACCAGGGGCGGATCCAGGATTCCAGAGTCGAGGGGGCCAATTTTTATTATCATGAAAAAAAATCTGTATAAATAGATGAACACAAAATGTATACTCTAAAATGTATTTTCACTATATTATAATTATACACCATGTTCATTAATATACTATAAAATAGCTTCAAATAAAATTAATATTATTTTCATTATGAATTAAAACTTAAGCAAAATTATATAAAATAAATAAACTTGTATATTATTTTCAAGCTTATTTTTCACAAGCTTTACTTTATATTTCGCACACAGAACATATGAAATAATGAATAAACTAATATCATAATAAACTGATATCATATTGGTTTAAAATTTAAAGCCATAATAGTTTAATTAATTGATTAATACTATTGATAGACATATGACTTAAACACAAAATATTGTAATTTAGATTTTAAAGAAATCAATAGGCATTCAAATAAACTAAATATATATACATGAATAGAATGAAAAAAAAATCAAAATCTTGGGGAGGCCAAGGCCCCCCCAACTCATAAAGTAGATACGCCCCTGGACAACATGAATTTTTAAAAAATTTACAAAATACGATACTACATGAATATATATATATATATATATATATATATATATATATATATATATATATATATATATATATATATATATATATATATATATATGTGTGTGTGTGTATTTATGCATATTGAAATAAGTAAAAGAATATATTTTAATATTCATACAAATCAAAATATAACAAGTTATATAATAAATTACTCAATTACGTATAACTTTTAGAAAATATTTTTTTTAATAATTTAATAGTATTAATTATACATCATGTTTATTATTTTATTATGTTATATAAAACACGTTCCATTATAAATAAATTATCTTGTGTTGCACTTGTATATAATACAAAGTGTGGTTCCGAATTGATTAGGTCATGTGGGAACAAAGTTCAAGTCTACCGGTCTGTTAGGATACCTCAGCTGCATACATCACTGTACTTCCACTTGACACCTATCGTAATGATAAACGGCTCGTCTCGCCGTGACCTTCTCTTGAATTCTCAATACTTCTGTCGCTCGATCCCCGCAGGGGCAGAGAACCCTTAGCGAAATTCAGAATATGAAATGATGCAGGCCCAAACCCGCAACGCAAAGGATATGAAGGGATAGATGACCGGGAATCACTCAACCGGCGGTAGCGGACTCACTCGATGCTACTAATCACGGAATCTCTCGACGCGACCAAGTCACTCACTTGTAAAAGAGGAATCACTCACTCTTATTGCAAGAACACTTGCAAACAAATATAATTTTTATACTTAAACTCGTCCATTTATTTATTTATTTGGAAGGGGTTTATGTAGGAGTTTTGGAACATCCCTCCAAAACATAGGAAATTACAAATTGAATGACTTCACATATTCTAAGGTCACAAAGGTTGCACACATAAGGGAGCCTAAAAATGCAGGGAACTCAAGAGAAGAGCTAAAAACCATCCATGTCTCATTGTGTTTCGATCTCAACACGAACTCGAGGACGAGTTCAGTTTTCAAGCCGAGGAAAATGATGCAGGAACAATTTCAAAATATGTTTCAGCAGATAGGGTAACTTTGAACAATAATAATTTTCAATTTACAATGAATTATAAGGAGTGTTATATATGGTTGGAAAGCCAAAAAAGTCTAGTTTTCATAGCAATAAACAGTTTACGAAAATAAGGTTAATAAACCATAGTAAAACTCTTAGAAATACCAAAAGGCATAAATAATGTTGTTTCCCGAGTGCAAACTGGCAGCCTTTAGTAAAATGAACATAACTTTCTCCATAGACCTTCGTTTCATAAACCGCTTAGTGTTCTGAAAACTAGACTTCCATAGATTTCTAACAATATATGATAGACCTTCTAATTCATCGTGAATCAGAAAATACTATCATTCAAAGTCACCCTTTGTGCTGGAACATATTCTGAAATTGCTCCTGTTCCATAGATGGGGTAATTTTGAACAATAATAATTTCTGATTTACATTGAATTTTTAGGAATGTATATATGGTTGGAAAGCCAAGGAAGTCTAGTTTTCATAGCAATAAACGGTTTACGAAAAGAAGGTCTATGGAAATAGTTATGACCATTTTACTAAAGGCTGCCAGCTGCACTCGGGAAACAACACTTCTTATGTCTTTTGGTATTTCTAAAAGCTTTACTTGGTTTATTAACCTATTTTCGAAATATTATGATTTTTATAAGATATTAAGGTCATGTTTAATAATTTTATGAGTCAAAGTCAATATTATGTATTTTCTAGAATAGGAATATGTGAAGCATTCAATTTGTAATTTTCTATGTTTTGGAGTGATGTTCCAAAACTCCTATATAAACCCCTTCCAAATAAATAAATAAATAGATGAGTTTAAGTATAAAAATTATATTTGTTTGTAAGTGTTCTTGCATTAAGAGTGAGTGATTCCTCTTTTACAAGTGAGTGACTTGGTCGCGTCGAGAGATTCCGCGATTAGTAGCGTCGAGTGAGTCCGCTACTGCCGGTTGAGTGATTCCCGGTCATCTATCGCTTCATATCCTTTACGTTGCGGGTTTTGGCCTACATCAAGTGGTATCAGGGCCAGGTTCACGCCGTTCTTGCTCGTACTCTGATTAAATAACATGTCACCTTATTGTATACAATATGTGCAAGATCTTGATATCTATGCCGAGATTGGAGAACTTCGAAAATTGATTTTTCAACTTCTCGTCAGAAGGCCAACCTCTATAGCTCGAAGTGGAGAGAATAATTATCAAGTTCAAGAACATGAGGTTGATAAACAACGTGCGAAGGAAACAATTGAAATTCATATTTCCAACACGAAACAAATCATTGAAGATGAAGATAGTCTCCGATTTGATGAAGAATTAAAAGATCTTTGCTCACTCTTTGGTGAAGGGATTGACAAAGAAGAAGCTCTATCCTATGGTGAAGAATTTTACGATGGACCTCCAATATATGATGAATATAATGATGGAGAAGAAAATGATACATATGAAGAATGTAATGAACCATTGAATTGTCACACTTTAAATGCAACGTATTTTGAAGATGATTCTTGGCTAAGCAATACAATTTTTCATACCAAATACAATTCGGATCTTGGTACAAAGGATTGTGGCATTCTAGTTAACTTCTCTTTCAACACAAATCCTCAAGATGACATTGATTTTGTCATTGGTTCATTAGCTTATCGTGGAACTCAATTGAATTCACAAAATGGTCATGCTAATTGGTTCAAGTATTTCATGCCTTCATTAGTATCATGCCCAAATTCATTATGTTTTATTGCTTCATTGAAATTCTCCTTTATTCCAATCAAGGAGTTGGTCAATATTAGAGGAAGAGTCTTTTCCTACAAAGAAAACAAGATGAAAAAATTATTTGGCAGTTGGAGTTCTATACTTTCCAACAAGATTATAGCTATTGGTGTTATGCTTGTTGCGTCAACGGTGGCACGACTCAAGGAACAAAACATAAAAGGGCGTGGAATTCAAAAGACTAGCTTAATTTTTATTTATATTTTCACTATGTTTCGATCTCAACACGAACTCGAGGACGAGTTCAATTTTCAAGCCGAGGAGAATGATGCAGGAGCAATTTCAGAATATGTTCCGTAGATGGGGTAATTTTGAACAATAATAATTTCTGATTTACATTGAATTTTTAGGAGTGTGATACATGGTTGGAAAGCCAAAGAAGTCTAGTTTTCATAGCAATAAACGGTTTACGAAAAAAAGGTCTATAGAAAGAGTTATGACCATTTTACTAAAGGCTGTCAGCTGCACTCGGGAAATAACACTTCTTATGTCTTTTGGTATTTCTAAGAGTTTTACTTGGTTTATTAACCTATTTTCTAAATATTATGATTGTTATAAGATATTAATGTAATGTTTAATAATTTTATGAGTCAAAGTCAATATTATGTATTTTATAGAATAGGAAATCAATTTGTAATTTCCTATTCTAGAAAATATATAATATTGACTTTGACTAATAAAATTATTAAAAATGACCTTAATATCTTATAACAATCATAATATTTCGAAAATAGGTTAATAAACCAAGTAAAACTCTTAGAAATACCAAAAGACATAAAAAGTGTTGATTATTATGAAAAACTATCCTGTATCAACATATTCTTAAAAAAATACTAATCAAGTTCAAACATAGTTTCAAGTACGATATAAAATTATAACTAAGTTTGATCGGCATGTCCTTCGATATTATTCGGTTCGTTTCACTTAACAAATATTTTTTTATTGTCTGCTCCAACAACATTTTTATTTTAGCAAATTATTTTATTTTATTGTTTTCAAGTTTTTAACTATAACAACTTACAACGAATATTTTCTCAAAAAAAAAATCTCAGAAAGAATATTCTATTATATTTGTATGCTTAATAATTTAATAGAATAAAAGTAACCTCTTTTTGTTTTTATCTTCATTAGTAATTTTTTTATCATACTCACTTAATATTATTTAATTAAAATTCAAATATAACAAATATTTGTAAATCATTTATTTATTTTTATTATGTCGTTCGAATTAATCAAATTAAATCATAAAAATATTTAAATATCATGAAATAAATAATATTTAATTAAATCATTGATATTTGTAAATGATACGGCATTATGTTTTATATATAAAATATGTATTTCCATAAAAAATAACAGATCGATAGATTGATAGAATTAAACTTTGTTTTTAAAAAAAGAATTGTAATTGTTAAGCCAAATAAATTAAGTTGAATTATGATTACTGAATTAATAGATATTTAACGCAAATAAATAATCAATACTAACATTTAATTATATACTAGTAACTATGATGTAATTGAATGTTGGCAACCCTAATAGCAAATTTGGGAAACTCTCTGGAGTGTGGGTTATTTATTTTCACATGGTGTGGTATATATGTTAAACTTTTAGCAACACACATATTATTATTTTAAAAAAATTATCATTGAAAAATGATTATTCTCTAGTAAGAAATTAAATCAATTGCAAACATTCACAGTAATGACTATACGTATATCTGTCTGTAACACATATTCTTAGAGGAAACCAAACAAAACAACATTGAAATAAATCCAATCCATATGGATAGCAAAATTTCAAACCAATGTAGAAAATGAGAACAGTATACAACATTCTTGAAGCTGATTCATATGTGGATTCAGACAAAAATATATCAAGATTCAAGCTAGAATCACCTTTTTTAACAAATATGAATGTTTTTATCCTCAAATTTCATTATGTGGTTTTTTAGATATATTGGAAATATTTCATACTTTTCTTAAGTTTCATTTTATTGTTGATAAAATAGGTGTTTTTAATGACTCAGAACTGAGATTTCCACAAGTTGTTGTTCTTCGCTACTTCACCCCTGCAGAATTGTGGGTAATGATTTTTTATCAATATGTTTCGGATATAGGATAGTAATGGTCAATGGTATGGTTCAGGCTGATACTTTGCATGAGCTTGGGTATTCAGTGTCATTGCGGTGGTGGCTTTTTTCATCAATTAGCTCTTGACAATATCTGAGTTTGACCAGTTTCAGCCCTAATTGGAACTGTATGCTCAAAACCCTGTAATGTACCTATGCTTCTGTAAATAGGTACTTTCGTATGACTAAAAATAAACCTGTCAACACTTTTCCTTCTATGTGGATTTCCTCACCAAGTCACCTCATTAGTTCCTCAGCTATCACATTATTCCCATGACATATTTCCTCTCCCAATAGCGAACCATTACCAAGGCCTACTATTACACATAAAACATCTCTTGATCTCTTCTTTTTCATCACCCTGCAGAATCTTCCTCACTTTCATCGCCCTATGCTTCTCCCTACATTTCAGAAAACAGGACAAGAATTATGGAGACGTTAGAAATAATTATTTACTAATGACTTAGTGAGGCTCATGCTGTTACTATGATTTATGATTTGGCAGAATGTTCTATTTAAATACTGAAAATAAAGATATAATCGAATTATGTCACAAAATGTAGAAGCAGGTCATATAGATGTCTAGGATGTTTAAGTACAGTAAGAAATGCTCTTTGTGCCTAGTCCAGGTGATCGCCATGTGTAATTGTGATTCTTTATCTTGTTAAATATTAAACTCTAAGGAAGGTGTCCTTGCATCATAACTTGTTCCATGAATAACTTAAAATGGACATTTGTGTTGTTAATAGGCTGATGAGTATTTGCTCGGGATATTAAGGCATAGAGTCGTTACGATATGTCAAGGTATTGCCTATTATTTTTAGTTAGTATATGTGGCGCTTGTGCTTATTATGTTGTTTCTTATTCTAGTTTTGACCAAATCGTATGCAGGTTTGTGAGAATCACCCGCAGGGTGTTGTCTTGGTGAGGTACCGGGACCCAAAGGATGCTAGAAAATGCATAGAATTGATGAATGGACACTGGTACCATACATTCTTCTGAATATTGCAAGAGTTTTTAGCTTGTTGTTTTAAAAAGTTTTTCATACATTTATTGACACTGGTATTCATACATTCTTTATGTTCATTCTCTTTACTTTTTCAGGTTTCGCGGGAAACAGGTACATGTGAGCGAGGTTGATGGATCCATTAACCATGCTGATATACGTGACTTGGATGAAGAAATCTACTGGATTTATTAACTAAGCCTTGGAATTATGATCGGGTTGTGTAGATTCACACTGTTCCAATATCAGCAGACCTCGTGCATATGAGTCCTCTTTACAATAAATATCCATTAATATTGGAAAGTTTAGAAAAATATTAAAATTTCAAGAAGGGTGGAGAATGGACGATTAGGATATTAAAAGTTCCAATATCAGCAGACCTCGTGCATATGAGTCCTCTTTCACATCTATTTATAGTCCCACCTCCTTGAATGGACGGTTAGGATCAACTTGATCTAAGGGTGGAGAATGATTCTCTAGACCCTTCTACAATTTCTAGAATTATGTACAAGTATCTAGTATGTTCTACTATGTACAAGATGCCTCTACAAGTTTCTTGAGCTTTCCACAAGGTGCTAGATCCTTCCGACTTGTTCTAGACTTGTGTAGGCTCTCCCGGACCCTTCTAGTGTCTTTCGGCACCTTCCGGTCCTTTCTCGTCCCTTCCGGAGTTATGCGGAACATCCCGAAATTCTCTTGAATGTTCCGGACTCGTGTAGAACCCTCTAGAGTTCTCCGGAACCTCTAAGGGCCTGTTTGGTTTCTCCAAAACATCCTGGGCAGCCCCTAGGATGCATTTAACCATCCGGCGGCTATGTCTTTGATGCGGATTTTGGCCTCCCGTCGGATGGTCCGTTACATTCTCCCCCACCTAATCGGGCGACGCCCTCGTCGCCTCGTACGCGCTGGTCCCGGAATTGCCATAAGTCCTCCCTCGTTTCCCAAATAACCTCGGATTCCGGTAGCCCCTTCCATTTTATCAAGTAGAGAGTGGTGGGTGTCACTCCCTTCTTGCATTGCGGTTTACTCCCGAGTACTTCCTCGATCTCCTTGTCATAGGACTTGGTCACCATGGGTGGTGCTCGGTGTGATTGCCCTCGACTTGTGTCTTCCCCGTCTCCATGATACGGCTTCAACATACTTACGTGGAAGACAACGTGAATTTTTAAAGTACTAGGTAAGTCAAGGTGATACGATACCTTGCCTACCTTAGCTACAACCGGAAAAGGCCCCTCGTACCTTCGGATGAGTCCCTTATGCAAGCTCCTTAATGCCTTAAACTGTTGCGGCAGTAATTTCACTAGCACCTGATCGCCTACTTGAAACTCGCGAGCATTTCTCTTTTCATCGGCCCATTTCTTCACACGCTTGCGAGCTTTCTCCAAGCAAGATCGGGCGAGGTCAGCGTGCTCTTCCCAAGTTTTAGCCATCTTTGCTGCCCCCGGACTCCTCACACTTTCAACGGATGTCGTCAAGGCATGCGGTGTAAGTGGTTGTTGTCCCGTGGCGAGCTCAAATGGACTCCGTCCCGTGGACTCACTCCTTTGCAAATTGTAGGAAAATTGCGCCACGTCAAGGAGTTTTGCCCAATCCCTCTGGTTGGCACTCACAAAATGCAGCAGGTAGCATTCCAAAAAAGGCATTCACCCTCTCGGTTTGGCCATCGCTTTGTGGGTGAAAACTTGTGGAAAAATTAAGTTGTGAGCCAAGTATCTTGAAGAGTTCCGTCCATAATTTACCCGTAAAGCGGGGTTCCCTGTCGCTCACAATGCTCCTCGGAAGTCCCCAATACTTGACCACGTTCTTGAAAAATGATCGTGCAGCCTCCTCTGCCGTGCAATCCTTGGTGCATGGGATGAAGGTCCCGTACTTTGAAAATGGGTCCACGACTACCATAATCGACCCATACCCCTCGGATGATGGTAATGCATTAATAAAGTCCATGGATATGGAGTCCCATGGGCGCTCGGGTACGGGAAAAGGCTCCACGAGTCCCGCCGGTTGTTTGTTTTCCGTCTTGTCTTGTTGACATACGAGACAAGTCTTCACGTAAAGCTCCACTTGGTCTCGCATGTGAGGCCAAAAGTAAGACGCCTCCAAGAGTGCTAATGTCCTCCACTGCCCCGAGTGTCCTGCCCACTTAGTGTCATGGCACTCTTGAATCAAGTTGCGCCGCAAGTCCCCCCCACTTCGGCACATATAATCTTGGACCTTTGGTGTAGAATAACCCGTTCTCTACCCAAAACTGCCAGGTCTTTCCTTGCTCGGCCAAATTCATTAGTTCCTTGGCCGTCGAGTCGTGCTCCAGTCCCTCTTTGATGTTCTCGATTAAGTCCCCTTTTGCTAGACTCACGACTGATAGCTCCATCTTTCGGCTAAGTGCATCGGCTACAACGTTGGCTTTTCCCGGCTTGTATTCCAGCGTGTAGTCGAACTCGGCCAGAAAGTCTTGCCAACGAGCTTGCTTCGATGATAGCTTCTTTTGAGTCTGGAAGTAGCTGGTGGCAAAGTTGTCGGTCTTTACTACGAACTTGGACCCGAGCAAGTAATGTCTCCACACCCGGAGACAATGCACGATAGCCGTCATCTCTTTCTCCTGCACAGTGTAGCGTCATTCTGTGTCGTTGAGTTTACGGCTTTCGAAGGCTATGGGGTGGCCCTTCTACATTGGCACCCCGCCGATAGCAAAGTCAGAGGCATCCGTGTGCAACTCGAATGCCTTTGTGAAATCGGGTAAGGCCAAGATCGGCTCCTGGCTTACCGCCGCCTTTAAGTCTTCAAATGCCCCCTGGCACTTCTCGGACCAGTCCCATTCCTTTTTCTTTTTGAGCAGATCCGTCAAGGGTGCTGCTCGTGCGGAGTACCTTGAGACGAACCGACGATAATAATTTATAAGGCCAAGAAATGATCATAACTCGGTTACCTTTGTTGGAGGCTCCCATTCAATGATAGCTTTGATCTTGGCCTCGTCCATTCGTAGCCGGCCATGTCCGATGATATGACCCAAGAACGACACCTCATCCTTAGCAAATGCGCACTTGGACTCCTTTATGTATAGCTCATTGTCCCGTAACACCTTGAATATGATTCGTAGATGCTCGGCATGCTCCTCCATATAGTGGCTGTACACTATGATGTCGTCGAGGTATACCACCACAAATTGGTCCAAGTACGGATGGAAAATTTTGTTCATGAGGGTGCAAAAAGTGGCCGGTGCGTTGGTTAACCCAAATGGCATGACTAACCATTCGAAAGAACCGTATCGGGTCACGCACGTTGTCTTCGGTTCATCTCCCTCGGCAATGCGGACTTGGTAGTAGCATTTTTGTAGATCCATTTTTTTATATACTTTGGCACTACCAAGCCTATCAAATAAATCGGCAATTAACGGAATGGGGTACTTGTTTTTTATGGTTACCTTGTTATGGCAATTAACGGTTCATCAAAATTTATGTTTCCCTTTAGATCTGTATTTTCTTGTGGGATTTAGAGTACATAAATTGAATGATCTCGTAATTACGTTTGTTATGCTGGATCCGTGTATTATATTTGAAATATGATCTAATTATACAAAATTGATTGTTTGATAAAATTACCGTTAGTAATCAAAGTTCAAGTTCCGGATTTGTTTTTATCAGCATGCTTATTATGATGATGCAACCATGATCACGAATCAAAGCTTATGATATGCTTGAAGAGATCTTATGTATGCACATGTACTCTTTTTTGACCACGCCTCTTCAAGAAACAAAATTAGGTTGCAAATTTTGGGCTAATATTGGACTTGGAATATTTGGGCCTGTCTAAAGGCAGCAACATTATGGGTTGTTACATAACAACAAACATTGAGCCCAGTAATATTTACTTTTTTTTTTTTTTTTTAAACTTGGGACTGGGCAACTGAGTTTTAAAGTTTGTATGAGGTTTAACAATGGGATTCTTTTTTACTTTAATAAGTGTCGGAAGATTTTCCGTTGATGATTTGGACTTGATTAATAATTTTTTATTATTTACTTTTCCTTGGGCCTGAATGCGTTATAGGTTGAAGAATTAGTAAAAGTATGTATTAGATTATTGTGATTTAATCTATTCTAATACATTGGTAAAAAAAAAAAAATGATTATTTTGGTCCAAACTCAAAAAGAAAATTTATGTTATAAAATCAATACAATTCTCTTGAACTGGGCTTAAAGTATATATGAAAATTTATTTTTTTTATGCCAAAGAGAGATTCGATTTTATTATGAAAGTTTTCCAAGCTTGAATTATTGGTGAATTGATTTTGGGGGTAATTTAATGCTTGTACCATCATGTGTTATGGTTTAAGATTCAATTTATTCTCTTGAATTGAGCCTATTTTATGTGATAGGAAATTTTTATTCCTTTAGGCTAAGAGAAAGTGCATCTTATTGCCATGCGGATTTCCTCCGTATTAATGATTTTGATGGGTTAAAGTTAATATAATTTTACTAAATTATTTAACATAATTCATAAGCCCAGAATTTAAAATGTGCAATAAAAGTGAAAATTCACATGATTAGATCTGTTAGTCACCAAAGTGGCCTGATCTGTATGGGTTAGTGAATGCACATTAATTTATTGACTACCAGAACTTAAGTTACACGTTATGTAAAATGATTCGTAAGTGTTATATTAATCTGTTAGTCACCAAAATGACCTGATTAATATAATTAATATCGTTATTGTGTAACTTATTTAAATGGTATAATGTGACAATTTATGTACTAAAATTTACATAATAATGATTTGTTAGTCACCAAAGTGGCCTAATCAGTATGGTTAGTAAATTTTCATGGTACACTAATTTTTTCCTGAATATTTAATTGTACATTTATGAAAAAGGATCTCGAAAGTTATATTGATTTGTTAGTCACCAAAGTGGCCTTATTAATATAATTAGTAATTTCCTTATGTACTATTTCATATTTATTGGTATAATGTGGTATATTATACACTTATTATTTAAAATTCATATTTTGATGATTTGTTAGTCACCAAAGTGACCTGATCAGTACAGTGAATGAATTAAAAATTGCATATAAATCCGTGTTTTACCAATATTTAAATTTCACATTACGTAAAAGAATTTGATGTCATATTAATCTCTTAGTCACCATAATGGTCTGATTAATATGATTGGTCAATTCTGTTGTGTAAATTAATTTAATTGGTGATTTTATCATATTTATTGTGTATTTATTTTAAATTCACATTATGATGATTTGTTAGTCACCAAAGTGGCCTGATCAGTATTGTTAGTGAATTTTAAATAAGTACATCGATTTATTTATTGCCAAATATTAATTAGCATATTATGAAAAAGTGATTTACTAATATATATTAGCTTGTTAGTCACCAAAGTGGCTTGGCTTGTATATTTAGTGAATTTTCTTCATGTGCTATTTATTTGGTATTTGGTAATTCTAATATTGTGCATAAATTTCCTATTATGATGATTTGTTAGTCACCAAAGTGGCCTGATCAGTACTGCTAGTGAATTTATATGCACAAATATAATGTTCATATTATCAATTAAAAGATAAATAAATCAGTTTACAATGAAAAGACATAAGAGTCGACCCAAAGGAGGCTCAGTCATTTTTTTTAAGTAAACAGTATGAGTCAAGCCAATAACGAATATTGTTTAGTGTGTTATAGTATTTTACTGAATCTTACTATGATATGCGCTTATGAATTTAATTTTAATGTGAGCTTCATTCTTGCAATATTTAAGATGCTCTCAAATGAATTCAAATTTATTGTTTCCCTTAGTAATTCCAATTTTCTTTTACTAGATTGGATAAGGGTCAATAGATTTGGTATGAAATTCTTGAGATTTACCCTCACACCGAATAATTAATAATACCCTTCCTTAAGGTATGAAGAGTGTTATAATTTTGAGATATTGTTTCCGCTATTTAGATAAATATCTCATATTGACAACTCAAACTAAACTTGTTTACAAGTTTGAGTAGTCAAAAAGCATGTGAAATCGTGCATTGGAGATGATTAACCTAATTAAAACTTATTGTCATTAGGTATCGCTACTGATGAATCTCTCCTTATATGTTATTATGAAATTGTTACTTCCTGAGCATGGATATTCTCAAAGAATTGTCCCGTATGTTGATTCAGTAGGAGACACTTATCAAACATTAAGGTTTGAGTTTCATCAACATAGTGACTCAAGAAGCTAATTATGTAAGTTGTGAACATATAAATGTTGGATTTAGCACTATCATAAAGAATTCCCGAAATATAAAGTATTATTCAAAAAGAGGTGAAAGTTTAGCCTTGTTATAGTTTAATTCATACTTAATTATTGTTATGTGGGATATGTAGTGGCTTGAATGTACTCATGTTCACAAGAACTTGTTGGGATTGTGACATACTTTAGGAAATTAACTTTTCAGTTTATTAAAGTAACCCTTCACTGATTTTGGTTACTTATTATTGGTTTATTTAAACTGAAATATAATCCTAATAAATATGGATCACTTACAATCCACAATTTTTTGTGATGTGAATTGTAAGTGATAACAAACATTTTGCTTCTTAAAATTTCACACTTTCCTATTTGTCTTCCTTGAACTCTTTCTCATTTATAGTGAATGGTATCCTATTTTTCCTTGTTATTATAAATTTTTCCATCAAGACAATTTCTATCTAATTTATGAATAGTCTCAAGTTTCAAATATCATTGAGATATTTAATGAGAGACACTTAGATAGGAAAAGGAAAAATTGATAAACATGGAGAATATTATGAAGAGATATATTAAATAAATGCATCAATTTATTTAACAATTATCTCACAAAATTGTCATATGTGCTCCATGCAATATGACAAGCACGCCATGAATGTTGGTGTGATTGAAAGACATAATCGACTATTGTTAGAAATGGTTAGAATCATGATAATAATTCATTGTGGATTTATGTGCTTAAAACTGTCATGTTTGTTCAAGTGGGCTCTAGTAAAACAGAAGGCTCATTGCGAGCTTTTGTTTTGTGGGATACCTAATTTAAGACACCTGCATGATTGGTGTTGTACGACAGAATCTAAGCTAATTCACTTGAAAGAATTGGATTCTCGAACTGTTAATGGATACTTCATTGGTTATCCTGAGAATTCCAAAGGATTTGTTATTTTTCCTTTTAACCATAACTTATAAATTATGATAACCGGAAAATTAAAGGGTTCACTGAGAATGATGATTTCAGTGGGAGTGACAATGAATAAGTTGTCATGATGTAACTCCTATATATGTTGATCAATTAAAAACTGATCAACAAACTGAAATTACTACTTATATAATGAACCTGTATAATGTGAGTCACAAAGAGTTGCCTGAAGAAAATCTCATAACGTAATGCGGTTTTGCAACGCTGAGTGATTTATTTTATCATCAAAAGTTGGAAGTAACTTTTGGTGAATTATGATCCGGTGTTATATTCACATGCCATTATAAGTGAAAACTTTGAGCAATAAATTAATGTCAAGAAAAATAAGTTGAAATCCTTGAATTACAATCACGAATTTGATTGGTCACATTGCCATAAGGATCAAAATGAGTTGGGCGTATGTTCATAATCATACTCAACTCAAAAGGCAATATTGAACAATGTAAGTTTGATTGATTTTTTAAGGATTCTACACTAAAGAACTGACATTGATTATCTCAAAATTATTGTGACACTTGTAGTTCATTTGTAGGAACTACATTAAATGGATGTGAAAAATTGTCTTTCTGAATAAAACTATAAGAGAGAGTTTATGAGAAAAAAAAGAATTTACATT
The DNA here is from genome assembly GCA_038501285.1 of Penstemon eatonii. Taxonomy (NCBI): domain Eukaryota; kingdom Viridiplantae; phylum Streptophyta; class Magnoliopsida; order Lamiales; family Plantaginaceae; genus Penstemon; species Penstemon eatonii. The sequence goes on from CM076710.1 coordinate 71,451,470, forward strand.
TTTTTTTTTATGAAAAGGATAAATAGAATGTACGCTAAAAAGTCAATATAATGATTTAAACAAACCTCCCGACAATGATATCATCTTATGTTCAATGATATCATTGCCTCCTTAAGATTTAGAGAAAACACTATTCTGTTTGTGTATATATCTAAAGGTCAGTGGGAGTTAGTTTATCATTTAATATATTGGTGATATTCCTTTTTTGGCAAATAGCAATTTTGATTTGCTATATTGGACTAATAAATTTCTCATAATTTTATGATATAAGATATTGGAGAGACAACTTATGTGATTGAGATTGAAATATTCTATGATAAATCACATGGACCGATTAGTTGTTTCATAAACTTATATCAAAGGTTTGGGATGCAGAAATTGCAATTTAAATGTAGTCCCAAAATTAAGAGAGAAATCAAAATTATTCTAATGCCAAATAATATCTTTTAGTGGAAAGAAATGAAAATATTTCATTACTTAAGGTTTGATGTATACTCATGCACGCACCAATTATACATCATCTTTATAGTCGGTATGCTTGACAATTTAACCGAAAAAGTTGTCAATAAGGTTTTATGTTATCTGCAAGAAACATATGGATTATATGCTTACATATAAAAGATCTGATTTTGATTGAGATGATCAGATATTTAGATTTCAATTTCGGATATCTTGGTAGTATTAAGTTCACCTTTGGCTATTTGTTCCTTTTGGCTGGAGGGACGATATCATGAAAAGTCCAAAAGAAATTACCAAACTTTTTTACTACGAAATCTATACTTGTGGCGTGTTTCGAGGCCACAATTAAGGCTGCATAATATTATTTCATGACTTGATTTTGTTAACATTATTGCCAAGTCGTTGAAATATTTATGAGATAGTTATGCCGCAATTCTTCTCTAAGAACGATAAACATTCCAAAGGTGCATAATATTTGGAGTTATATGTCTTTGTCGTTGAAGAAGATATTCAGAAACATAAAGTGTCAAATTATCATCAGAACCGGTCTGATAATTATTGATCCTATTGAATAAATTGTTACTACAAGACATTTATGAGCATGCTAACCGAATGAGTCTTGGTAGTAATTGATTATTGTATTGTAGGATCATTTATGAATCAATATTGACACTTTTGAGCTCTATTTATATGTTTCTGAAACATGAAAGTAATATTCCTGTTATTTAAAGATTGTGTACACTATTATGGCTATTATGTGAACAATAACAGGAATGGACATTATGAAAGTTTCCAAGTATAGGTCTTGTGTAGTGGGTCATTTATACCGTGGTACATGGAAGGAAGTTTGTTGGACAATGATAACTTAGGACTGCCATGACTCGTATTTGTGGTTTACTATGCAACGACGATTAATGTTAATTCTCTCATGGGCCAAGTGGGAGAATGTAAATTATGGCCCATTATGATTGACCCATTAGGGTTAGACCCATAGATGAAGAATCCTTGAGTAGTGAGGATTAGGGTTCTACATCTATATAATGAGGAAACTAGTCCTCTCTCTACACGCTTCCAGAGCTGTTAAGTTCCCTCATAACTTAACGCATTATTAGAAACTCGAAACAGTGGCAAGAGAGAGAAATCAGTCTTCCTTTCAATCAGTAATTCCGCTACCGATTGTCCACGCTATGGAGACAGGTATCTCTAAACCTAATTTATGATTAAGCAATTAGCATGATTATAGTCGATCCATTATCGTACATGCTTATGTGAATAATTGCTAACAATCCAAGATTGGAAAAAGCAGCAAAGTTCGACTTATTCTTACCCAGTAAATAATTCATCAAGTTAAGGGCTATCCTGCAAATGTTTCGGGTTGGTCAAGAACAATATACTCCATAATTCATTAAGTATTAATATTTATTACCTTTTAATTTTTACTCAATCAAGCAACCATGGATATCAATTTCGGAACAAGTATACGTGTAAAATTTAAAGCCTAAAATTAATCAATTTTTTAACAAATCAATTTCACAAAAAAATTTGTATAAGATATCAATGCGGCTTTGAAATTTTGCAACTCCTTATCCTAAAAATATAGTTGAAAAAAATAATTAAAAAAATTCATTTGATACTCAAGATATATATGTTCAAAAAGGAAACATTAATTAAAAAAAAAATATACTAAACTAAAAACTATTATTTCGATTGATAATGTGTAAGATGTCGTTTTGAAGTTAATTATCATAAACTAACCTATAGATAAATGTTAAAGTAAGTGTATGATTTATGAATTTATAGTCTAGAAAGTTAACAAAAATGCAAGTACCCAAAATGGCTATAATCCCTTATTTAATCCAAGGTATCAGGTCTTCAAATCCATTTCCCTACAAAATTTCATATTTTTAACATTAAAGGTAACAAATAAAATAAAAAAACCAAGAATCGTGACTGGCCCACTGGTTCGCCAGTTCGCTGGTTATAGACAGGTTCAAGGCGGTTCATACTGGTTTGAGAAGTCTCTGATTTTATGGGTGTTTTGGAATCCGACAAGTCTCCGGTTCGCGGTCGAATCGATAGGACCAACGCGCCGATTCAATTCAATTTTAATAACATTGAGTTTAATGTATTTTTAGTTTTTGGACAGAATGACCAAGGTTTAATAAAATTCGTATTATTATAGTTTTATTATCATAATTAAATGTCAATTTAGTATAGTTAATTAGTCAATTCAAGAGAACATTTTAACAATATTATAGCCAGAAAAATTATCCTAATTGCAGAGCAATTTGATTTTTCTTTCAGTATTACCCCTCAATTATCCCTTTTCTATGTTTGCATGAATACGGAAATGACGAAACGAACACAACACGATACGGCTATGACAACACCAGGGGCGGATCCAGGATTCCAGAGTCGAGGGGGCCAATTTTTATTATCATGAAAAAAAATCTGTATAAATAGATGAACACAAAATGTATACTCTAAAATGTATTTTCACTATATTATAATTATACACCATGTTCATTAATATACTATAAAATAGCTTCAAATAAAATTAATATTATTTTCATTATGAATTAAAACTTAAGCAAAATTATATAAAATAAATAAACTTGTATATTATTTTCAAGCTTATTTTTCACAAGCTTTACTTTATATTTCGCACACAGAACATATGAAATAATGAATAAACTAATATCATAATAAACTGATATCATATTGGTTTAAAATTTAAAGCCATAATAGTTTAATTAATTGATTAATACTATTGATAGACATATGACTTAAACACAAAATATTGTAATTTAGATTTTAAAGAAATCAATAGGCATTCAAATAAACTAAATATATATACATGAATAGAATGAAAAAAAAATCAAAATCTTGGGGAGGCCAAGGCCCCCCCAACTCATAAAGTAGATACGCCCCTGGACAACATGAATTTTTAAAAAATTTACAAAATACGATACTACATGAATATATATATATATATATATATATATATATATATATATATGTGTGTGTGTGTATTTATGCATATTGAAATAAGTAAAAGAATATATTTTAATATTCATACAAATCAAAATATAACAAGTTATATAATAAATTACTCAATTACGTATAACTTTTAGAAAATATTTTTTTTAATAATTTAATAGTATTAATTATACATCATGTTTATTATTTTATTATGTTATATAAAACACGTTCCATTATAAATAAATTATCTTGTGTTGCACTTGTATATAATACAAAGTGTGGTTCCGAATTGATTAGGTCATGTGGGAACAAAGTTCAAGTCTACCGGTCTGTTAGGATACCTCAGCTGCATACATCACTGTACTTCCACTTGACACCTATCGTAATGATAAACGGCTCGTCTCGCCGTGACCTTCTCTTGAATTCTCAATACTTCTGTCGCTCGATCCCCGCAGGGGCAGAGAACCCTTAGCGAAATTCAGAATATGAAATGATGCAGGCCCAAACCCGCAACGCAAAGGATATGAAGGGATAGATGACCGGGAATCACTCAACCGGCGGTAGCGGACTCACTCGATGCTACTAATCACGGAATCTCTCGACGCGACCAAGTCACTCACTTGTAAAAGAGGAATCACTCACTCTTATTGCAAGAACACTTGCAAACAAATATAATTTTTATACTTAAACTCGTCTATTTATTTATTTATTTGGAAGGGGTTTATGTAGGAGTTTTGGAACATCCCTCCAAAACATAGGAAATTACAAATTGAATGACTTCACATATTCTAAGGTCACAAAGGTTGCACACATAAGGGAGCCTAAAAATGCAGGGAACTCAAGAGAAGAGCTAAAAACCATCCATGTCTCATTGTGTTTCGATCTCAACACGAACTCGAGGACGAGTTCAGTTTTCAAGCCGAGGAAAATGATGCAGGAACAATTTCAAAATATGTTTCAGCAGATAGGGTAACTTTGAACAATAATAATTTTCAATTTACAATGAATTATAAGGAGTGTTATATATGGTTGGAAAGCCAAAAAAGTCTAGTTTTCATAGCAATAAACAGTTTACGAAAATAAGGTTAATAAACCATAGTAAAACTCTTAGAAATACCAAAAGGCATAAATAATGTTGTTTCCCGAGTGCAAACTGGCAGCCTTTAGTAAAATGAACATAACTTTCTCCATAGACCTTCGTTTCACAAACCGCTTAGTGTTCTGAAAACTAGACTTCCATAGATTTCTAACAATATATGATAGACCTTCTAATTCATCGTGAATCAGAAAATACTATCATTCAAAGTCACCCTTTGTGCTGGAACATATTCTGAAATTGCTCCTGTTCCATAGATGGGGTAATTTTGAACAATAATAATTTCTGATTTACATTGAATTTTTAGGAATGTATATATGGTTGGAAAGCCAAGGAAGTCTAGTTTTCATAGCAATAAACGGTTTACGAAAAGAAGGTCTATGGAAATAGTTATGACCATTTTACTAAAGGCTGCCAGCTGCACTCGGGAAACAACACTTCTTATGTCTTTTGGTATTTCTAAAAGTTTTACTTGGTTTATTAACCTATTTTCGAAATATTATGATTTTTATAAGATATTAAGGTCATGTTTAATAATTTTATGAGTCAAAGTCAATATTATGTATTTTCTAGAATAGGAATATGTGAAGCATTCAATTTGTAATTTTCTATGTTTTGGAGTGATGTTCCAAAACTCCTATATAAACCCCTTCCAAATAAATAAATAAATAGATGAGTTTAAGTATAAAAATTATATTTGTTTGTAAGTGTTCTTGCATTAAGAGTGAGTGATTCCTCTTTTACAAGTGAGTGACTTGGTCGCGTCGAGAGATTCCGCGATTAGTAGCGTCGAGTGAGTCCGCTACTGCCGGTTGAGTGATTCCCGGTCATCTATCGCTTCATATCCTTTACGTTGCGGGTTTTGGCCTACATCAAGTGGTATCAGGGCCAGGTTCACGCCGTTCTTGCTCGTACTCTGATTAAATAACATGTCACCTTATTGTATACAATATGTGCAAGATCTTGATATCTATGCCGAGATTGGAGAACTTCGAAAATTGATTTTTCAACTTCTCGTCAGAAGGCCAACCTCTATAGCTCGAAGTGGAGAGAATAATTATCAAGTTCAAGAACATGAGGTTGATAAACAACGTGCGAAGGAAACAATTGAAATTCATATTTCCAACACGAAACAAATCATTGAAGATGAAGATAGTCTCCGATTTGATGAAGAATTAAAAGATCTTTGCTCACTCTTTGGTGAAGGGATTGACAAAGAAGAAGCTCTATCCTATGGTGAAGAATTTTACGATGGACCTCCAATATATGATGAATATAATGATGGAGAAGAAAATGATACATATGAAGAATGTAATGAACCATTGAATTGTCACACTTTAAATGCAACGTATTTTGAAGATGATTCTTGGCTAAGCAATACAATTTTTCATACCAAATACAATTCGGATCTTGGTACAAAGGATTGTGGCATTCTAGTTAACTTCTCTTTCAACACAAATCCTCAAGATGACATTGATTTTGTCATTGGTTCATTAGCTTATCGTGGAACTCAATTGAATTCACAAAATGGTCATGCTAATTGGTTCAAGTATTTCATGCCTTCATTAGTATCATGCCCAAATTCATTATGTTTTATTGCTTCATTGAAATTCTCCTTTATTCCAATCAAGGAGTTGGTCAATATTAGAGGAAGAGTCTTTTCCTACAAAGAAAACAAGATGAAAAAATTATTTGGCAGTTGGAGTTCTATACTTTCCAACAAGATTATAGCTATTGGTGTTATGCTTGTTGCGTCAACGGTGGCACGACTCAAGGAACAAAACATAAAAGGGCGTGGAATTCAAAAGACTAGCTTAATTTTTATTTATATTTTCACTATGTTTCGATCTCAACACGAACTCGAGGACGAGTTCAATTTTCAAGCCGAGGAGAATGATGCAGGAGCAATTTCAGAATATGTTCCGTAGATGGGGTAATTTTGAACAATAATAATTTCTGATTTACATTGAATTTTTAGGAGTGTGATACATGGTTGGAAAGCCAAAGAAGTCTAGTTTTCATAGCAATAAACGGTTTACGAAAAGAAGGTCTATAGAAAGAGTTATGACCATTTTACTAAAGGCTGTCAGCTGCACTCGGGAAATAACACTTCTTATGTCTTTTGGTATTTCTAAGAGTTTTACTTGGTTTATTAACCTATTTTCTAAATATTATGATTGTTATAAGATATTAATGTAATGTTTAATAATTTTATGAGTCAAAGTCAATATTATGTATTTTATAGAATAGGAAATCAATTTGTAATTTCCTATTCTAGAAAATATATAATATTGACTTTGACTAATAAAATTATTAAAAATGACCTTAATATCTTATAACAATCATAATATTTCGAAAATAGGTTAATAAACCAAGTAAAACTCTTAGAAATACCAAAAGACATAAAAAGTGTTGATTATTATGAAAAACTATCCTGTATCAACATATTCTTAAAAAAATACTAATCAAGTTCAAACATAGTTTCAAGTACGATATAAAATTATAACTAAGTTTGATCGGCATGTCCTTCGATATTATTCGGTTCGTTTCACTTAACAAATATTTTTTTATTGTCTGCTCCAACAACATTTTTATTTTAGCAAATTATTTTATTTTATTGTTTTCAAGTTTTTAACTATAACAACTTACAACGAATATTTTCTCAAAAAAAAAATCTCAGAAAGAATATTCTATTATATTTGTATGCTTAATAATTTAATAGAATAAAAGTAACCTCTTTTTGTTTTTATCTTCATTAGTAATTTTTTTATCATACTCACTTAATATTATTTAATTAAAATTCAAATATAACAAATATTTGTAAATCATTTATTTATTTTTATTATGTCGTTCGAATTAATCAAATTAAATCATAAAAATATTTAAATATCATGAAATAAATAATATTTAATTAAATCATTGATATTTGTAAATGATACGGCATTATGTTTTATATATAAAATATGTATTTCCATAAAAAATAACAGATCGATAGATCGATAGAATTAAACTTTGTTTTTAAAAAAAGAATTGTAATTGTTAAGCCAAATAAATTAAGTTGAATTATGATTACTGAATTAATAGATATTTAACGCAAATAAATAATCAATACTAACTTTTAATTATATACTAGTAACTATGATGTAATTGAATGTTGGCAACCCTAATAGCAAATTTGGGAAACTCTCTGGAGTGTGGGTTATTTATTTTCACATGGTGTGGTATATATGTTAAACTTTTAGCAACACACATATTATTATTTTAAAAAAATTATCATTGAAAATGATTATTCTCTAGTAAGAAATTAAATCAATTGCAAACATTCACAGTAATGACTATACGTATATCTGTCTGTAACACATATTCTTAGAGGAAACCAAACAAAACAACATTGAAATAAATCCAATCCATATGGATAGCAAAATTTCAAACCAATGTAGAAAATGAGAATAGTATACAACATTCTTGAAGCTGATTCATATGTGGATTCAGACAAAAATATATCAAGATTCAAGCTAGAATCACCTTTTTTAACAAATATGAATGTTTTTATCCTCAAATTTCATTATGTGGTTTTTTAGATATATTGGAAATATTTCATACTTTTCTTAAGTTTCATTTTATTGTTGATAAAATAGGTGTTTTTAATGACTCAGAACTGAGATTTCCACAAGTTGTTGTTCTTCGCTACTTCACCCCTGCAGAATTGTGGGTAATGATTTTTTATCAATATGTTTCGGATATAGGATAGTAATGGTCAATGGTATGGTTCAGGCTGATACTTTGCATGAGCTTGGGTATTCAGTGTCATTGCGGTGGTGGCTTTTTTCATCAATTAGCTCTTGACAATATCTGAGTTTGACCAGTTTCAGCCCTAATTGGAACTGTATGCTCAAAACCCTGTAATGTACCTATGCTTCTGTAAATAGGTACTTTCGTATGACTAAAAATAAACCTGTCAACACTTTTCCTTCTATGTGGATTTCCTCACCAAGTCACCTCATTAGTTCCTCAGCTATCACATTATTCCCATGACATATTTCCTCTCCCAATAGCGAACCATTACCAAGGCCTACTATTACACATAAAACATCTCTTGATCTCTTCTTTTTCATCACCCTGCAGAATCTTCCTCACTTTCATCGCCCTATGTTTCTCCCTACATTTCAGAAAACAGGACAAGAATTATGGAGACGTTAGAAATAATTATTTACTAATGACTTAGTGAGGCTCATGCTGTTACTATGATTTATGATTTGGCAGAATGTTCTATTTAAATACTGAAAATAAAGATATAATCGAATTATGTCACAAAATGTAGAAGCAGGTCATATAGATGTCTAGGATGTTTAAGTACAGTAAGAAATGCTCTTTGTGCCTAGTCCAGGTGATCGCCATGTGTAATTGTGATTCTTTATCTTGTTAAATATTAAACTCTAAGGAAGGTGTCCTTGCATCATAACTTGTTCCATGAATAACTTAAAATGGACATTTGTGTTGTTAATAGGCTGATGAGTATTTGCTCGGGATATTAAGGCATAGAGTCGTTACGATATGTCAAGGTATTGCCTATTATTTTTAGTTAGTATATGTGGCGCTTGTGCTTATTATGTTGTTTCTTATTCTAGTTTTGACCAAATCGTATGCAGGTTTGTGAGAATCACCCGCAGGGTGTTGTCTTGGTGAGGTACCGGGACCCAAAGGATGCTAGAAAATGCATAGAATTGATGAATGGACACTGGTACCATACATTCTTCTGAATATTGCAAGAGTTTTTAGCTTGTTGTTTTAAAAAGTTTTTCATACATTTATTGACACTGGTATTCATACATTCTTTATGTTCATTCTCTTTACTTTTTCAGGTTTCGCGGGAAACAGGTACATGTGAGCGAGGTTGATGGATCCATTAACCATGCTGATATACGTGACTTGGATGAAGAAATCTACTGGATTTATTAACTAAGCCTTGGAATTATGATCGGGTTGTGTAGATTCACACTGTTCCAATATCAGCAGACCTCGTGCATATGAGTCCTCTTTACAATAAATATCCATTAATATTGGAAAGTTTAGAAAAATATTAAAATTTCAAGAAGGGTGGAGAATGGACGATTAGGATATTAAAAGTTCCAATATCAGCAGACCTCGTGCATATGAGTCCTCTTTCACATCTATTTATAGTCCCACCTCCTTGAATGGACGGTTAGGATCAACTTGATCTAAGGGTGGAGAATGATTCTCTAGACCCTTCTACAATTTCTAGAATTATGTACAAGTATCTAGTATGTTCTACTATGTACAAGATGCCTCTACAAGTTTCTTGAGCTTTCCACAAGGTGCTAGATCCTTCCGACTTGTTCTAGACTTGTGTAGGCTCTCCCGGACCCTTCTAGTGTCTTTCGGCACCTTCCGGTCCTTTCTCGTCCCTTCCGGAGTTATGCGGAACATCCCGAAATTCTCTTGAATGTTCCGGACTCGTGTAGAACCCTCTAGAGTTCTCCGGAACCTCTAAGGGCCTGTTTGGTTTCTCCAAAACATCCTGGGCAGCCCCTAGGATGCATTTAACCATCCGGCGGCTATGTCTTTGATGCGGATTTTGGCCTCCCGTCAGATGGTCCGTTACATTCTCCCCCACCTAATCGGGCGACGCCCTCGTCGCCTCGTACGCGCTGATCCCGGAATTGCCATAAGTCCTCCCTCGTTTCCCAAATAACCTCGGATTCCGGTAGCCCCTTCCATTTTATCAAGTAGAGAGTGGTGGGTGTCACTCCCTTCTTGCATTGCGGTTTACTCCCGAGTACTTCCTCGATCTCCTTGTCATAGGACTTGGTCACCATGGGTGGTGCTCGGTGTGATTGCCCTCGACTTGTGTCTTCCCCGTCTCCATGATACGGCTTCAACATACTTACGTGGAAGACAACGTGAATTTTTAAAGTACTAGGTAAGTCAAGGTGATACGATACCTTGCCTACCTTAGCTACAACCGGAAAAGGCCCCTCGTACCTTCGGATGAGTCCCTTATGCAAGCTCCTTAATGCCTTAAACTGTTGCGGCAGTAATTTCACTAGCACCTGATCGCCTACTTGAAACTCGCGAGCATTTCTCTTTTCATCGGCCCATTTCTTCACACGCTTGCGAGCTTTCTCCAAGCAAGATCGGGCGAGGTCAGCGTGCTCTTCCCAAGTTTTAGCCATCTTTGCTGCCCCCGGACTCCTCACACTTTCAACGGATGTCGTCAAGGCATGCGGTGTAAGTGGTTGTTGTCCCGTGGCGAGCTCAAATGGACTCCGTCCCGTGGACTCACTCCTTTGCAAATTGTAGGAAAATTGCGCCACGTCAAGGAGTTTTGCCCAATCCCTCTGGTTGGCACTCACAAAATGCAGCAGGTAGCATTCCAAAAAAGGCATTCACCCTCTCGGTTTGGCCATCGCTTTGTGGGTGAAAACTTGTGGAAAAATTAAGTTGTGAGCCAAGTATCTTGAAGAGTTCCGTCCATAATTTACCCGTAAAGCGGGGTTCCCTGTCGCTCACAATGCTCCTCGGAAGTCCCCAATACTTGACCACGTTCTTGAAAAATGATCGTGCAGCCTCCTCTGCCGTGCAATCCTTGGTGCATGGGATGAAGGTCCCGTACTTTGAAAATGGGTCCACGACTACCATAATCGACCCATACCCCTCGGATGATGGTAATGCATTAATAAAGTCCATGGATATGGAGTCCCATGGGCGCTCGGGTACGGGAAAAGGCTCCACGAGTCCCGCCGGTTGTTTGTTTTCCGTCTTGTCTTGTTGACATACGAGACAAGTCTTCACGTAAAGCTCCACTTGGTCTCGCATGTGAGGCCAAAAGTAAGACGCCTCCAAGAGTGCTAATGTCCTCCACTGCCCCGAGTGTCCTGCCCACTTAGTGTCATGGCACTCTTGAATCAAGTTGCGCCGCAAGTCCCCCCCACTTCGGCACATATAATCTTGGACCTTTGGTGTAGAATAACCCGTTCTCTACCCAAAACTGCCAGGTCTTTCCTTGCTCGGCCAAATTCATTAGTTCCTTGGCCGTCGAGTCGTGCTCCAGTCCCTCTTTGATGTTCTCGATTAAGTCCCCTTTTGCTAGACTCACGACTGATAGCTCCATCTTTCGGCTAAGTGCATCGGCTACAACGTTGGCTTTTCCCGGCTTGTATTCCAGCGTGTAGTCGAACTCGGCCAGAAAGTCTTGCCAACGAGCTTGCTTCGATGATAGCTTCTTTTGAGTCTGGAAGTAGCTGGTGGCAAAGTTGTCGGTCTTTACTACGAACTTGGACCCGAGCAAGTAATGTCTCCACACCCGGAGACAATGCACGATAGCCGTCATCTCTTTCTCCTGCACAGTGTAGCGTCATTCTGTGTCGTTGAGTTTACGGCTTTCGAAGGCTATGGGGTGGCCCTTCTACATTGGCACCCCGCCGATAGCAAAGTCAGAGGCATCCGTGTGCAACTCGAATGCCTTTGTGAAATCGGGTAAGGCCAAGATCGGCTCCTGGCTTACCGCCGCCTTTAAGTCTTCAAATGCCCCCTGGCACTTCTCGGACCAGTCCCATTCCTTTTTCTTTTTGAGCAGATCCGTCAAGGGTGCTGCTCGTGCGGAGTACCTTGAGACGAACCGACGATAATAATTTATAAGGCCAAGAAATGATCATAACTCGGTTACCTTTGTTGGAGGCTCCCATTCAATGATAGCTTTGATCTTGGCCTCGTCCATTCGTAGCCGGCCATGTCCGATGATATGACCCAAGAACAACACCTCATCCTTAGCAAATGCGCACTTGGACTCCTTTATGTATAGCTCATTGTCCCGTAACACCTTGAATATGATTCGTAGATGCTCGGCATGCTCCTCCATATAGTGGCTGTACACTATGATGTCGTCGAGGTATACCACCACAAATTGGTCCAAGTACGGATGGAAAATTTTGTTCATAAGGGTGCAAAAAGTGGCTGGTGCGTTGGTTAACCCAAATGGCATGACTAACCATTCGAAAGAACCGTATCGGGTCACGCACGTTGTCTTCGGTTCATCTCCCTCGGCAATGCGGACTTGGTAGTAGCATTTTTGTAGATCCATTTTTTTATATACTTTGGCACTACCAAGCCTATCAAATAAATCGGCAATTAACGGAATGGGGTACTTGTTTTTTATGGTTACCTTGTTAAGCGCTCGGTAGTCCACGCACATCCTTAGTGACCCGTCATGCTTCTTTTGAAACAACACCGGTGCGCCGTACGGGGCCTTGGAAGGCCGGATCCTTCCCGTGTCCAGTAGCTTGGTTAATTGTTTCCGGAGTTCATCCAGCTCCAGTTGTGCCAATCGGTAGGGTGCCATAGCGGGTGGCTTGGCTCCCAGTAACTTGGCACTCGGTGTAAACTTGGCTTTTAATGAGTTGAGAAGTTGCAACGACCCAATCTGCTCGGCTCCCTCCTCGGCTTGAGATGAAGTCGACTCCCAATCTATCATAGCGGACAACGATCCCAACTTCGGGCAGTCCTTCATCGCGTGTGGCCCTTTGCACACGTCACATCCTCCACGGGGCATCCTTCTTCTAATCATGGTACTCCCGGCGTCCCGATTGAAACTTGGATTGGTTGCCCCGGGGGTTGGCCGGGGGTTTCTTATGCTCTCGGTCTCCCCCAACCTTTGCCGGAGTTACTCTTATCGTTCTTCCCCTTCGGTTGGGTGGTAGCATGTTGGAATTCGGTAAGGGTCTCGGCGGTCGTGATAGCTTCGTCCAATATCTCCACCTTCCGCCGTTGGAGCTCTTGTTTGGCCCAGTTTTGTAACCCGTCCATGAAGAAGAAGAAGAGATCCTTCTCGCCCATGTCGGGAAGTTGGAGCATAAGTGATGTAAACTCTTTGATGTACTCCGGGATAGATGACTTATGCTTCAACTCCCGTAGTTTCTTTCGAGCCTCGTGCTCGACGTTCTCGTGATAGAAGTAACGCTTCAACTCCCGCTTGAAGTCATCCCAAGTGTTAATGTGGCATGTCCCTCGCTCCATATCGGCATGTTTCTTGTGCCACCACATGGAAGCCATATTACATAAATGAACGGCAGCGGTCTTTACCTTGGCTTGCTCATTGCACAGGTTGATGCTATCGAAATAGAACTCCAATTGCCACAAAAAGTCGTCGATGGCTTGAGCATCCCGTTTACCATCGAACATCTTGATCTTAGTCTGGTCCATCTGCATGGTAACACCGCCCGAGCTAGTGCCCCCACTAGCCAATGCCTTACGGCAAATAATGAGCTCTTCCCGTAAGCCCTCCACGGTGCTAAGTAGCTCACTAACGGTTTGTTCAAGTATGGTGACCTTTTCCCAAGTCGCGATGAACTCCTCGAACCGTTCGAACATATGCGCCTCTTGTTGCTCAACGGTCGCCTCGGTTTTCTCCAATTGGCCACCCATCTCGGTGATGGTGCTTTCCCACACGGCACCCTCCCGAGTTCGTCTTTTGCCCCGTCTCCTACGGTCGGCAGCATGTGTGGTTTCCTCCACCGCTTGTGTTTCGATGTCGGAGTTGGTGTTGTCGTTTGCCATTCTGATTAACATAAACAAACTTTCTTCAATATGCCAGCCCTTTTGGGCTCTGATACCATTTGTCACTGGCGCAGATCTTCAACGTGCCCGCGCGACGCCTCTTCCTCCAGAGGCCAGCCTTAATCACCGAACAATGTATTGGTTTCGCCCTGCCTTGGGCTCCTCAGGGGATCGGCTCCAGATCCCGACCAGGTTTGGGTAGGGTTGGCCTAGTCCCCTCTTCACTGTCAATTCCATGAATAGCGACAAGCTCCCCTCATTTAACCGGGTCGGCCTACCTGGACTCTTGAAGGGGATGTGGCCTTGGCTACGCCACAACCTTTCTGGAGCCTTTCTTGCACATTCTGATTCTTCCACCAGCAATTGTCCGTCTTTCAATACCGCTATCACGCGGGGTGTGACATAATACTACTATATCAAAACAGTAAGAAACAAATCAATCTTTTCTAATTTCTTTAAACATGCAAGATTTTGAACATAAATTAATTACCTCAATAAACCAAGTTCCAAAAGTGAGGTGCCAAACACTTTGCAAACCACTAAGCATTACTCGTAAAGCAAGAACATCAAACCCATACTTTCCAACTTTTTCAAGATGATCCCCACTAGTCAAATGAAAGCCAATAGTTGCTCTAAGACATGCAGAAATATCCCTGAAATAAACATGCCTCGAATTAAAATCTCCAGTTAACACCAAATCTCTAATTGTAGGTGTCGAAATCGTAATATATTTAACTTTCTCTTCAGATTTACTCCAATTACTCCAAACCCCATCCAACATAGGTAGACTTAAAGTTTTATGATTGTCAAAATCCAAATATGAAAACCCCCAACACTCGCATAATCTCAACTCTTTCAAAACAGGACAACCCTCGGCAATCTTATCAATTTTATCAAGACACGTATGAGCAAGCTTCAACTGTGTCAAAGAATCCCATTTAATTGTTTCACGAATCTCACTGAAACTACACATTGCAAGATTCATATTTTTCAAGAATGTATTTTCATTAAAGAAATCAGCTGGTAACTGGAAAAGTTCAAAAGTTTTTGAACTATCGAAGTTTAAGTCTTCATTCGTGAGTATCAAATTAAGTTCCTCGACTTTGAATTGAAGAGCGAGACCGATGATGTCACCGATGCTGGAAGTTCCTAATTGGATTTGGAACGGAGAATCGAGGGTGAACATGGATATAGTGGAAAATTTTAATTCTTTTGCGCGTTTGAAGTTTTTGGAAACAGTATCCAAGAATTCTTTAGTGTCATCAAGAGAAGCAGGGGGTTGCGAAATATGAAAGCAGCATTTGAAACGAGTTCCATGGGGGAGGAGATGTTTGATGAAGAAGGGTTATCTGGTTTTTGTTTAATTGAATGCCAAATACCAGAGCGCAGAGCTTTCCAAAGCTTTAATAGTTAGTTAATTAGTTGGGTAGTTACTCTGTTTTCTTTTCGGTCAAGTTTACTAATTAAATTGTGTTTAGAAGAAAGATATTATAATTGATATTATATTTACTTGATTTTAATTCTAATTATACAATTAAAGTTAAGTTAATTTTTAATTATTTATTTATATCGAAACAACATTAGTATTAAATTAAAATATTAAATAAAACCTTATTCACTACAAGAGATCAAACTTGAATTTTGAAATTTAATTTAATTAAATTAATTTGAATCTAATTAGTTCAGTTAATATTGAGATTCAAAGTTTTATTGGAATCTTGAATAAAAATCAAAAGTGAAAGTGTCGGAAAACTCTTTTTTTTACCTAGATTTCCGATTACTGATTAAGAAGTCGCGATTAATTCAATAAGATAAAAGCGTGAGTTGTTCCTTTCGTGAAATTCGGCAAATAAAATGAATTTTGTCTTACGTATATAATCAAATTCAAATATCGAAAAGATATAGAGTTTCTTTATCTTTCTCCCATTTCCCAAAAATTTAATTTCAAAGAGGAAATGAGTCATATTATAAAAGACAGTGTAATAAAGCATGAATTTTTATCTTTCGATAATTTGTAAGAAACTTTTTTTTTATAAAATTA
This sequence comes from Penstemon eatonii, assembly GCA_038501285.1. NCBI lineage: Eukaryota > Viridiplantae > Streptophyta > Magnoliopsida > Lamiales > Plantaginaceae > Penstemon > Penstemon eatonii. The sequence continues at coordinate 71,467,621 of CM076710.1, forward strand.
GAATAAAATTAGAAGACAAGAACAAAACACAAAGAAATGAAGAAAAATAATCAAGGTTTCGATTTTTCCGGCGAACTTGACTTTTTCAGGCGAGTTGCAAGTTTTCTGGGAAAGGGATAAATTTTCAGAAAATAATAAAAGGGTAAAAAAGTATTTTAGTAATTAATTTATTTAATTTTTTAATTGATGATATCTCAATTACATAATGCCCAACAAAATTTTTTAATAGAATGTCCCAACTTAGTATAGAAGAGTACTTTATCGATTAGTGTGACATAATCTCATAATATATTTGGCTATATATTAGAAAAAAAATGTAAAATGAAAAGAAAAGGAAAAAAAACTCTGTACATGCTTTTACTAATTTACAGAAAGCTAGGGTCCTATATTGGTTTTATTTATTAACAAAAAACCTCTCTTATGTTCAGTTTTTTCTATTGGCTCGTCACACTCAAGTAAAAATTAAGTATTTTTCACTTGTGAATTGCCCAAAATATCCTCGTGTATAAGTCATTCACTGGGCGGAGTTACATATGGATGTGTGGTTTAAAATCCCAATTCAATTTTTTTAATAATATCAGATATTTTGGAGGATTAATGGCTAAATTATAGTTAAATTGTCTTTACATATAGGTACATATTTAATTGTATTTCAAATTATGTTATGGACCGATTTCAGAAAATAAAAAATTATCGCGGTCAACTGTTAGTATAATTGGAATCATTTGAAATTGTAATTGAAATATGTAGATGTTTTGAGTTCTTTTGTATTCTAAATAGATATTATATATTATTAAAGTAACTTATGAGAGTTATTTTAATCAAACTTTACCTCCTCTCTTTTGTAACTTCTCATATATTTTTGAGGAAAATGCACGAGATCTGTGTTATTAAACCTGCACGAAATTCCCCCGAGATTTTTTTTATTGCACCACCCTTGTACTTTCAGTAACTTGCACACTCTCTTTTTAATTATTCCATTAATAACTAGCACCGTTAATTTTTAATTAATTTACCTAAATTATCACTAGATATATTAATGAAGAATTACGCTGGAGTTTTTTGCATGAGTCAAAAGCACAAGGGAATTTCGTGCCAACATTCAAAAGTAGAATGGAGTTGTGCACACTTTCAAAGGTAAAACGGTAATTATGTGCAAGGTTCGGAAAGTATAAGGAAATTATGTGCTAATTAAGTTTAAAAAGTATAAGAGTATTTCGTGCTAAGTTAAAAAATTACAAGAGGATTTCTGCATTTAATTTGAAAAATATTGTTAACGAATAAAGGGTATTAGGGTCATTATGGATGAAAAATTAGACAATAAACAAAAAATATTGCATATTGTCCGTGTGGAACATGCGCATTTAAAAAATGGATGAAGGGAAGAGATTGAGTATAATATGCAGGATTTCTAAAAATATAAGGAAGTTCAATGCAATAAAAATTTCACAGAGTAGTTATGTGCATGTTTGGTACAAAACAGGGGAGTATCGTTCATTTTTTTCTATAACTTCTCGTGAATAAAATATTAATATTATTTTTAGGTTTGACTGGTTGATTGATTTTCTTTTATATATATTTCAATTATTAAATTTATCATAAAATATTAGCCACCAAATTCCTATATCAACCCGTTATTAACAATTTTAAGTGATTATTTGCATGATACACCATGTTTTTTTTTGGCACCCCCTTTTATCACAAAAGTGCAGCAATAAGATCTCTCCACGCCCATTATGTTTTATTATTCGCGATCGGTGATTCACTTTTTCTAGTGAAAGAACTTTTAAATTTGTATATCATATTGTTAATGCATACTAATTTGTTCAGACGTGGTCACGTATCTTTATTAGAACAAAAAGTTCATACTATAATTGATTATTTTCAACACATTACAATATATGTTTAAATGTAAAGATATTAGATATAGAAATGATAAAGAAAACAACATTGAAATATATCCAATCCATATGGAAAAAAAAATTTCAAACCAATGTTGAAAATGAGAACAATATACATTCTTGAATTCATGATATGTAGATCCAGAACATGCAGAAATATATCAAGTAAATGTCCTATTTAATAACCACCTTTTTCAGGCTTCTTGAATTCTTAATGAGAAATTCTACAAATGCTGGTAGATCATCAATATTGTTCCTTGTTTCAGCTTCTTTTATAATTTTTGCAGCCTTTTCTTCTAGGCAATACTTCAAAGTCTTAAACCCTCTGCTCCTCTGATGAAAATTAGAACTTGATGATGATAATGGAGATATCTCATTTGTGCTTTTGCTAATATCGTCATGAATACATATCCCATTTGGGCATATCTGCACATAATTAATTAACTAGTATATCAATTCTGCTAATTAAGCTAATTATGATTGAGAGGTGATTAGTTAATTAAGTCTGTGAACAAACATATATAACAATATATAACACGAACGAACCTTGCAAGGCGGGTGTGTTCGGTTCGGTCGGATGGTCACTGTTTCAACTATCGAGCAAGAGTCGATGATATGCAAAATCCCGCGTTGGTATCGATCAAGTACTGGAGCTTCTAGTGTCAATTCTATGCATTCTTGCAATTGAAATCCAACATATACTTTTCTGGATATAGTCTGCCAAAAACAAATTAAGAAATCGAAACATGAAAAATTAATTAATTAGCAGCAAATTAAATCAATTCAAAACTGATACAAGTATGTATATCAGAATTAAGAAACAAATTAATTAGTTACCTCAATAAGCCAAGTTCCAAAAGTGAGAGTGGGAACATGACTCAAACTATTAAGAAATCGTCGTAATTCAAGAGAATTAAACCCACCATTTTCAAGATTTTTACCATGATCACCACTAGTCCAATGAAAGTCAATATTTGCATCTAGACACCCGGAAATATTCTTCAAAACAACATACCTCAAATCGAGGTTTCCACTTATCCCCAAGAATTCGACACTAGGTACCGAAATAGTAATCGAATCAAATTGTTCTTCTTTTTTAGGCCAAACCCCATCCAACACAAATATAGTCAAATTTTGAAGATTCTCAAAATTCAATTTCTTAAACCCCCAACACTGAAACAATTCCAACGTATCCAAAGAAGGACACCCCGCAGCAATCGTATCGATTCGATTGAGACAAGTATGAGAAAGCTTCAAATCTGTCAAATTATTCCATTTAATAGGTTCGCGGATTTCATTGAAACTACACATTGCAAGATCCATTTTCGTCAAAAGAATATTATTATTCAAGAAACCCGGTAATCGAAACAGGTCGAAAGATCTATTGACATCTGAATCGGAGAGACACTCATTTAAGTCTCCATTTGTGAGTATCAATTTAAGTTTCTCGATTTTGAATTGAAGGGCTTGATGGATTAGAGAAGCGACGCTGGACGTTCCTAATTGTTGGTGGAATGGGAAATCGAGGGTAAATTTGGAAACTGAGGAGAAATTTAATTCTTCTAAATGCTTCAAGCTTTTGAAAACAGAGTCCAAGAATTCTTTAGAGTCGTGAAGAGAAACAGAGGGTTTGCGAAATTTGAAAGCCGCCGCTGAAACGAGCTCCATGTGGAAGATGTTTGATGAAGAAGGGTAATCAAGATCTTGAAGAATTTTCTTTCTGATTGCCGCCATGGTTTTTCTGAGCTGAATGCCAAATAACAGAGCTTAGTTTTAATAGCTGGTTAGTTAGTCTGTTTGTTGAATGCGTGGGAATTTTCAGTTTGTATTTTGACTCGAATTCCAAATGAAACCTACAAATTTTAGCTATTTATATGTTTCCCGAACTATTATTACAGAAAAATAGGGTAAATTACAAAAATACCCCATATAGTCTACTTAATCGGTAGAAAACTATATGAAGCTAAATTAAGAAATTACCCTCTATAATTTGCTTAATTGGCAAAACCCTGACGTTATTTTAATTGGCAAAAAAGCCCAATAAAAAGTCTAATTTGAAATTACTTCATAAGTCAATAGGAAAGTTTTTGTTATTTTTTTTTATGAGCATGGGTTTATTACCAGTTTTCTAAGTTAATAGGGAAATTATGACACTTTTTCTAGTTATGAGGGGTGTTTTTGCATTTTTTGGGGGCACAATTGTCATTTTTCATATTTCGGCATGGGAGGGGTTTTTTCGCAAATAAAAAATGATATAGAGGAATTTTTACTAGTAAAAATAACACATGGATTAGCTAATTAGACAAACATAAGGGGTATGTTTGCATTTCACTTAAACTTTATGTGTTATTTTTATTAGCAAAAACTCTCATGTGTTAACAGGGAAATTCTTATTCAAACTGAGTTTGGTCGAACTCAAAGTAACTACATGATAAGTGTAATACAATTGCTTTTGGATTGAATGTAATTTGCCAAGAAAATGATCAATCACAAAGCAACTGTAATACACTTGTTTGATGGTTGGATGAGTTTGGTCAAGTCAGGGTTCTTGGACAAGAATGTCAACATCTTATTTAGTGAAAAAGCTATGTTGTCATTTTATTACTTCACTTTACCCATTTTAAATTAAGAGTTGACAAAAGGGGATTATTGCTAATAGTTTAAGAGAACGAGATAGTTATTGCAATTTTCTTTAAGTTTTGTTGTTTTGAATTTTTTAAGTGAATAATGGTATTTTCATAATATGTCCCAAAGAAAAAATAGCATTGACCCATTGAGGGAAGGGGCTGATCTAATGTATGTATTGGGGGCGGATGGATGGAGAAATTATTAGTGCATCTCCATTGTGTCAATGGGAGGGGAAGCTATGGAGGAGGGGGAGAAAAAATAAAGTCTTATGGGAAGGGGGGGGTTAATTTTGAGGGGTGGTTGGGCGGTGGTTTCCCACCGCCCAGATGTGTTGGGCGGTGGGTGAATCCACCGCCCAACATATCTCTGCTTTTGGGGTTGGGACGCACCGAGCCCCACTTTTTGTTTTTCTTTTATTTTTTATTTTTTGTTGTAATTGGGCTAGGCGCGATGCCCAACCCCATTTTTTTTTAATATTTGTTTTTAATGTAAATATTTAAAAATATATTCTTTTAATATCTTAACATTAATTTATTTTTATTACTTGTGTATTTTGTATTTTTATTAGGGGTGGGTGCGGGTCCGGTATTTTGGGTATTGGGTATTTCGGGTTAGGTACCCGACTTGGCGGGTAGTGAATTTTCGCACCTGAAACCCGACCCGATCTGGTGGGTACCCGAAATTCGGGTACTCGAAATTTTCGGGTATTTCGGGTATTGAGTATTGGGTACCCGAAATTTCACACTTTTTTTTTTCAAGAATTTTTTTTAACATATATGTAGCAAAATGATTAAAAAAATATTAATCATTTTAAAAGGCACACAATATTAAATATTGTTTGTTGTTGTCGAGTCATGAAAATATATTAATCTTCACACCTATTTGTAGACAAATAGCACCTTAATTAATTCCAATACAGTAGTTGAACTGAATTGACATTGAATTGAATTGAATTCCAACGACAATTAATCGACGACTAAGAATACTATTATTGATGCCTGCCTTATTATTTATTGATGAGAGATGTGAAAGTCCTGTTCTCCAACCTATGCTTAACCCGTAAATTGTATATATATCCAACTTATGAGACGCAATAATTAAGTGAAATTAAAAATGATATTAACTTATTAAAATTTACTTTACAAATGAACAAAATAATCACCTTGAATGATTAATTGATATAAATTGCTTATTTTCTTGGCTGGATTTTCAGATTTGGGAGTAAAATTTAATTGATTGAGCAGTAGGAATACTAAAATTGATTTTCATATTTGGGAGTTCAAACGTCGCTGCTCAGTGCTGTGAGAGTGTGACTGAATTGGGGAGAGGAGTTAGAAGAGACTTAGTTAGGTTTTTTTCCTTTTTCAGCCCAACTAAAAATTGGGCCAAAACTTTTTCTTTAAATACCCGAACGGGTACCCGAATACCCGTTCGGGTGTGAAACTAATACCCAATATCCAACCCGAAAATATATTCCCGAATGTCAAAATACCCGTTTTTTTGTCACAAACGGGTCGGGACAGGTCCCAAAATACCCGCCCAAACGCCCACCCCTAATTTTTATAACTTGTAATATTATAATTTTATGTACAATATTTATTAAATTGTTATTATTATTTAGCTCTATTATTATTAATTTTATGTACAATATTTATAAATTGTTATTATTATTTAGCTCTATTATTATTAATTTTATTAAGTGAGTGTGAAAAAATATGAGAATTAGAATTTTGTGGAATAAATGGTAATAAAGTTACATTGAAATTAAATACGACTTCTGGATTAAAAATAGAATATTGGTTATATAATTTAAATATGATAAATTAAATTAGAAATGACATAATCCTATCAAACATATATTGAAAATATTACACATGATCACCATTTGAACCGTGTGTCATGTTCGACTCAGTTATTAAGTATTGTAATGTTATTGTATTGTTATTGTATTGTTATTATTAAATATTTTTTATTATTAATGTCAATGCTAAATTAGTTATTATTAATGCAAATGTTAAATTACTTATTATTAATGCCAATATTTAAGTTACTATTGACTTTATTATTATTATTATTATTAAATAAAATGAGAATTGGAATTAAATAGAATGCGAAGATTGAGTCACTGAAGATGATTATAAAAAGAGGAGTTTGAAGGGGAATGTGAGTTGGAGGGGAATGAGAGTCCATTCCCACTGGACATGGCCTTAGTATGTGGAGAGAGATTTTACATTACCTCATGTTCTCCTAGAATATATGATTTCAAAATTGTGTTCACATTGCCCATAATATGGATAATGTGAATTTTCACTCCACATATAATAATTTCATTGGTCGGTTGTACCACATGTGCTTGATAACATGGTGCGACAGTTATACTATTTTGAGGGTGGGGAGCCTAAGATTTTCTTCTTCTTCCTTTTTATACTATATAATTCATAATTTTTGGATAGTATATTTCAATAAAGTTATTTTTGTGTTGTTAAGGACAAATGATTATATGGCTCAATTAGAAGATTGACCTAATTTTGTGAAGCAAAATAAAAGAAAAATCACACACCATCTTTTTATCTGCCTAAAGCGATTAAATACTCTATCAATTATTTGTGCGAACTTAAATTGCACATTTTTATCTATGAATTGTTTATGATCATTGTTAATCTTTTTTGTTTTGTGCATTTCTTTATTGATTAGTTACTTAGTAAATCGTAAATTTTCTTCATTTTATTATCATAAGTTTGCATGATGTGCTTGAACCTGAAGAAACACACTCCACAATTAAGCAATCATATAACCAATTTCACAATTTGATTTAGTGGATTATTTTGTCTGATTATAAAATATTGTGGTTTTTTAATTTTCATGTATTTATGTAAACAAAACATATGATATCATTGATAAAGAAAACAAAAATCACTGATAATTAAGTTTAAGCCCCCAACTCTGCAATTCTGGATCTGCCCCTAATGAAGGGGGCCTTTTACTTGTTAATACAAGGAGTTTTTACTAGCAAAGATAAATTAAATAAATTTTGGCCAATCAAAAATAACACGAGGGCAATATTAGCATTTTACTCTAAATATGAATATATGATAATTTACCTTCTAATACCTTAAAACTTAACTATAGGACCTAGGCCTCGAAATTTCTGTAATGTATGTCGAAAAATTCAAAATCAAATAAATTTTAATTCCCAGTTATATATATATATATATATATATATATATATATATATATATATATATATATATATATATATATAATGTTCAAATAAATCTCTAAAATTATATTTAAAGTAAGTTACTAGTTTTCTTAGTACTTAAATATTTTAGTGAGGTTTCATGCAGCTTAGCCTGCATTATTAAAGTGTTTGGAGTAGGGATGGGCACGGGGTGGGTTTTAGGAGATATGAGTATACTAAATTTTGGAATTAGCACATTTCATTCCAAACTCGCCCTGGCCATTGTTCAGAATAAGGAGATGTTTGATCCGTCTCATCTGCCTGGTTGCTAATTTCATGAGTACTTATTCATTTGTGAGAGAATTGTCTTTTTGATACAGAGTTATAGGTCAATTCCCATTTTTGGTACCGAGTTTTATGAGTCCAACATATTTGGTACAGAGCTTTAACAAATTTTGATACATTTGGTACAACCACTAAAAATTGGCGTTAAAAGATGACGTGGCAGTTAAGTCTAATTGCAAAGTTGATGCCATTACTTATGTTAATTGATAATTTTACCCCATAATATTTCATGTTACCAAAAAAACTCTACATCTCCAAATCTAGTGACGATTTTAGTCCAAATGTTGCGAAATTTCAAAATTGACTCGAATAAGAACACGTGCGGACCAATTTAAATATTTTACTTATTTTATTTAAATAACTAATTTGATTTATAAATATTTTAATAAATTAAATATTAATCTAACATAAATATCACCAAAATTAAGAATAGATATTCTTTTCAAATATAAAAGTTATATAATAGCATTAATCTATTTAATATTTAAAAGAGTAAACACCACTTTTGGTCCCTCTTATCATTAACTTTTTACAGAGTGGTCCCTCTTATGTTTTTTTTTCCACTTTAGTCCCTACTATGAATTATTTGTTTCACTTTAGTCCTCTTCAGGTGGTTCATGGTGGTTCCGGTAACATGTGATATGCTCCTGAGGGTAATTTCGTCATTTCAAGTAAACTAACAGAGATATTTTGGTCTTTCTAATTATTTTAAAAAATTAAATATCTAATCTCTTCCAAACTAGGCTTTCATTCCAATCCAACTTAATCGTCCATTTCGTTCCAAATTAATTTTTTCTCCCAAAATCTTCTTCAAACATCAAAATTGCTCACCAATTAAACAATATCTCAAATAGTCTCAATAGTGAACGGACAAAAATGCCCTAAAAAATATTCATATGCATGTCACGTGTTATCGGAACCAAGTGATCATAAGGACTAATGTGAAACACATAAATCATAGTAGGGACTAAAGTGGAATAAATAATTCATAGTAGGGACTAAAGTGAAAAAAAAAACATATGAGGGACCACTCCGTAAAAAATTAATGATAAAAGGGACCAAACGTGGTATTTACCCTATTTAAAATAATAAATTATATTGTTGTTCTCAGTTGCTATTACTTTTAGTGGACCGGTTTAGTTAAAGTTGAAGTCGAACCGAAAAGATGGGTAAACTGGATAACCGAATTACCGAACTGATAATATATGAATATATGATTAAAATTCATTTTCATTCCATTGGATTTGACCCAAATGTATTCCTTTTACCTGATAATATATGAAGATATGATTAAAATTCATTTTCATTCCATTGGATTTGACCCAAATGTATTCCTTTTACCCTAACCTTTTTAATTTATTGTTATTAGCTATAGTGTTAAGTTAAAATTATAATCTCTCAAATGACCATTTGATCATTGAATCTGTGACATTAAGATCTTTTAAATACTGATTTCTTAAGTTTTATATTAGTCTTATTGTTAATAAGTGATAAGATATTATAAATAATTATAGTTATTCATTTATTGTAAATTGCTAGTCTAAATCAAACAGATATTTAATACTCCCTCCATTCCTTTTTACATGTCACTTTGGAAAGAAAAAAAAATTCCACAATACATATCACTTTAAAATTTCAAGATAGACTTAAATGCTAGTTTGACATTTTTATCCTTCTTCATTTTCAAGATAGAGATATGATTATAGGGAGTTACAAAATATTTACTCATGTTTTTCAAGGGTAATTTTGTCCAACTAACCTTTTATTTCCCTAAAATCTAGAGCATTAAATAATTTATTAATTCTTGTAAAACAACCTTAAATGACATGTAAAAAGGAATGTGTAAAAAGGAATGAAGGGAGTAATCAATAAGGCAAAATTGCAAAAATCGTCCCAAACTAATCACTGATTTTGGATTTTCGTCCCAAACTATTTAATTTGGCGAATTTCGTTCCGTAATTTAATATTTTTTTGGAATATCGTCCCACCATAATTATAAGACGGAATTGCGCATTTGCCGATGAATTATCACATGGCTGCTTAAGGGTCATGACATGGTAAATTTTAACATGAATAATTATATAATATTACAGATTTCGTCCCAAATTAATTACAAAATTGAACGTAATTTTCATTAACTTAGAAATTTAATATTGGGACTAAATTTATACAAAATGGTAAATTATGGTAGGGGTGGGCGTTTGGGTCGGGTATTTTGGGACCCGTCCCGACCCGTTTGGGTATTTCCCGATTGAGACAAAAAAACGGGTATTTTGACATTCGGGTTCGGGTACCCGTACCCGAAATATATTTTCGGGTTGGGTATTGGGTATTAATTTCACACCCGAACGGGAGTATTTAAAAAAAAAAATTTTTGGCCCAATTAAGTAGTGGACAGCCCAAAAAGGAAAAAAAATATCTAAACTGCCTAACTCTAAGACCTAAGTCTCTTCTAACTCCTTTGACGACCTCTCCCCAATTCACACACAGTTTCACACTCTCAAAGTCTCACAACAGCAGCCGACATTTGAACAATTGAACTCCCAAATCTGAAAATTAATTTTAGTGTTCATACTACTCAATCAATTAGACAATTATATTGTTTTGTTTTGAAGTTATTGTGTACAATTATTGTTTGAATTCATTAATTTACAATTTTACGTACATATATGTTGAAAAAAAACTCTTGGAAAAAAAAGTGTGAAATTTCGGGTACCCAATACCCAATACCCGAAATACCCGAAAATTTCGGGTACCCGAACTTCGGGTACCCGCCAAATCGGGTAGGGTTTCGGGTATGAAAATTCACTACCCGCCAAGTCGGGTACCCGACCCGAAATACCCAATACCCGAAATACCCTACCCGCGCCCACCCCTAAATTATGGAATGAAATTTGGCGAGTTGATATAGTTTGGGACGAAAAATCAAAATTAGTAATTAGTTTGGGACGATATTCCAAAAAAATATTAAATTACGGAACGAAATTCGCCAAGTTAAATAGTTCGGGACAAAAATCTAAAATCAGTAATTAATTTGGGACGTTTTCTGCAATTTTACCAATCAATAATCTAATAAGTGGGAGTTATCAATCAGCAGAATCATAATTATTCATGATTACATGTGCGGGCACATGGGGTGGCACCCGCACCCCCAACCAATTCGTACTGCATTAGTAATTACTAATTAGTAATGCACCAGGGAAAAATATTAGCTTATTATGAATTAAATATTATTTTATTCAATAACCTCACTCAAATATGTTTATAGTATATTTTAATAAGTCCTTTAGTTCAATTTTATCCCTCCATATAACCGGCTAATTCAAAATAAGGTCAACCAATTTACTTACATTGAATAAGAAATCCAGACTATATATTTTTTTTAATTCATTATTTAGATATTTATATTAATTGCCATGAAATTATCGACATATTAAATAAAATTATTTTTGTCTACTAAATCATGGACGGTATGGACCAATGAGCTTACTCAGTGTGATGATCAGTAAGATTCGAACTTATAGTTCATCTCTAAGGTTCCAAGTCGCTACCACTTGACCCATATAAATATAACTATTTTTTTTACTAAAATCCCCCCTCCCCCCAAATCAAATTTCTGGCTCCGTCCCTGATTAGAGTCGCATTTCACATCCAAAATTTTCATTTTGGACATCAAATTAAAATATTCTCTAAATTTAAGGTATTAAGTCCCATTTTTCTAGCAAAAGATCCTCCATCTCATTTTAATAGGAGCAAAAGACAAAAACACCCCCTATGCTTTGTCTAACTCCCAAAACTCCCTCTGTGTTATTTTAACTCCCAAAAAACCCCCTATGATTTTAAATAAGTGCAAATACACCCCCAAAAAGGAGAGTGTGTTTCAATCGTCAAAATTGCAAGTATTTGTTCACAATTTACTTTTGATATGACAATTTTACCCCTGACATTGGAAGACAAAAACACCCCTATGCTTTGTTTAACTCCCAAAAAACCCCCTATGTGTCATTTTAAATCCCCAAAACCCCCCTGTGTTTGATTTTATATATCACACTCGATCCAAGTAATATATACTTGTTGTTTCAAAAAGAATATATAAATTTAAAAAAAACAAACACATAGGGGTAATCTTGTCATTCTACCAAAAGTCAAAAATAAAATTATAAGTATATACTACTTGGGTTGAGTGTGGTATTTAAAATCAAACACAGGGGGTTTTTTGGTATTTAAAATAACACAGGGGGATTTTTGGGAGTTAGACAAAGCATAAGGAGTGTTTTTCTCTTTTGCTCCATTTTAATATCTTACTTTGGTGTCACATGATGGATCCACCTTGCAAGTGTACGTGCAGGCCCACAAAAATATTAAATTTAAACATATTTTAATAGGCCTGTATGTATGACAAAAAAGCGAGACACCAGAATATGATAGATGATACATCACGCAATTTTCCACATTTCATCTCCCATGCCAACATCTCAAAAAACAATATGCCACAACCTCCATAATACTTTTCATATATTAATTAAATAAATATTTTCATCATAATTAAATTTGTGTTATTAAATAACATTAAAACAAGTTCAATTTTTTTTTCATATAATATATAAAAATTGTTCATAGCATAATTAGAGATAAAAAGAACTATACCACAAACAAGAAATATATATCAAAACTAAATGCAACTACTATTCAACACTTTAAATATAGTGTTTGCAAATTAGTCCCCTCTTCAAATTCTCCAAATTTGAAGTTGGGTGTGCTATCAAAGTAATTAATAGGGTAAATATCACTTTTGGTCTCTCTTATCATTTATTTTTTATAAAATGATCCCTCTTATGTTTCTTTTCTCACTTTAGTCCCTACTATGAATTATTTATTTCACTTTAGTCCCTATTATAAATTATGTAATTCAGTTTAGTCCTTATGAGGTAGTTCCGATAACACGCGGCATGCATATGAATTTTTTAGGGCATTTTCGTCCGTTCGCTATTGAGATTATTTGAGATATTGTTTAATTGGTGAGCAATTAAGGTGTTTACTTAATAAACTTTAGTTTGGAACGAAATGGACGATTAAGTTGGACTGGAATGAAAGCCCAATTTGAAATAGATTAAATCTTTAGTTTTTTTAAATGATTACAAAAACAAATATATCCATGTTAGTTTACTTGAAATTACTTAATTGCCCTAATAAGCATATCACATGTTACTGGAACCGCCTTGGACCACCTGAAAAGGACTAAAGTGAAACAAATAATGCAGAGTAGGGACTAAAGTGGGGAAAAAAGTATAAGAGAGATCACTCTGTAAAAAGCTAATGATAAGAGAGACCAAAATTGGTGTTTATCCTAATTAATAAAATTTTATGCTCTATTCACATAGATTAGTATCTTAATTAATTATTTAGTTAAGTTTAATTAACCATTCTTAGACATGAGAAGATTGTTCAACGTGAATAAGGACTGCAGTCTGTACAAGAAAGTCTTCATAATTAATTTATTAATTTGTAGTTGTTACATGCAATAATGCATGAAATATGCGTATTTGACTTGTATTAGTCTTTCATCTACATAGACTTAAAAAAATTGAATTTTAGTGACAAAATAGTAAAAGACAAAGTGACAAGAATTTAAATATTGTCACTAAAAATGATGTATATAGACATAATAGTGACAAGAAATGTGAAAAAATTGTCACTATTGACATTTGGTGATACATCAAAAGTGACAATTAAAAAGTTGTCACTAAATTATAGTGACAATATTTATTGTCACTAAATTGTCACTGAAAAGATGTCACTAATTGTCAATAGTAATAACTTAAGTTCCATACACTTGTCACTAATAACTATTAGTGACAACTTAAGAATATATTTTGTCACTATTGCACTTGTCACTATTGTTATTGTGACAAAACTAATATTTTTATCATTAAATATATATATGCAAAAAGTGACAATAAATAATGTCACTTAATATTTTATCACTAAAATCCATTTTTCTTGTAGTGATATCATTGTACTTAATATTTTGATTTTCTTTTAACTTATAATAATAATAAATTATTGATGTTTTAATTAATTTTCCTTGAAGAAATCGTCGATAAAAATTGAACTAGGCCGGACATTTTGCAGTGGATAATAAATTTCTCGAATCGTGGGCATCTTGATCATGTGTATATATGCACTGAAGTCTATATGTTTTGTCCCCTAAGTTCATGTAAAACATTTTCATTTTTAACGTTTTGATTTCAATAATCTAGCTGTGGTTAGGGCTGAAATCAACCAAATTATTTGATATTCGGTTCGAGCTCGTTCGATAAATTTGAGTTTGCTTTGTCTAACAAATCAAACAAGCTTGAACAAGTTTCTCGTTTGATAACTTTTGAAGCTCGACTCGATAAGCTAAAAGTTGGAAAAACACATATAAAATACCAAGCCACTACAAGAAAAATGAATTTTAGTGACAAAATATTAAGTGACATTATTTAAATTGTCACTTTTTGTATATATTTAATGATAAAAATATTAGTTTTGTCACAATAACAATAGTGACAAGTGCAATAGTGACAAAATATATTCTTAAGTTGTCACTAATGGCTATTAGTGACAAGTTTATGGAACTTAAGTTGTCACTATTAACAATTAGTGACACCCTTTCATTGACAACTTAGTGACAATAAATATTGTCACTATAATTTAGTGACAACTTTTTAGTCATCACTTTTGGGGTATCACTAAATGTCAATAGTGACAATCTTTTCACATTTTTTGTCACTATTATGTCTATATACATCATTTTAGTGACAATATTTAAATTCTTGTCACTTTGTCATTTACTATTTTGTCACTACAATTCAATATTTTTGTAGTGTACTTGATACTCGGCTCAAATTCGTTCGATGAAAGTTCGTTTCACGGTTCATAAAAAAATCAAGCCAAAATTAAACTCGAAATTTCAAGCTCGATAAAATTCAAATCAAGCTTGAACAATGTGTTGTTCGATACTACTCCACTCGTTTACACCTCTAATTGTGGTTTTTTTTCTTCCATAAGTTTCAAATTTATACTAATAATATATTCCTTCGGTTCCATACGTACATATTTCTATCTTTTCCTACAATTGATTGAACCAGCCAGCATATATAATCTTCAAAGAGTATTCTTAATAAATAATTAGTGAATTTGTTTTAAAAAAAATTTCAAAGGTGATTCCATGGTGATTTCTTTGTTGGAGAGCAAGTAGAAAATGAGAATCCGGAGTGGCGACAAAAACCCTAATTTTGGGTGAAAGGGCACTATTACCTAGAGTGAGAAAGTGCAACAGCGGCTAAGAGTTTTTTCACCTAGTGCTTGTAACGCCGTGTTATTTTTATTAGTAAAATCCCAATGTATTTTTTATTTTAAATTCCTTCATAAATCATATGGATGTTTTTGTCAATTATTTAAATAAAAAAGTGGTGTTATTGTTAACTTTTAAAGTAAAAGGGGGGTTTATAAATAATATTTAGGCTAAAAAAGGTGTTTATTGAGATATAATTGCCATTTCAATTCAGAAGGGAATTTTTGCTAATTAAAAAAAAAAACATACGGGAGATTGCTAATAAAAATAACACAAATATTTTTTGATAGTTAGGCAAAATAAGGGGTATTTTTGCATTTCACTATGTTTATATTTGGTAAAAGATCTACACCTTTGGGAGGATATAATCTCCAAAGAGTATAATTATGGAAACAAAAGAAAAAATTATGTGAAGTAGTACTTAATTAAATTGGGTATATTTTGAGTAGCCAAGTTATTATTGGACGCCAAAATTAAACCCTCTAATTCTAAACTATATAATTTAGTTCAAGTTAAAATTAAAGTTGTTATTGGTAAAAGATCAGTTGTATAAACTACTTTAGTTCTAGTTAATAGACATATTTTAATTTGGTACGAGACTTGATCGAAAGACTTTCTACGTAGCTAGTCAAAAGAAAGCAAGTTAATAAGCACCCCAACCAAGAGGGAGTCCCAATCATTATCCTCCGACAGATAATTCACTCTTCTTTAAAACCCTAATCTTATTATAAGTAGGACATTTACCTAAGTATAAGTAGGTCTCTATAGTATAAAACAAAGTAGACGAGATATGTTGAAATCATATGTCCCAAAAAAAAAAAAAAGACCTGTTAAAATCATCATGGAGTTGCCCCGAGAACTTATCCACCACATACAATCTTTCCTCGGCAGAAAAGAAGCTGCCCAAACCAGCCTCCTTTCAAAATCATGGTACGCCGCGTGGTCTAGTCCGACTCTTGCTTTTCACGAACGTGATTTCATCGCCATAAGTGACAAGACCAGATTCCCGGATTTCGTGAGGAAGACTATAGAGAGGTATCAAAAATTAAACTTGAGGATAAACAAATTCAGCATATCTATGACAATTTTTAATCCTGATGTCGAAAATTCTCTTGCTAATAAATCGATCCTAGATGCTTTAGGACTGGGGGCGAATGATGTTAAATTCGAGAATCTTAATTTATTTTCCTGGTACCCTATACCTATTGAACAGTTAGCAGCGGCAAATTTAACAAAGTTAGACATTAGCAACTGCAATATTGATCGGCTGATTAATGGAAGCGTAAATTGGTCGCGCCTTGTATTGCTACACTTATACATGGTGAGAACAAGTGATG
Source organism: Penstemon eatonii (assembly GCA_038501285.1). Lineage (NCBI taxonomy): Eukaryota > Viridiplantae > Streptophyta > Magnoliopsida > Lamiales > Plantaginaceae > Penstemon > Penstemon eatonii. The sequence goes on from CM076710.1 coordinate 71,484,352, forward strand.
ATATGCTTCGAAATATTTTCTTTTGTTGCCCTTTGATTGAGGACTTGATTTTGCTCGATTGCCCTGGGGTGACGAGAATTAATGTGAGTAAATTGCGAAACCTCAAAAATATTCAAGTTAGCAAATATTTTGAGATCTCAAGCACATCAATCGAGTTGGAAGAGCGAAGATTTGAAACAATTACCAATCTGACTGAATATCGTTACTTGATTAGTTTGTCGTTGGACGATATTGAGGTTGACGACATGTTTTTTCGTGACTTCTCAACTAAATTTCCTCGCTTGGAACATTTAACAATTATTCGGGGTAAATTCGGAGATGTACAAATTTCGAGCTATTCACTAAAACACATTACAATGAGGGAAATCAGGGAACTGAAAGAGGCCAAATTCGATGTTCCAAATATTCAAAAGTTCTTATTTCATGGGAGAAATATTCCTACCTTGTCTTTTAAAACTGCCTCTAAGGAATGTGATGTATCATTAAACTTGCAGTCCGGTGCTCGCCCTGCTTTTTGTTTCCTCAAACTAAGAGAATTTCTAACACAATTAAGCTTTTGCAGAAGTATTTCTCTTGATATTAGAGTTTACTTGAGGAACTCTGCTGTTCCCGTGAAGAATATTCTTCAAGATTCTTATATACATGATCTGCCTGTGGTGGATAAATTGATGGTAAGAGTGATTCCATCAAACATGAGTTCTACTTTTTTGAGTTTTTTATTACGGGCATGTCGCCCCAAACTCATAGAGGAATTTCTTAGGGATTAACTATTTTGTATTGACTAGAATCACATGTTTCTGGGTTTTGATCTATAGGTGATTGGACTTATTATTTTGATTTTCTTGAAATAAGTAACTATTTGATTGATGTCTTCCTTAAAGACTACATATGTTTTGTCCCTAAGTTCATGTACATCAATTTCATATTGAGCGTTTCTTTTTCTTCCGGAAGTTTCAAATTTATAATGCTAAATAAATAATAGGGTTAATGACAATTTACCCTCTATGATATTCATAATGTACAATTTATCCATCTGTAATTTAAAAAGAGCAATTTGCCCCCTGTGAAAATTTTAAAGAAACAATTTATCTCCTTGAGCCGGAGAGTGTAACTCACTTGACGAAATTGAGAGAGGACCTGAAAAGTGTTTTATAACATAGAGGGTAAATTACCACATTTATCATGCATACCATAGAGAGATAAATTGTAACATATAATAATATCAGGGAGGCTGTGTTTTTTTTATAGAATTACAGAAACTAAATTACTCTTATCACTTGAAGAAAAATTGAACATAATGAATATTAATTATAGAGGGTACATTGCCATTACCTCATAAATAAATAACATACTACTTGGGTTCCAAATTTCCTTGTCTCTGCCTACTATTGATCGGACTGGTTAACATATATAATTTTCAGAAAGTACTCTTAATAAAGAATTAGTGAATTTATTTGAAATAAATTTCTAAGGTTTAAATTTAAAGAATCCAACATGATAAAATTAGTGCTTTTGGTATTTTGCACCCTAGATTTATAGGATTTTGGTACTTTGCACCCTGATTTAAAAGTTTGGCACTTTGTACCTTAAATATATAATTCATTTGGCACTCTGCACCCTATTTTGATGAGAAAATTCATTGGTAAAATGGTAGAATAGTCCTTTTTGATTTTATCTTTGTCAATTTACACCCTTGGCAATATAGATTTTGCACACTGAAATATAGAATGTTATAATTTTGCAGCCTAAAATTATAAAATGTTGATGGTTTTAACCCTGATTTAATGTTTTTAGCACTCTGCACCCTAGAAATATAATTTGTATGGCATTTTTGCATCCTAATGTATTTCTATTCAAACTCATGAATGTCTTCAGTATAGAGATAAAATGGTCAATTATATGCACAACAATCATAAACATGTTATTCTTAATTTTTTACTTTATAGTAACTTATTTTAATATTTTCTCTAAGTAAATTAAATTTATATTAGAAAAAAAGACATTGTCTTCATTTATTCTCGCCTCTAAAGTATTTACTTTATATCTAAAATACACATGTATAAATCTAACATGTTATTATATTGCTTATTATTTACATTATTTAGATTATCATATTAAGTCGAGGTTGAAAATGCCAAGAAAATATATTTTTTGGTGCAATGTTCTTACATTCTATATTTTTAGTGTTGGGATTCGGTAAGATAAACAGCCCTAAGCACAGCGGAATATAAAAATTTTAGGACCTCTTACGGAATCTTGCCAGGATATTCTCTAGTTGTATATATATGAATATAAATAAAAACGATAGTATAAGTTTACACGTTATACCTATCTCCTTGCAAATCCTTTGGCTAGTAAAACAAACTCTGATTTCTCCTCCAGCAAGTATCGATCCAAGCTCTGCAGCAGCGCCCCACATGTTGCGCCTCTACGGGTTGATACACCACAATTACACGAAAATAATAAATCTTGATCAGCTAGAACACAAGATATATTATGATCTAGGATTTAGGAACGATCTTGGAACAAAGTCGAAAACGAAAAATTCTTCCAAAGGAAGAACAGGGTTCGGTCGACTTTATGCTTGGGAGAGGGAGAGAAAATTTTGCTCTTGCTCAAATTTTGCTTGTTGAGTTGTGTGAAAAATAACTACAAGAAGGCTACTTATAGTTATCTCCCTAACCTAGTCCTAATAGGACTAGGTTTCCTCTCTCCTACATGGGCCATGGCCCTCTTTAATTAGAAGACCAAGTCTCCTAATTAATTCATGGCCCAGTTAATTAATTTGACCAGGCTTTATTTAATCTCCCAATTAAATAGCCCAATTAATTAACTTAATCTCCCATTTATTTAAATCAGACTCTAAGTCCATTTAATTAAAATCCCTTTTAATTAATTAAATCCAACTTAATTAATTAATCCACAAATTAAATTCCAATTTAATTTATGATCCTGATCCAATTCCAATTGGATCCCATTTTGTTCCAATTGGGTCGACCCAGTCGACCCACCCATAATAATCGACCCAGTCGATTATTCACCCAGTCGACCCAGTCAACTCGGTCGTTCTTATTTCCTTGCTTTCGCTTCATGTGTATTGTGTATGCCCCCGTAGGTTCACCACATAATTGGCCGTGGGTTATAATTAAATATTATTTAATTATTCGAGTAAGACTTACTCTAAATCAATCGAACACTCTGTCGATTAATCATTCCAAAATTAGCACCCCTGCCAATTTGGGAATTCTCCCACACTCCACGGTCGATGTCCAGCCACAAGCCCATGGAGCCCAATCACTGGTGAATTAATTCAGTGAACCTTTTATCATTTACAATTTCCATATACGACATAATCTCTCCATCGATCAATCTCCCAGTCGAGACTTAAGGGCATGGTCTTTCATCGGATTCCCTTTTCTTTTGTCTTGACCTTATGCATTCTGGTCTCGAAATAATTCTCTTTGACTTAACCTTTATGAGCTACTTACATAAAGCCGTCAGATACCTCGGCCGAGGATTTTACCAGAATTAATTTCTCACAGAAATCCATAGGAGAATTTCCCAACCTATCAAGTCGGGTCAATGGATCCTTTGTTGATGATATGAACCTGCATACGAGTTCCTCTATACCCAACATGAGTCCACAGAGACCTTCTGGTAATCTCCAGTCAGTCGGAAACTCACATCAAAGTATAGACGTTCTCGCACCAGATAAACCCTATCACCTCAAGTATTTAGGGATCGTTCCTCGTATACTATTGTAAATTGGAATAACTTCATCCCCGATATGCGACTACCGCTTCCATGGTGAGTTATTTCCTAATTGGGGTATTCAGTGCGCTTGCCATCCCAGCAAGCCACCCACTTATGTGTATCGACTATCCCAGTCACGCTCGTGGACCCCAGCGTTCTCCAGTTCATCGGAGTATACACAATAGTGAGAGTCTAACCAAATCCAACGATGTCCTATCTCGATTGGATTCTATGACTCTTGAATATGTTCTAGATCACGGCCTTGGAGATCAGTCCACGGGTTGTCCCATAGCCCTGTGATCTAAGGACTTCTATCCTTATGCATAGATAATTATTACATAAGATAAAGATGACCATTTAATAAAATGCATTTATTAATCCAATCGAACGGTCCTTTCAATTAAATGCAGCCAAATAGTTGGCTTGCAGGACACTATTCTATTAATCTCCCACTTGTACTAAAGCCAACTTTTCATACTTCTGATTCCCATCTTAGATAGATGTTTTCGGATGCCTTTGAGGCAATGGCTTAGACAGCAGGTCCGTCGTATTATCCCTTGAGGTGACACGTTCCATCTTTATGTCTCCTCTGCCAATGATATAACATATCAAATGGTATCGTCTTAGTTCGTGCTTGGATTCTGATGAGATCTCGACTCCTTCGCTTGCGAGATAGCTCCATTATTATCACAGAAGATAGTAATGGCTCGACAATGCTAGGTATCACATCCAATTCCTGGATGAAGTTTTTCATCCAAACATCTTCATTCGCTGCTTCATTCGCGGCAATGTATTCTGTCTCGGTGGTTGAAACTGCGGTAGTGTCTTGCTTGGTGCTCTTCCAGCTTACCGCACCACTATTGAGGCAGAACACGTATCCAGATGTCGACTTGAAGTCGTCTACATCACATTGGAAGCTAGAATCAGTATAGCCTTCCAATTTCAATTCTCCTCCACCGTATATCAAGAACAATTCCTTAGTCCTTCTCAGGTACTTCAGAATTGCCTTTACGGCTATCCAGTGTTGCTCACCTGGATCAGACTGGTAGCGACTTGTAACGCTTAGAGCGTACGCCACGTCTGGTCTAGTACACATCATACCATGCATTATGCTTCCTATCGCGGATGCATATGGTACTCGAGACACATTGCTTCTCTCTTCAGGCGTCTTTGGGGCCATAGACTTAAAGAGTGCAATCCCATGTCTCATTGGAAGCAATCCTCTCTTGGATTCTTCCATGCTAAATCTTTTCAAGATTTTATCTATGTACTGGGATTGGGAGAGGTCCAGCAGTCCTTTTGATCTATCTCGGTAGATCCTTGTACCTAGTACAAAGGATGCTTCTCCCAAATCCTTCATTGAGAATTGTGTAGATAACCATGCTTTAGTTTCGGACAACACTTTCACATTCCAATGAGAAAAATGTCATCAACGTAAAGCACTAAAAATTCAACTGTACTCCCACTGATCTTCTTGTACACGCATGGTTCTAACATGTTTTTGATGAATCCAAAAGTTTGGATTGTCTCATCGAAACGAATGTCCCAACTTCGGGAAGCTTGCTTCAGTCCATAAATGGACCTCTGGAGTTTGCACACCTTGTGCTCATCTCCTTTGGATGCATATCCTTTTGGTTGCTCCATGTAGGTCTCCTTTTCAATGTCCCCATTGAGAAAGGCAGTCTTCACATCCATCTGCCATATCTCGTAGTTATACCACGCAGTTATGGCCAGCAAGATTCGAATGGATTTAGGCATTGCGACGGGCGAGAAGGTCTCCTCAAAGTCGATACCTGACCTTTGAGTGTATCCTTTTCCCACTAGTCGCGCTTTGTAGGTTGTTACCTCTCCGTTCACTCTAAGCTTTCGCTTATAGATCCACTTGCAACCCACGGGAGCTACTCCCACTGGTGGATCTACCAAGGCCCAGACCTTGTTCGAGTGCATGGAGTCCAATTCGAATTCCATGGCTTCACGCCACTTTCCCGAGTCTATGCCTAGCATAGCCTCTTCGTAAGTCCTTGGGTCGGTTAGAGACTGTTTAGTCTCACGCAGCAGACCGTAGTACCTCTTGGGTTCTCTACGTTGTCTTTCTGACTTACGAAGTACCGGTGTACTTTCTGGTGCACTTTCATGCTCATGTTCTCCCACTGCCTGTGGTGATGGGTCAGCTTGATCGACCTCGTTGGTCCTTTCAGCTTCAGTGACCTCATCTAGTTCTACGTTGTGTTCCTTCTTGCCTAGCAAGAAATCCTTCTCCAAGAAGTGTGCGTTCCTTGAGACAAACGTAGTTTATCTTGTAGGATCGTAGAACTTGTATCCTATAGAGTTTTCTGGATACCCCACGAATTGCATAAGATGGACTTTACGTCCAACTTATTTCCCACCAGCTTATTCACATAAGCGGGAGACCCCATATGCGCATGAATGCATATGAAGGTACAATACCAAAACTCATATCACGTGATATGTTTTGGATCTGGCTTCGGAGATACTTAGCTCAGTATCTTCGATTTTCTCGATCAAGTTTCATTTGTTTGAATAAGGAATTTCATGTAAGATTTCTTAATGGACATTTACATGTCCAGAATGCTTGACAACAGACAACATTTCGAGCGGGTCTTACATTTCGAGAATCTAATTCTCTATTAAATAATCAATGGCGTACTGCCAATGCATGTTTGATTTTAAATCGATCCAAATCTCTTACATGCTTTCATTGATTATGCTCTCTTCTTTTATTCCAAAAGTAATTTGGAATTGTACATCACAACGTACTTTTACCCTTGAGGGTACTAGAGACGCCTTATCTCCCACTAATGCTTTAGTGTTTCTACACACTTATAAATGGATTAAATCCATTGCAATTGTTTATGCCTCTTGGTTGCCTAGCAACCAACTACTAAACCTAATTTCCATTAAGCAAGATTCGAAAGTCGGTTACTATGTACAGCATCCCAGTCAAGCTCGACCCAGTCGAGCTCAGTCTTTGAATCTTTCAATTCGGAAATATGTTTTAGTATTCGTGTATCGCCTTTCGGTTTTTACAACGACTCAAGTGTGTGAAATCTTGATTATTTATATTTTATTGACTATGCATATTATATTTAGTCGTTATATGAGTATCCATACTCATTTGCTTATGTACATCTTTTGCGTATAAATCTTATAGCGCAATCAGTTCCAACCATTATGGAACTATCACATCCTTTAAGACAGGGATGGTATAAGCAAATTCTAATGATCTAAATAATTCATGGCTTTAGATGCATTGAATGCATCAATGAGTGCTTCATCGGGCATCCAACACCCTTATGCATTACTTTAACCATAAGGTTAAGTTCAATAAAATTTAATCATCCCTTATGGGATAAATAGGTTCAATTCCCTCTTTCCCTTGATCTTAATCCATGGAAGAACCATTTTGATTAACTTTACAACTTATCATCCTTACAGAAAAACCTCCAAGGTTATTTCCCTTCAGAGAGGATTCATTCCTCTTCTTCCATCTCGTAAGTCTTTTGAGCTTTTCAACGAGATGTTACTTCCCATTTATGGGAGACTTCATGTTTGCCTTTAAGAAAATTTGGGCTTGAGAACCATCCTCAACCCTCTGGTGAAACTTATCACCTTTCTTATTTGAAGAGTAACTTCGAAAAAGGCAGCTTGGTGAAACCTATCACCATTCCAGTCGAAGTGTAACTTCGAAAGGAAAAACAATGAAATCTTTGTAAGGAGATTAGTCCTTGCTTGGACTCAAGAATAATTTCTCAAGTTTCGAAGTCATTCAAAATTCATTTGGGTTCAGTCAATTTATTTGATTCAAGTATGATGGTAAATATTCATGGATACATAACTTATGATAAACTATCATAAACATGACGATAAATACGCGGCAGATTAATATCAATGCATAATTTACAAACATGGTTTTCATTTGTAAATTACTCCCACTATTTTTGTCGAATACTTATGCCCCCACATAAGGTTCGGGAAATAAAAATTTCCTAATGGGCTCAAGGCCCAAATGCAATCGCTCAGTACCCACGACTCGTTGGCCATACCAATCGATCCACTTGGTGGGCGATCACGTTGCCGGTTAATCATCCTAGCTAACCCTTGAGTTCATTCAGCCTCGGTTTTCGTTATGGACCCACGACTCGTGAGACATCCATACTTACTCGCGTTAAATCATGTCCAATACTCGTGAAGAGAAATAGTTCAATCCTAGACGCCCCACGACTCGTGAGACAGCGCCTAGAACCTTGCTATCCCCTCACTTGGCACTAAACTGTGCATCGAGGCAATAGACATATCATCTTCCTATAGCTCGACCCACGACTCGTGAGACATCGAGATATATTTGTACAATATGCCTAAGACCTAGTAATTGGATAGGCTCGGACCATAGACACCATTCATATGCGCCCGTTAATCGATTTAATATTCTAATTGAGTTTTAAGTTCAATTGGAGGTTTTAGGGTTTCTACGTGCGAGGTCTCATCAGATTATGCTTTATCTTGTTTACGTGATCTATTCTAAGCATGCAAGACATACATCAAAGAATAATAGTAAACATATATCACCTAGCATTGCACATATGATTGGTCGATTGCCCATCTTATGCGATCCATCACGAGCCACATGATGGACCAATTGGTCAGTCTAGGGTGGAAATTAAATGTCCTAACTATTACAATTTTCAAACCCATACATCATGGGCCTTCTTGTAATATCCACCTTGATTGGGCCTCCATGTAATGAATTGGGCCTCCATGTCCTCCAAGGTAATGGGCCTCCATGTGGATCTCCAAGTCTTCATGAGGTCTTCTTGGCTCCAAGCCTAATCTAAGCCTAGCTTATAAAAATAAAGGCCCTATTCTATTACAATTGTTTGCGCAAGCAAGGGCACCAATTAGGCCCATTTAATTACAACCCATAAAATAAATAAACCAAAACTACACAGGGCTTTAAGGGCAAAATCGACCAATCCACATATTCACTCAAGAACATGCATAAATTCACATAAGGGCATAAATGTAAATTTACCGGCTCCTTTAATTTTAATTCACAAAAATTATCCAAGTTAATTTAATTTTGAATTAACAATTAATCTCTAAGATTAATTAACTCTTACTTGAGTTCTAAGTAATCTACAACTCTTATCTTGACAAAGTTAGTTAATTAAGATAGTTACAAATCTTCCAAGATTACTATCTTATCCAAAACTCTAAGTTTCCAAATTTTACAAATCTCTAAGATTCTCAAGATAATCCTATTTTGATTAGATTAGTTAACTAAGGTAGTGTCCAAATCCTCCAAGATTTATACCTTATCCAAAACTCCAAGTTTCCTAATTTAGTAAGATCTCTAAGATCTTTAATCTTGGTAACTTACTAGGAGAGATTAATTTTAATTAAATCTCTTATCACAATTGAAACTCTAAGTTTCCTTGTTTAATAAGATCTCTAAGATCTTTTAATCTTGGTAACTTACTAGAAGAGATTAATTTTAATTAAATCTCTTATCATAATTGAAACTCTAAGTTTCCTTGTTAATTAGATCTCTAAGATCTTTTAATCTTGGTAACTTACTAGACATTAATTCTAATTAAATGTCTTATCACAAATGAAACTCTAAGTTTCCTTGTTAATTCGATCTCTAAGATCAATCCAAGATTCACCAAGATTTCATAACAACCAAATCTCCAAGATTTTCAGATTTATCAAAATAGGCAGAATAAGAGTCCAACCAAAAATCAGCCACTACGTGACCAATCGAGGACTGCCACATGGCCAATCACACGCGACCACAAAATCCGCGCGTGGGCTGTCCTTGGCAGCGCGCGGCTGCGCGTGGCTGCGCACAGCAGCGAGCGGCTGTGCGTGACAGCACGCGACAGACAGCCCGTAGGCTGCTGCCGTGTGCCGCACGCGCAGCCAGCGTGCTGCTCGCATGCTGCCGTGGGCAGCGGTGGGCGCTCGCGGTTGGATTCCAATTTTTTTTTTTTGTTGTTTCGATTACTATTTGATTTAATTAAAACAGATCCAATTAATTAAATCCAAATCCAAAAATTAAAAATTAACGTGATAAAATTTCGAATCAAAATTTCCTTTTAACTCCCAGTTAAAACAGATCTACGTCCTATAACATATACAGTTAAAGAACTAGCCATACATAAATCAAACATATGATTTAAATCACAGAATTTGCAAATTCATATATATACAAAGCCTAGAGTTGGCTCTGATACCACTGTTGGGATTCGGTAAGATAAACAGCCCTAAGCACAGCGGAATATAAAAATTTTAGGACCTCTTACGGAATCTTGCCAGGATATTCTCTAGTTGTATATATATGAATATAAATAAAAACGATAGTATAAGTTTACACGTTATACCTATCTCCTTGCAAATCCTTTGGCTAGTAAAACAAACTCTGATTTCTCCTCCAGCAAGTATCGATCCAAGCTCTGCAGCAGCGCCCCACATGTTGCGCCTCTACGGGTTGATACACCACAATTACACGAAAATAATAAATCTTGATCAGCTAGAACACAAGATATATTATGATCTAGGATTTAGGAACGATCTTGGAACAAAGTCGAAAACGAAAAATTCTTCCAAAGGAAGAACAGGGTTCGGTCGACTTTATGCTTGGGAGAGGGAGAGAAAATTTTGCTCTTGCTCAAATTTTGCTTGTTGAGTTGTGTGAAAAATAACTACAAGAAGGCTACTTATAGTTATCTCCCTAACCTAGTCCTAATAGGACTAGGTTTCCTCTCTCCTACATGGGCCATGGCCCTCTTTAATTAGAAGACCAAGTCTCCTAATTAATTCATGGCCCAGTTAATTAATTTGACCAGGCTTTATTTAATCTCCCAATTAAATAGCCCAATTAATTAACTTAATCTCCCATTTATTTAAATCAGACTCTAAGTCCATTTAATTAAAATCCCTTTTAATTAATTAAATCCAACTTAATTAATTAATCCACAAATTAAATTCCAATTTAATTTATGATCCTGATCCAATTCCAATTGGATCCCATTTTGTTCCAATTGGGTCGACCCAGTCGACCCACCCATAATAATCGACCCAGTCGATTATTCACCCAGTCGACCCAGTCAACTCGGTCGTTCTTATTTCCTTGCTTTCGCTTCATGTGTATTGTGTATGCCCCCGTAGGTTGACCACATAATTGGCCGTGGGTTATAATTAAATATTATTTAATTATTCGAGTAAGACTTACTCTAAATCAATCGAACACTCTGTCGATTAATCATTCCAAAATTAGCACCCCTGCCAATTTGGGAATTCTCCCACACTCCACGGTCGATGTCCAGCCACAAGCCCATGGAGCCCAATCACTGGTGAATTAATTCAGTGAACCTTTTATCATTTACAATTTCCATATACGACATAATCTCTCCATCGATCAATCTCCCAGTCGAGACTTAAGGGCATGGTCTTTCATCGGATTCCCTTTTCTTTTGTCTTGACCTTATGCATTCTGGTCTCGAAATAATTCTCTTTGACTTAACCTTTATGAGCTACTTACATAAAGCCGTCAGATACCTCGGCCGAGGATTTTACCAGAATTAATTTCTCACAGAAATCCATAGGAGAATTTCCCAACCTATCAAGTCGGGTCAATGGATCCTTTGTTGATGATATGAACCTGCATACGAGTTCCTCTATACCCAACATGAGTCCACAGAGACCTTCTGGTAATCTCCAGTCAGTCGGAAACTCACATCAAAGTATAGACGTTCTCGCACCAGATAAACCCTATCACCTCAAGTATTTAGGGATCGTTCCTCGTATACTATTGTAAATTGGAATAACTTCATCCCCGATATGCGACTACCGCTTCCATGGTGAGTTATTTCCTAATTGGGGTATTCAGTGCGCTTGCCATCCCAGCAAGCCACCCACTTATGTGTATCGACTATCCCAGTCACGCTCGTGGACCCCAGCGTTCTCCAGTTCATCGGAGTATACACAATAGTGAGAGTCTAACCAAATCCAACGATGTCCTATCTCGATTGGATTCTATGACTCTTGAATATGTTCTAGATCACGGCCTTGGAGATCAGTCCACGGGTTGTCCCATAGCCCTGTGATCTAAGGACTTCTATCCTTATGCATAGATAATTATTACATAAGATAAAGATGACCATTTAATAAAATGCATTTATTAATCCAATCGAACGGTCCTTTCAATTAAATGCAGCCAAATAGTTGGCTTGCAGGACACTATTCTATTATTTAGTGTGCAAAGTCTTATAATCGCAATAATATGACAGCAATGTAAACTAAAATCGTCATTAAATTTGGAGGCGTGAGGCTTTTTTAGTAACTTGAAATGTATGGGGTTAAAAATATCAGTCAACATAAGTAATTGCATCTACTTTGCAATTAGACTTATCTGCCACGTCATGACTTAATGGAAATTTTTAACGGTTGTGTCAGATGTGTCACAATTTGTTAAAGCTCTGTACCAAATGTGTTGGACACATAAAACTCAGTACCAAAAGTGAAAATTGACCTATAGTTCTGTACCAAAAATGCAATTATCTCTATGCAGGTAAATATTGTGTTAAAGTTCTAGATTGACATACAATTAAAGAACAAGCAAATGACAGAAGCAAATTAATAAATGAAATTTCAAACATTGATGTAAATTTATTGCACATATATTTGTCACAATTCATTTTGCACATAGCATAAGATATATAGAACTTGACACAGAAATTATAAAAAAGACTAGTGAACTTTGAATCAGTGGTGCAATCCCCGGCCCTGAGTTCCATTTTCAAAATTAAATTAAAGTTGTTTTATACTCTTATCTAAAAATAATACTCCCTCCGTCCCATTTATTTTACTCCTTTAGCTACAATATTCGGTCAAACTTTTCAATCTTTTAGGTGACTTATCATATTAAATTATTCACATTTATGGTGTATTAAACTTTTTAAATATTAATACATATAGTGTCATAAGATATTATCAACTTATTAGTGAAATATATTAATTAAATTATTTATTATATTTTTTACAAATTTAATCAAGTTGACTGATCAACTACACCAGGGAATAAAAAAAATGGGACGGAGGGAGTAGTATTTTCTTAACCTTTTAACTTAATCAAACATATAATATTGATGCAACTCAGGAGCATATAGGTTTTTTAGCATTATGAGATATTATCTATATAACCAAATATAATCCTAATCCATGTATGTTATCCTAAATTTGTCCAAGAATTTTTTAATATCATTAAGAGAAGCAGAGGGTTTGAGTTATATGAAATCGAGTTCTTGAAATTCCATAGCTAGAGAAAATGATTAGGGGTTAATTTTACAAAGAAATTCTCTACAACGGAATAAATCAACCGTTTTTGAACTTCTGTTATATACTAGGAAAGTGCACATATGTGGTAAGTGTTTAGTTAATTTCATTTTTTTTATAAATTAGAGTAAAATTAATTATATTATGTCATAAAATAGAGTAAATTAGCTCGTGTTCTCCTATTAAATTAATTATATTATGTCATAAAATAGAGTAAATTAGCTCGTGTTCTCCTATTAAATTAATTATTTTAATTCATTTTTCATTGATTTAATTTACTTTTTAGCCGAGTTTATTCAATGTTATTGGTTTAATGTTTTTTTACTGGGTTATAACTTTTTTTTGAAGCAATATCGGTTCTAAATTATTTTCACTATTTTTACAATTTTGTCCTTTCATTTTTTTCGTTTTAAACCATAATTCTATCGGTTTCACCTTATTTGTTAGTTAGAAATTTTTTTCCTTTTACTGATTATGTGACTGACTATGTGACCTAATCTTTTACTAATTAATGGAATATGTGACTGACTATGTGACCAAATCTCTTAAAGTAATCGACAAAATAATATACGACCATTTTTGGAGAGGAGAATGCAAAAATATCCCTAATGTTAGTTATTTTTTATTGTTCAAAACACCGTGTTTTATTTTTATTAGCAAAAAACTTCTTATACTTCTTATGTTAATAAGTAAATATCAAACCTTCAAGAGCCATAATAAAAATAAAAATAAATATGTAACCATTTTTTTTAGTTAGAATGCAAAAAATACACGGTCTCAGATATTTCTAGTTGTTAAAAACTCCATGTGTTAGAATAATCCAATAAAGAATACGTGACCAATTTTTTAAAGTAGAATGCAAAAATACCATTGTCAGTTATTTCTATCTATTGAAAATTCTTACATGTGAGTCAATCTCTGCAACAAGATTTTGATCAAGCTTATTCAGTAGGCTGGTACAAAAGTGCATCCTTTAGACCTCACAATGAAGGATTGTAGAAGCTTGCTTGCTAAGTCGTAAAATATTTATATACGACATATTTGGTTAATTTGGTGGCGGACGCTTTGACCAAGTTAGGGAAAACAATGGGAGTAGTAATACAGTAAATGGTGTTTGCAATAGCTTCTCTATCTGGAAAAGCAGCTGCTTTTGCTTAAAGTGATTAAAAACTACTTTTAGAAAAAAACATGGGATGTTTGTGAAATAAGGTAAAAAGTAGCTTAAAGCAATTATGTAGGTGTTTGCAATTTTTGAAAAGAAGAATATAGTAAGTTTTTTGTTTTATATGAATTTTATAACAAGTCCTATTTTACCCTTAACTCGACATGTTCATACATTAATTTTGTTTAATTTTTTAAAACGTCTTTTTGTAAGACATACGTATTTTAGCAACTAAAATCAAAACAAACAAGATTATAATTATATATATAAACCATTGGGTAAACTTTATCAAATCAAATGGATCAAAACAAAATTACTATAAATCATTAACTAAGTACATATAATTGGCCCAAAGCCCATTAAGTTGACACATCAGTATTTGACACTTCAATAGGAAATTTACTTTGTTAGTTTGAATAATGTAGACACTAAACACTGTGAATAATTTAACTAGTTAATAAAATTACTAAATCGTAAGAAATCTGGGGGTGATTCTTTATGTATTTGTGTTTCTCGTGAATATGTTATTGCACATTCTGAGTATTAACATAGTATAGTATATTTATATGAAACATAAATATATTAATTAAATACAGGTTGAATTAGTGATTGAACTATATAGACAAATAAAATTAATAACCAACGAGATTTCGTATTTTGTCGGATTTTTAAAATTCGAAGTGAAGTAATATTAGGAAACAAAAAAAAAAGATGTTTGATGACACTGGCCTTTTAGAGAGTATTTAAGGAGACATTTTCAGAAAAATAGAAATCTTGGAAAGCTAACCTAAAACTTCAAATTGAATTTCAAATTGAAATCTTCAACAAATTTGAAGGTTTGGAGTCCCACTTTTCCACATATCATCTCCCACCCAAAAACTCAAAAACACTAGCTTCCACAACCTTCAAATACTATTTATTTATTAAATAAATAATTTTATCTACATTCATCAGAGTTAAAATTTGAGTTGTTTATCATATAATATATATTAGATATAATTAAATAAAATTCAAATAAATAACTAAATATCATACTAAATTAAATGCAAAATACATTAATCAAAACATTTAAATGACATTGCAAATTGAAGATAAGGGATATTTTTATTATTCACTCATATAAATGAGAATACACACTAGCGAAGACCGGTGATTGAACATTTATGGGACAAATACATTAATACTGTTACTTAAAAGTAGTTGTAATTTTCAATATGAAATTCTAATTTTGAAGTTATTTTCTATTTATTATAATATTCATCTTTTAAATTTTCTTATTTATGATTTTAACATCTAAACTAAAATATACATTTTCATTTAAAAAAATAAATATTCCATAAATTACTTATTTTAAATATTTATATCAAACATTTATATTTTAATTGTTAATTTAAAGAAAATAATTAATAACATAAATG
This sequence comes from Penstemon eatonii, assembly GCA_038501285.1. Lineage (NCBI taxonomy): Eukaryota > Viridiplantae > Streptophyta > Magnoliopsida > Lamiales > Plantaginaceae > Penstemon > Penstemon eatonii. Next base: position 71,500,039 of record CM076710.1, read on the forward strand.
ACGTAAAAGATAGAAAAATTAAAAGGAGAATATTTTAGGACAAAATAATAATTAAAACGCGTGAATAATGATTTGAATAAGCCTCCAAATCACTATTCAAAACTCCATATTTAGAGATTGCATTTTAGTCCCTCCTTCAGATGCATCAAATATAAAAATAGGTGGGAGAGGAATTTCACCTTCAAATCTCCAAACTTGGAGATTTTGATCTTTTCTATTTTACTTAGAATTGTTAAAGACCTCATTCAAAATTCATAAGGATTGGTTATTTCAGCGAATCATTGCACCAACTAAAATTATCGTGGCTTCCGTTGAAATCATGTATTAAATAAAACATTGTTTTAATGAGTTAATGCCAATTTATCCCTTGAAACGCATAACATTAAGTTAATTTATCTCCATGTAATTAAAAAAATTAAGGGCATTTTATCTCCCTGTAAAAATTTTAAAGAAGCAATTTATCTTTTTCAGTCGGAGAGTGTAATTCACTTATCAATATTGAGGATGGACATGAAAATTATTTTTGTAACATAGGGGGTAAATTACTACACTTATCATAACACATGAGATACATTGTTAGATTTAGCATAACAAAGGAAGTAAATTGCCACACTTATCATAACACAGAAGATAAACTGCTACATTATCATAACACCGGGGAGGGGGGGTTTTTAAAGTGTCACATATAAAAATATATCAGAGAGGCGATATGAATTTTTTTAAGATTGCAAGAGGTCAAAATGCTCTTTTTCAAATTAGAGTGAGATAAATTAAATATTATGAATATCATACTTTAGGTTTATTTGCTTGTTTTTGGGTTTAGTATCATACTTTTTGGTTAACTAATTGTTATAAACTTCTAGTACTTTAGGTTCATTAATTTGCTTGTTTTGGGGTATTTGAGATTTAATTTGGTATTAATGAACTAAGATGATTTGGTTTTATTGTATTTATATGTCTTATTCGAGATTTATGATTATTATTTTCAAAAATATATACATGTGCTTTATTTTCAAAAAGCACGCGCTTTAGCGCTGCGCTATACACTATAGCCTCATGAGCCTTTGCGCGTAGCTGCGCTATTCGCCTCTGATTACTTTGATCCACCGAGAAGTCTATAAAAACTCAAATTAAGTTTTTCTAAAAAATAATAATAAGGAAAAACCTTTTTCTAAGAAAAAGGAAAAACCTCTTTTGAGGTGGCAATAAAAACCCTGCACATGATATTTCAATCACTCACAGCCACCTTTCAAAGTATTTTGAGTGACTCTTGATATCTCCGCTACAAATGCTCCCCAAATGTAGCCAAAATAAGAAATTCACCTAGGAAATCAAAACTAACAGTGAGTGCTCAATTTCAGACAACAAAAAATCAGTGTTCATTTTCAGAAAACTACGAACTAGAATATATATATATATATAGATATAGGGTCCGAAAATTTCCCTTTTTTATTTTTGAAGAAAACCCTAACCATATCATATCTTCAGCTGCCGTCAGAAATTCCAAATCGATTTTGCGGATTGCTGCTTTCTATCTGGTACTGAATTCTTCAGCTCGATCTGAAAATTTCATTTCCATGGTAATTTTGTTTTTTCCTGCATTCCTTTTTTATGAAAATTCAGTTTGTTTGTTTATATATTTTCACGATGAGCATTACAGATTTTTTATTCCTGAAGAGTTCGGCTAATTAGATTTTTCTCTTTCTGGTTCTGTGTGTGTGTTTTCATTGGGTCAGATCCACATACAATATGCTTGAATATATATCTTTCTATTGCTACTTATAATTTACAAGTTTGTCATTCTTATATGAAAAAATCTGATGAGTATTTTCTTTATGTATTTGTCCCAGGTTATCTCTTGATGGATTGATTCGTTTATTGGATAGTGGTAATGATAAAGACATTGATGAGGTTGTGAGAGGAAAGAGGGCGTGTGACTTTCAAGTTTGTGAGTGTATTTGGTTACATATATTGATTAATTTCATAAATTGATTTGATCAGCTAGTAATTCTCATAAGCACGCACAATCACGTAATCAATGATTCGTATGCGAAAAAGATCACGCGAGCAAGCTGACAATGATAAAGACATTGATGAGGTTGTAAGAGGAAAGAAGGCGGGTGACTTTCAAGTTTGTGAGGGCATTTGGTTACATATATAGATTAATTTCATAAATTGATTTGATCAGCTAGTAATTCTCATAAGCACGCACAATCACGTAATCATTGATTCGTACGCGAAAAAGATAACGCGAACAAGCCGACATGGATAGACTAAGCAGTATGCCTAGCTAATGACATACTACGCCACATCCTAAAATTTCTTCATGTTAAAGAAATTGGGAGGACAAGTATATTACCACAAAGATGGAGGGATGTTTGGACTTCAATGCCTGGCATAAATATAGATTTTGAGAGATTGAACTGCAAACCTCTGTGTTGGATACTACATCCTATTATAAAAAGATATGACTCTTGGGAGTTTCTCGAAGATGTCGAACTTCAGTCACATCGTCCACTCTATAGGCTTAGGAAAATACTCTTACAACGCTTCCATGAATTCGATAGAATGTTCAAACTTCAAGCAATTTTTAGTCTTGCTGCTAGGCACGGGATAAAAGAACTTTATGTTCGAGGTCGTGTATCCATGTTGAAGAGAAAGTCAATTATCTTTGCTAAATGGCTTTGTGACGTTTTGGAGGAACTAGTTTTGCGATTTGACTGCATATTGAAATTACATGCATCGACATCCTTTATCAAGCTAAAAAAATTATTCTTATTTGGAATTACAATCTCAAACACCCATACATCACGTATGTTATTTTCATGTCGGTCGAGTGTCCTTGAGAGCTTGCACTTTGAATTTTGTACATTCAATGGGATGAGAGTTCTTTATGTTTCATCTCTCAATCTTAGAGATGTTTCATTCATAAACATTGAAGTAAATGGATACTCCAATGGATGCTCCTAACCTTACATCAATGAATTATCTTGGGGTACCAGTAAAAAGCTACGAGTACTACAATTTACCATCGACATGCAATGCCACAATGCTCAAACTAGTTGAGCCCGCGATCCCTCACGACTATGTTTTCCATACGATCTCGCAAGAATTACTACCGGAAGTTGTTCTTCAAGTATGTATCTAAATATTTCCGGTTTTCATGAAATCAATTGTACAATATACTCACCATGCAATATTTAGTCAATCATAGATGGTCTATAAAATGTTTGCTTTAAAAATATATTCATATATACGGTCCTAGATCACACCTAATTGGGATTCCTTGAATCATAAAATAAACATGTTATAAAGATACAATCTAAAAAGAAGAAAAAAAAATATATAGAACTCATTCTTAATACTTTTCGATAATGGTTTAATGTATACTTTATACATAATTGTCTATTAATTTCATCACTTCATAGTGATTCATTTTGTTCATTTTTTTAGTACTTTTGTCCAAAGTTTCGGCAGCATTTTACCAGCAATGATTCAATATTATTAATGAAGTGGTTGAAGCTACAAGTGAGATCAACATCATTCTACGTGGAAGGTGTAGTTGAATTGGTCAAGGTTTTATCAAACCTTGAAATTCTTGAAATAGATTTCACTGAGGTAAATGTCTCTCTCTCACAACTCTCATTGTTACAATTCTTTCAACTATAAGTGGTAGTTTCTAGCTATCAATACATGTCGAATTGAATATTTCATATTATCATTAATTATTTGGATAAAAAAATTTATGTTTTGCACATGGCACGTGCGCTGCACATGGCTGTTAACTCAGACATTTTGAATGAAAAACTACATAAAGTTAGTATTTTATGGTCCTGGATATATTTTTTTCTTTTTTTCTAGTCAAATGAATCTCCATAAAATTGTGCATTTCGATATATTACTAGAGAAACCTAATTTCCCTTCCAAAATGTTTGAGTTAAATATTACGTATGATGCACGTCGGCAATATTGTCCAAATAATTACAGTTGTGTAAATGTGTAAAAGTTTGTTATAAATTAATGGTATGAAATGTGTGATTCGGTACCAAAAGGGCTAATAGTCATATATAGTGTTACCATTTCTTATAATAGAGCTTATATGGATGGCATTATATTTGCACTTCGATCGATTTGTGTTTAACTCAAATTAATTATTATTTGCTCAGGATATTAATGATAGAGGTGATTGGAAACCAGAAGAAAATAATACACCATTCTTGCCAAGTCGTCTTAAGATCATCAAGATTTATAACTTAGCACCTTCATCAATCTTAATGGAATTGGCCAAGTATTTTCTTGCACATAGTACATTGTTGGAGATGATGCTAATCTTCGTCAAAACTCCAGAAATAAGGACGGAGATCTTAGGCAAGTTATCGTCATTTCCACGAGCCCTCTCAAGGAGCTACTTTAATTGTGCGAAATTCCATTGTTGAAGATCTAGGCTCGTGTTCTATGGTTGAAAAAGGTTTTATTGAGTAAGAATATGCATTTTTTTCACATATATTGACTGGATCATTTTTTCCTCTTGTTTGATTGATTACATGAAGGTCAGGTTTAAGACTAATATTGTAGATATTTAAGTTACAAGTTATCTAAAATTCGACATTTTAATTTTGAACTTACCTTAATTAATGGTTTGTTTATCGGTAGATATGGAAAATTAAGTTCGAGTGCTAAATGATTGAAATTGACTTAGCATTTATCTAGTAAATATACGATGTTGATAATTTCTTCTCCATATGAGTGGCAAAAACGTTACTTTTTAATTGTCTATTTGTATGTATAATTGATAACAAATTGTTCTTAATTTCTAGATTACATACTTTGATCATCAATTTAGTTATTTGTTTTTACTTGATGAATATCCTTTCTAGTGAGACTTGTAATTAATTGTATGTAGTTTTATTTACATTATTGATTGAGAAGATAATAGCTAGTACTTTTGAAACTTTAATTTGTAAATAAGAATTTTATTTCCATGAATATTTAACTACATACCTTATTTTCTATTTTAATTTTCAGGTTCTTGGGATAGACAACATACAAAGATATTGGTGAAGATATATGATAGCCTATTCTTTTGTAAAAGTTGATGTTAAACATAACCTTGCTACTCTTGCTGTTTATTTGAATTTGATGGATTCATTTTGTTGTATTATATTTTACTATTTTCCTATTATGGATGGAGGTTCTCCTCTTTACATTTTTGTTACGTTCTTTTGATGTTATTATGAAATTAAAAAAAAAAAAAGTTGATGATAAAAAGAAAATAAAAATAAAAACTAATGAGCATTCAATTTGCAAGGGTTTCTAGAAGCAAGTATTATCATGTCACATTCTCCAAAATCGATATAATGCTTTTGTATTATGACATCTTTCCTTTTAACTTGAATTACATGTTATTTCATTCCAAATTATATTTCATCATTGGAAAGCTCTAGCGCAGTCTGTTGTTAGTGTTATAACGAGATACAAAGTTATACACTTCACAACACCTTGCACAATGGTCTACCATTTAGTGCAAGATGTGCTATTTGAGCTATAGCGTGATATGTGCGCTCTAGCGCATTTGGTTTGTGCTATAGTGTGTTGATTTGAGGCAAAAATTCATTTTTGGTACCATATAACTAAGCGTTTTTCAATTTTGGTACCATGGTGTCAATTTTGGTACACATTCTGAATGTCGTTTTCAATTTTGATACTTCCGTCAGTTGACTCAACGGTCAACTGACGGAAGTACCAAAATTGAAAAGGTCAGTCAGAATTAGGGCTGTAATCGAGCCGAGTAGTACCGAACGACACATTGTTCAAGCTTGGTTTGATTTTTATCGAGCTTGAAATTTTTTGTTTGAGCTTGGTTTGATTTTCAATCGAGCCGAGCTCAAACGAGCTTTTATCGAACGAGCTCGAGCCGAGTATCGAGTAGCTTGATATTTTACATGTATTTTTTTAATTTTTAGCTTATCGAGTCGAGCTCGAGCCGAGCTTCAAAAGTTATCGAACGAAAAAAGATGTTCAAGCTTGTTTGATTAGTGTGACGAACCGAGCTCAAACGAGCTTTTATCGAACGAGCTCGAGTCGAGTATCGAGTAGCTTGGTTTGATTTTCAGCCCTAGTCAGAATTGGTGCCAAAATTGACACAATGGTACCAAAATTAAAAAATTCCTAATTCTATTGTGTCAAAAATAACTTTTTGCCAATTCCCCTCACCAATTACTTCCAATCAACAATTTATGTCACTCAAAGATGAAAATCACTTGGCTGAATAAGAATCTACAATTATATCTTATGATTTGAATTTTCATTTTTCAGTTGTATCCTTCTTTCAATAGTAAGTTGCCTTCTTCTCATTTTCTTCTCTCTCTTCTTCTCCTTATTATTCCAATAACGGAGACGTTGCTTAAATGCATTACTTCTTCTCATTTTGAAGAGTTAGAAGCGATTATTTGTTAATTCCATTTAAATCGTTCGAAATTATATAAACACTTTTTAAATCATATTTGAAAGTCGGGTTGAAATAATATATGAACGAATCAATAACTGCATTTATGTGCTATATAACAAAAATATGAATAAAATAATATAAAAACTAATTTTATATACCGATAGTTAAAATAAAATACTTTAAATAAGTATGCAAACTATTATATGAGAATGTATAATATATTTATATTCTCAAATTTACATTTAGCCAAAGTAGTTGATCTTAGTTTTCTTTTTTGGCTGTATCTCAAGAGATATTCCTTAATTTAAAATTAGAAGTATTATGAAACTTATGAATAAATATATTTTTTAATAAATTCACCTTTATGAATGATAATTCATTTTTGGCACCATAAAACTAGCCTTTTTTTTATTTTTAGTACATATATTGTGTCAATTTTGGCACCAATATTGACTGACCTTTTCAATTTTGGTACTTCCGTCAGTTGACTTAACGGTTAACTGACGGAAGTGCCAAAATTGAAAACGGCAGACAGAATTGCTATCAAAATTGATACCATGGTACCAAAATTGAAAAACGCCTAGTTCTATAGTGCTAAAAATGAATTTTTGTCGTTGATTTGATCATCTAGTAGTACATACGCATGATCACATAATCAATCATTCGTATGTGAAAAAAATCACGCGAGCAAGCCGGCATGAATATTTTTGTTCTAAAAAAATAATTATTTTGTTATAAAAAATGAATATCACATTTTTTTATAGTCATTACCCGCAAGAACATAAATAAATAAAATTGTGAAAAGAGTATAAGGATATTGTTGGAATTAAGAGAAAATATTCAGGATATTAATTTCACAAAACTGCTTCTATTTTATTACAAGAATGCCATCAGTCTCAAAAGAAGGTCATGACATGCTTTTTTAAAAGCAGCTTCTAACTGTTTTTTTCTTGAGAAGCAAAAGCAAAAACAGAATTTGCAAACACTGAAAAACCAATTTTCGAGAAAAAAAAAAACTAAAAAGCATTTTCCAAAAACATTTGCAAACACCACCCAAGTGGAAGAACCACCGAGTTCCATGCGGAAGCTATTCGAGAACGAGATGCAATAATTCCCGCGTTTTCGGATAAAAAGAAAATTGGTAAAAACTCTTGTGTTATTTTTATTAAGGTTTCATTGTTAATAAGTCAACGGCAATCACCTTTTTCCTCGTGAATTTCAGTTTCAAGCGCGGTATTTGCAAGTGTTCTCCTTCCGAGATAAGTTGACAGTAATACCCTTTTTCCAATTAGATCTTATTGGGCTTGTATGGATCGAGTTTGGCCCAATCTGGTCTCAGCCAAACTGGGCCAAATCTCATTTGGCGATGGGCCTATACAGGTTTCAACACAAATCTTGGTTTCAGCCAAGCCTCCAAACCAGCCCAACAATATCTCATGAGTGAATTCAGATTGCAGAGAGTAGTTATTGATGTTTGGGCCACAAATGTAAACATTAGGTTATTTAGGTAGGTTGTCAGTTGTGACCCTTCACTTCTCTAAGCAAATAACTCTAGTATACTGCATTTTCTATCATTAAGGAATATTCAAATTATTATTTCATAGTTGTCTTTAAATATTATTATCATAATAAAATATTTTATTCTAAAATTCATTACACTTCCCTTGGAAATTTATCAAGTTTACGAAATTTATTAAAAATAAATATTGCTCAATCCTTGCATTAAAAATAAACATGTGTCAAGTTTACAAAATTTATTCTAATTATTGCTCAATCCTTGCTTAAAAATAAATATTGCTCAATCCTTGCATTGTGTTCTCCCAGCTAAAATTGGCAGCAGATTCTCTGTACCACCTAAATGTATCATATTTGTGTATCACCAATATAAAATTGACATTGTCAAAACTAAATAGCATGCATTGCATAAGATTATTTACCTTATTCAATTTTCCTTCTATCTGTGATGTCTGATATTTACCTTTACCCAAAATTATAGCAAATTCCATTAAAATTATTGAAACTTACAATTTAGAAATCTAAATTGATATTTACCGATAATTTTCATTTTTTAATAAAACTCCATTGAAATTATTGAAACTAACTATTCATATTTAATTATTAAAACGAAAAATTCAAAAAAAAATTCTTTCTCATGGAGCAGGCTAGCTCCTTCTTCTTAGCTGCTGGTGGCAAGTCGAACGTATTTTCCCTCAACAACAAATCTTGAGCTTGAGTTTATCTGCATATCAATCAAGAAACAATGGTATTGAATCCTTAAATTATATGTTTCAGCATCTTAACCCAACAATTTCTCTAATTATACTTCAACAATTACAGTTCCTTTCATAAATAAATAAGAAAAAAAGTTTATTGAATCACAGCGCCCATCAGATTTTTCATTGAAAAATCATTTCTTAATTCAACGAATTTTTTAATTCAACTGAATGAGATCTACAGTGATTTCTTTAACCTAAAATCAACTCAAATTATTCTTCTATTTTATACATAGACTAATTTCTTTTACCTCAAAAGTTCATTCATAGTGATTTCTTTTACCCCAAAATCAACTCAAATTTCTTCTTCTATTTTCTTACCAAAAATCAATTCAGATTTTTGAGTTGTTATTTCGTTAATTTCTATTGGTTTTCCTTCCGATATTAGATAAGAATTTGCCGTTATTATTATTTGCAAAAAGAGATGTTAGAACTTAAAATAGAGATACAAAGGAGAAAGGGTGGAGAATATAATCTTATGCAATGCATGCTATTTAGTTTTGACATGTGTCAATTTTATAATGGTGGTACAAAAATATGATACATTTATGTGGTATAGAAGATCTGTTGCCCTAAAATTTGGTTATAAATAAACCTCATGTTTACTTGAATTATTAATCCTCTGTCTTTTAAAAAATTCTCAATACTCCCATCTATTAAAATATTGACATTTTATAAGATGATAGGGAATACAATGTTCTTTTTTAAATCACATGAAATATATTGAACATTATACATATCACACGGATAAAATTCCGTTAACTCCTTGCGATATTTTTGCTTTTGACTCAATATTTTACTATGGTTCAAGCTTACTTGAATTAACCTTTCAAATATATACTAATACTATGCGTTAAAGGTACTATTGTGTATTTTGATTTGAAATAAAATCCAAAAGTTTGAGTTTTTTTTTTATATATATTTATTTTTAACTATTAATACACAGAAAAAGTATAGAACTTAGCTTATAATTTATTAAAAATGAATCATTCGAACAAGTCAAGAGTAAATAATCCTTGTCATATTACTGTGTTCAAGTCATTTGAAACTTTTAAGCTACGAGTCTTTAATAAGTAAATGTTTTATTGGGATTTTCATGTAATTAAAGAATATAACTTATATTTACTTACCCAACCGCTGAAGATTGCCTGCAGGGAAAGAACCCAATGGCTAAAGATAAAGAATATGCCAACCAAGTCGTTGTAGTATAGTGGTAAGTATTCCCGCCTGTCACGCGGGTGACCCGGGTTCGATCCCCGGCAACGGCGCCTTATTTTTAACATCTATCATCTCATTGCTGGATTGACATTTTTCCACCTGAAAATATAAAGTATTGCCACTTTTTGCTCAATATTAAAAAAAATTGTTACTTTGCACCTTAAAAATATATTTGTTTTGCATTTTGCACTATATGTTTTAGTGAGATTTGTTTTGGTAGAAGGCAAATAGTCATATAAATTTTGGCACTTTGCACCCTAAAAATATAAAAAAAAAAATTTTGACGTTTTTCACTCCAACTTAAAAGCTTTTGGCACATTGTTTATTTTACCCAACTTACTAGCTATTAGGTAAGAACTTCTTTTTTTTTTTTATTTATTTGTAATTCCTAATTTTAACATGCTAGTTCATATTAATAAATTTATGGAGTATGCCGTGTAGAAAAATTTAGAAACGATTACATGGAGGTATTTTAACAAAAATATCATGCAATATAATAATATGTTGGATTTGTAAACGTACTTATTAGGTCATAAACAATCTAGAGAATATCTTATACAACACAAAAACATCTTTTTTCCTTGATCAAAGTTTTACTGAGAGAAAATATTGAAAGAAGTTATTTAAAACTAAAATAAATTAAAAATAACATGTATATGATTATTTTTATAATTAGTATATTTAAGATTGACTATGTCACAAAAAATATTCAATAAAACGATTCTTTCATTAAGAGAAAAAATGCTATAAAAATCAACATATTAAAATTTAATAAATACTTTTATTAATGGAAACAAGAAAAATAAAATTTGTATTTATTTGTATAATTTCGTATGGATATCACAACTGATGTAAATGAGTTTTCATTTAGAACAAAATGTACATATAATTTGCGAAAAACAAAACGTATTATGATATATTTTGGTGAATGAAAAATGACCATTTTATAATTTTTCAAAACTCAAAGCAAAGATAACTCTTTCTCTTTTCATGTTTGATTGTTGTGCATGGAAAATGATCATTTTATATCTCAACTGACAATATTCAAGAGTCTTTTTCAAAAGAGAATACATTATGCTGCAAAATGCCATGCAAACAAATTACTATATTTTTAGGTTGTAACTTGTAAGAGCAACTCCAACAATGGGAATCAAAGTTAAATATAGTGTCTTAACTGTCAAAATAGTGCCAAAATCTGCTCCAGCAGAGACTGGACCTAAATTTAAGTCCAACACCTTTTGGCATCAAAAGTAATGCCCAGGTAAGGGGCATTATTTTTTGTTTGGAATTTAAAAATGGCTAGCTATATATTTGTCCTTACCAATTCTCCCCAACGACTTATTTTCAAATATTGCAATAGTAAAAAAAATTCAACTATTAAAATGGCCGGACTTTTGGCATTTTGCACCCTGGAATAATAGGATTTTGACACTTTGCACCCTAACTTAAAATTTTTGGCACTTTGCACCCTGGAAATACAATTTAGTTGGCAATTTGCACCCTAGTGTGTTTTTTGAAGAAAAAATTCAAGGGTATAATAGTTATTTTCGTATATTTTTTGCACTTTGCACCCTAAAAGTATAGATTTTGACGTTTTGCACTCTGAAATACAGAATATTGGCACTTTGCACCCAAAAAATATAATTTCTAGCATTTTCAACCTCGACTTAATATGATAATCTAAATTATATAAATAACATGCAATATAATAATATTTGTAAACATGTATTTTAGATATAAAGTGAATAACCTAGAGTATACTTGAAAATAAAATGAAGACAATGTCTTTTTTTTAATATAAATTTTACTGAAAGAAAATGTTAAAATAAGTTATTATAAAATAAAAAATAAATTTAGAATAACAAGTTTATGATTGTTGTGCATAGAAATAATCATTTTATCTCTACGTCGCCGACATTCATGAGTTTTTTTATTTTTAAGAAAAATACATTAGATTGCAAAATGTCATAAAAATTATATTTGTAGGGTGCAGAGTGCCAACAAATTTAAATTAGGGTGAAAATGCTAATATTTTATAATTTTAGGATGCAAAATACCAACATTCTATATTTTATAGGTGGAAAATCTATATCGCCAAGGTGCAAAGTGAAAAAAAAAATTGAAAATAACTATTCTACCCTTTTACCAATGAATTTTCTCACTAAAACACACTAGGGTGCAAATTGTCAAATAAATTATATTTTCAGGGTGCAAAGTGTCAAAACCCTATAATTTCAGGGTGCAAAATGTCAAAACCCCAAAATGGCCACATATTTCAATTAAAAAACACAGGTTCAATAATCACGAGCCAAAAAAATCAGATAAAGTTAATTTTCAAAAAAAAAATCTTATTGATAAAAATCATCATCATACATCTCATGTTGAATCAGAAACTGACACCTTGATATAAAATCTTATCGATAAAAATCTTTATAAGATATCTAACGTTGAATAACAAGTTAACACGTTGATAAAAATATTATGAATGAAAATCATTATCAAATATCTCAACATTGAATCAAACACTGACATGTGATAAAATTATTATAAAAAATCTTATCTAAATAATTTAATGCAAGGCATGATTATTTAATATTTTTTTAATTTAAATTTAATTTGTTTTACTTATAAGTAAGCTTTAATTTAATTTGAATTTAACCTAATTTAGACATAAATTAAATTTAAAATGATGCTCCATTTTTAATGTTTATTGCTGAAGTAATTAAAAAACTTTTATGCGGGTATCAAAGTACTGTAGCAAGCATTAAAGAGTGATTTGATGCACCATAAACTTTTTGATTTTATTTCAAATCATAATTTATTACACTTTTGGCTACAAATATTTATATAATATTGACAAATGCACATTTTAAAAATAAATTATGAGAATTTAAATGAAATAATATAAAATCAAAACAAAGCAATTTGCCATCTAATTTATATCAAAAAGCCAAAGAAAAGCTATATTAACGACATAACATTACAAGAAAGGGAAAATTGCTATTTTGGTACCGTAGGATAGGCTGACTTGCACTTTTGGTACCATTGGATAAGAAAATGCAAATTTGGTACCATAGGATATATTTTCATTGCAATTTTGGTACCAAACCCAATTTTTTCACAAAGTTAATGGCAATTTACCCCCTATGAAATGCATAATGTTCAATTTATCCCTCTAGAATTTGAAAAAAAATCAATTTACCCCCTGTAAAATTTTAATGAAGCAATTTACCCCCTTCAGCCGGAGATTGCAACTCACTTGCCGAAATTGAGAGTATGCATGCAAACTATTTTATTTAACATAGGGGGATAAATTGCCACATTTATCATAACACAATGGGTAAAAAATCACATTATCATAATAAAAGCGGATTAAGTGCCGCCTATAAAAATATCAGGGAGGCGATGTGAAATTTTTACAAAATTTCAAGGGGTAAAATGCTCTTTTTTAAACCACGAGGGTATTAATTGAACATTATGCATTTAGTAGGGGGTAAATTGTCATTAACTTTGTAGAAAAATTTGGGTTTGGTACCAAAATTGCAATGAAAACCTATCTTATGGTACCAAATTTGCATTTTCATATCCAATGGTACCAAAAGTACAAGTCAGCCTATCCTATGGTACCAAAAAAGCAATTTTCCCTTACAAGAAACTTGAAACTTGGCCACTAAAATAGTAAGTAATGTAGGTATTTTATTGGTTGATTGATTATCAAATTCAAACTCTTACATTTTTCTGTGATAGTAGCATGATTAAGGACAATTTAAGGAATAAAAGATTTTCCTTTATATTTTGCAATATGTATATAGGAGTAATTACATTTCCTAATCAATGTAATTTTTACATTAAAACAATTCTAAATTAAAAAAATTAAGAATTTTGGTCAAAACAATCTATTGAGAATTTTGGTCAACACAATCGATTGAGGTCAAAAAACACACTTCAAATATATACATGATTATCAAATTCAAACTTTGACATATTTCTAAAATTGTAGAGTATTTGATAGAATTAATTATATTTCCTAATTAGTGGTTTTTTAATATTAGTGCATTTATTAAACATACTGCATTTTAATAGTCTCTGATTTTATTTAATGGAAAATAGATAATTACTCCATTTAGAACCTCCGGAGATATTGGATGGTCAAGCATTAAAATAGGTACCCGTACACGAGTTATTCTACCAAAAATTCTAAGAATTAATAATTTTAATTGTTCAAATAAACTTATTGATTAGTAATTCTTTCTGTCCTAGAGTTCTTCTGAAACTCAAACGTTGTCTCCTTTAAAATAGCAACAAAAATATCCATCAGATTTTGTTTCAATAAGTTTCTGTCCTGAAACAAGACAAACACTTGATCTTTTTCTTTCCAGTATAAAAAAACAGAGTTGTAAAAGACCTGAAATAGTCCAATCATAAAATATCAACTAAGTTTCGTTACAAATTACATAAAAAAGTAGAATCATGAAGCAGCTGGAAGAAGAATTTGGGCCAGACCGTGTGATTGAAATCGGAACAGATGATGAAAATAATGAGGCTGAAAGAGTTTGTCATAATCATGATGAAGAAGATGATACTGAATCTGATGCTTCTGTTCCCCAAAATTCAAATTCCGATCACATCGATTCCGATCCTTGGCCTCAAAGTTACAGGTAAATAAATTTAATGATCTTGAAGGGTATCAGACAGTATGACATACCAATGTGAGGTTTATATGACATTGGACTCGTAAAAAAAGCTTTTTTCTTGCTTCGTTTTTCGTTTTATGTTTTCCAATGTTTTTGAACATAGGCAAAATTGAATTACTAACCAAATTTTTTTTTTAAATTTAATTATACAGACAATCAATGGACATGTACACTAGTGTGACACCTCCAACAGTTAGCTTCTTAAAGGACGGTTCTTTTTTCTCCTCGCCCGAGAAAAGATCGCCTTCATCATTCCTCGAATCTTCTCTAACTAAACCCCTCATACCGACAACAAGTTTAGAAAAAGAAGATCACGTCCCTACCTCAACGCTTCCGGTAAAGCTATCGAGTGCTTCTGGAATAAAACTCTCCATCAGTGAACTGCCTTTGCCAAAAGAGTGCTCATATTCTCAGTCACTTCTTAATGGTAATAATTTTGTGACATTTTTAATGTTTTGATTTAGTAGGCTTAACTCGTTCTCGTGTTTTGCGTGCGTGCAGCAATAAATGCTCTGTGTGGCATAGGAATCCTTTCGACTCCGTATGCTCTTAAAGAAGGAGGATGGCTTAGTATCTTGCTTCTATTTGTTTTTGGGATTATTACGTGCTATACGGGTGTGTTACTAAAGCGGTGTTTAGAAAGCTCGTCTCAACTCCACACCTATCCGGATATAGGACAGGCTGCGTTTGGAATAAGTGGTCGAATATGCATTGCTGTAAGTATGATCCACACAAGTTATTTGTTATTGGATTCGAGTTATTTGGAAGCTAACTAACTTGTTGAAATCCTGATAATTGCAGATGATCTTATATTTGGAGCTTTATGTAAGTATACTTTTCATCTAATCACGTCATACACATATAGTATTATCTTTCAATTTTCTTGTAGAAACTAAATTTTGAAATTTTGTTGCAGTCTTCGTGCGTGGAGTACTTGATCATGATGAGTGATAATCTATCCGCGTTTTTCCCAAATATCGAAATGGATATTGCTGGAATTCATCTTAATTCGTATCAGATTTGTGCAATTATTTCGACTCTTGTAATTCTACCAACAGTTTGGCTCAGAAATCTTAGTTTACTTTCGTACATTTCAGGTTCATGATCTTCAATTTCTTTACTTTTTGTAGTAAACTGTTTGGTTCTTGGATTCCAATCAGTGAAGTAATAAGGAAAATTAAAATGAACAAAAAACGAAGCTCAGTATACTATCTTTTGGTGTTTCTCCTTAGCCTTTTACTCACTGAAATCCAGGAACCGAAGCATAGACTTAAAGAAATAAAACACACATTTAAACATTTTTCTTTTTCTTTTTCCCAGTTGGCGGTGTAGCTACATTGATTCTTGTAGTGCTGAGCTTGTTGTGGGTTGGGGTGGTGGGTGAAGTTGGATTTCATCCGAGTGGAAAAGCGTTAGACTTGACTAGATTACCCTTAACAATCGGTATATACAGTTTCTGTTACGGCAGCCATTCAGTCTTTCCGAACATATATTCCTCCATGAAAGAGCCTTCTCGATTCCCTTCAGTTCTAGTTATCAGGTAATTAACCCTTCATGAAATAAAACATCTATCTGACGAATGGTTTTTCAATCGAGATTTTCTTACTTTGTTCTAATGCAGCTTCGTAACTGCTGGTTTACTATATGCTGGTGTAGCAGTATGTGGATTTTTAATGTTTGGTGAAGCCACCAACCCTCAATTCACATTAAATCTACCCACAAAAATGGTTGCTTCTAATGTTGCAGGATGGACTGTGGTACGTACGAAAACAAACTTTTTTAGCGTTTTATTACAAGTGTACGATAATGATAGTTTCTTAATACGTTCTTCAATAATTTTTACAGGTTGTAGCCCCTGTAACAAAGTTCGCTTTGACAATAACTCCTGTCGCATTAGGTCTAGAAGAATTATTACCTTCAAATCAGCAAAGATCTCATGGTTTGTCAATACTCATTCGAACAATTTTGGTTGTCTCAACACTAATCGTGGCATTGACAGTTCCATATTTTGGTAAGCATATAGTTTTAGATAATATCTAATGTGTATGTACGTTAAATTATAGCCGATCGAGTCGTTTTTGACAAACATGAAATGCAGGATCTATGATGGCCTTGATCGGATCCTTCCTAGTCATGCTCGTAGTAAGTTCTCCTCGTATTTTCCTTTGTATATTCATAGTCAAATTTTATTAATGTACTAAGTACTAACATATGTTATATGGATGTAACAAACAGGCTTTAATATTGCCTTGTGTCTGCTATATGAGAATAGGCAGGGGGAATCTAACAAAGTCTCAGGTAATTTCATCTTTTTTTGTTTTGTTTCTGGTAATAAGATTTATCTCGACTCGACTCTACTCGACTCGACTCTTGATCGATTTCAATGTTGTTTTGCCTTTCAGATTGGAATATGCATCTTAATAATAGTAGTGGGAGTGTTAAGTGCCATAACTGGCACATATTCAGCTGTAACAAGTATGACTGGCTAGTAACAATTTCAACTCAAGGAAGTGTTTATTGTTGAGAAGGAGAGTGAAAAGAATTACAAAAGATGCAAATGAATGAGAGCTCTTAGTTTACTACTGCAAAAAAACTATTATTTAATTATTCTGATATACATTTCAATTTTAAATGATATTTAGATTTTCACCTAAATTATAAAAATGTTAATGTTATCAAATCCTGAATTTCTTTGTTGCTGTCATGAGGTAATCTTGAAATCTTTGTTAAATTTAGGATGAAGATAACTATACAAAATTGCAACTTTAAAATCAAAAAGTTGACACTCAGCCAACTTCTTCATAAATGCACATTGTATACACATCTTTCGGATTAAATCCGCTCCTCTGACAGTCCAATATCCAAGTATCCAGCAAAATACACTTGAATTGTGGAAATCCATATGATGGATTTTGTACAAGGGCCCATTGGCAAACTGGCTCCGAGTCCAACTATTTGGTAAACCGGGCCCAACAATTTGTCACCAATTACAGAAATAAAATAGGAGTTAAAGTATTAAAACTAGTAAGTAAAATACTACTGATACAAGAATAAAATTACAAGGCTTGTGGGAAGTTAAATTGACAATTGAAATACAATTTGGCAAAGCATCCTACAAAGAGAGACTTAATGACTAGGGTTGTCTGGTCGGATCATGCTTGTTCAGATCCGACTTCATTTATATCGGATCGGATCCTATCGAATTCAGATTTTATTCGGATTATGCACGGATCTAGATTTTTTTAACTAATAATTTTACCCCGTAATATTCTAGGTTACCGAAAAAGTCCCACATCTCCAAATTTAGTGACGATTTTAATCCACATTGTTGTCAAATTTCAAAATTAACTCGAGTAAGACCACGTGAGGACCAATATAAATATATTACTTATTTTATTTAAATAACTAATTTGATTTATAAATAATATCAATAAATTAAATAATAATTTAACAAAAATATCACCAAAATTAAGGAAATATATTCTTTTTAAATATAATATTTATATAATGGTATTAATATACTTAATATTTATTAAAATAATAAATAATAAATAATTTTAAAAAAAATTCTCAAACCCCACCCACCCCCTCTCCTCCCCTCCCCCCAGGCGGCATGTAAATTGGGGTAGGGAGGGGGAGGGGGAAGGGGGAGGGGGAGGGGATGGGTGGGGTTGGGAATTTTTTTAAATTATAATTATTTATTATTTATTATTTTAATAAATATTAAATAATATTTAATTATATATGTATTATTTTAATAAATAATAAATAGATTAATTCTATTATATAAATTTTATATTTAAAAAGAATATATTTTCTTAATTTTGGCGATATTTATGTTAAATATTATTATTTAACTTATTAAAAAAAATTATAATTCAAATTAGTTATTTAAAAAATAAGTAAAATATTCAAATTGGTCTGCACGTGGTCTTATTCGAGTCAATTTTGAAATTTGGCAACAATGTGGACTAAAATCGTCACTAAATTTGGAGATGTGGGGCTTTTTTGGTAACCTGAAATATTGTGGGGTAAAATTATCAATCAACATAAGTAATGACATCAACTTTGCAATTAGATTTAACTGCCACGTCATCACTTAACGCCAATTTTTAACGGTTGTACCAAATGTGTCACAATTTGTTAAAGCTTTGTACCAAATGTGTTGGGTCCATAAAGCTCAGTACCAAAAGTGGGAATTGACATATAGCTCTGTACCAAAAATGCAACTCTCTCTTTTTTTAATCCAATGAATCTTGATCGGATTTGATCTAGATCCAATAAAATTTTCATCTAAAAAATGACATTAATATTTTTCCTATAACAAGTTTATTAAATTTATAATTTTATTTAACTTTAGCTCACATGTTCAAACATCCTTTACTGATATTTATATTTTTAAGATGAAATTATTGGTTTAAAATAAATCTATAAAAAATTTATAAATTATTATCTTCTTAAATTGACAGTGAAATATTATATATATATATATATATATATATATATATATATATATATATATATATATATATATATATCATTCTTTTTAGTTGGATTGGATTGACCTAAATTCATATTCGTTCCATATGTTTCGGTTTACGGAGCTTTATAATCAGATCAAGTCCATTAAATCTCTGATCAGACAATTATCCTAATAAATCGAACCGGACTCGGGTTGAAATCCGCCACATTGTCAGCCCTAAATATGTGGGCCTATTTGGATGGGTTATGACCCAGTTTCACGGGTCTTGATTTAAAAAAAAAAATTGGATAGTTTCGTTGAAATCTTAAAAACTCCATTTGGTTAGGTTTTGAATGTTGGGGTTTGTGGTTCAGAAAAAAGTTGAAACATCACTTGGATTGATTTTGGATGTTGGGATGTGCGGAAAAAATAGGTGTTAGTTGTCAAATCAATATTTTTTTATAGAGTTAGGAAAAAAATGGTATATGTCAAATCAATATTTTATAAGTTCAAGTGTTTGAGTATAGATTTTTCATGATTCTGACGAAAACTTATTTGATATGATTTTGATCACAAATCCACCAAACTGGACCAAAACTCATCCATATACTGCATGGCCAGAATGGATTACTTGGTACTAGAAATGTTAGAAGGAAACCGAACTAAAACCGTGTTTTGTTTTTCGAGGACTAGCATGAAACACATCACACATGCACCTTAGTGAAGGCAACAACATGAACTCATAGTATACACATTGTTTTTTCTTTGCTTAGAACCAAATTAATGTGTTTAAAAATTATAATGGTCCGACAACATGTATATTTTCTCAATTACTTCAACATCTGGAAACCTACACAATGACAACTCCATTCAACTCATTTTTTCCCCTAACTACGTGTAATTCATGAAAATGATAAGCATGGAATGGAATTGAATAGTTATAGCTAGTACTATTAAATCATAGTAACAAAATTGCATGGTAATTAAACTGTCCCTTTTACATGCAAATGAAAAAATCAAATAATTCTCTTGACTATTACAGGAAAATCACATGTATACATTTTATATATAGCTTACTGCAGTAACTAATAAAAAAATTAATTAAGCATATAAAGAAGAAAAATAACTAAGTACTTATTTGACAGTGAGAGTTGTAAAACAGAACTAGATTGTCTTTGACAGCACTCTAAAGTTGTTTTCCAAGTTCTGCCCATAGTTGGTACAGGAAAAGTACTATTTTCAAACTAAAATTATTTTTAGAAATTGTTTCCTTTTTGCATCTCATTAAAATATTCAAATTTCATCACCTAATCAACCAAACACCCCCTATAAAATCCCATATTGGCTTAGTTGTAATAAAATCACAAAAGAAAGTCCAGATTCACTCATCTGTTCATAAAGCTTCAAATATTCCGCATAAGGAGAAAACAAATATGGGTGTCTTTCAATTACTATTTTCAATCAAATTCTTTGTAGCATTCATGGGCTTGTTTCTGATTCCTCAACATGCACTAGGAATCACAAGACATTACGAGTTCAACGTAAGATATTACGTATAAATATAGGTTTTTGGTATAAATTGATGTTCGGGCTTGTTTTCAAATATGAAGTCACATAATATTCTTCAATTTTCTTGCAGATCAAGATGCAAAATGTCACACGATTATGCCACACAAAAAGCATCGTCACTGTAAATGGGCAATTTCCCGGACCTCGTGTTGTAGCAAGGGAGGGTGACCGTCTACAAATAAAAGTCACAAACCATGTCTCCAATAATATTACCATTCACTGGTACTACAAAAATAATCAAAGCATGTTAAACGATTAATCTTAAATAAAAACTAACGAAAATTTTAATTTTGCAGGCATGGCATTAGACAACTTCGCAGTGGTTGGGCAGACGGGCCAGCATACGTAACACAATGCCCCATACAAACCGGCCAAAGTTATCTGTACAATTTCACGGTAGTAGGCCAACGTGGGACCCTTTGGTGGCACGCGCATATTTCGTGGCTAAGGGCAACTCTTTACGGCCCTTTAATCATTCTCCCCAAAAAAGGAGTCCCTTATCCATTTGCTAAACCCTACAAGGAAGTTCCCATCATATTTGGTGAGCAATCTTCATTAACATCTCGCGACCTTAAGCTAAGTTTGGAACTTAGATTAAAATAAATGTTATGTTTTGATTTGCAGGAGAATGGTTCAATGCTGATACTGAAGCCATAATCACCCAAGCTTTACAAACGGGTGGAGGTCCCAACGTGTCCGATGCCTATACCATCAATGGACTTCCAGGGCCTTTGTACAACTGCTCAGCCAAAGGTACTAACTCGCAAGTATTGTTTCATACATCTGGTGTAACATGTCATCAAACACACGTGATGTAGCAGACCAATTACATGGTGACATGTACAAGTACATAAACTATACGTGTCATACAATGTTCGAGTCCATGTGAAAAATGAGTAATTAGCACTTTGCACCCTAAAGTTTAAAATTTGACACGTTTCATCCTCGAATTGCATACTATTGGCAAAACAATAGGCATTTTGCTAAAGATATGCAATTCGAGGGAGCAAATCACTAAAAAAATCATTTTCAGGGTGCGAAGGATCAAAGTGATGTATTTCTAAGGTGCAAAGTGTCAATTGATGTGAAAATGATTTTCATAATCCACATAATTATGGAAAACATGGATAATATGCCAATTTAAAATAATTTTCCATGCATTTTTTATTGACAGATACATTCAAGCTAAGAGTTAAGCCAGGAAAGACTTACCTCCTCCGTATGATCAACGCTGCACTCAATGACGAGCTTTTCTTCAGTATAGCAAACCACACCCTAACAGTCGTGGATGCGGATGCAATTTACGTAAAACCCTTCGAAACCGACACAATCCTCATCACCCCAGGACAAACCTCAAACATTCTCCTAAAAACAAAACCAAATTACCCGACTGCCACTTTCCTTATGACCGCTAGACCATATGTTACAGGACAAGGCACATTCGACAACTCGACGGTTGCCGGAATCTTAGAATACGAATCCCCTGTTATTCACTCTGTTTTCTCAACTAAAAAACTCCCCTTATACAAATCAATTCTCCCACCTTTAAACGACACTTCGTTCGCAACAAATTTCTCGAAAAAATTAAGAAGTTTGGCAAGTACACAGTACCCTGCCAATGTCCCACATCGAGTGGATAAACATTTTTTCTTCACTGTAGGATTGGGTACAACTCCATGTGATCAGAATAAAACATGTCAAGGGCCTAATGGGACCAAATTTGCAGCATCGATTAGTAATATATCTTACGTGCAGCCCACAACAGCACTTCTTCAGGCACATTATACGGGTCAGTCGGGCGGAGTTTACGACCCGGATTTTCCGATTAGTCCATTTGACTGGTTTAATTACACGGGGAACCCTCCGAATAACACTGTTGTGGGGAATGGGACGAAACTTATGGTTTTGAATTTTAATACTAGTGTGGAGTTGGTGATGCAGGATACTAGTATTCTTGGGGCTGAGAGTCATCCTTTACATTTACATGGATTTAATTTCTTTGTTGTGGGACAAGGGTTTGGTAATTATGACCCGATTAAGGACCCGAAAATGTTTAATCTTGTTGACCCGGTTGAGAGGAACACTGTTGGCGTGCCTTCGGGTGGATGGGTTGCGATTCGGTTTTTGGCTGACAATCCAGGTTTGTAATTTTGATTAAAAGTGAAATGCAAAAACACTTCATTTTATTTAATTGACAAAAAAATTATTTGTGTTATTTTTTATTAACGAAGAAACTCTATGTGAATTTTATTGAGAATTTTTCTTGATTTATGAAGGAGGTGAAAATTATACTTTCAAATATTATTTTGAAAATGTGAAAATACTCTAATTAACTTATAAAAATTAAGAACAACACATTTGCTAACTTAAGAAAATGATAATTCCCATATATTTTACATGGTATCTTTTAATTGTTTGATCGTTTAATCTTTTTAAAAGTGATTGATTATGTTAATCCGGTGTGATTAGGTGTATGGTTCATGCATTGTCATCTGGAAGTGCACACGAGCTGGGGTTTGAAGATGGCATGGCTCGTGTTGGATGGAAAGCTTCCCAATCAAAAGCTCCTTCCTCCACCGTCTGATCTTCCCAAATGCTGATCATCATATGATAATATTAATTCTGAGTTTTTTCTTCTCACGAATGGAGCCCTGATTTTAAATTTCTTTTTTATTTACTATTTTTTAATGTTGTTTTCTTAATTTTCTCTAACACAATTGAGCTGACTGGTGTGTCACCCCAGTTTTGCAGCACTTACTTTAAATTGTTCTTCTATTAATTATGAATTTGTTATTCATTTTATTATGTACAATTGTTGAGTTTTGGGTCTTTTGTAATGTCAACTGAGTCCAATGAATTAATTAAGCCTCTTTGAGTTACCATGTTGAATTTTACTATCAATATTGTTTTAACAAAACTGGTTATTTTCCTTTTTCTTACTTTTTTTTGGTTTCTCAATAGGGCGTCGGGCACATAAAGTAGGAACCTCTCTCAACAGGGATTCGAACTTGAGTCCGCTACTTTGTAGTGACTACTGACTAGTCCCTTCCCCTAGTCCAATCACTTGTTGGTTTTCTTCTTCTTATTACTTTATTCAAGAAATATGTCTTATACTTATTCAAGGAATACTTAAATTGAATAGAAGAAACTGATATAAACATTCGTGTATATATGTGAGCTGTGGCATATTATAGTTATTCAAATAAAAACAAGGAAAATTTACATAGACATCTCCTGGGTTTAGGTCTAATTACAAGAAATTACTCTCATGTTTGAAATATTACAAAAACACCCCTTTGACTTAACGGCCGTTAGTCAACGCTAATGAAAATTGTGAAATGTCTTAATTGCCCTTAGTTGTTTTTAATATTTACAAAAAAAAAAAAAAAAACCTGAAATTAATTCCTGCACATTTTCACTACCATTCACAAAAATCGCAATTTCTCCCTTGTTTGTGGACGGATTTTAGTAATTCTTGTTGTGTTAGACTCGCCTCTTCATCGCGCATCTTCCTACTGTAGCAATTTTTGGGATTATGGACTGGTTTTTGCGATTGGGAGTGATTTTTGTTCGTCCCAAAATTCTAGGGTTCATCGCGATTTGCAGATTTGAGCCTCTAATTCTGGAAAATTGCTTTGTGTTTCACTTCTCTCTGTTTATTTCGTCACTTTCCTTGAATTAATTGCCCGATTGAGGTGGGATTGAAGATTTGGATCGAATTGGGCATTTAGGGTTTGTGCGCCCACTTTGATCTCCGAATTGGGGGTGTTAGCGAACTAATTTCTACTGGATTTTTGAGGGCTTTTCTTCGCGATAGTGTTAATTTCAGTTTCCCCAAGTCAATTTTGGGTTTGGTGAACTCGGGCCGCGAATAACAATTTCGGACCGTGAAGAACAAGTTCGGGCCGAATAGTTTTTTGCTTTCCTGCTGCATTTTACTGCTGTTTTCTGCTGTTTTTTATTGTTATTTGCTAGTTTTGGGTTTTATTTTTGTTATTTGGTGCTTTTGTTGGTGTTTTTCGATTTACTTAGTGATTTTTCCATCATTTACTGGCCAGGTATTTATGTATTTTGATCTAATGCAAAGTGGAACATTACATTGAAAAATTGTTGGTGTTTTTTCATCATTTACTGGCTTGGTGGATTGGTATTTATGTATATATTAGGTGTTTTGATTTTGAAATGGATATACATTACACATACAACAGTAACTTTCAGCCTACAACAATCAAATTTCAAATATTACAAATACACCCCATGTAACATAACATATATTACAAATACACACAGAGGGCCAAATTGAAATAACATTAAAAAAATGATGACGTCATCCTCCGTCGTCAAAATTTAACGCCGTAAGGGTTGTTCTTGTAATACTGTTTTGCCAAAGGGAGTGTCTTGGTAATTTTTCAAACAAGAGGATAAGTTTCTGTAATTAGGCCTAAACTCAAGGGATGTCTAGGTAAATTTTCCTATATCTAACATTAATTCATCAATCATCACGAATATAAAATCCCGAGTCTGGAATTTTTTTTTATTTTATATATGGAGATTATTGTAAAAGTTTTCTAGATTACTCTAGTATATTCTTGCTAGTAGAATTATTCTAAATAATGATTTTTCACAGTAGAATTAGATTGATCTCAACCATCTATATAAAAGGTTGCATGGTATAAATTAAGGGAGTTGACATCCATTTGTACATAGCATTCAATCCAATATTATGTTGTAAACCGTTCCAAACTCTTTTTGTAACATTTGGTTCGTACATTCCTTTTTAAATGGTACGAATTTTCTTATTAGTACAAGTATAATGCACATGGCATATTCAACAATTTCTTCATACTATTATATTTCAACTACAAGGAACCATTTGAATTATATGATTTGGTCAAAACATATTTTATTAAAAGAAAAAATTTCATGTCTATTTAGATATTTTCTAATGTACTATTTTTATTTTGTTGATAACTAATTGGTCCAAGACTTTTGGTTATCTACTATTGATCAGTTGCATACATTTTACAACTTGGAGGAACTCTTGGAGTAGTGGTCCCAAATTGATTCAAGTCCTCGGGAAGCTCGTGTTAATAAAAACACTTGTTACGAGGAAACACATTATCAATCACAAACAATTAAACTTCATACGGATGGCCGACGTGGCAAGGCACAATATGTATGGAATGTTGAAGAGTGACGCGGATCATCAAGGTGTATGTGTGTACGCGATATGGTTGTGAAGAAATGGTGTAGAATTTGAAAGCCCTATAAATAATACATATTTGAATATTCCTTCTAAATTTACAATTCAGATTTTCTTTCCATTACAAATTTGAAAATTGCAAAGATGAAGATGAGAGGTCAGCATGAGTTGAACAAATTGTCTAGCAACTTTAGAATTAATGTTGCTTTCAAAAGTTACAATTTTTTCAGTTAATTTCCGAACTCAACTAAGATGAAATCATTTTGAAAGATTAGAAAACTTAGAGGTCTTATCCTAATTAATATTTCACCATTCATTTATGGGTCAGTTTATTAATTGCTACTGATGTTAACATGTTTAATTTTATGTTGATTTGTCTTGTTCATTTATTTCAATATATTATTTTGTAAAGACAACTTACATTTTTGAAAACAAATTTATCAACATTTTGGTCAAATCTTTTTAACTTTTTTTACCTTTAAAGATATTGAATCTATCTAAATTGCATTAGAGAACATTGGAGAAAAATACTACAACAAATTGGAATTTTAACAAAACATGTATAGAAGTCAATATATAATTAATACAAATAAAGTAGAAAGTCACTTATATAATTTATCTATAAAAGGGATAAATACCTATATATATAATATATTAGACACACCCATCGTAGGATGAAATATTAGAAATACACCCCGAGGTTTAAAAAATTACTAATAAACCCCATGGTTTAAAAAATTACAGTTTTGGCCATTATCAATGTTGAATTTGATTAATTTTTAGGAATTATAGAACTGGTAAAAACATATATTTATATTTAGAAAAAGTATGATTTATTTTTTATTAATTAAAATTTTAAAAAACACTGAAAAATTATTTAAGTAAGAGTATAAATAATACTTAGTAGTTTATATGTGTTGTACACTTTCATTTTTTACCCATCATAAAGATATTAAGATATTCAATATTTTTTATTTAATACAATCGTAGTTTTTTCTAGGGGTGGGAGCGGGTCGGGTATTTAGGGTATTGGGTATTTCGGGTCGAGTACCCGACCTAACGGGTAGTGAATTTTCACACCCAAAACCTGACCCAATCAAAAATTTCGGGGATTGGGTTTCGGGTACCCGATATATATATATATATATATATATAAACCGTATTTTTCACATTCAAGAAAGCCAAATAAGTATGATTAGAAGTAAAATTTAAAACAAGACATAACAATTAACAATTAACAATTAATTGAGATATAAACAGAAATATCACCTGGAATGAAGATTCGAAAGAACCCCAAGTCAAAAGATTCAATCTTGGAGCCACCACTTAAAGTAAATCTATAGAAAACTTCACTTTCTTTATGAAGAAATGTGCTCCTAATTGGTAAATAATTGTTGGGCCAATTTTTTTTTTTTTTTTTGTAAAATACCGGCCGAATGGGTCCCGAAATACCCATTTGGGTGTGAGTCTAATACCCAACACCCAACTCGAAAATATATTTTGAGTTCGGGAAAACCCATTTTTTTGTCCCAAATGGGTCGGGACTGGTCCCAAAAACCCGACCCAAACGCCCAGTTTTTTCAATTTGGAATGCTCACAAACAAAATCTTTCTTATATTTAGAAACTAGCTAGAATTTATTCTTCCGAGTTCCGGATAGAGCTAAACCACCAAACAAGCTTCCAATTAATCAAATCAGCCTTGTAAGTTTAACCAAAAAATATAAAAAAAAAAAAAATCAGCCAGACTGTCAACAAAATATTTAGAGATAATAAATATAAGGAGATAGGGAAAAAAATAGGACATGTAAAAGTTTAAAATCATGTACGTCAAGCTACAAATCACAAGGACGATGAGGAAAGATACGTCGAATTGGTATACAAACTTAATAATATTACATTAGATTGTCTTTACCACCACTCTAAAGTTGTACTCCAACAAATTATTGGCCCGACCAAGATACTCTTTGAAGCATGTTCTTCTTCTCTTCGTTTTATTATCATTAAACTATTCTTCTCCCAGATCACCTAATCTACCAAACTCGACTATATATACACATATATCCCCAAATGCTCAATAACATCAACAACAATTTTTAAGGTTCTCCTATCTGATCATTTGAGTCATCAAGAATGTCTTTTCGGCTTCTTCTTACATTGTTTATAGCATTGTTTGCTTTCCCTCAAATTGCACTAGCTCAAAATGGAACAGTCACCACAAGGCACTACAAATTTAATGTAAGTTTTTTCCTTTTTATACCTAAACTATATAACTTTCCTAGCTTATGGCTGTTGCATTTATTTAATTTTGTAGATTCAAATGTCTAAAGTGACGCGACTCTGTCATACCAAGAGCATGGTAACAGTAAATGGTAAATTTCCCGGACCTCGTATCATGGCTAGAGAAGGGGACCGACTTCTCATTGAAGTCGTTAATCATGTTCCAAACAATATCTCCATCCATTGGTACACAATCTCCTTAAATCACCACATATATATGTCGTTGATGTTGTTGCTGATGTTTAATAAAACTCAACCATCTTTCTATGCAATAGGCACGGAATTAGGCAGCTTCGCAGTGGATGGGCAGACGGGCCAGCATACGTAACACAATGCCCCATACAAACCGGCCAAAGCTATCTATACAATTTCACGGTAGACGGTCAACGTGGAACACTTTGGTGGCACGCGCATATTTCATGGCTAAGATCAACCGTCTATGGCCCTCTAATCATTCTCCCCAAAAAGGGTGTCCCTTATCCATTCACCAAACCCTACAAAGAAGTTCCCATCATATTTGGTAATAAACAATCTTCATAAAAGAGCACTCCTTTTGTACCAAAACAAATGCATATATAGGACTTTAATTAATACCTCATTTTTATTACAGGAGAATGGTTCAATGGGGACCCAGAGGCGATAATCAGCCAAGCCTTACAAACCGGTGGCGGCCCTAACGTCTCCGATTCATATACCATCAACGGTCTTCCCGGTCCTTTATACAATTGCTCAGCCAAAGGTCTACCTTAATAAAAAGTTAAATTAAATATGATAATACATAACAATGTTCCGCGATTTTAGCACTAAACTTGACTCAATTATGTTTCGATTTGACAGATACGTTCAAGTTGAAAGTGAAACCGGGGAAGACTTATCTACTTCGTCTAATCAATGCAGCACTCAACGATGAACTATTTTTCAGCATCGCAAACCATTCCCTAACAGTTGTCGAAGCTGATGCAATTTACGTAAAGCCCTTTGAAACAGAGACGATTCTAATTACACCAGGACAAACCACAAATGTTCTCCTCAAAACAAAATCAAAAATCCCCAACGCCAATTTCTTAATGGCGGCCAGACCATACGTGACAGGACAGGGCACGTTTGACAACTCCACAGTCGCTGGAATTCTCGAATACTCAAAATCTCCGAAAAAACTTCCACTCTTTAAACCATCTTTACCAGCCTTAAACGACACCGCCTGTGCAACAAATTTCACGAATAAAATTCGTAGTCTAGCAACCTTACAATACCCTGCCAACGTTCCTTTAAAAGTCGATAAACGTTTCTTCTTCACAATCGGACTTGGAACGAGCCCTTGTGATCATCAAAACGGAACCTGTCAGGGTCCAAATGGAACGAGATTTTCAGCTACTGTGAACAACATATCCTTTGTACAACCAAACACAGCCCTTTTACAATCTCACTATTCGGGACAATCGAACGGGATTTATAGTCCTGATTTTCCTATTAGTCCACTTAAGTGGTTTAATTACACAGGAAGCCCCCCAAACAATACTATGGTGAATAATGGAACAAAACTTGTGGTTTTACCATTTAACACAAGTGTTGAGGTTATTATGCAAGATACTAGTATTCTTGGGGCCGAGAGTCATCCACTTCATTTACATGGATTTAATTTCTTTGTTGTGGGACAAGGGTTCGGTAATTATGACCCGAATAAGGACCCGAAAAAGTTTAATCTTGTGGACCCGATTGAGAGGAACACTATTGGGGTGCCATCAGGGGGGTGGGTTGCTATCAGGTTCTTATCCGATAATCCAGGTGGGTCTGATTTTTGAGAAATACATTAAAATTAAAGCTTCTTCTTCTTTTTTTTTTTAATTAATTTTGTTTTCTTTGTGTTATCTTTTTTGTGACAGGGGTGTGGTTTATGCATTGTCATTTGGAGGTTCACACGAGCTGGGGATTGAAAATGGCTTGGTTGGTTTTGGATGGAAAGTTACCCAATCAAAAGCTTCTTCCGCCACCAAAAGATCTTCCTAAATGTTGATCATGAATTTTCGTTTTTAAGAAAAACAAATTAATTTTGTTTTTTGTTAAGCACCAATTTTATGATTGGTGTTTGCCTATATTTTCATTGTGAGTTTAAATCGGCTCCTTATTTCTTTGACTTCATTCTGGATTGTTTCCGAGTAAAGTTTATAGTTTGTTTTTTGGTTAATTTGGAATGTGACCTATGATCTCATTACATTCTTGATCAATATAGAAATTAATTCATTGATTCACTTTACATTTTTTCTCTTCTTTGAATGCAATGTAGTTGGTCGATTAAGAAAAAAAGAGATGGCAAATGTCTATAAAAAGGCACGATATTATTATCTATGTGTTTTTGTGAAACTTGCAACAATTCACTTTGTGATTTTTTTTCCACATACTTTCAAAAACTCTGAATAAAGTTCTTTTGTTTGTTTGTGTAGTAATTTAAGGACACTAATTTAAATTTCGACGAATTTAAGACTAAAATTACGGGTAAGAGCATCTCCAGCAACATGCATTAAAGTCAAATATAATGCTCCAACTGACAAAATGTAGAAAAAACTTGCTCCAGCAAAGGCATCATCTCTACACCTATTTTTAAGTCCACCTTATATTGGCACCAAAAGTAATGCCTTTGCAAAGGCATTATATTTTGGCTCAACTTCTGAGACAATGACTATGTGTCTCTCCAACAAGTAGAAATTGTAATTTACAATGGTAAAAAAAATCCACAATAAAATTGGCCACAAAGTCAATTAAACCACACGACTTTTAGAATCTAATGCGAAATTAAAAATCAGAGAAATTTAATTTCGTTCACGTCTCTTCAATTTCTTCAATTTCTTCAATTTCAATTTCTTGCTTCAATATCTCTTCTATGGAGAGGGACGAGTGAGTTTTAGATAGTTGTTATTTTTAGATTTAAGTGAGAGACGAAGGCCGCACGGAAGGAGAGAGGCATGACAGTTTCTAAGATGAGGGGGAGGGGCGACAATGAGGAAGGGAAGAGAGAGACAGAGAGAGGGAGACGCTGTATTATAGAGTAAATTACTTGTCGAAACTACAAGTGTCTCATTTTCGCGTCTCTTTAAAAGTTAATGGTTCAAATTACATTTTTGCCCTTTTGTCTCTTAGCTTTTAGGCATAGTTTTGAAAATTTGTAGGCTAATTACTTCATTTGACTTAGAAAAACTTAAATTTTTTAAATGCAAAATTCAAAGCCGACAGCCAACAAAATTTCCGTTAAAATTTTCTTAGCAAGTTTAAACGGTTCAAAGTAGCCAGATAAATTGAAGGCTATGGGGCAACCAATTTCTAAAATCAGCGAACTTCTCATTACATTTTGATAATCCATCCCTTTCCATGAAAATGCAAATAGCTATTATTATATAATCTAAATTAATTAACTATATATAGAGAATTATTAAAATTTCATTGAGGAAAATCAACGTCTCTTAATTAGTCACGTTCTTTAATTAGGTAGAGAACCGTATTCTCTGCCAATATCATGGATTAAAAGTTTAATATGTTTTCAGCTGCAATAATTTTTTTCCCCCGTTTTGAGTCAATTAAAATATAAGTATTAAGTAGTTTCTACTCCAACATGTTTCTTCAATTTTTTTTTCCCAAATATTTCTTAAACTTCTACGAAAATTCTCTAATATCTTACTTATTAAAGGAAAACCAAATTTTAATCCATAATGCAAGAATGGAGCTTAATATTGTCATCTGCTCTTATTTTTTTCCTTTTTAAGAATACATTAATCATTAATTATTACATTAAAAATCATTTAAAAACCTGTCCAAGTACAAAGAATGAAAAATTACTACATGTGCTATTTCTAACTGATTGAAATTCTCACATGAACTTTTGTTAGCAAAAAGCTCGTCGTATTAACATTTTATTAAGGGAAAATTGCTTTTTTGGTACCATAGGATAGGCTGACTTGCACTTTTGGTACCATTGGATATGAAAATGCAAATTTGGTACCATAGGATAGGCTTTCATTGCAATTTTGGTACCAAACCCAATTTTTCTAAAATGTTAATGGCAATTTACCCCCTACTAAATGCATAATGTTCAATTTAACCCCTCGTGGTTTAAAAAAGAGCATTTTACCCCTTGAAATTTTGTAAAAATTTCACATCGCCTTCCTGATATTTTTATAGGCGGCACTTAATCCACTTTTATTATGATAATGTGATTTTTTACCCATTGTGTTATGATAAATGTGCCAATTTCCCCCCTATGTTAAATAAAATAGTTTGCATTCATACTCTCAATTTCGGCAAGTGAGTTACAATCGCCGACTGAAGGGGGTAAATTACTTCATTAAAATTTTACAGGGGGTAAATTGATTTTTTTTCAAATTATAGAGGGATAAATTGAACATTATGCATTTCATATGGGGTAAATTGCCATTAACTTTGTTGAAAATTTGGGTTTGGTACCAAAATTGCAATGAAAACATATCCTATGGTACCAAATTTGCATTTTCGTATCCAATGATACCAAAAGTGCAAATCAGCCTATCCTATGGTACCAAAAAAGCAATTTTCCCATTTTATTAACAAGAAAAACTATTTTAATAATATTTTACTACCTCACTGCACACATTTAAAACTAAGGAAGGGACTAGTCACTACAAAGTAGCGGACTCAGGTTCGAATCCCTGTTGGGAGAGGTTCCCACTTTATGTGCCTGACGCGCCTCGAAAGGGATTAAACCCTTGGGAAACCAAAAAAAAAAAAAAAAACTAAAGAGTTGGCCGTAGAAAGTTTGTTATATCTGTAAGCAAAAATTGGGATTATTGTCAATTTTATTTAAGTGAACAATTATATTTTCGCAATTTGTTAACAAAGTAAATGATATCTGGGGATATAATTGTCACTTTTCTCGCAAATCACATGTGAAGCACACACCGGTTTGGAAGGGCAATAAATCCGATGAACTTGTTAACACAAAGCAATTTTGCTACTAAAAAAATAAATGATTTTTTTTTCAATCCATTAGAAAAAACACTGGGATTTATCAATTAAAATTATATAGTTAGAACTTAGAATGGTTGTGATGGGTTATATTTTTTTTTTAATTTTTCTAAAGGTTTAATCCCTTTCGAGACATGCGTGTCGGACATATTAAGTGAGAATCTCTTTCAAGAGAGATTCGAACTTGAGTTCGTTACACTGTAGTGACTAATTCATTCTAGTAAATCAATCATTTATTTGGTGCCGTGATGAGTTATATGATTTAATATCTAAAAAGGTTGATTAAATGGGATTCATTTAGTCAAGGTCTAACAAATTACAAAAAAAATGGATTTAATTAGGATCGTCAAATTGATTTGGGTCTTCAAGAAGCTCCATGGATCACCTCGATTGAATTTGAGCCAAGCGTAAGTAATTGTAAGTTGGCTGATTTTGAGTTATCATATTAAACCTGATGAATTTTTCAGTCGATTTTAAGCTTAATAAGTCTTATCTTGAACAAAAGCCCGACTAATATAAATATATTAATAATTACTACTAGTCTAGAAGAAAAACTTAAAATACTAGACAAATGTTTGGAAGACAAGGAAGACTTAATAAAAGAAAAAAGAAACATATATTGTAATAGAATAAAGAAGGATAGAGACTAAACTCATTTTTTAAGTGATAGATTAAATTTTTTTAAGTCATAGATGAAGAATGAAAAACTCAAATCTAGTTACAAGAATAAAAGTGAGTTTTTGGCATTTTGCACCTTGAAATTATAGGGTTTTGGCACTTTGCATCCTGAAAATATAATTTATTAGGCACTTTGCACCCTAGTGTGTGTTTTAGTGAGAAAATTCATTGATTGAAGGGTATAATAGTTATTTTTAATCTTTTTTTTTCGCTTTGCACATTTGCAATATAGATTTTTCACCCTTAAAATATAATGTTGGCATTTTGAACCCTTAAAATATAAAATATTAGCATTTTTCACCCCGATTTAAATTTTTTGGTAGTACTCTGCTCCCTAAAAATATAAATTGGATGACATTTTGCACCCTAACATATTTTTCTCAAAAGCAAAAAACAGACTCATGAATGTCGGTGATGTAGAGATAAAATGATCATTTCTATGCACAACAATCATAAACTTGTTATTCTAAATTTATTTTACTTTACAATAACTTATTTTAACATTTTCTCTCTGTAAAATTTAGATTAAAAAAAGACATTGACTCATTTTATTTTCAAGATCCTCGAGATTATTTACTTTATATCTAAATACATGTTTACATATCTAACATATTATTATATTTCATGTAATTTATATAATTTAGATTATCATATTAAGTCGGGGTTGTAAATGCCAAAAATTATATATTTTGGGTGCAAAATGCCAATATTCTATATTTCAGAGTGCAAAGTGTCAAAATATACTTTTAGGGTTTAAAGTGCCAAAAATATTAGAAAATAACTATTATGCTCTTCAATCAATTAATTTTTTATTCAAAACACACACTAGGGTGCAAAGTGCCAACTAAATTGTATTTTCAAGGTGCAAAGTGCCAAAACTTTTAAGTTAGGGTGCAAAGTGCCAAAACCTTATAATTTCAGGGTGCAAAGTGCCAAAAGTCCAATAAAAGTAATAACGAAAATGTTGGGCACCCAAACTAAGTGTGCGGGTGACAGCAATTGTCCTGTGGCATCCAAACTGAGTGTGCGGATGGAGACCCAAACTGAGAGTGCGGGTGGAGCCACAATCGAATATCGTGGGAGCTTGCGTGAATGCACTATAAGGAAAGGGTATGCGCATTCCCTAACACCAATTGGTTTTGGGGTAAGTGGTAGCGCCTGAGGTCCTACAAGTGGTATCAGAGCCAAGGTCACGTGTTCGATTCCCAGCAGGAGCAATTGCTGAGGGGGAGATTGTTGGGCACCCATACTAAGTGTGCGGGTGACAGCAATTGTCCTGTGGCGTCCAAACTGAGTGTGCGGATGGAGACCCAAACTGAGTGTGCGGGTGGAGCCACAATCAAATATCGTGGGCGCTTGCGTGAATGCACTATAAGGGAAGGGTATGCGCATTCCCTAACACCAATTGGTTTTTGGGCAAGTGGTAGCGCCTGAGGTCCTATAGAAAATTTGAGAATAAAAACACAATTGTGTTTTTATTCTCAAATTTATCCGTTATTCACCGATGTCACATGTTTCATCCGTTTCTTCATAAATTTCACTTTAACTTTCATCGATTTCACGATCATTTTTCTTACTGGTTTCACCGGTTTTTTCACAAACTTCAAAGGTGTTTACCAATTTCATCCGAAGTTTCATCGATTCATATGTTTTCACTGTTTTTTTTTTCGATTTTTCCGTTTTTTATCGATTATAATATTTTTCATTGTTTTCCTTTTTTCGTCGATCTTTTTTTCCAATTTAAACAATTTTCTTCTGATTTCACCTTGTTTTTGTCGGTTAAAGTTTAACTCGTTTTCACCTATTTCACATGTTATTCACCTAAATTTTTCATCGATTAAACATGTTTCGCCGACTTCAAGCTTTTTTTACTATTTTATCCGTTTCTTTAAAATAATTTACCGATTTATCCCTTTTTTTTACAGCTTATAATAGTTTTCATTGTTTTCTCATTTTTAGTCCATTTCTTTTGTATTTCTTATTTAGTGTATACCATTTTTCTAACTATTTCACCAGTTATACTATTTCTTTAACTGATTTCACCCATTTTTATCATTTTAACCCACTAATTTCACATGTTATTCACCAGAATTTTTCATTGATTAAATATTTTCTTACCAACTTTACGTTTTTTGACCGATTTTACCCTTTTTTCACCGGTTTTATCACATTTTACTGAATTCATCAATTCTCTTAGAAATTCCATTAGAATTAATTTTTATTGATTTCAAATATTTTCACCAACTTTACCTTATTTTAATCGATTTTACCCATTTTCATTCATTTTTCACAAATTTTACCCAATTTTTTTATTGATTTCAAATGTATTTATGATTTCACATACCATTACATACGTTGTACATGTCTATTTAATTTCAGTGGTATTTTGTTGTAAATCAGAGTAAATTTAACTTCATTATATCATAAAATACCACATATTAATGACTGCTATTCAATTTATTAACTTCATCATTGAAATTTTCATCGATTTCTTTAGTTTTTTTCAGTTTAAACCATTTATCTCTTGGTTTGATTTTGTTCTTGTTGGTTGAAATATTTTTGTTATATTGATTTCACTCATTTTTACCAGTTTAACCAATTTTCACATGTTTTCGCCGACTTTAGCCTTTTTTCACCGATTTTTCACCTTTTTCATCATTTTTTACGAAATTTCATTGTTTCACCGATATCATCCATTTTTGTCGCTAATTTCAATTGAAATTTTCATCGATTTCACATGAATTTATCGAATTTTCAACTCAAATAATTATACATCTTCAATTACTTTTAAGTATATCTCAAATTATTTCACTTACCTTATCATTTGAAAGATATTTCTTTATCGATCTAAGCCATATTAATTAGTTTAATTCAATTTTCATTGATTTTTTTATTGGTTTTATATTGTTTTATTGATTTACTCGTTTTTGATCAATTATACCCTATTGTACATTATTTTTCCTATTTTTCATCAATTTCTTTTGTTTTTTCATATTTAAACAAAAAAGACAAAAAAATTCTAGTAGTTTAGTTCACACTGTTTTGCTAGTTAAACTTTTTTCCTTTTATTTATTTTTATCAGTTTAACTTATATTTCACTGATTTCACTTGAATTTTCATTGATTTCATAGACTTTAACATTTATTTAATGATTTAACACATTCTTCATATATTTCACCCGTTTTTCACTGATTTCACCGATTTGTTTCCCATGTTTTCACAAATATCACCCGAATTTTCATGATTTCACATGTATTTAATTTGCCTCTTTTATTCACCTACTTCACCGTTCATAAATTTCATCCAGATCAATTTCACATATTTTCATCAATTACATTAAATTTATTTGAACGGTTTCACCAATTTTCATATCCGTTTTTTCACTTAATTCCCACGTTTTGGTCGAAAAGATTCCCATGAAAATTTGAGGTAATGTTTCTCATGTCAATTAAAGATTACTTAGTTCATTAAGTCATAAACATTTTTGTTCATTCATAGGTAAGATGCGATTCTACTTGAACATGTTTTATGATATTTAAGAGAATATAAATTTTTTTAAGGAGTGACATATTGTACTAAATCTTTAAATGATACAAATAATATTTTGCACATAACAACATTTTGATAATACATTACTATTAAATATAATAGTGTTTTTATTTTTATTTTTATGTGTTATAAGAGAACAATAATGAAATTATAAAAGTGATGTAAGAGTTAATTTTCTTATTTACTAGAGTTAATATAGTTTAATTTGAATTTAGTTTTGTTTTTCTTCCATATTCATGGTGCTTGGTTAGGAGGAAAGTAAGTTACAAATTTTCTTAAAATATTTTCCTACCAAATTTTTTATGAGAAAATTTAAGGAAAACTCATGTTTGATTATATTTTTTATTATACTTTACAAGTTGAATAAGGGCATTTTTGTCTTCACAAAAAAAGAAAACTTAAAATATTCACACTTTTAGTATTAAAAGTATAGAATAGATATAGATATAGATGTAGATGTAGATGTAGATAGATAGATATAGATAGTATAGATATAGATATAGATAATTACTCTAAGAACTCTTTTATGTGCAAAATAAAAAGAAAAAAATCCAATGAGTAAAGTTTGTTTTTGTGAATTAGCTTGAAATAAGCCCATAACTTGAATAGATATGAGTCAATGGTCCTCGACGATATTTGAGTTTGAGTCCATGAACACGAAGCCTCATGAAGTTTAAACTAGAGAAGATCAAAGCTCAGCTCATAAGAAATTTAGATGCTACATGCCGTGCAATGCACAGGTGCATTCTCCTAATGACATGTGTCCTTGTTGTGTACTAAGATTGATAAGGTAGATTTAAAAAAAATGAAATAAAATTAGACACTTGTCTTCGTGAGAACGCATCCGTGCATTACTCGTCGTATAACATCTAAGTTCCCCAACTGACAGGGCCCGATTACCATCCGTAGATTTTACATGTTCTTATAGTTAACCATTCTCTTTAGAATGTAAACTTTTAACTAATATGAATCGTATAAAAAATCATCTAAAACCATTGACAGAAGTGTCATTAACTTAATACAAATTAAAAAAAATTCAGCATCAATTTCTTCATAGATATTCAAGTAACAAACTTCAAATTATGATTATACTTAAAAGGGTAATTAACACTTTTAAGAAACTATTAAACATTTGTTCCATGATGTTTCACCTGATAATCTCACTTGAACATCACTCCAAATCACAAAGTTGGAACAACAATCTAGTACTCAGGTCAACATTAAATTTGTTATCAAACCAATTTGTCATAATTACAATTCTCTAATTACAACTGAAATTAAAATCTAACACTATAAATACATTCTTATTAATGCCTCTTTTCTCAAACCATCTCATATCTGCAGCATTTCTCATATAAACACAATTTCATCCCAAAAATCAAACCAAGTAAAAGAATGATTTCTCATAATCTTTGCTTCTTTGTTATGACCATTTTGTCCCTTTCATTCCAACTAGCTCTATGCAAACATTCAGGCATAACTAGACATTACAAGTTTGATGTAACTTCCCTTTCTTTTTAATTTCCTTATTTTATGGCATATATATTCTGAATTTATTGACATTATTCTTATGAATTCATGAACACAGATCAAAATGAAAAGTGTGACAAGATTGTGCCAAACAAAGAGCATTGTCACAGTAAATGGCCAGTTTCCCGGGCCAACAATAACCGCAAGGGAAGGAGACAGGGTCGTAGTTAAAGTCGTAAACCATGTTCAGTACAATGTTTCGATTCATTGGTAATAAAGCTAGTAGCTACACGTCTTAATTCCTCTTGAAAATTTTACAGTTTTTGTAATGTATACATTATATACAACTTGACAGGCACGGAGTGAGGCAGCTGAGGAGCGGGTGGGCCGATGGACCAGCATATATCACCCAATGCCCAATTCAGACAGGACAGAGTTATGTGTATAATTTCACGATTATTGGCCAACGAGGAACCTTATTTTGGCACGCCCATATTTTGTGGCTTAGAGTTACACTTTACGGACCTATTATCATCCTCCCTAAACGAGGAGTTCTTTACCCGTTCCCACAGCCATACAAAGAAATCCCCATCATTTTTGGTAAATTAAAAAGGCATTGTTCAAATAAAACTGTCTTTCTTCAAACTCATTAATAATGCCCTCTTGAATTTATTTTGTGATTCGATTTGAAGGTGAATGGTGGAAGGCAGATACCGAGACTATTATAAATCAAGCAGTACAAACGGGAGGTGCCCCAAACATTTCCGATGCCTACACTATCAACGGCCTTCCTGGACCATCGTACAATTGTTCAGCCAAAGGTACGTAGTTGGCTCCCAATCCCAAAAACCGAAAAGCATAAACGAATTTTCGTTTCTTTTTTTTTTAATGATCTTGTTTGTGATGCAGATACATTCAAGTTGAAAGTGAAGCCAGGGAAAACATACCTACTAAGATTGATCAACGCTGCACTAAACGACGAGCTTTTTTTCAGCATTGCTAACCACAATCTGACCGTTGTAGAAGCCGATGCTGTGTATACAAAACCGTTTAAAACAAATACAATTCTCATTACTCCTGGACAAACAACGAACGTACTTCTCAAAACTAAAAACCATCACCCAAGCGCGTCCTTCACCATGGCTGCTAGGCCTTACGCCACGGGCCCCGCTACATTCGACAATACCACCACCACTTCAATCTTAGAATACCATCACCCCAACAAAACCAAACAAGTTACCAAACTACCCCTTCTAAGACCGTCACTTCCCAAGTTCAACGACACAACATTCGCCACAAATTTCAGCAAAAAGCTCCGGAGCATGGCCAATTCAAAGTTCCCGGCAAAAATCCCACTTAAAGTCGACAGGCGTTTTTTCTTCACCGTCGGGCTGGGCCTTACCCCGTGCACGAATGTAAACCAAACCTGTCAAGGCCCAAACAACACGATGCTAGCGGCTGCAGTTAACAACGTGTCATTTATAATGCCAAACAGCGCCATGCTACAAGCACACTTCTTCAACCAATCGAAAGGCGTTTACACTACCGATTTTCCAACCAACCCGCCATTTAAATTCAATTACACGGGCAACCCGCCCAACAATAGTATGGTGGTTAGTGGCACAAAAGCGGTGGTGCTACCATTTAATACTAGTGTGGAGCTCGTGATGCAGGATACTAGCATAATTGGCGCGGAAAGCCATCCATTACACCTTCATGGATTCAACTTTTTTGTATTGGGTCAAGGATTCGGAAATTTCAACCCGAATAAAGATCCGGCCAAGTTCAATTTGGTTGACCCGGTTGAAAGGAACACAGTTGGGGTGCCATCTGGCGGATGGGTCGCTATTCGGTTCCTAGCAGATAATCCAGGTACACTTTGTAACATAATAGGTCTTAACTCATAACATATGTTCTGATTATTCAAAATCTGATCTAAATTTTTATCGACAAAATAGGCGTATGGTTCATGCATTGTCACTTGGAAGTACATACAAGTTGGGGGCTGAAAATGGCATGGATTGTGATGGATGGAAAGCTCAAGAATCAAAAACTGCCGCCACCTCCTAAAGATCTCCCCAAATGTTAATCTGGATATCCGGATTGTTACATTTTTTTTTTAATTAGAATTTTCTATTCATTCATTCTTGTTTTTGTTTCGCCAAAAAAAAAAAGGAAGAACCTCTGTTCAGTATGTAGCTTTTAAGCAAAGCATAGTGAATTTTTGGCCTCAATATAATTAACCAACTATATATAATTTGTCATGGGTTTTTTTGCAAGTTAACTCCCTGTGATATGTCTATTTGACAATTTACCTCTTTGTGAAATAAAAATAAGCAATTTAACTCCCTGTGAAATGAATAATGAACAATTTACCTCCTTGTGATATAAAAATAGGCAATTTACCTCCCTGTGAAATGAAATAATGAGCAATTTACCTCCCTGTGATATGAGTAAATGAGCAATTTAAAGGCAAAATACCTCCATGTGATATCCTAAATAGGCAATTTAACTCCCTGTGATAAGAAAAATGGCAAAATGCCTCCCCGTGTTTTTATAAAAGAAGCATATTACCTCCCCTTTTATTTATCACAGGAATTAAATTGCCTATTTAGAATAACACAGGGAGTTAATTTGCTATTCACTCAATTTGTCACACACAACTTCTTTTTGTATTTTTCAATTACTGAATTTATTCCATAGAGCCTCATTTTTTTCTGGTAGTATTGAATTTGAAAAGGTACTTATGTTGCTTTTTCTTTCAACATTCAAAAAAATTAATAATGATTGCTTCACATGTAACTTAGGAAGCTCTGCTGTTGAGAAGAAAGTTTAACAGCAATTTGCCATAAGAAATTTAGATAATAGTGAGTATTGGAAACATAATCAAGTGGCAAAACTGCAAAAAT
This sequence comes from Penstemon eatonii, assembly GCA_038501285.1. Taxonomy (NCBI): domain Eukaryota; kingdom Viridiplantae; phylum Streptophyta; class Magnoliopsida; order Lamiales; family Plantaginaceae; genus Penstemon; species Penstemon eatonii. The sequence goes on from CM076710.1 coordinate 71,541,779, forward strand.
CATTATGGAAAAAAGGAAGCTTGCAGACAGTGTATATATCAAATGGGTTAATACTAATTTAACTTTCAAGTGCAAAACGTTCAATTTATCCTCTTTAATTTGACAAAGAACACTTTATTTCAATGAAGGAGTAATTACGTACCTCTTCCATCGGAAAGTATAACACTCTTCGAAAATTTGACAATTCATAATTTTTTTTTATTTCAAATTAAATATTAGGAAAATGGTGTGAAACTATTATAATATAATTAAACATTATGCATATAATGGGTAAATTGCAATTAACTCTATATTAGATGGTGAAATGTGACAACAATAATTTACTTGGATGCATAGAACCAAAAATATGATTAAATTGGCACAATTAATGGAATGATAATAACCCATTAGATTAGATTAGATCTCCATTTTGTCCTCATATTCATATATATTACCATTTTGTTTTTGTCCTTTACCCATAACTCTTAAAGAATGATGTTTAACCATCACATTTAAATTTGTTGGTGCGTGTAGCATATTTTTATAACTTGATTATTGGCTTTTATTATAAAAGTAAACAATAAATTTATAATATAAACTCGTTTGAAGAAAATATTAGAAAAAACCTAGAAAGATAATAAAGTAGCAAAAAGACAATAATAAAAATTATAAAAATAAGGTGGGAAAAAGTTAAGAGCATGATATAGATATAATAGTATATATTACCAAACGAACCCCAAACCCAATTTAGTAAATAACTTGTCCCACGCCACCGGCCCACCGCACCTTCTACTCCCAAAGTGAAACCCCACCTTCGGCCCCCAACCAGATTCCACCGCCACCGGAGACGCCGTCGTAATCCACCATTACGCCGGTGCCTTCGCCCTTACCAATTTCATTATTCAAAATGAAACGCGTCTGCAAATTCTCATTCCACGTCAGCGTCGTTATAGCCGCCATCACTTACATCTACTTCTCCACCGTATTCGTCTTCATAGACCAGTGGTTGGGACTCGGTTCCTCGCCAGGAATGCTAAACGCTGCTGTTTTCACTCTCTTAGCTGTCATGTGCATCTCCAGCTACCGCACCGCCATTTATACGGACCCTGGTCGGGTCCCATCTTCATTTGTGCCGGATATTGAGGATGCGGAAAACCCGATCCATGAGATCAAGCGCAAGGTTTTATTCTCACTAATTTTTTTAAAGTTAATTTTTTTTTTAGTTGGTACAGCATTACTGTGATACTATTTTTTGGTAATTTTGAACTTAATGCTGTTGTATGCTATTTTTTTAAGTTTAAATTCATTTTCTTGTAATTCTCTTTTATTTGAAGAATACTGTGTCGGGGCATGCCGCATATATCACCAGTTGTTCTATTTAGTGTGTCTTGTGAACTCAATGTGATGGAATAGGTATTCATTATATCAATGGTTTAGTGTCTCCTGATCTGCAAGATTGGGAAATTGGGAAGGAAATTGTTTTTGTTTATTCATCATTGTTGAATATCCAATGGTCGTCAATTGGTTGATGATGCTGCTAGATTTGAATTTCTTTAACATGTAGGAGTTCCCATCAATAAATTTTGCTCCATGAAAAGTGCATCAAATTTTGCATTCTAAAATTAGATCTTGTATAAAATCTTGTTTTCTTTTAGGAAGCATATGGAAGAGATTCAGCTTGTGTGACAGATTTAAATAGAGTAGCACTTGGAAGAATTTCTTGTGATATAGCATTTTTGTTGCGTGTTCTGTTCTCATATGCCGTGATATATGCACGTGGAGGAAGCCCTGTGTGGCTGATGTGTAATGCCTTCTGTTTCATGCTTGTCGTATTAGTTTTAACTTTTTTCTTTTAAGCTGAAATGTGTGGTTGCTGATGCGGGGTCATTAATTAACGTTGTCGTTTGTAGAGACTGTGATCGTCATCATTATAGTAATTTTAGTTAAATACTCTACTGCTAGTCGTCAATTACCATGGAATTTGTTAGCCGCATGCATGAATGTTTCTTTATATTGGCAATGTACATACCTAATAACTCAAAGTTGCATTTCTGAAGGTAATATATTTTCTTAACATATGGAAACCTCTCAAACAAACAGCTTAAAATTAGTACCCATGGGATATTTTTGTTCATTTTTGTTAATGAATGGGGTTGTGGAAGCATAAGTTGTTAAGTATGTGTTTCATAGCCCGTAATCTGGAGAGTAATCTCACGTTTTCTGCAGGGTGGAGATCTAAGGTATTGCCAGAAGTGTTCACACCATAAGCCCCCCCGTGCCCATCATTGCCGTATATGTAATCGATGTGTATTACGAATGGTATGCTTGGTCCATATTATTTATAATTCACATCTTTTTCTCTTATTAATGTGTTAAAAATGTTGCCTCTTGATGTAAGGATCACCACTGCGTTTGGATGAACAATTGTGTGGGCCATGCGAACTATAAGATCTTCTTCGTCTTTGTTGTTCATGCCGTTATTGCAGTCATATACTCCCTGGTATGCATTTCTCGTTTCAACTTTGATTGGTTGCTACTTCCCACAAGTCAATCTACAATGCGTTATGTTATTTCAGGTATTGCTTGTTGGTAGTCTGACTGTAGATTCTCAGAAAGACTCTGAAGACTCATTGAGAATCATATATGTATGTAATTTCTTCTCAAATATTTTTGTTTTGATTTATATAATCTTCTCTGTTTTAGCTCACGGACTATTTTATTTTCCAGATCATTTCAGGGTTATTGTTAATCCCTTTAGGTTTGGCACTGGGTTTTTTCCTAGGATGGCATCTTTATCTTATTGTTCACAACAAGACCACAATCGAGGTTTGAGTATTGTCATTTATCATTATCTTGATTATTGGAGGAATTAGAGATGAATTGATGTTCATTTCCATGTTGCAGTACCATGAAGGTGTGAGAGCTATGTGGCTTGCAGAAAAGGGAGGCCAACTCTATTCACATCCATATGACCTTGGTGTATTTGAGAATTTGACAGCAGTAAGATATCTCTTTGCCTCCTTTCTGTATTTTTTTATACTAAAGTGATTAATGAAGAGAAATCACGTAGAACTATCTATACGAGATAATTATGATGAAAAATGGTTAATATTTCATCAAAACAGTTTTCGTTTTCTTTCTCTAATGTACTTGGTTTATTCAACTGGTACAGATTCTGGGTCCAAATATACTTTGCTGGCTTTGTCCAACAGCGACGCATATTGGTTCTGGCCTTCGTTTTAGAACCAAGTATGATAATCTCATTGGAATATCCACTCCAAAATGAACGTGTTTTCCTCAGTTAAGACAATACCCTCAGCAATCTTTAACTGAATCTATAGGTATTAAAAGGTTAGTGATCATTTACGATTCTGACCTTTCTCTTCTCTTTTTACTCTTCTTTGGAAGAGAGGATAGTAATCGGCATGTTGTAACAACTAACAGTAGACTGGTGGCAGGGTTCTTTAAGCACAAACGCATTAGTGGCAAAGTATATACTATTGTTTTGGTTTTTCCGTGTCCATCTTGCGTCTTAAGATTTGTAGAGGTTGACTAACCTGCATCATCATGTACAAAAAGGATATAGGAACCCCAGTTTACCAGAAACCAGTTAAGAGAGGTGAATTTGTATATTGTACTTTTGTAACTTCCATAATCAATATATGTTTCTATTATACTTACTGCTAGGGTGTTTTGCAGTTCTATTACCTAAATTTTTACTATACCAATTAGTGTGCTTTTAAAATGCTTTAAGACCTAATCGAACTTTTGAATACCATATCACGATAATCGGCTCGATATGGTATGAATTTTCATTTTTTTGTAATGATTTTTCCATCTGATCATGCTCTATTTCTTTTTTGCCTATGGTTTAGTTGCAGCAGGAGTTGATATGTTTAGTTAGACAGTAATACTTTTATTTACTGAAATTTGTATAATAAATATATTTACTGAATTATCTTTATAAGAATTAAAGTAAATAAATCGCTCAAATTATTGAGATTTACATTAAATAAAATTGTGACCATGAGCGAGTAAATAAAACTCAAAAAAAAAAAAAAAAGGGCTAATCAAATGAAAACTCATTTTCTATTTGATATCTTCTTATTCGGCTAAGGAGTTCAATTGTATAAATCAATCGATTTTTTATAGTGAAATGATTAATATATTTGTATTAGTGTTAGTTTTTATATGTCATCTTCGTGTAAATGACTAAATGGTATTCGCCCAAATTTGCTTGCTTTTTTTCTTTTAATATAATGATTAATATATTAATGGTATCTTTTATGAAATGATTAATTTGACGTTATTTTTCTTCTTTTTATATGGTAACGTTAGTTTTATGGTTTGAGATTTCTAAAACCAGAGCCTTATACAAGTACGATTTTTGTCACCAAGACTCCAGTTTTGTGAAAATAAACTGAATATTTGGTGCAATTTTGATACAATTCGACCTCATATGGTTTTAGGAAGTCCATTGGGCTGGATATCTATTCTGATTTCTGAATAGAAGATTGTGCGCTTGTGAGAAGAGAAAAGGATCTGGATTTTTCTATGATTACCTGAAAACCCAGATTAATAGACATTGACAATTGGGCTGGATTTAATGAATTTTAACTTGATATAATCAAATTTGATAGAAGTGAATTGGTACCGAATAAAACATTATGTAAGTTGGAAATATGACATATGGAGTAACCTGTAATTTTGTGTGGAAATATGAGGTTGCAAATGTCACTTTACCAAATATTTGTTAGTCCAAAATAGCTAAATCGCCCATAATTGATTGAGTGGATTATACTTCAATACATCGCAATAATATAATTTGTTTGGTGTTTGGGAGAATAGTAGATGTTTGTGAAATAATTTCGATTTACATAACGTTGATTATTTGAGTTTCGGGTGAGTGGTTGTAACTATGTAAATTATGTTTTTTAAAGAGCCCAAGTTGTAGTTTTTTTTTTTTTTGGTAGTGAAAATGGTAGTAAGTGGGCTACCACTCCGAGCCGGGTCGCTGTTTATGGAAAGCTCTCCCCAAGTTGTAGTTGTAAGACTTTATATTAAATCATGTTTATTATGTGAAATAAGTTGTGTAAGAGATAAATTATTTTATATCAAATTAGGAAAATTCTTGTCCAAGCCTGGCTTGGTCAAACCCATCCAATCATCAAGTAAGTGTATTGCACTTGCTTTGTGATTGGTCACTCTCCTGGAAGTTACATTCAATCCCAAAGCAAGTGTATTACACTTGCCATGTAGTTGCTTTGGGTTCGGCCAAATCCGGTCTGGGTAAGAATTTCCCATCAAATTAAAGTGAAGTTTGTGTAAGTTTTTTAAGAAATAAAAAAAATTACTTTTTGTTTGGATTTTATGAGAGTAGTTTGAAAAAAAAAATGAAAGAGGAAAAATTTTATTTCAAAAAGTAAAAAAAATGTATTTTTAAATCACGATTTTTTTGTTTTTTTTAAAATGCGAGACAAACATGCCCACCAATTTTGGAGCTTGATTTATGAAATCCCATCAAATATCAAATTTTGTTAGAACTAATTCATATTATATTGTACTATAAACTTGTAAAAAGTACAACTTTAATTTCGACCTTGACAAGTAGAACCACATTGCCAACATTGTTAGTACTAATACATATGGTACTACAAATCTTTTCTTTTTGATAATTTATGGTACTACAACTTAATAATATAAAAAATGTACAAGTTTTGCATCTTGATATACATAGACAATCACGTTGCAAGGTATGTTAGTAATAATGCATCTTGTACTATAAATCTTGATACTAATTAAAAGGTTAATATTAGGAATAATTGTTTATACATTTACATTAATTGGGACTTCCGCGTTAGAAATGTTTTATCGGCTACCTACCCTTAATTATAAAACAACTTGTAAAATTGATATTTATATGTTGGTCCATTGATTTTAGTATATATAGTTTGGCTTATATGTGACCATCACTAGGTATAATTAGTATCTCATAATTAACATAAATGTGGTTGACTATTAATGTAAGCTTTTATTATGAGAAAATCATGTAATTAGATACATAAACAAAGTATTTTGGCTTACATGCGCTTTACATCTAGTTTTACTTAGACCAATGAGAAGAAAAAGACCATGTAGTGGTCCTAGTTCACAACCACATGGCCAAAGATATTATAGTAATGCATATTGTACTACAAATAAAATTTGATATGAGGAAGTACAAGTGTTGGATCTTTATATGTTTTACAAATCTCATACTAGTTTAATTAGTACGTTAATTAAATGCATATTAGCTGATCATACTTAACAATGGTAACCGGGTAATTAAGAATATTAACTACGTTTGTGTCATGTTCTATGAACTACATAGTGCATATATAAAGAAGGGCTAGTAACTGTACTAGTGCACATATACATCGAATTAATGCTCTTCATAGTGGAAGAGATTAGACTGCACAATATGACGAAGACGAATTCGAATTCCTACTTAATGTATCGGATGTTCCTCGAAAGGAATTAAATCATATCTTAGTTGTATTTTATTTATAGACAAATAGAATTTCATCTTAATAACGAATTGTATACTTGTAAAACATACAAAACACTCGCAATTTTCATAATTTTTTTTTTCAAAAGGGTGGTGTCATTCTTTGATCCCTGAGTTGTGGCAGTCTCTCAAAAGTTCATTTTCTTGGTATGGTTTTTTTCCAAAAATTTCAAACTTCTCTGATAACATTTGTAAATTCAATGAACATGTTGAAATAAAAACTTCATTATAAATTATAATCTTGCATTTTAAATTTTTAATGACACAAAAATAGAAATGTTTTTCTTAAAAAAAATAAAAAAAATTGAAACGTTTCTATCATATTGCCGAAGACACATTAAATAACTAATTTTTGATCCATCTCCTTTTGGTCAATCTCTCATTTTAAAAATATAAATGATTTAAATAATTACATGGATAAAAGAAAGAGACATTCTTAAAAAAAAAAAAAAATGGGAAAGAAGGGGCCACCGGTACACGAGTCTCTTGGGGATGGGTCTAACCCTCGTGACCACAAATGGTTCTTGCCGTCATAGCCATGTGATCTAAATTTGCTACTTTCGCATTTTGGAGAGTAGTGTTCACGCACAAAATAATACTTGTAGCAAAAATCTAATTATCTAAAATACAAACGAGACTAGAAGGAATGTAAAAATAAAAATTGTCCCAATTGATCAAACTTAAAACTAAGCATTATTTGTGAGTTAATGGTTGAATGGATTGACTTCTTGGAAAAGATTATAGTTTTATCATGGAGTTTGATTTAAATTTGAGAGAGCACAAATGTCGAGTTGGACAAAAATATTTACAAAGTCGCAGTAACTCATACAGTTTATATCCTTAGCCTTAAGATTTATATCTTGTAGTATTCCATAACAAAAACAATGATTTTTTGGTAAATTAATCTCATGTGGTATGTTTAATGGGTAATTTATCCCCCTTGATATAAAAATATGTTTATTACCCCCTTGTAATATATAATAATAAGTGATTTATCTCTTTTCCTATCGAGGTATTGCACAGACATTCTATAATGCGACCGATACTTCATTTTGTAGGGGTGTTCAACGAAACCGCTAGACCGCCCCAACCGATCAACTCAATCCAAACCGACCGCAATTTTACGGGTTGAATGTTTGATGGGTTGATCTTGGGCATCATGAAAAAAAGACCGCAATTTTCGATCGGGTTTGGTTTTATACTTTTTTAGACCGCAAAACCGCATTCGACCGCACTTCATATAAATAATGATGTATATATGTTTTATTTTATTTTATTATTTAATTTAGTCCTAAATTTAAGAAAATGAGAAATATAATATAAGTATATACTTTAACAAATTAGTCGTGTTCCACAATCAAAACCCCAATTATATTAGATAAACCCTACAATCTTACGTATATCTTCAATTTTAAGTGCCAAAAAGATAAAAAAAAAAAAAAAAAATCCAAAACTAGAACAAATTAGTTAAAAAATATTCTGCGAAAAACAAAAAGTAAAGCGAAAAAAAATATCAATCAAACTTTTCATTTGCCATTAATTAACCACCAACACCAAGTTCGAATATAAAGATATTCTTCTCTTTTGTTTATTCTTTGGGAACAATTTGATTTTTATGTAATGAAAACTTGTTAATTTAGTGTTCGGGTTTGTTAGCTTTCATTAAATTATGTATTCATTGAAAATTATATTTTAATTGATATTTTACATTATAGCCATTATATTTTCTATGAAAGTTTACTAAATTTATTAATAAAAACAAAAAATTATAATTAATTAGTACATTTTATATTTAACTCATCAAATAATAAAAATACAAGAAAGTTGATAATTGAGACCGCAAAACCCGCCCCAACCCAAATGAACCGCATAGTGCAATCTCAAGACTTGTTGGGTTGAGTTTGGACTAGAGATTTCAAAACCCGCAAATATTGGGTTGGGTTTGGGCAAGTACAAAATCGCACTAGACCGCACCGCGAACACCCTATATGAAAAATGATGGAATTAACCTTATATGATAAAATGCTCGCTTCATTATACTCCTTTGTGATATTTATAAATGAGCATTTTACTCCTTGTGATAATACCTAATTGACAATTTACCGCTTGTGAAATTATAAAATCCAAAAGGGTTTAAAAAAAACGAGCATTTTGCTTTTTAAAAGGGAGCTGAGAGGATATCTGTAAAAAAAAAAAACCAAAGGGCCTATTTGGATGTGTTTCGGCTCGATTTCACGGGTCTCGGTTTAAAAAAAATTGGTTTGGGTGGTTTCCATGAAACCTTTGAGACTTCATTTGGATGAGTTTTGGCTCTTGGATTTTGTGGTTTGCATAAGTTGAAACTCCACTTGAATTGGGTTTAGATACTGGGGTTTAGAGAAAAAAAATAGGTGGTAGGTGTCAAATCAATGTCTTTTTTAGTGAGATTTGAAGGAAAAAGTAGTTAGTAGGTGTCAAATCAATGTTTTATAGGTTTTAAAAATTTGAGTGTGAGTTCGTTTTCGATGATTTTATGAATTTGACGAAAACTCATTTAAAATATTTTGGCTCGGTCTCACAAAACCCGCGAGATCGGATCAAAACTCATTCACATACACCCAAAGGTAATTTGTTAATAAATAATAAAGAGAAGAACATCAAACAAACTCAAACAACAGGCGCGTGGATTCTCAGAAACAAAAAGAAACACAAAAATGGTCTGCCAGTTGCAGGATTAGAAGGAGAGATTTATTCTTGGGATAGGGATAAATAAAACAGAAGGACCATAACTCTAAGCTGTGAAATTCATATGGCTCCATCAACTACCCTCCATTCCCCTTTGTCCGGATTCTATCTTTACATTAATCCATTTATAAATATCAACACTGTTAGAATCATTAATGCTCTCCCCCTTTACTCAAATAAAAGCAGAGCAAAATTCCCTTTTCATTTATTTAGATAATAATGGAGGAAACTTTGAGCAGCCCAGCTGAAATAAACAGGTATTTTTATTTTTCTATTCTTCATTGTTTTGAAATGTTTCTTGATTTGATGTTTTTTTCATCTGCTCATCAGGGCCTTAGACAAAGATCTGTTCTTTCTTGATGTGTTATATGCATTTAACTATTTATTATCATGGAATTGAACAAATACAGAATTTGTTATTGATTTTAGCCCATTAAGCACACATAAATCTTACTACTCCTATTATATATGTATGGTACATATGGGTAAATGGTTTATGAATTGTAAATAAATAACTTGTTTCATGTTCTTCTGATTTGTGACTATTTTTGAGGAAACTAATGATCCCTGAGCATGTTATTTAGTACCAATTTTAACAATGTTTACTTGAACAGAAAAAGAAAGTTAACCGAACTGCTCGAAAGTCCTCTGCCGAAGCACGTGCGTTGGGAACAAAGATTTGAACACGATTATTCATCTGATTCAAGTTTAAAGAAGATGGATTGTAACATATTTGCAAAGAGAAGTGAATCAGATCCAGAATCTGCAAAAGATAGCAATAGTTTTCACTGTGATGACGATTCTGCAATGTCTGAATCTGATGAGCCTTGTACTTCATCTTCTAGTTGGATCGGCACATATTCCGGAATGGATCTTTATTCTTTAACAACATTAAATTCTTGTAAATCAGAGTCCAAATCCATCAATGCAGAACATGATTGTCTTTATAATGATTATGGGCTGATTTCGTCACTTAATTACGAGGAGGAGTTTCTTGAATCTGGAATTCATTCAGAGTACGGGATCGATAGCATTGAGTGTCGTAGGGATAAGGAACTTGATTATTTGATTAGTTCGAATGAGGTGGCTCCGAGTAATTTTGTTCTTTCATCTGGAAGATGGTCTGTTAATCAAGGTATGACATTAAATTTTGTAGTTATATTCGTTATTTGATGTCAGTATTGAGACAATATTAAAACCTTATGATTGAGTTCTTTTTTATGCAGATACTCAAGAGGATGCAAACAAGAAACTAACAATTGATAAGGAGTTTGAACAGTACTTTTCTAAGCTTATGTTGTAATAAAGAACTTGTTCAATGAATATATGTTGTCTTTTCATTTCTAATGCCTAGCTTGAGAGCAAAGCTTTGAAGTTTCTCGCTGCTGTTTTTTTCTTTTCCCGGTTCTGTGTATTATACTTTTATGTTTTGCGACTCTGAACTTGATGCTTATCAAATAGAGTTCTGTAATGTCCTCGATGTTTTATCATCCGCTTTCTTCCCATTTTATTTTTGGTGGATGGTCAAGAAATGAAGTTATCTGACTGTTAAGACTTATTTCTGTTGTGTGTCGAATTTCGTTATTCCCTTTGTAATCCTTTCCGAGACTTGTCATCTAATGCCTCTTGGCTGTTTCTATATATATGCGCAAGCTTTGCAGAGTTTTACGTGCATTGGCAAAGACAAAAATGTAAGACGACATGGCTTATTCATTTTAACGTTTGATGTTATTAACTGGTTTTACTGTCTTTACTTTTTTAACTATTTTTTTCTGGATTTGCAGATGGTGAATTTTTGTTGAGTTTTCTACTGTTCCATTAATCATGGGCTCAAATCTATTTCCAGGTATTTTACTCTATTTCTTTCATGTGAATGTATTCTTTCAATTCATTTGTTAAAGCTACTTCACTATAAATGTACGAGGTTAAGTATAATCGATTTCCTCTAGGAAAGTGTTGGTATATACTAAGATGTTATTAACACTAAAATATGAGAGTATGTGCGAGTATGAAACGCAAGTTCTTTTTTGGAGTATATTTTAATGCATAGGTGAAGAATATTTACCCTCTGCCTCTCTCATTTTATGATGTGATAATACATTGTGTACAACTTAGAAATTGACATTGTTCTTTTACTGTATGTTTATCTACATTGTCTTGTGCTAATAAGGCAGATTAAATATCTTTAGCGGTAAATATTGTCCAAAATTATGTTGAGTCTTGGATTAGAGTCGAACTCGAATAGGTTGTTATGAGTTCCCAAATAGTACATGTTTCAGCATTCGTAAACATCGAAGCTAGGTCCCCATTTTTAACAAAACAGCTTATATGATATAATCTTATTGAATAATACTATGAAACATGCATCGGTCTTTTCTCTTTTAACCAAGAGAAAATATGATTTACAATTGAGAATGTTTTCCGTCATAGAGCAAAACTTAGAAAAGAATAAATAAGCAATACAGTAAGAAACAAAATTCAAAAATTGTGAACTTCATGCAATTTCATTCAACCATTCTTTTCAACACTTCGGAAGATCAGATGGCGGTGGTGGTAATTTTTGACTCGTTAGGGGTCCATCCATGACAATCCACGCCATCCTCAACCCCCAGCTCATATGTACCTCAAAATGACAGTGCATAAACCATACTCCTGTTCACATTATAAACCATAAATTAATGTTAAAATAATTAGAAATAAATTGATGTGCTAAACTTGAAAAGCTTTTTGAGTTAGTGATTTATTATGCGTGTGTAGACGCACCTGGATTATCTGCTAAAAATCGAATGGCTACCCAGCCGCCAGCTGGAACACCTATAGTATTCCTCTCAACCGGGTCCACCAGATTAAAATTTGCCGGGTCATTATTTGGATCATAATTTCCAAATCCTTGACCAACAACAAAGAAATTATAACCGTGAAGGTGGAGAGGATGACTCTCTGCCCCTAAAATGCTCGTATCCTGCAGCACTAGTTCCACACTAGTATTGAACGGCAGAACAACGAGGTGAGTTCCATTACTCACTAGAGTATTATTCGGTGGAGTTCCTGTGTAATTAAATGGATTTGGTGGATTTGACGGAAAATCAGTGGTATAAACTCCATTAGAGTTTTTAAAGAAGTAGGCTTGTAGTAAAGCTGTAGTCGGAAGGGCAAAAGAGACATTATTCACCGCAGCTGCAAATTTCGTGCCATTTGGTCCTTGACATGTCGCATTTTGCGGGCAAGGGCTTGTCCCGAGTCCGACAGTGAAGTAAAATTGTTTATCGACTGTTTGTGGAACATTTGCCATATACTTAGGGTTATTTAAGCTTCGGAACTTCTTTGTGAAATTGAAAACAAACCCAGTGGCATTTATTGGTGGTAAATTAGGCCTCAAAACTTTCTTTTTCGTGTTTGATATGTGATTTGAAGGGTGTTCATATTCGAGAAAACCGGCAACGGTCGAATTGTCGAAAGTGCCCTGGCCAGTAAAATACGGCCTTGCAGCCATGAGGAAGGTCGCGTTTGGGTAGTGAGATTTGGTTTTAAGTAGCACGTTCGTGGTTTGGCCTGGGGTTATGAGTACCACACGAGTAACAAAAGGTTTTACATATACGGCATCAGCCTCAACAATAGTGAGACTATGGTTGGCTATACTGAAAAATAGCTCATCGTTCATGGCAGCGTTTATTAAACGAAGCATGTATGTCTTCCCTGGTTTCACCTTCAGTTTGAATGTATCTGAAGAATTACCTTTAGAGGAACAGTTGTACAAGGGACCTGGAAAACCGTTTATAGTATATGCGTCTGAAACATTTGGACCGTTTCCTGTTTGAAGAGCCTGATTAATCACGGCCTCGGGGTCGACATTCCACCACTCCCCTATATGTCGATAAACGAGATAGTATCAGAAGAGCAAAGTGGAAAGTTTAATTGTAGAAAATTTAGAGTTAATAGCAATTTACCCTTGATATGCATCAAGTTCAATATACCCCTGTGATTTGAAAAAGAACCCCAATTTTATAAAAGTTTCACACTGCCTCCCTGACATTTTTAAACTTGAAACAAATACGAATTGACAAACTACCCTCTTATATATTAAACATTGACTCAGTCAACTTATAAATGTGGCACTGTACCCCCTGTGTTATTATGAATGTGGCACTTTACTCCCCCTTATATTATGATAAAGTGACATTTTACCCCCTGTGTTATGATATGTGTGGCAATTTGTCCCTATGTTTATGATAAATGTGGTACTTTATCCCGGTGTTATGATAATTTGATACTTTACCTCTCTAAGGGTGTTTTTGTCTTTTTACCAACACTCTTCATGTCACTCTCAGTTTGGGCGAGTGTGTTACTCTCCATTGTAAGGACGTAAATTACTCCGTTGTAATTTTCACGAGAGGTTAAAGTGTTCTTTTTCAAATCACAGGGGGTAAATCATATTGGGTAAATGCCTATTAATCCTGAAACTTAACGATATTTACCGAATATAATTGGAACTTCCTTGTATGGTTTTTTGAAGGGATAAGATTCGTTTCGTCTCGGAAGGATTATTATTGGACCGTAGAGTGTTGCTCGGAGCCATGAAATGTGAGCATGATAGAACAGAGTGCCTCTCTGCCCTGTGATGGTGAAGTTATACGTGTAAGTTTGTCCTGTCTGAATCGGACATTGTGTTATATAAGCTGGCCCGTCAGCCCATCCGGTTCTCAGTTGCCGTATTCCATGCCTACATCATTGTGAGTTATCTATTAATCTCTCAAATCATTAGTATTATTTTTTCAAAAAAAAAAAATCATTAGTATTATTACACGTGCTAAATGTAAAAATGCCCCTATGCTTTGTCTTATTGGCAAAAACCCCCTATGCTATTTTTATTAGCAAAAAAACTCGGCGTTCTTCTTTTATCAGCAAAAAAACCCCATTTGAAATTCCATCGTAAATCAATTGGGATTATTGTCAATTGTATAGGAGAAAAGGGGTGTTTTTGCATTTTTTTGACAGGTTTTAAATTGTCATTTTTCCATGAAAAATATGTAGGAGAGGAGGTTTTGCTAATAAAAGAATAGCACAAGGGGGTTTTGGTAATAAATATAACACTTTTTTTTTTTACTAATTAGGCAAAGCATTGGGGGTATTTTTGCATTTCACTCTTATTACGCACTATATAATACGTAGTTCATGCATGATAATTGATTGTGTTTCGTACCAGTGAATACTGACGTTATTTGTCACGCGATTGACCACTCTAACTAGTACTTGATCGCCTTCCCGTGCAACAAGTCGAGGGCCAGGGAACTTACCATTAACACTAATAATGCTCTTCGTGTTGCATAATCGAGTCACATTTTGTTGCACAATCTAGCAATCAAATATAAACCATATTTTCATCAATATAGTACTAGAACGAACGAACGAACGAGTGTGCATACATTAATTTAACGTACATTGAACGTGTAGTGTCGGGTCTTGCAGAATGCTAACTGAGGCAGCAGCGATGAAACGAGAACGATAAACAGGGAGAGACGAGCGGACTCCATTGTTAATCGATCTTCGATGTGTACGAATGGTTTGTTGGGGGGTGTATATATATTTAAGGAGTATGATTAGGTGATTAGAGTGTTGTCATGTGATGTAGAATGTTTATGTAGTTTCATTTTCCTGTTGAGTTGTTCAACTTGTTTGCTCCGCTTTGCTGTTGGTCAAGTTTAATTTTAGAGTGCTGATTAAGTAATAATAATACAACATCAATGTGTAATTACAAAGTTAAACCCTCTTGTTAAGCTAATCAACCACAAAAAGATTATATAATACCCATTAACTGTGAGCCGTCCAAATTCAATCTCTCGAACCCATGTTTCAACGCACTCCACCAAACGGGGGATTGAACCAGATTAACTTAATCAATCCGAGTTAATACCTCTTAATTAGCCTTAGCAAACAGCCTTTTGGTATTGAGCAATTATTATAAACGTTGATTTTAGAAAAATAGAATATTTATCTTTTGGAATCCCGACATGAAGTCGTGAATGTTATGTTAAACATTTCCAACATATGCATGTGCTACCATTTCCCTGAAAAGGAAACAACAACAGTTCCATATTTTGTTCTATTTATTTCGTGCTATTTTATTTTTCTAGAAAATATGAATGCTGAATTTGCATCTTATTCTCATTTCATTTATTTGTCCTAAAATTACTTATCCCGAAATTTCTTAATGCGACAAACATATTATTTTTCTAAAAATGAAATGCAATATATCGTTGGAGGCCTTGAGGAGAAATTATTTAATGTAACCGGTGTAACACGGCATCAAGTACACGTAGTGCAACCCACCAATACATTTGGGACATGTGGAGTGATAATCTACATCATTTATGTAGTGCAATGTGAACACAATTTTTTGAAACACTATTTTTTTGAAACATGGCCAGACTATGGGATGATATGGATTATCGCTCCACATGTCCCAAGAGTATTGGTGAGCTGCACCACGTGTACTTGATGACGTGGTGCAGCGGTTACACTAAATAATATCTCGGCCTTGAGGCCCTACTTAATACGTTTGCTCCTCTTTCATTTTTGGGATATCCAAAGTAATACTTCAATTTCAAATATGAAAGTATTTTTTTTTAAATTTCACATAAAACATTAATTTGACACCACTAATTATCTATCACTACTTTTGATGGAATAAATTAAAAATGCATAAAGATTTCACATTTTCAACTCTTGCCTAAAATTACGTGTCAAAACTCAAGGGAGAAAATAAAAAGGGAAAGGGAGTAGCAAAAAGATGATACCCCAATATTAAGGGCCTGATTGTTTGGCTTTTTTAAAATTTATTTCGTATTTTGGGAAAAGCAAAATAAACAACAAATTTCTTAAATTTATCATCTCTCAATTTTCTCAAATTACTCTCTCAAAATTCAAACAAACAACAAATTTTTATCTCTAAAACAAATATATATATACAAATTGTAATTTGATGTGACATAAAGTAACCACCCCTTTCTCCAACTTATCTCACGTAAAAAAGAATAGGATATTATTCCCAGCCTTGGAAATTTACTCTAAGTCTTTCACTCGAAATTCTATATCAAACTGTGTTTGGTCGAGCTCAAAGTATTAAAATACTCAATATAAATAGCAAATACGTCTTTCACGTGCAATGTTATTTTCTCTTGGACTCCAATTTAAGATTAGACTGTGCCCACCTCAACTATTCTAACTTCCTATTTAAGAGTAGAAGATATTGACGAATAGAATTTTCTACGTTAGTCATGAAGTTATATTATTAATTAGTCCATCACTCTCCCGAACTATATATTTCAACAAATGTTAGCTTCATATCTTTTCCTGTGACACAGAAGATTTTGTTGCTAATTCGAGAACAGGATATGGATTTCGGAAAAAGTAATATCAAATTTATTGACTAAAATACATTATTTGCGTTTATTCAAATTAAATTGTTCTCTCGATAATTCTTTCTTTTCACTTGAAAATGAAGAAAACACATTATCGGGACATTAACAATGACTTGGGGTCAAGACTCAAAACCTTGCACTATAAGCTTAAGACTGATATATCAAGGCCTCGTTAATTAATTAATATTGTTTAAATTCGATCTTATCCACTCTAGATATGTACAAAGGTAGATTGATAATCCAATCCAGTTCCACCCTTCATATGTACATTGCTGGCCCAGACATAATTCATATCCAGGCAAAATGATTTTCATAAACTTACGAATGACAAGAATTATAAAAAAGTTGTAACTATTGACATTTAGCGACACCCCATAAGTGACAATCAAATAGTGTCACTAAATCATAGTGACACATCACTAGGTTGTCACTAAAATGGCATCGCTAATTGTCAATAGTCAGAACTTAAAAATATATTTTGTCACTATTGCACTTGTGACCATTATTATTATGACAAACTTAATATTTTTATGATAAATGTATTGTTTGGTTGTCGAAAAAGTGAAGGAAAGTCAATTTTTTTTAACCCACATAATTGGATAGCAGGAAATGAAGTTTTTTTTTTTTTTTTTCAACTTTCTTGTAGGAAAACTTTGTGAAGAAAAAATTTCCCCACCAATTTGATGGGAAAATTTTACGGTAAATTGCAAAACACCCCTTGTACTTTATTTAACTATCGAAATTTCTCATTTGTAATTTTTTCTCACCGAAATCCCCTTTGTGCTTATTTATTATTAGCAAAAAAATACCTTAAATATACCCCTACAAAATGACGCAAAAGCACACTTTTTGCCTAAAAAAATTATCAATAACCCCCTGTTAACTTTGAAAATTGATATAAATTTGGTGACAAAAAAATATAAAATAGTGTCAAATTAAATTGTAATAAAGTTAATATAATGAAAACATGATTATTCATACAATATTTTATCAACAAAGAAAATGTAATTCATAATCAAACAAAAATATTTATCAAAAATATTATGTTCCTAAACTTTCTTAACAGTCAAATAATTGTAAGAAAATAGTTTTCCTCACAACCAAGTATGTAGAGGAAAATGATTTTCTTTTCTTTTTCCTTTTTCTTTCTTTTTCCTTTTCCAACAATTTTCCCTCGCTTTCCAAATAATCAAACAAGCTATAAATATATACAAATAATGACAACTTCCACATTATCACTTAATTCTTTGTCACTTAAACTCAATTTTCTTGTAGTGAGGGACGCAAGAATTTATGAATTACAGTGGGAGAAACTAGATATTATACTTATCACATGGAATAAATCGGAATTAACCTATAAGTATATTACTAATTTCTTAGTAAAGGCACTTTTCGTTTGTAATTAAATTAAATAATTTGACACCATTAATTAATTATTTAAAAACTTGTGACCATTTGTGTCGCGTATGATCAATACCCTCTATTTTTCTTGGCATTACATATCATCAAAAGCATCTTTTTAGAGAACATTCAATATCTATCATGAAATCATATCATAACTGCACAAACAAAGAATATTCAATATTAAATCATAACCAAATACTAGTAATTATAGAAAAATTTACACTAGTGGGAGATGAATTCAAGACATATTAGTGTTTGAGCTTAAGTTTGTCAGTGATTACCACTAAACTACGACCTCATTGACATCATAAAAAAGATTAAATTATGGGAAAAAATTCATCATTCGAAAGATTTAAGTCTATGTAAGTGACTAGATCTCCCTTACTCATGCACACAAAAGTATCAAAAATGCTCTTTTCATAATTATTTTAATTAATGTCATTGATTTTTTTATTTTGGTGCGCTTTACCTTATTGTGTAAATAGAAATGGTAAAATTAGAATACATTGAAAAACCAAATATGACAAATAATTTAAAACATGAAAATTTTACATGTTGTTAAATATGTTTAAAACAATCTGTGTATATAAAATATTATAGAATATTTTATATTTCTAAGTACTATAGTAAATTATAAAATATTATAAAATACTTTATATTATAAAACTATAGTAAATTATTCCAACAGAATAATTATTTATAATTAACTCTAATTATAAATCTTAGTATAGTTTATTCTCGCAGAACAAACAAGATCAGAATTTAATAACAGTGTACTTACTGAAATAATTTTGAACCGTAAAATCGACCGAGGCTTGAAAATGCAACATCCTTAAGACAATATTTCTGGGCTGTCAAAGGTGCAACAGTTCGTCCCAGTGGTCTCCCAAGATACAGCGGTCGGATACTTGTTTCTTTGCACTAAGAACAAGTCCACAGCGAACTTTAACAAATAAAATATTTGAGTACTTGAGAAGAGAAGAAGAAGAGAAGAATATAGAGAGAGGAGGATAGGATTCTGCTTTAGATTGCAAGAAAACGGGATGAGAGAATTGGCCAGATTCTCCTCCTATTTATAGCAGCAGAAGAGGTATTTCGCGGATCTTTTCAGAGACGGGTCAACTACGCGGATCTTGTTCGGGTCAACCGAATCTGATTTTTATATGGATTTAGAAATTGGGCCTATTAATTATGGGCTAAAAAAAATTAATTAAGTTTTGTCCAAAAAGAATAATGTTATGTTGAGGCCCAAGCCCAATCTCAATCCGGACGGTCGGACGGCGGCGGCGGCGCGCGTGTGGGAAACCATTGTCATCCACGTCTTCTCCCCTCATAAAACTTGGTACCCCCAAGGGGCCCTCCCCTTATACAATTTTTTGCATTATAAATGACAAAAGATTTCTCAATTTCCTCCATGTGGGATGAAGGCATTTTTCCTTCTCTAAGTTTCATTCATTTCTTATTTTATGGGCTTAATTCCAATTGGGCTCAATCCAATTGGATTAATACCCATAAAAACCCAACATTACATATATGTTAATTAATTTAATACGAATGGAGTAACAAATATGTCTTGACAATATAAACAAATAACCTTACCCAATTAGAAATAATTTTTCGAACCAAAATTGTAAGGTAGTTTTGTGTTATGCAATTCTGGTTAGTTGAGTAGATGAGCAATCATAAAAAGGTTCAAATCACGAGATGATCTGATTTTGTACACTTCGAATCTTCCAGAAAGTAATGGATTTTCAATTTTACCCCTTAACGTGTCTATAAATATCCTTCCTCGTCCAAAGCCTGTTTGTTTGGTGTTTGGGAGAGTAGTAGAGATTTGTGAAATAATCTCGATTTGCGTAATGTTATTTGTTTGAGTTTTGAGAGAGTAGTTTGAGAAATGAAGTGGGTATATGTTTTTTTGGAAGAGTTAGGTTGTAGGTGTAAGATGTGTAAGACTTTATGTCAAATCATGTTTGTTGTTGTGTAAGAGATAGATTACTTTATGTCAAATCATAATAGAGTTTATATAGGTTTTGTTTAGAAATAAGAAAATTGTTCTTTGTTTGAATTTTGAGAGAGTAATTTAAGAAAATTGAGAGATGCAAAATTTATTTTTAAAAAATAAAAAACATCTTTGTTTGGCGTTTCCCAAACACGAATTTTTTTTGGGAAACGCCAAACAAACAGGCCCAATAATATTACAAACAAACAATCCTTAAATATCAAAGGAAAAGAGAATCTCTCGAAAACAAAAATGATTTCCATAAACAGAGTTTGGATGATTTATTGAGTATTTTGATATTTTACATATATATTATTAATTTTTAGTTTATTGAGTCGAGCTTGATTCGAACTACAAAAGTTATCAAATAAAAATGATAATCAAACTTATTTGATTAGTGTGACGAATCGAAATCAAACGATTTTTTATCAAACGAGCTCAAATCGAGTATCAATTAGCTTGATTTAATTTTCAGATTCTCAGTTATATTAAATCATTTATTAATTATATCCATGGAACAAGAGGAGATTTCCCCAAAAAAGAATGCATACTCCAATTTAAAAGGTACTACCATGATTGAGAACAAAAAAACAGTCGTTAATGATGTCCAGTCTAGGTGGTTGTTTATTTTCGGCTAACAGTTCCCTGACTAAAAAGGATGTTTGATATAGAGGGTGACCTATATGTTTGCAATAGCTGAAAAGCAGTTGCTTTTGCTTAAAGTAATTAAAAAGTACTTTTAGAAAAAAGCATGAGGTGTTTACAAAATAAGGTAAAAAGTAGCTTAAAGCAATTATGTAGGTGTTTGCAATTTCTGAAAAGCAGAATATAGTAAATCTTTTGTTTTATATGAAGTTTATTATAAGTCTTATTTTACCCTTAACTTGGCATGTTCTTACATAAATTTTGTTACAAGTCCTATTTTACTCTATACTTGGGATGTTCATAAATTAACTTTGTTTAATTTGTGAAAACGTCTTTTTGTAAGACACACGTCTTTTAACAACTAAGATCAAAACAAACAATGGTATAGTTATATATGTAAACCATTGGCTAAACTTTATCAAATTAAAGGATCAAACAAAATTATTATAAATTATTAAGTAAGTTTATATTTAATTATAATGAATCAAACAAAATCACCTAAATATTAACTAAGTTTTTGTCAAATAAATATGAAGAAATCAAGGTTATTTAAAACATTAATTAAGTTTAAATCAAATCAGAATGAATACTTTAGTAAAATAGAAACAAATCAAACTAGCAATAACATATTAGTGAAATCAAAGCAAACAAACAAAAAATAAATAAATAAACAAGTTGAGCATAAAAGACTAACTAATTTCAAATTACCACTATAGAAAAACCTATAATTAGCGAAAACTTATAGTTATTTCCCGCAAGAATATAAATAAAATCGTGAAAAATAAAAATAAATAGCATCAATTACAAATAATAGAGAATGAGGGTATTGTTGAAATTAAGAGAAAATATTAAGGATATAAATGTCACAAAATTGCTTCTATTTTATTACAAGAATGCCATCAGCCCCAAAAGCAGGTCATGACATGCTTTTTCAAAAACAGTTTCTAACTGTTTTTTTATTAAGAAGCAAAAGCAGAGTTTGCAAACACTGAAAAATTGCTTTTCGAGAAAAAAAGCTAAAAAACTTTCTTAAAGCATTTGCAAAACACCACCATAGAGGATGTTAAGCACATTGGACATTTTAGAGTCAGGCTTTTAATTATATTCGTAAGTAATTTTCTCTGACAATTCTAGTCTTACTTTGATGGGGAAATGCAAGATACTCCCATGTGTTATGTTAAACTGTAAGAAATTATTTTGTAAAATTTTTATTGCGCAAAATTTCCTTGTGTTTTCAAAAGCCCTACAAACACCCAATTTGTAAAAAATAGGTCGTTTGGGATAGACATATTTCAATAAACTATTTTTAAAATACTTCAAGTTGATCTTTACAACTTCATGTGAAATATTTTTAAAATGGTTCTTTGAAATATGTTGATCTTAAATGACCTTTTTTAAAAAATTGGGTGTTTTTTGCAGGGTTTTTGGAATCACAAGGAAGTTTGACACAATAAAAATTTCACAAGATAATTTTTTGTTGGTTTAACATAATACAGAAGAGTATTTTGCATTTACCTCTACTTTGATTCAAAACTCGTAATTACAAATCATATCACGTACGAGTCACGTGATCCTAATGTCTATAACATTGAACGAAGTGGAAATTTGACTCTTTAGTGGACTAAAATGCAAACGATCTAGTTACGGGAAATTTTTTGCAATTTTTTTCTTATTTTGTATTAATTAATTCTCGGATACATGAAATATTGCTAGAGCATAAAGAGACATAGTGTTGACATAGTGTCAATAACCAAAAATTATTTTTTTATGCCATAATATTTTTTTTCTTCTATTGCTGCTGTTTATTTAATTAGTTATGCTATTTGTACTGTAAAAGTTCACTCAATTTCTCTTTCATGCCACTTTAAAGAAGTCATTTAAAAGTTTCGCATTCATTATTAACTTTTAAGTTCGAATAATGAAGGCATGAATTTTAATCTTTTCAGTGCTAAATCATTATTTGGTTGTTTGTTTTGCGAAAACTGTAAAACTGGATTTGTATTGAATTACGATAATTGTTTAAAGGTAATCAAAATGCATTGCACATGGATAGAGTAGTTATCAGTTTAATTTCATCTTTGCTACATTATGCTATTTCCAACAGAACTCTTAATTAAGTTTATTTCAAATTCTTAGATATTCATAATATTTTCTATTTTTCGAGAATGTGTCAACTCCTTGTCGCTCTACGTTAAGCTTTAATCTCTTGAAAAGAAAGGAGTTCCTTCACCCGTTGCTTCTCCAAAATAACCGCTTGATAGTTCTTTGGTGCGATGGCGCCACCGTCCTTGGCGGAGATTCTCAACCTGTATTTCACTCCGAAAACCAATGGGCTCTCTCCGAATTGGATCTCTCCTTTACAACTGTTAAATGACGCCTTAGCCTCTTTATATGCTCCGCTACCAAAAACTTTGCAATTTCCACCACATGAGGGTTGTTTGGGTTCTGCAGTGGCAACCAAGGTCCGTGGGTAATCCCTTTTACGCTATCAATATTGCGTTATCCAAAATTGATACAAGTACAAAGACTAGAAGAGAATAAGCTTTAAATATTACCGTCATTTAATAATATCTTACTATCTCAATATTCTATTGAAAACATTATTGAAATCGAATTTCAAATTTTCATCAAAACTTTCAAACCACTTTTAAGACCATATCGAGACAGAACTCAGTCAAATTACTTCCACATTCAACCACATCTCTGATCCGAATGATTAATACAATTCACATCTTCTTTAGAAAAATATAAAATATTCGATACCAATTATGCCATCCATAAATGCTGAACATTGCAAATCAAGGATCAGCACATCACATGACATAATAAATAAACTAAATACTGTATATGTTTGAAATAACTCGACATTACTTTATACCCCCAAATCTAATCTGCAACTTTACAGGTTCTTGGAGGGAAAATTTCAAATCCCATATTCACGAAACAAGCAAAATTGCAATTCCTTTTCTCCAAGAATTGAAATTAACATCCATTCAGAAATTCCTAATCGTATATATAGAATCAATCAATGAGCAAACTGTAATTATATACGTACCACCAATATTAAAAAAAACAGAGCATAAGCATAATAAATAATTAATGAGAACTGAAATGAAGTAGTAATTAATTAAAATCCCAAAAATAGAAAGAATCAATATTACATACAACCTGAATTTGTATCCTAAACAACAACTATGGTATGAGAATAATAATATTAAAACTTAATTAGCCCAAGCTTCTCTCCTCTGAGTCGCGCCGCTGAACAATATCTCAAGCTCCGGAGACTGGAAGTAGCCATTCTTGGGCGGGTCACGCTTCATTCGCCGCTCAGTCTTCTTCCTCGGCGGCGGCGGGCAAACCAGCGCCGCCGGTATTTGATACTCTTGGTTCCTAGGAGTTGTACACTGATCTTGCTCTGCTTCCATTTCTTCACACTTTTTTTTATATAGAAGACGTACGTATTAAAATTCAACTAATAATGTTGAAACAGTTTTCTACTAATAAGAGGTTCTTTTTTATATAGAATTTTGTGCGAAGGATTTAATTAATTTTTAATAATTAATTATTAATTACTAATAAAGGTTTGTTTTTGGACTAGTAATACGGGTGGAGGAGTGGAGAACGTGGGGTGTATTTTTATATTGAGGGGGTAGTGTAGTGTATGGTGATGCAGCGTGTTGGAGGAACAGTTAAACGTGACAGATATGAATGGGTTGGCACCGACTTCATTTCCTGCGGACGTGGCGGTGTCCCATCGCCTTCAATCAAATAGGGCGGCGTCTGATTTTGGAGGGAAAATATTCTCCATTCATTTCTATTTTTTTTTGTCATTTTGGAATAAAAAATTATTTACTTTTACTTTTATTTCTCGTTTTAAAAATTCAATATAAAATTAATTATTTTATTAATTTTGTTAGTGGTTGTAATTAATGTTGGATTTTCGTTAAAAATAGTAAATATTTATTACATTTGTTAGTTTGTGTGCGATTCTCTAAAACCAAGAATTAGAAAAAACAGAGGGAGTATTAACTTCTTATTTTTAATATTCTGGTGGGTTCATATTCTGGTGGAGAACCCACGAATGATTTGATTTAGAATACTTATGCCATGTGTAATTTTGTATTGATTTTCTATTTTACTGTTTCAATCAAAATTCTAATGGGTGTATGAATGTGAATTGGCTTTTTATATTGAACAATAATTAGTTTGACACATATCAGTTTATTATGAATCAGATACTAAGTGATACACACGAATGGAACAGGAGATCCTTAGCGAAAATGTAAATGGGTCTAGTATTGTTAGTATAGGTAAATTAATTGAGAATTTAATAATTTGCTGCGTGATAAATTTAGCAAGTACCTTTGGTTTTTCACTAAAACTAATGCATTGAAGTAATTAATAGGTGAATTATCGAAAAGAAAAAAGTAATTAATAGGCGTACCATGTACACTGTATACTCAATGGGAGAAGACTGGACTTAGTACTCAAGAATCAAAGACCAAGTCAACATTAGCAACCTTTTTTGACTTTGAAGTCAAAACTTGTTTTTATTTTATCTTCTTTAATTTTTTGGGTTATACGTATTTTTTCCAATACCGTAGACTACCGCATTCTTTGGATCTTGAATTCAACCGCTATTGAAATTTGGAATACGAGTAAACATACATGTATGAAATAGGATTAGGAACTCAACATAGTCTCTAAATTCTATAGGTATGCCGCACGATTAGTATACGGCAAATCGTTTGAATCAGTTTGCGGTAATATGTTGTTTTTAAAATAGTAGTATACATGATATAATATAATTTTATGAATTTTTATACGTATATGATAAAGATTTCTCTACAAAAAAACTCAAAATCTCGTACAAATTTCGAATTATTGAAGTGAATTTCTTAAGTTCATGTGACATATCAAATACGACTTATATAAGAAGTATTGCAATTTTCGAGGTAAATCATTTTTCTTGTTTATCTATGTATTTTGTCTTATGATCATATAAAGTCGTAGATTATGAAATCATGGAAAATCATGAGTTAAGCATCTTCCCTATATATATATTTGCATGTAATTAGAAGGCCCTTCCAAAATTTGTATACCATTGGGATTGTTGCCCCGTCAAACTCCGAGACCTGACTTTGCCCCCTTCTCCTTCCTCCAAATATAATTTCAACATTGTCTCTCAAAAAAATAAAAAAGTAAAAAATTCAACATTTATTTCATATAAATAATTAAATTATATCGTAGCACACACCAATTAGATTTAACTTAAATACTAAATATAACAATTCTTTAAAGGATGAACTCTAGTACTCTCTATCATCATAAGTGGCGTGGCCATTAATTATTTCACTGGGGCACTATGAATTAGTGTAATTTTTTCAAGTTTAAATATTAACTAAAAAAATTACTCGAAAATGGTTTGAAAGACAATACTGCAAATTTGGACAAAATAAGCTAACCCTCGAACTTTGATTAGCTAAATGGAAATTCTTTTACAAGTGTCGATGTCGAATCGCACTGAAAGATTTTGTTTTTTAGTATGTATCGAATAATTAAATATTGGAAAATTTTTATTAAAAAAAATATAAATTAAACAAAAATATTGAAGTAGAAACTACTCGATATTTCCGTTATGATTTGACCCAAGATAATTTCCATGTTTACAATAAAAATAGGTGGAAACAATGAGGTCGTAGACCGCTGGTAAGGTACGCACTAAGGTTGACCCAAGGCAGGATTAAGAGCATCTGAGTTCAATTTCCACTAATGAGAGTTTTCTTCTAGTTCTAATACTTGTTGTATGGTAGTTAATTTTCTTTGTAATTTAGTTGAACTTGAATAGATTTCTGATTTGATGATGATGTAATATGGTGTAATTTATACAATTTTTAAATTCTAGTGTTATATTTAATTTTATGGCAAAAAGATAAAAGTAAAGAATCCTAGAAATATAACTAAATAAGAAGTCTCCCATAAATCAATCTTATAATTTATTTTTTTAAAGTTTTACTACTCAATAAAACATTAATTAATGGTAAAAAAAACCATTACTCTCTAATTCTTCAAAAAAATCTTAGAAAAATCCTTAACAAGTTAACACTTATTACAGAACCTCAAAATAAATTATGCCACATTAGTGATACATGAATTAAAAAAAATACTATTTAGTTATCTAAAAAATGCATAATTAGCTTAAGCCAATAAAGGTCAAAACATAGAAATTGTTAAAACTGGCAAAAACAGGTAAAATTCGATTAAAAATGAGAAAAATCAACGGAAAAATGGTTTAAATAGAAAGACCAGCGAGTTAAAGCACACAAAATGGTGCAATTGATAAAACAACAAGGTTAACCCCCAAAAAATAGGTAAAATAAGTAAAACTGATAAAAAAAAAAGTAAAAAGCATCGATTAAACACGGACTAATGAATAAAAAAAGATACTACTTAGTTAACTAAAATATGTATAATTGGCTTAAGCCAAAAAAACTCAAAACATAAAATTTGTTAAAACAGGCAAAAACATGTAAAATTCGATTAAAAATGGTAAAAACCAATGGAAAATGGGTTAGATAAAAAAAAAGCGAGTTAAAGCAAAAAAATGGGTAAAACCGATAAAACAAAATGAATGACATCAGTTAAACATGGGATAACAAAAAAAGGATTCAATCGATAAAAGAACAAGAACAAAAAAAATGAGTTAATTGACAAAAAAAGTTGAAATATGTAAGAAAATAGGTTAAATAAGTAAAATCAGACTAAATTTAAGTTAATCCCCTGAGAGAATGAGTGAATGATTAACATATATCAAAATCGACTACAACTGGGTTGAACTAGAGAGAATTGATGGATTGATTAACAAATGGAATAAATCACAAAAAAATGGGTGAAAAATCGATGAAAGAACATGTTAAAATAAGAAAAAAGAAATGATAAACTCAATATAAAAGCAGATAAAGTCGATATTTCTTTCGAAGGTTCCTAAGAAATTATTCCTTATTAAAGAACCTAAAATTAAAAGGCCACCTACGGGCTGTATAAATAAAAAAAAGTACGATTTAGTTAATTGAAAAACTTATAATTGGCTTAAACCAACATAAGTGGAAACATGGAATAATGGATAAAATTTGTGAAAACGGGTAAAATTCTATAAAAATATATGATATAAAATTGTAAAATCAATGAAAAAATGGGTTAGGTAGAAGAACTATGAGCTAATAAAAAAAATTGTAGAATTGATAAAACAACGGGGTAAGTAGGGAAAAGGGGGTAATTGAAAAAAAAAATGAATGATATTGGCCAAACATGGGATAACGAAAAAAGGGATCAAATCGATAAAAGAACCAGAACAAAAAGTTAATTGGAAAAAAGAAAAAGTTAAATACGTGAGAAAATAAGTTAAATAAGTAAAATCAGATTAAAATTAGATTAAAGCAGACTAAATTGGGTTAAACATGAGAGAACTGATGAACTAATTAACAAATGGAATAAAACACAAAAACGGGTGAAATCGCTCAAAGAACGAATTAAAATGACTAAAAGCGGGAGCAATCAATATTTCTTTAAACACAATTCTTTATAAATGATCAATTATTAAACTCACAAAAAGCTTCACCAAGCAAATTAAAGAAACTTGGTAGTCAATTCTTTTTTTAATGAAATGGTATATACTCCATTGCATTAATTACTATGTCATAATTTATTTAAGATTGATATTAAATTAAATATATACTTACAGTAACGACACTTAAATGGTCGATAATTCTTTTCACTTGAAAATGAAGAAAACACATTGTCGGGACATTAACAATGACTTGGGGTCAAGAGACTCAAGACTCAAAACCTTGCACTGTAAGCTTAAGACTGATATATAAAGGCCTCGTTAGTTAATTAATATTGTTTAAATTTGATTTAATATTCGATCTTATCCACTCTAGATATTTACAAATTAAAGTAGATTGATAATCCAATCCAGTTCCACCCTTCATATGTACATTGTTGGCCCAGACATAATTCATACTCAGGCAATATCTCTACTGCTTTAATTTTTATTATGCATAGCAATAATTATCTACATATATACCAGCTAGGCAGCTAGTGATATATCTTAGGTGAAATTATAGATTTAATTAGGGAAATTCGCATATTTAGGGAGGCAAAATTATCTTTTTCAAATTACATCATGCTTATCACAGGGGTAAAATAGAATTATTCATGATCTTGTAATCATCGATGTTAATCATTAGTGATTTTAACTTGTTGGTTTCTAAAAAAAAAAAAGTATTCAGACTTGAAGCTTGACTTAATCCCTTTTGAGAGTTGAGACTGTTGGATCTAAATCGAATACAAAAACATAATGATCATTAGATCTAATTCGATTTAATACCGAAAACCTTATTGCCTAACCATGTCGATTGTCAAGAGATTAAAAGTAGATCTGAAACTTTAATGTAGCGGAAACTTACCTTGATTCATGCCAGCAATCTTGATGTTATTGATGATATAGTGATGATGGGTTTTATGATCTTCCACTTGATACACACCTTAGAACCTTAATACTCACGCAGAAAGGGATTGCAGAGAATATGAGTTATGTAACTCTATATTTTGTTATTGTGTTGTGTACAAGTGGGGATCATAACCCCTTATATATAATAACCTACTAGGGTTAGTATATGTTTCATTATTTTCAATTCGGCCCTTCATCAAATTGAAAATCACAAACTGGTATCTACACTTTTATTCCATGATAAACTTAATACCCATAGTCCAAAAGTTAACATAATTAGACCACATAATTATGGACTTTACTTTATAATAGCAATACACACTAAATTAACATAATAGGCCCACATAACCATTGGAATTTTCCAACAATCTCCCACTTGGGCCACATATGTTATCAGATAAATGTGTATATCCTTATGAGCTCAAAATTTGCTATTATTTCCTTAGGTATTCCAAACAATCTCGTCCATTGGTTTAGTCAGCAAAGGACTAAAGGAGCTTTCGTCACAAATAGCGTAACTAAACCCATCAGTAATCACATATACCAACAAAACCAAATGACATAGATCTATCATGGAGCGTAGCATGAAAATTACATGTAATGTGATCTTAAACATGCCTATTTTCAACTGATCCTCCTTAATCTTTATTGAGATCAAACTTAACATAATCGTACAGAGTGCAAAAACTGAAAACTTTATTTCTGCAGAAATATCCAAATATAATAATGGATCCAAAATTACCATGTATAAAGCAACTAAACTACAAACTCCCACTAAAACATGAAATCCTTACAGAATATTAATTTTGGGTGGTAATCCCTTAGTAAGCGGATCCGCAATCATGGAGTTTGTCCCAATATGCTCTATAGAAATATGTCCACTCTGTACCCTTTCCTTCACAACTAGGAACTTAATATCAATGTGTTTTGACTTAGTTGAACTCCCATTGTTGTTAGAATATTGAACTGCTGAATTATTGTCACAATATAACTTTAGTGGTCTTTCAACTCCACTCATAATGCGCAGCCCAATGACAAAATTCCGCAGCCATAATCCTTGATTAGATGCCTCATAACAAGCTACAAATTCTGCCGCCATGGTAGAAGGAGTCACTAGTGTCTGTTTGACACTTTTCCAGGAGATAGCTCCACCGGCAAGTAGATAAATGTAGCCTGATGTGGATCTTTTAGTGTCTTGGCATCCAGCGAAATCAGAATCAGAATACCCAATGATCTCCAATAGATCTGACCTTCTGTATGTGAGCATGTAATCTCTCGTTCTATGCAAGTACCTTAAAACCCTCTTGGCTGCTTTCCAATGATCCATCCCAGGGTTGCTTAAGTATCTACCAAGCATCCCAACAATGAATGCTATGTCGGGACGTGTACAAACTTGAGCATACATCAGACTTCCAACTACTGAAGCGTAGGGGATCTTTTGCATTTCTTTAACTTCAAGCTCATTTTTAGGGCACTGGTCGAGACTAAATTTGTCTCCTTTAGCAACAGGGGTGTCTCCTGGTTTACAATTCGACATGCCATACCTTAAAAGCACTTTTTCAATATAGTTCTTTTGTGATAATCCAAGAATACCTCGAGTGCGGTCTCGATGTATTTGAATTCCTAATACAAAAGAAGCTTCCCCAAGATCTTTCATATCAAATTTCTTTGATAAAAATTTCTTGGTTTCGTGCAACATATTTATATCATTTGTGGCAAGTAGTATGTCATCAACATATAAAACCAAAAATACAAATTTACTCCCACTGAACTTTTGGTAAACACAATCTTCAACAGTGTTTGTCTCGAAACCAAATGAGACAATTACTTGATGAAATTTGCAGTACCATTGACGAGAAGCCTGCTTAAGTCCATAGATGGATTTTCTTAATTTGCAAACCATTTTCTTTGGGTCTCCAGACACAAAGTTTTCCGGTTGCACCATATAGATCGTTTCATCAATGTCACCATTTAGAAACGCCGTCTTAACATCCATCTGATGTAACTCAAGATTTAAATGCGCAACAAGAGCCATAATCGTCCTAAAAGAGTCTTTCGAAGATACCGGAGAGAAAGTTTCTTTATAGTCGATGCCTTCCTTTTGAGTAAAGCCTTTAGCTACAAGACGGGCTTTATATCTTTCCACATTACCTTGTGAATCCTTCTTGGTTTTAAATATCCATTTGCAACCAATTGGTTTCTTTCCTTCAGGTAATGGGACAAGATCCCAAACTTGATTGTCTTGCATAGACTTGTACTCATCGTTCATGGCTTCAATCCATTTGAGAGAATTAATATCTTGCATGGCTTGACGGAAGTTGATTGGATCATTTTCCGTCGATCCATTATGTTCCTCATTTTCTTGGAGAAACACTATATAATCATCTGGTATAGGATTTCTCCTCTCTCTCGTGGATCTCCTTAAGGGTGGTTCTTCTTGAGGTTGTTGATGCTGAACTTGAGGTTGTTGAGGTTGAACTTCAGGATCAATCATCTCAACTTCAGTTGGGGTTCGATCAACATTGTCTTGTTGAGGATTCAAATCTGCTTCTCGACTAAATGCAGGAATGAAAATCTGAACAGTATCAGAAGTAGTAGGAGGAGATATAATTGATTCCTCCTCCGTGATTGATTCTTCTTCAAAGACAATGTCTCTAACCTTATTTCTCCCCCCAAACTCAACATCCTCAAAAAATATTGCGTTTCCCGTTTCAAAAATTGACCTTAATGTGGGATTGTAAAACTTAAAGCCCCTAGATCGTTCAGAGTATCCAATAAAGTAGCTGCTCACTGTTTTGGAGTCCAATTTTCCTTCTTTGGGCCTATAAGGCCTAGCTTCAGCAGGACATCCCCAAATGTGAAAATGCTTTAGACTAGGTTTGTGGCATGTCCAAAGCTCATAAGGTGTTTTGACGGCTGCTTTAGTTGGTACTCTATTCAGAATGTAAGCTGCTGTCTTTAGTGCTTCTCCCCAGAGTGATTCTGGCAAGGTAGAATGACTGATCATACTCCTTACCATGTCTTTAAGTGTTCTGTTTCGTCTTTCAGCTACACCATTCATGCTAGGTGACCCCGGCATGGTGTATTGTGGGACGATTCCACATTCCTCTAGGAATCTAGTGAATGGTCCTGCACGTTGTTCACCTGAACCATCGTATCTGCCGTAGTACTCACCACCACGATCAGACTTGACGGACTTAATTCTTTTGTTGAGTTGGTTCTCAACCTCAGCTTTAAAAGCTTTGAACATGTCCAGAGACTCTGATTTTTCATGAATGAGATACAGGTACCCAAAACGTGAGTAATCGTCTATGAATGATATGAAATATTGTTGGCCATTCCAAGAAGCCGAAGGGAATGGTCCACAAATATCTGTATGAATCAACTCTAAGACGTCTGAAGATCTATTGGCACCTAATCTTCTTTGTTTGGTCTGTTTTCCTTTAATACACTCGACACAAATATCGAAGTCCGAAAAATCGAGTGAATCTAGAATATTTTCTGACACAAGTCTCTCAATTCTAGACTTTGAGATGTGACCTAAACGCTTGTGCCATAATTTTGAAGAATTTTCTTTATTTATTTTGCGTTTAGTACCACGTGATTCCACATGCAGGGTTTCATTATAAGAAGTAATAGTATCAAGTAAGTATAGGTTATCATACATGCTTAATGAACCAGTTCCAATAATATTGGAATTTAATGAAAGACTGAATTTACTGTTTCCAAAAGAACAATGATAACCAAATTTGTCCAATAAAGAAACAGAAACCAAGTTTCGTCTAAAAGACGGCACGACAAAAGTGTCTTTCAAATCCAAATAATGACCAGTTCCTAACAATAACCTAAAATGACCTATTGCTTCTACTTCTACCGATTTTCCATCGCCCACAAAAATGTGTCTTTCAACATCATTTGGCTTTCGGTAGCTTAGGCAACCATGCATAGAAACACTTATGTGGGTAGTAGCACCAGAATCTAACCACCAAGTGTTTATTGGTACTGAAGCTAAATTAACTTCAGAACAGACCAAATTAAAGAAAGAACCCTTAGCAGCATTATTTTCTGATTTTATTTTATTGCCCAAGTTATTCCCATTGAGCATGGAAATGCGATCATTATTCTCAAATAGTGAATTGGTAGATATAGTAATAGCAGAAATTATAGCTGTTACAAAGAACGAATTTTAAGTTAGGCACATGTTCACAAATTGAATAATTATAGAATAATTATTTACTTTATGAAAGACATTAATTCAAATAATTATTAAATACATAGCAAGATACCTAGCACAACATTAATATCAAGTCTTTGGACAGTAATATTAATTGTAAGTGGTACTCTTGTTGTAGTGATCGAATGTTGAAAATAAATCC
The DNA here is from genome assembly GCA_038501285.1 of Penstemon eatonii. NCBI lineage: Eukaryota > Viridiplantae > Streptophyta > Magnoliopsida > Lamiales > Plantaginaceae > Penstemon > Penstemon eatonii. The sequence continues at coordinate 71,575,386 of CM076710.1, forward strand.
TGTCAAATAAAGAGTCTATCTTTGGATCGACTAATTACCCACATGGACACCTAATAATAATCACACATTCATCACCACAGGTGTATATGCAATTCGGCCAAACATTATCCTTCCTTTGGGCCGGTTTAATATTCGCATGAATTTGCATACACAAATTCATCTTAACATTCTCTATAAGCCAATCTACACAAGAGAGGTCACTTTGGCGACATGTTGCTTCAATTGGTTATATTGGATGTTAGACTGACTCATAAAGTCACTGTTATGTATAAAAATTATTCGAATTTTATTGCCAAACCAGGCAATTTCCTTAATTTTTTTTTTTTAGCCAAACAGGCCCTTAGGAACAGTAATTTCGGATTTTCAGGAAGCCAAACAGGCCCTTGGGAACAGTAATTTTGGGATTTTGTAGGAGCCAAACAGCCCCTAATTTTGGTAAGGTTTCGTCAATTTCGCCCAACAAGCAGAATTCGCCGGAAAAAGTAGTAGTTTTGGCCAAGAAATGAACCCAATCTTAATCTTGAAGCATAATATAAAAAATCACCGTAATTCTTTACAATTAAATCAGAGAAGAGAAAAATTGGTGATTTCAGGTGCCATGCATTACTGGACCGAAATTTGCTTAAACAAAAATATCAACCATGGCATCCCAAGGTTGAGTCTACAAGCAGATTCTGTATTTCCCAATATTAATTGCGTATCAAATCCTTTCACTTTTCCTTTTATTTTCTTAATTATTATATTATTCAATCAATTTAACTTATTTTAAAGAAAACAAATAATACCTAAATTTCTCAATCAATAAAGAGATCTAAACTGAAGTCCGATATTCCTAGTCAAGAAAACATATTTCTACTAGGTCTAACTTAAGGGATCATGCGAAAGATCAATAACTCCATAAAACAACTTTAATTGCATAAATATAAAGCATGAAACTGAATCTTTATAAAACAAGATCAAGAAAGCAATAAACCCTAATTTGCATAATCAAGATCTACAAATCATGAAATTCTAAAGTTTTTATAAACAAGATCAAAATAGCAAAAAATCATAATATGCACAATCTAATCTTTTAAACTTAAGAACCAAATTCAGATTTTCATATATCATAAACATAAGTTTATGAAAATCTCAAGTAATCGAACATGGATGGCTCTGATACCACTTGTTGGATCTAAATCGAATACAAAAACATAATGATCATTAGATCTAATTCGATTTAATACCGAAAACCTTATTGCCTAACCATGTCGATTGTCAAGAGATTAAAAGTAGATCTGAAACTTTAATGTAGCGGAAACTTACCTTGATTCATGCCAGCAATCTTGATGTTATTGATGATATAGTGATGATGGGTTTTATGATCTTCCACTTGATACACACCTTAGAACCTTAATACTCACGCAGAAAGGGATTGCAGAGAATATGAGTTATGTAACTCTATATTTTGTTATTGTGTTGTGTACAAGTGGGGATCATAACCCCTTATATATAATAACCTACTAGGGTTAGTATATGTTTCATTATTTTCAATTCGGCCCTTCATCAAATTGAAAATCACAAACTGGTATCTACACTTTTATTCCATGATAAACTTAATACCCATAGTCCAAAAGTTAACATAATTAGACCACATAATTATGGACTTTACTTTATAATAGCAATACACACTAAATTAACATAATAGGCCCACATAACCATTGGAATTTTCCAACAGAGACACGTCAAACACATTATGTATAAACCTCTCCAGTCTCCACACAAAGATTCAAAATTCTTACCTAAATCAGTTCTAAGAAAATTTTCTTTCTTTCTAGAACATGAATTCAGGGGCTGAGCCTTCTTCTTCTTCATATATATATATATATATATATATATATATATATATATATATATATATATATATATATATATATATATATATATATATATATATATATATATTAGAATAGTTAGGGCAAGTCCAATGCAAGTATGCAAATGGGGATGCAAATGTGTAACTGCCATTTTGTATACATTTTTTTGTGGATTTTTCACTCCAATGGGGATAAGGAAAAGGGGATCCATTTTACATTTTTCATTTTCAAATCCCATATTTACTTACTCTTGAAGAGAGAGAAACATGATATGCATAGGGTAGTTGTTGAGAGGGAATGAATGTGATTGGATAAAAATATTTAGTAAAACAATAAAAATATTAATAAAGTAATATAGAAACTCAATTTACATGCTTAGCATTGGAATGAATCAATTTAAATGAGTATGCAAACAACTATTTGAGAATGTATAATGCATTTTATATCCCCAAATATACAAACTACCATTGGACTTGCCCTTAGGTAGCTAGCCTAGGGCTCAAATTCACAATTTTGGTTGGTTCATAAAACAGTCATTTAAAACTTTAGCATCCATTATTAACATTTAAGTTCGAATAATGAAGGCATGATTTTAATTTTTTTGTTGCTAAATCGTTTGTTTTGCGAAAACTATAAAAATGGGTTTGTGTTGAATTAGGATAATTGTTTAAAGGTAATCAAATGCAATGCACATGCATAGTTATCAGTTTAATTTCATCTTTGATGCATTGTGAACTGTAGTTAGTTCATCTCCAACAGAACTCTTACTAAAGTTTTTTCAAATTTTTAGAACGTAGTTTTACATTTCTTAAATATTCATATGAAAAATATTTTATATTTCTCGACAGTATGTCACCTCCCTATCGTTCTACATTAAACTACAACTCTTGAAAGGAAAGGAGTTCCTTCCTCCCTCGTTTCTCCAAAATAACCGCTTGATAGTTCTTTGCTGTGGTGGCGCCACCGTCGTCCTTGGCGGAGATTCTCAGCCTGTATTTCAATCCGAAAACCAATGGGCTTTCTCCCAATTGGCTCTCTCCCTTCACTACTCTTATAAACACCAATGGCACCTTAACCTCTTTATTATGCTCCGCTACCGCAAACTTAGCAATTTCCACGACATGAGGATCGTTTGGGTTCTGCAGTGGCGTCCAAGCTCCGCGGCCAATCCCTTTTACGCCATCAAACGTGGCGGTAGCCAAAATTGATACAAGTACAAAGACTAGAAGAGACTGAGATTTGAATGCCATGTTTTCTATATGAAACTTGTTTAATTTGTTGGTGGTTTAATTTGTTTTGTTGGTGCTTTAATTTATAGTGAAACATGTGTTTGACTAATGTGAATTGGAGATCAGAATCTTTATTAATTTGATTTCATCATAATGGTATTATTGATGAGATTAGATACTTTGAGTAGTACTACTGTTTATAGCTAGCTAGTATTAAATTATAATCGGAAATCGGGAAGAACTTTATTTTGGCCTCTATTAATCTACTTCTATAATCTGGTTACATACCATCATCTTCAATTTGATTATAGATTACTAGATTTTTTTTTTAAATTTAAATGCATGATTTAATACCATATCTGTGATTGTAAGAAAATCAGCAAAATTGATTTGGTTCATCAGATGTGTCTAATCCCACAACCACACAAATTTATAAATATTTTGGTTGCTTTGTATTTATTCCTACATTAAAAAAAATGATATATTTCATCAATTAGTAATTAGTAGGTAGAAGAACAATCTTTCATTACAATTGAAAAGTATCTAAGTAAGCTCAGCTATATTATCAAGAAATATACATCGCTGACACTCAAATCCTTCAAAGAGTGAAAATTTGAATTACGTCATGTAATTATTATTATTTTTGGTAATTTTAGTCCCATTTAGGTCGGAAAGCACAACGTGTATTAGCTACATGACATTGCAATTTGGGGCTTTGGACTTAACATGTATTTACGGGATTGAATTTGGATGTTGTGTTTTGTATTTCTTAGAATTTAGAATATGATTTGAATTGGTTTTGAATATTATCAAAGTTCACTATTTGTTATTTAATAGTAATATCTTACTATCTCAATATTCCATTGTTCCATTGAAAATATTATTTAAATCGAGTTTCAGAGTTGTGATCATGTGTATCGCATGTGGTCGACACCCTTCGGCACTACATAAAATCAAAAGTTTTTTTTAGAGAAGACTCATCATCAATTATTATATTCGAAATCTTATCAATAATTACCCAAGTACAAAGGGTAAGAAATTTAATGGACTTACATTGATTTTGTTTAGTCATATTGGATTATATCTAAAGTCCAACATTAGTGTATTGAATTGAGTATCATTAATATATTAATGGCTAGGCCCATTTGATACGTTGAATTAATGGGTTAGGTCATTTTTCCTACCCTAAATAGATAAGTCCATTACGAAGAGTTGTATCAGTTACTTAAGGTTGTTATTTTTTGTAGTATGTGTGATGAACAGACACATTGCAGTCTATAAATAGACATACATCTCCATCTTTTTTATATGCTAGAGATAATACATATCTAATGAGTGTGTGGGTATTATAATTACAAGGATCAAAACTTGTTATTATGTTTAATTTGTTTGATCATAAGAGAATGTGTTACCCATTAAACGGATGTTGAATGAAGGAGTATATATAAAGACTTCCACCTAACATTATTTGAAAATTCAAAGTCAATGGACTTTGAAAATAGAATAAAGTTTTTCAGTCAGTGGACCTCTCTTGAAACAAGAAAATGATAGGGATTACGATATATAACTTTGAAAATTTTGCAAACTCTAATTTATGAGCAAAAAAACCCAACTTAGTTATTTGGTATCTTTTTTTTCCCCTCTCTCATTTGTTGTTTGAATATTAGGAAAGAAAGTTACTCCCTCCATTTCATAATATATATCTTTTTTGAGAAGATATTTTGTTTCATAATATATGTCGCTTTAGGAATTCAAAATAAACTTAAATGCTACTTTGACATTTTTACCCTTCTTCGTTAAAATGAAAGAGAAGAAAGATGTATGAGTTTTCGCCAAACCCATAAAATCATCAAAAACCTATTCAGAAACCTACACTCAAACTCTTCAAACCTATAAAACATTGATTTGACACATACCACCTACTTTTTCCCCCAATTCTTATTAAAAAAGACATTGATTTGATACTTATCACCTACTTTTTCCCCTAAACCCAACATTCAAACTCAATCCAAGTGGGGTTTCAACCTATTCAAACCACAAGACCCAAGAGCCAAAACTCATCCAAATGAAGTCTCAAAGGTTTCATCGAAACCAACCAAACCAATTTTTTTAAACCGAGACCCGCGAAACCGAGCCAAAACTCATCCAAATGAAGTCTCAAAGGTTTCATCGAAACCAACCAAACCAATTTTTTTAAATCAAGACCCGCGAAACCGAGCCAAAACCCATCCAAATAGATCCGATTTTACTCATAACTGCGCTCACGAACTTAAACCGCCGTATAATATCAATAAACCGGTCCGGTCTGCCGGTTCAGTGTCTTTAGCACTTTTATTTTTTATTTTTATTTTCTTTTATCATCTCTCCCAACATTTTATTCTTGAGTTCAAAATCTAAAACAGCATAATGAGTATGCTACTATCCCTAAATCCGTTTATAACAACTCGTGCCAAAATCAATTTTCCCGGGAAAATCGCCACCATTAATAAACCATCAAGAACAATTTCTTGCTCCCAGAACACCACTCCGCAGCAGCAGCAGCAGCTGAATCTATCAGTTCTTCGCTTCACTCTAGGTACAATACATGTGTATATATCTTTCTTTGGGGTGGTTTTGTTTTCAATTGCGTAATTAATCGTAAAAAGGTTCGTTATTTTTATTTGTTTTTGGTTAATAAAAGGGATACCTGGATTGGATGAATCGTACTTGCCCAGATACATTGGATATACATTTGGGGCGTTTTTATTACTGAACCATTTTGTGGGTTCGGATTCTTCATCCATTACTCCAGCTCAGCTAGTAAGTCAATTTACCTATTTATTCAGTTTTTATTGGATGCAATGGGTTTCTCTTAGCTTGTATATCTTAATTTCTCTTTTTTCATTTTAGAGAACGGAGGCTTTAGGTATTTCGCTGGCCGCATTTTCCGTAGTTGTTCCATATCTTGGAAAATTTCTCAAGGTAATTTTTATTTGTCCATGTTATTTCTTTTCCCTTTTTTGAACTATTGGATTTGATCAAGTATGATAATACAATAGAAGTTTGTATGAGGATTGTTATCACCATGTTTGATGTGAAGAAAATTGGTAAAACTATATGTATAGATGCTAGCGTCTAATTCGCAGACTAATTACCCTTTGCGTACGACTGACATCAAACCAAGTAAATCAGTATTTGACTCATATGCAATCAATAAATGTTCGTTTGAGTTCGGTTCTTTACACACATCAAAATCAAGTTTGAACTACATCTTGATTTATCTTTTGATTTGTTTTGGAACTTGATTCGATTAGTTGTTAAATAACGACAAAATATATATGACATAGGAACTAATATGATATTATTACTTGCTACCTGCAGGGGGCTACTCCAACTGATAAAAAGACTATTCCAGAAGGTGCCAAACAAATTTTTGTCATGTCACCTAATATTGAAGACACATTGAAAGACAATCTGGCTTGGGGAACATATGTTCTGTTGCGTAATACAAATTCAATCTCGGTGGTGGGTTGCCGACTTAACATTTTTGTCTGTCTATATATGTATGGGATTTAAGAAGATATATAAAAGCGGCTTCAAGAATATTATCAATAACATAATAATACATCAATTACACAAATTGGTTTATAAATTTTTGTAGCTCATCTCAGTTGAAGATGCATTGTGCGCGCGTGGCTATTGGAAGACACCCAAAGATGTATCAAAAGAAAAATTTCCCCATTGGTTTGAAAAACAGACTCAAAAGATTGGATTATTCAACTTGAAAGATACCACGTATTTCCAACAGACTGCAGGTATATATGTTTTATCTGTTTTTGAAAAAAAAAACATTTATGCACTAATAATCGTGTTTTTTGTGCCAGGGCCTAGTCCTTCAAAACATACAGTGGGTACTTATATAATCCTCTTTCTATATGGAAAATTGTATTTACGCATGCATTGTTACTGGTCTCTTTTAGGAGCGTTATCCAATCACATAATAAGGGTGTTTTTGTAAACTCTACTTTTGAGTTTTTCTTACCTGGAACGCAGCAATTTAGTATTTGGGAAATTAGCTTCAATTTCTCTCAAAATAAGTTATTTTAAGCTCATAAGCTTCTCTTAGGGTGATATTGATTATATTGAACTTAAATCACAGTCTCCAACTTCTACTTTATTTGCTAGAGTTTGCAAACACAGTTTAATTGTACTACAATAGAGATCTGAATGCATACTAACAGGGTTCCCTTTTTCTGTTTTTCCAATGATTCTAGTCTAGCCTTATATGATTTAATATTTGTTTTGACAATTTATTTGTGATGTGTTACTTTACTCATGAATAATTTAGAATTGGAAGCGTTGGAGATGGTTCCTGAGGGCACTCGTTCTTTCCTTGTACAACCTATTATGGAAGACGAAGAAGAGAGGAACAAAGGTTTTGTCCTGTTGGCGTCTAGCATTGAATATGCATATAATGATAAAGACAAAGCATGGATAGCTGCCATTGCCAATAAATTTAAAGGTAGAGAAGCTTTCCTTTATAGTTCTCTTATTAATTTGAGGTTTACATTTAGTTATTATCTATATATTATCTTTAATATTATTTCATTGTAGATACAATTACATTGAGACCATCAAAGAATTAGAGGTTAACTTTAGCTCGAGGAATTAGAGGTACATAGCCTCCTCCTATGTCTAGCTACGAATCTTATAATTGATTAAACAATAAATTTATTATTGAAATTCACACAAGAGCTTTTCTTTTTCCGTGGTATTTAGAGATGAATATCATCATGTAAAGAGAAACTGACTCATATGAAGCGGGAGGTCGTCATTGATACCTGGTTTCTGCAAGAACTTCTAACTATACACTTTTGCAAACGAACAAGGAGAATATTTGTAAGGTAAATCATATTTTTCAAAAGAAATTTGCATTTTCTTTTTCAAAGCTTACATGTTGAAATGAAATTTCTTCTGTGATTATAATCAAATTAAGTGTTCGTTTTATCTAATTTGTCGAATCCCACAAAAATAAAGACTATTTTTGTCACATTCAAAAGTTAATCAAGGTAGGGCAGTAGTGTGCTGAGCTAGGAAAGCGTCCGTGCATAGAATTTTGAGTTCCTTAATACCTTTGTGAACTGGTGAGGGTGTATTTTTATAAATTGGATGAAGTGTTTTGAATTTGACTTAAACACATACACCTCTTCAATTTGATATATGCATATGATTTCTTTTTTATGTAACATCGGAAAATCTCTTTGAATTTATTCAATTACTATCAAAGTGTAAAGATAAACTAATTACTAGCAATCCTATTGTTGTAAATTAAGAAGTGTGGCGGCGGGTACAAGAGTACGACTAGGTGGTTTTGTGAAATCCTCTGCTGATAGAAGTATTTCTCTTCTTTATATGTGATGATGAATTCAACATCAAAGCTATCTATATATAATTTAATTAATCTTTTTTTTTTTTTAATTTTATCGTTATATGAGATATGGTTTTCTACTTGAATATTTGTAATGGAAGATTTTTTGGAAAATTATAATGGTATATTGAGTTTATGCTAATATGTGTTACATTTTATTTCTTTTGTAATTTTTTTTTTTTGTTTTTTAGTCTCCTTGTGTACATCACACCTTATGCTAGGAGAAATTATTTTGTGCAGCCGCTGCGTGGATGATGTGGTGTAGCAGATGGTTAGGATTGTATTTGAGCCTTTATATTTAAGGAGAAGTAACTTTTCATATATAATCCCAATTATGTATTGGTATGTAAAACATCTTTAAATAGATCTTAACTGTTTGCTTCTGCTGAATCATGTCATCTATGCATGCAACGGTTATACTAAATAATCACTTTTATGTTAGGTTCACGACAGGTGCCATTAATTTATTTGCGCTACAGGATTCATACACAATTTGTCACAACAAATCTGGAGTCATAGTGGGTTTATGATTCAATGAATGATGTATTCACCATTTCACTAAGAAACAAGGTAATTTGCAGGATTAAAATGTCTATGATTTTGTAAAGTCTTGGAATTAAATAAAACTGAAAAATAGACTTTACATGGTAAGTACTATTTTGTTTGCATTACGTCTCATAATTTCTATGTTTTGTCCTTTTAGTCTCAAATTGGATGGAGAACGGATGTGACGAAACTTATAAAAAAATAAACTAAAGACAATTGGAATTAAATGTGCTATTTTTTAAAGTGTGGGCTTAAACGTATGATCTAGTGCTGTCAATCGGGCGGATTTCAATCCGGATCCGTCCGAATTCGGTCCGATTTATTAGGATAATTGTCCGATTAGAGATTCGATGGATCTGATCCGATTATAAAGATCCGAAATCCGAAACTCATGGAGCGAATATGGATTTAGGTCGATTCGATCCGTTAAATATCCGTATCCGACAACAACTAAAAAGAAAGATATATATACAAAATGATTTATAAAAATAAGTATCACTAATAATATTTCAACGTCAATCTAAGAAGATAGTAATTTATAATTCGTCTATAAATTTATTTAAACCAATATATTCATTCTACAAATATGAATATAGTAAAAAAACTTTGAAAATGTGAGCTAAAATTAAATAAAATTGAAAAGATAATAAACTTGTTTTAGGAAAAAAAATATTAATTTAACTCTTTAAATACAAATTTATTGGATCCGAAAAATATTCGATATCCGGTCAGATCCGACCAAGATCCGCTGGATTCAAAAATTCTAGATTCGAGCACAATCCGAACAAGATCCGAATCTGACATGATTCGATCCAATATAAATGGAGCCGGATCTGGATGAGCCTGATCCGACCAGAACCGACCCATTGACAACCCTAGTATGATCAATCTGTTAGGACTAAAGTACTTATCAATTCGAGTTAGCGTCTCGTTGCTTCCAAGATGTGCAATTTACACTATACAAACGCTGAATAAACCAAGATTGGGGTTTATCATCCGGAAATAATTGGTGAAAAGTTTTTTATTTTTTTTATTTTTATTTTCACGGGATAAACCAGTCTTTCTTTTGTTACCATTGTATATAAAGCGTAAATTTCCATTTCGAAATTTGCATCTTGAAAAATAAATGACACAAACTCAATTAAGTTGGACAAAATTAACGACGCGTCGTTAATTTGGACAAAATTTTAAGTTTTGTAACGAAATTCAGCGATGTTATATATCATTTTGATAGTTTTGCATTTAGCATTTAGTTAAGTTCAATAAAGTTGACAAAATACGTTCAAATAAATGTCAAATCATTCAAGCTCGATTTATGTTCAACTCACTTAGTCAATCGAGTTCGATAGAAACATGAAAATCATTTCAATTTCAACAAGAGAATTGAATCAGATTTAGATAATTATCGTTCGGGCGCAACTCATCTAATTTACACTTCTATGACATAAAAGTGGTTAATTTAGATAATATATATGTATCATTTTTTTTTTATAAATCAATAATAATTAATAAAAATAAATTTCAGAAAACATAAATTAATCAGTCATAAATATATGATATTCTATGACATAAAAGTGGTTAATTTAATTCTAATTTATGAAAAATACCCATGAAATTAAAACTAGACACTTACTACATACGTGCACTTTTCTAGTTTTTTAAAATACAAATACAAATTTACATACGAAAGAGATGTTGAAAATATTCCCTCCATATTTTATGACAATTTGCACTATGGCGCCAATAACATTTCCTATACAGAATCTTTTTACCATTCCAAATTAGTGCGCCTAGTTTTCCCGCCACAGAAAAATTCCTCTACAAAATCCACAAACAAATCCCAACTCACTTCACACAAATCTCAGATTTATTTCCATTTTCTCTCTCTCACACACACTCTTGGCAACCATGGTATTCGCTTTAGGTCCCGGAAAATTCTACGGCAGCAGCCTTCCACGGCCGCGTTTCTACACCGACGTGAAGTTCAACGACGAGAGGGTGGACCCACCACTTCCCGTCATGGACCCACTCGTGAATTGGGCCAACGACGCACACTGGTCCATGGGCGGACTCAGCTTAACGCGCCATCGCCTCCAGGGACGGATCGAAGGAAACGTTGAAAAGCTCCGTGCACAGCTTGAAGAGGAGGACTTGAAAAAGACCCAGAAGCAAGAATTACCCGTTAAGGGTACTGGTAAAGATAAAAAAAGAAGCAGAATCAGCGATACTCCGTCTCCGCCGCCGGCTCCGGTGGCGATCAAGCGGCGGCGCGTGGTGGGTTTGGTTGATGATGATGACGAAAGTGAGGAGTTGGGTGCGAAGAGGTTTTTGGTGAGGAAATTGGGGGATGATTTCGAGAAGGAAAGTGGAATGGCTGTTGAAAAAGGTAGTAGTAAAAGTGGTGATGCGGCGGTGGCGGCAAGGACGAGGAGTAAGAGGGATGTGGGGGAAATGGAAAAGGGAAAGAAGAATTCGGTTAAGGGTGGGGGAAAGGTAGGTACGAGAAGTTCGCCGCGGTTGGTAAAGAGTGGTGGTGTGAGGTAAAGATGTTTGATGATTTGTCTGACTGAAAAAACATTAGTGTACATGTTGGTTTTTTTGGAATTTTTTAAAGTTTATGTCTTCCTTTTTTGTTTACTGGATTTGGGATTGAATACTCTTATGTTTGCTTAGATTAGGATTCATGATTATTGTGCAACTTTCTTTCTTCTAGTTTTCTAGATTAAGAAATGAGAGATGAATTTAAAACTGTACATTATGGGTTATTGCTCTTTAATTGTGCTTAGATAATTGTTTGGTTATCTTCATTTATTTGAGTTATCAACCAATTTGGCAAGTAGTGTTAAAAAAAATAAAAAAGATGTTAAGTCTAATAGTTAAAACTTAAAAGAACAAAATCATGTCTAATTAACAAGTTCATGAAACTTTACTTGTGTTCGACTTGATTACATATTATTTAATTGCGATTCCGTGTAACAATCAAATCAAACCAAAAAATAAATTTCATAACACTGCAAACATATAACTACAAGGGATTATATGTCGGTGCCCCGTGTGTCCATATCTTATATTTTTCGCCCTTTTACAAAGGATACGAAAGTGCGACTTTAAGAAACGCGTCTTCTTCCAAAACTTAATTCTTCAATTTCACGCCCTATTTCAAAAGTTATCCATGGTCCCAATTTCAATCTTTGATTCATATGTTTCATCGGAAGGGAGTCTCAATATGAGGGTTTTTATAACTTAACTCCATGTAATATGAAGATGAACAATTTACTTCCTTGTGATAAATCATAATTCGAACATATAATAAATATCAAGCTACTTGAGTTTGGCTTGTAATCGACTCAATTAAAATTCTTTAAAGGGTAGATTACAAATACCTCCCTGAAGTAAGACTTAATTATAAAAATTTGTCTCACGTTTTGGTTATTACATACATCCCCTTCAAGTTTGTCACCTTCTTATAATTGATCCCTTATCCTACAAAGTTTCAATTTTGTCCTCAATTATTATTTTTAACGTTTGTAATATTTTTTAAATGTTAAAATTTTGGTGCTAATTATTATATCTTATAATTGTTACGTGAGGGGAATTTTTGTATTTAGACCTTACCCTTCTTTAAATCATAGTCAGTTTAACAATAAAATCAAAGTCAGACTCACTTTTTAACTTAATTTTAATAAAAAAAAATATACATATATATTTAATAAGTTACTCGACACTATTACTTGTTTACACCCTTAGCCCTGCCAAAAAGTCCTACAGAGTCATCATGTCACAGTATTTTCTCTTTCATGAAATCAACAAGTATTAGTATAATAAAATTAGGCAAAGCATTGAAGAAAAAAAAACATTTTTTTTGCAGAGTCTACAGCAGTATGGTGGGATCCCAAGGCTTGGTGGAGGCATATTCTGCGATTTACATCCTTTAGGGTTCTGAGAGTCCAGGATTAGTCTAGCGTAAGCTTAGACATTTATAAAAAAAAAATTTGTTAAGAGAGAGAATAAGATAATATTAATTAATAAGAAAGAAAGCCTATATCAGTACTGACCCATGAGGGCAATCACTAAATTACTATAATTGTACACAACTAGTAATATTAAATTTCAAGAAAGTTAGAAATTAATTACCTCGGATGAGATCTAATCTAGCACTCATTTGATACCAACATTCCACCTTCATCTTCATTAAAATTTCTCCGGCCATCTCCAATGGTTGAGGGCTAGCCCCGGGCTCCGGAGCCCGGGGCAGCCCAGGGCCAGCCCGGGGCCCTGCTGGTCGTCTCCAATGGTTTGGGCTCCGGGGGGGAATTAATTTCATTTTTTTTCTTTGCCCACTCTCACCTATCTAAATTTAATTTTGTTTTTAATATTTATATTAATAATACTAATAATTATTTTATTAATATAATTAAATTGTCATTACAGCCCCAATACACCCATTAAAATTACCATAACATTCCTTCTCCCTTTTCTAAATCCTAAAGTTCCTCGTAAACATAGTGTTGGAAAAAGTAAGTTAATGGACTATTTTGGACGTATTTTAAGTGGGACCCACTTTGAGTAAAGAGTCGGGTCTTGACGAAATTATATTCTACTCCGTGAGTAGATTAAAATGGTATATGGTACGTCCAAATCGGAGTATGGGTGAATGAGAAATTAAATCTCAAAGTTCATATATGTAATGAGAAAAATTGAAAAGAAATTGACTTATCCCACATTGGAAGTGTGATAAGAAAAATTTTGGTTTATATATGATTTCTAAACCACAATGGTTAAGAAATTATTACTAGAAGGCTCCCTCCTCGCGCGTAGGGGGGGGTGCGAATCTTGCATTGGATTTACATTCGTCTCTTTGAGACTTGTGCGTGCCCGCGACCTGCGGACACGAATGTCGTTCCGAAATGCCTACTTGGGCAAGCCCAGTTTTGCTATTTTCTTCCCAAAATTTCTTTTAATTTTCCCATTTCAGTTCTTATTTTTGCTAATTATGTATTAATTAAACCAAATACCCATTTCTTCTTCAAATATTCCATTTATTCCATTTCAGTCCCCAATAGGAGCGCGTCCTGCACATTCGCCCCTCTTCTTCTTCCTCGCGCAGACGCGCGCCCCGTTCCCGCAGCAGGGCTGCCCAGAGCCCTCTTCCCAGCCCGTTGCCGACCCCGACCCCGAGCCCTCTCCGTCTCCAACCGTTTCCCCATCCCAGCCCGACCCCGGCCCCGGCCCCGCAAGCACCATTGGAGATGGCCTAAGCCCATCTCCAATCCTAGGGGCATTGGTGGGGGAGGGCTCAACATTCCACCTTCATCTTCATGAAATTTTATGTTCTTTTTAATAAATTGTAATTAAATATAAATCAACACTATCTCAATGTATTATTTTGAAATCTTTAATTTAAATTTAATTAGAATATATTGGATATATATTTAATATGAATCTTTAATATTGATGATTTATTTCTAATTGAATCGATGTTTTTATTAGTCCACTTATTTTTTTAATTTTTAGATTAATATTATTATTATTTTAATTATATTATTATTATTAAAAAGGCGAGAGTGTGGAATAATTCACAATTATTTGAAGAAAGCCTTAGGATTGGAGACGACTAGGCAGGGGAAGGGCCAACCCCAGGCTCGAGAGCCATGCCCTTGTCCCCGAGATTGGATATGACCTTATTATGAATGGGTTGGCACCAATTTCATTTCGTGTTGATGTGGCGATGGCCCATCGCCTTCGATTCAAATAGGGTGGCGCCTCATTTTGAAGGGTTAAAATTGGCAAAATTGCAAAAAATGTTCTAAACTAATTAGTGATTTTGAATTTTCGTCCCGAACTATATCACCTCACTGAATTTCATCCTGTAATTTAATATTTTTCGGAATATTGTCTCAAACTATATCAAATCGTCAAATTTAGTCCCGTAATTTACTATTTTGCATGAATTTAGTCCCGATACTAAAATTTTAATTTAATGAAAATTACGGTTCAATTATAATTAGTTTGGACGAATTTTGCAATATTGTATAATTGTTCGTGCTAAAATTTGTCACGTCATGACACGTAAGTAGCCACGTGACAATATAACGGACACATGCACAATTTTTCATCTCATAATTAACGCTGGGACGATATTCCAAAAAAATATTAAATTACAGGACCAAATTCGGTGAGGTAATATAATTTAAAACGACAATACAAAATCACTAATTAATTTGAAACGGTTTATGCAATTTTGTCGATATAATTATTTACTAATAGCTTCTTGTTTTTCACTATTCTTGGTGGGAAACCCATGAGTGATTTTACAATGAGATAATGGCAATTTGCCCCATATGATACAATTTACCTTTTTGTAATTTAAAAAAAAATATTTTACCCTATATTATTTTATAAAAGTTTCACACCATCTTCTTTACATTTTTTTAACTAAAGATAAATTATCAATTGACAAACTGTCCCTCTTGTAGTCTATACTTCAACTTAGGCATCTTATAAATGTGAACTTTTACATCATGTGGTATTATAAAAGTCAAAGATTATGAAATCATGAGTTAAGCAACATCCTTCAGGATTCTAGGGCAAGGGTTCTGAGGGTCCAGGATTAGTCAAGTGTAAGCTTGTACACCTGGGTTATCAAAAAAAAAAAAAAAAAAAAAAAAAAAATTGGAAATCATCCTTCAGGGTTTTAGGGCAAAAGTTCTGATAATTCGGGATTAATCTAATGTAAGCTTGGACACCTGGGTTATTAAATAAAAAAAAAAATGGAAATGAAATGCATAGAAAGGTAAAGAACCTATAAGAGTTGGACTTGGTAGAACGGTCTGGACCGCACGGAATTAATGCTTCAACAATTTGTAATTTGGTAGTGTTAGGCCATAGCCTTCTACACACTGGACCCATGCACGTACCACTTTTAATTTTAAGCCCATCTATTGGACGGCTAATTTTGACCTTTACAGATGTCCTCTTACTTTTCGAATGGGCCTACTTCAATATATTTTAGCCCACCCTAAAAGCCCAATTTGCTATTCTCTTACAGTCGTACTAGTATTCCTCTAATAAATATCAATTAATTTTTTTATATTTTTCTAATAGGTATTAGCCTAGGTTACTTCTTCATATACCATTATAACCAAGTTTCAATAATTCATTAGGCCATCGGGCCAAAGGGAGGAGGCAGGCAGGCATGATGGGGATCGTCGATTTGAGATGAAATTTTTTTCTGATGACAAGCGGACTTGAGGGCAATCGAGAGGGCCAATGGGTGGCCGTCATTTGGCGCCACCCCTATATTCTTTTAATTTTTAATTAAAAAAAATAATTTAAAATATGTATAAAAAATTTAGTTGGTCACTTTTTAAAAAAAAAGAAAAAACATGTATATGTGCAACTCGTGACGCGGATTTTCCCGATTAACAATATCATCATTCAAATAATCTACTTGCGCAATTATTTTTTCAATTCTAGTCTGGAAAATATCGAGTTAACGTCAATGTTGAAAGCAAATAATTGTTCACAAAGTGGTGAGCCCAAATTAAATATTGTTGTGAAATGTTCTCATATAACATATGTTTGATCAATCATTCCATCTCGAAAAAGATTAAAATTGATTTAAAAATTTGAATATCCTTGAGCATTAAAAAAAATACAAAAATTTATGATCGATTAAAATGAGCTCGTTTTGTCTAATTCACTTTGATGGTACAAATCACGGGTTTGATAATTACAAATTCAATGTTTCAATCTCTTGATCATGGTTCACGGAAAATAAATACTATGTAAGTACGTATTAATTATCTCCATGGAAATTCATTGATTGAGACAGAACTTTGTATATGATCATAATAATCATACAAGTCGACAATTATTACCCATGATATATATATATATATATATATATATTTGCATGTAATTAATTAGAAGGCCCTTCCAAAATTTGTATACTTTTGGGTTTGTTGCCCCGTCAAATTCCGAAACCCCGGCATTGACAGCTAGCTAGACCAGTTCCATTCCCATCTTCTTCACGTGACTTTGCCCCCCTTCTTCCTCTAAATGTAATTTCATTTATTGCATGTAAATAATTAAATTATAGGAGCTTCTAGCACACACCAATCAGATTTAAATTAAATACTAAATATAGTAGATTTTATTAGAGCCAGCAATTCTTTAAAGGATGAGATCTAGTACTCTATCGTGTAAACTTTAAAAATTGACAAAATACAATATTGATTATTTTGTGAACATGATACGACACATACATATGATCGATTCAGGTCTGATAAATTAGAGTACGTGTCCATAAATTAAAATAAAAAGTAAATACATGTGCACAAACTTTTTTTTATTATTTTTGAAAGTTTAAGGATACAAAATATTAGTAAAATCAGAAAAATATAGAAAACACGACTTATATACTTGTTCGAAAGAGAAATCAATCTCTCTTAGAATCAAATTCTTATTGCACCACTATTGTTTGATGAAAGAGCTATTATAAATTTGAAGTTTTAGATAACACTTTGTCATACATGTTAAGTTTGGTATTCTAATTTCTAATGTGTATCGTATCCATGCCACTGTGTTCGTATACGTACATCTACCGACTAAAATGTTAGTGAATTTGAAACTTATTCTATCACACATATATTTACTCTAGAAAATATAATCATTTAGGGTCTTTAACTCGTAAAAACGTCACCAAACTAAAAAAATTCATAGCCATTTTTTTTAATGAATTAATAAATACATCATTACACTAATCACTATATCATGAATACGACCTAATTGCGAAGATAATTATTATGTGAACCACAAGCAAACAATCCTCATCTCACACATGTCAACAACCGCCATAGAGGAGGTTGACTTTTGAAGAAAACTCCACAAATATTTGGTCACAGGGGATCTTGACCTTTTTCCCCATGTCTTCCCCCACAACACTAGCCGACAGACAATCAATCCCATTCGTGTTTATTGCATGCTACAACCTAAGCCATTTTGTCCTTAACCGGGTCACGCATCCTTTAATTTTCATTGGACACATATCATAAGTCAACCCCCTTAGGAAAAAAAAAATGTCAAAAAATAGATTACCCTCAAGTTGAAGCAACCACAAATTTGGATATCATTTTGTCGGCACACACAAAATATAAAATAAAAAGGTAATGGAAATATACCGAGAGGAAAAAAATCAATAATCAAATTTGATGCTTATATACAAAGATCAAGAAATAAAAATAAAAAGTTCACAATGACATGCACTTTTAATGAAATTGATCTCTTGAATAATGAGTTTGGCCTAGTTTTCCTGAACTTTTTTAAACGAGTGAATTGCAAATTAACTCCTTGTGTTATTTTAAATAGGTAATTTAACACCGTGTAATAAATAAAAAGGCAAAATACTTCCTTGTGATATTCTAAATAGGCAACTTAATTCCCTGTGATAAGAAAAAGAGCAAAATACCTCCCAGTGTTTTTATAAAAGAAGCACATCACCTTTCTCTAAATTGCTTACTAATTCATATCATAGGGAGTTAAATTGCTCATTATTTTATTTCACAGGGAGGTAAATTGTCCATTTTTATATCACAAGGAGGAAAATTACTCATTATTTCATTTCACAGGGAGTTAAATTGCCTATTTTTACTTCACAGGGAGGTAAATTGTCCATTAGACATATCACAAGGAGTTAACTTGAAAAAAAAATCTTTTTTAAACTCAATTAATAAACATGAATTAGGATTTTTGTTCAACTGCTCTGAATTTTTTTCGCAAATCATGCCAAGAGGGATGGTTAACATAAAGTAATAGAAATATTAATTAGACATATTTTAATTCCCTCTTTAGTAGTTGACTCTTGATCTTACCTGAAAGATTGCGTGGTTTAGGTGGATTTGGTCCACCTTTAAAAAATTAGATGAAAATATTAGATGAAAGGATGAAATGGCTAGCGATATTGCCAGAGCAGCAATTGTTGCTGCCAGAGCAAAACTAAAATATTTCCGAATATACCCTTATCATTAAATGCTAATTAATGGTTATGTTTTTGAATTTTATACGGCACTGCATTAGTTAAGTGGTTCTATAATTAAATCTTTTTAAACATAGCAATAATATCATCTCCTTCTTCTTTCTCTTTTCTTATGCTGAATCGCTTTAAGTTTCAGCACACTAATATTAAGGTCCACTCTCCACCATTATTAGCACTTCTATCACCAAACAAACTGCAAAACAAAACTATAACTCTCATTTTTTAATTTCACTTTGTTTGCTTTCTTGCTTCTCTTTGTTTACGAGTAACAACTGCGTAGAAATTAGAAACCCAACGTCTCAGCACCCTTGATGGAATAAGAAGAAAAAAATAGTTATTAATATAAATTAAAAAAAAAAAGAAGATGAATTTCAGATTCATGATTTAGAAAAATCACAGATCGAAAATAGAAGAATACAATTAGATTTCCCAACAAAGTTGTGGAAAATAAAAACTTTCGGACGGTAAAGATTTACACAATGCTATTTATACTTGTAATATTTGTCTAAAAAGTCACTTAGTTACAATTTCTTGATTAAAGGAGGTATGAGTTCCAGTAAAATTGAAGGTTCTATTGCTATTTATCCAGCTGAAGTTATCTGGTTATGTTTTTTAGAAAATAAAAAAGAGATTATATGATAAACAACTTTTCTTTCATAAATAATGATATGAGCAATAAGAAGAAAGAGAAAGAGAAAGAAAAAGAAAAGATCAGGGGAAGAGATTATAATGAAGGGAGAGAACACGGTCAAAGACACTTAAAATAGTTAGGGGTATAATAGGTAGTTTATAAATATTGCTTTGGCAGCAACAATTGTTGCTCTGGCAATATCGCTAGCCGGATGAAATAGTTTAGGAAAAAGAAAAACACCGTCCAACTTGATATATTAAAAAGTTTAGCCTATAGCCCTATAGACTATAGTTAGACTCGACACAAATCCACTTAATTACAAAACAAATAAATTTACGGATATATTGTGATAGTTAATTAGTTTTCCTATAATATTTTCGAATCAAATTAATTGACATAAATTTCAAATTACAAAATAATTATTTACATATATTTGACCATTGTTAGCTCTCCTAAAATATTTTCCAGTCAGATAAATTAACATAAATTGATTGATACGGATATTTTCGACTAATTTGCAGATTGCAACATCAAACATCAAAGTAGCACCTTCTGGCGGTCTTCAAAATAAAAAATAAAAAGAATAGAGCAAGATGCATTCTAAAATTAGGAATTCCTTGCAAGTTGCAACCTCAAGCATTTTTCATAATTTATTTTTGTTGGAGGCTTCATACTTGAAGGGTGTTATTGGAATAACATAATATTCCACTTTTCAAAATTCATATTTGCATTTGGACATGACTAATTGTGATCTATAAAAAGAAAAGTTGAGATTTCATGTTAAAAAAAAAAATTGAAGTTCAATAACTAATTAGGTAAAAATGTGTGTTGTCATATTGCTCGACCTTGCACTTGATCATACTATATTGTGTAAACATGAAAGCAAATTAAGTCCCATAAATCAATTTAACTGTTAAAAAGAAAGAAAATGAAAAGAAGCAGCATAAATCATCCTCTTTGTTTAAAAAATAAGTCATCCTCTTTAAATAAAAATAATAAGAATCACGTTCATCATGCTATAGATTTGATGATTGGCTATATTTTTATGTAAATTTCCACCAATTATAAAAAAATTAAATGAAAATATATAGCACATAATTGAACTTATACTTGACTATTTTCACATCAGTATCATCTTATCAAATATCAAAGTTTCATAACAATTCAAAATAAACAATAAATGGAAAGGAATGTATAAAATAAAAACAGAGTATATAACCAATTTAAACATGGGTACCACAACAATTACATTTTGGTACATAATCTACATTGCCCTTCCAATTGCAGTGCTTTAATTAGGGCTGAAGATCAAACAAAGCTATTCGATACTCGGCTCGAGCTCGTTCGATAAAAGATTGTTTGAGCTCGGTTCGTCAAATAAATCAAACAAGCTTGAACAAGATTTCTCTTTCGATAACTTTTGAAGCTCGGCTCGAGCTCGACTCGATAAGCTAAAAATTAAAAAAACACATATAAAATACCAAGCTACTCGATACTCGGCTCGAGCTCGTTTGATAAAAGCTCGTTTGAGCTCGGTTCGTTAAGAAATCAAACCAAACTCAAACACAAAATTTCAAGCTCGATAAAATTCAAACCAAGCTTGAACAACATGTTGTTTGATACTGCTCGGCTCGTTTACACCCCTAACTCTAATCTCATCCCTCATAAAAACAAGAAGTTGTTTGGGAAATATTTCTAAATCAGAGTTAGGTAAATTAACAAACTCCCAGTCAAAATTCACACATAAATCCTCAAGGGAAAAAATATCAGCATTGGTAAACTCAAGAACTGTACCAAACTGTAAGATTGTCACAGAATGTAATGGTTGACAATTGACAAGGATAGAATGTTCAAAAGTCAACCTAGTAAACACACACAACAAATTCACTTTCTACTTCAACATATTAATAAATAAAAAATAAAAAAATCAACATACATACACACACAATATTCACCTTATCTCCAAATTTATTCAGTATCACTATATATCCACCACCAACTAAAGCTTGTTCTATAATACATCAACTTAGAACACGAAAACACAAAAACACACACAAAAACAAAAAAAAAATCAAACCTTCTTCTTCATCTACTCCACTCTCATATAACCTAACCATTTTTAATAACTTCTCAACAGCTTAATCCTAATACTATACTATATTTATTTATATTTATATATATATACAACTAAAAGGTCATAACTTTATCTAAGTACATCAAATAATGGAGGAGTTAATTAGGTTGACAGAAGGGTGTAATGAAGATGAACTAGTGAAAGAACTTCTCGACGACGAATCGCCATTTTTCATGATACAGAGTACTCATGATCAAGCAATGGCATTATCAAATATCAATCCTAAAGATTCAATTTTAATTCATGATACCCCTCCTTTTATTATGTCACCTATTTATTCTGGTCCTTCTGTACAAGAAATGGAAAGTGCATTGTCATATACCAATTATGGAATTCATAGTTCCCTGCAGCAGGAAGAAGCTAATTCAGAAGCATACAGGTTTGTATCTTACTCCCTCTGTTTTTTTATTTTTTTTATTTGTCGTTTCAGATGATTGCACGTAAATTAAGAAATGTAACAAGTAGTCACTTTTTTAAAACAAAAAAATTCAAAATACATTTTTACTCAAATAATCACAAGATTAATTACAAGCATTAACAAATAGGGTAATATTGATAGAAAAAATTAATTTTAAATTGAATTCCTAAAATGACAAATAAAATTAGACAATTTTTTTTACTAAAGCGACAAATAAAAATAAAACGGAGAGAATAGTTAATTAATTATTATGTTGTTCAATTAATTTATTTATGTATTATATATTGGCTTAGTTGGTTAATTGAAATATGTGTGCAGAATTTCAGTGGTGGAAAGAGGTAATAATTTGAATAAGGGTAATAATCATGAGAATAATTATAAGTACAGTTTGAGAATAAAGAGTTGTAGCAATGTAACGGCTGATGATGGGTACAAGTGGAGGAAATATGGCCAGAAATCCATCAAGAATAGCCCAAATCCCAGGTGATCATCAAAATTTTGTATATATGCTTAATAAAAAATTGTATTAAATAGTACTCATAATATGTTATTAAATATGTAATTTTAGAGTTCATTATTGTTTGTAATAGTTTGGCGATTAATTATATTTCAATTTTGCCACAATTGTGATTGAAGTGTCACTGAAAAATTTAGCGGCTAAATTCCAAAAATTTCCCCACCAATCAGATGTCAACTTTACCTCTCATTATTGTTTCACTTTTACGGGAAAAACACTCTTGATACCAAATTTTACTCCAAAAAAGACATTTGATATCAAACTTTTTGGAAAAATAATTTGCATACCATGATTCGCACCATCTTGACATATTTGCTTTTGCCGTCAATTTTTGGACGGAATTCAGCAGGTGCCGTCAATTGTGGGTCTTTAAAACCCGTACATGTTTTCCCTCACATTGTCAACTTAAAGGGCACATGAACGTCACCCACGTGTTGAATTTCGTCCGAAAATTGACAACAAAACTAAATATGTCAAGGTTGGATGAATCATGATATGAAATGTGTTTTTTCAAAAAACTTAGTACCAAATATATTTTGGGACTAAAATTTGATATCAAATGTGTTTTTTTCCCATCTAATATATTTCAAATTGCACCACGTCACTACAATTTAGACATTGATTTCCGTTAAAAAAATGTGAGCAAAGCATCTCAAAATTTTAAGATTTGTTGAAAAGGGCAAATATGAGATAAAAGGAGATTTTATAGCGTTTTGCACGACCTTATGCACAAGTACGTTCAAACGTGCAAAATGGTGCAAGTGAGACATGAAAATAACTTATTATTTAATAGTTCAAGCATGAGCGTCTGAAAACAGTTAAAGGGGACAAATTGAAATTTAGCAATAAAATTAGTAAAAATAACAAATTAAATACAACGGTTTACGGTTGTACCTATCAATTTTTTTTTATTGTACTTGTGTGATTAATTAACAAATATGATTACACAAGGAAAGAAAATTAGACAATTATCAAACAAATAAATCATGCATAAAAAAGAAACTTAAATAAAATGAAAATATTTTTATAACACTACATATTTAAAACCATAACTCTAGTATTGTCACTCAAAAGATGTCACTAAAATATTTAATTGAACTCATTTAACTTCGATTTGAAGTTTCTTGAAATTAAATAAGCTGAATAAAGTTTTTATTTTTTATTTTTTTTGCTAATTTTATTTACTATGACGCCATGCAGAAGCTATTACAGGTGCACCAACCCAAGATGCAGTGCCAAAAAGCAAGTGGAGCGGTCCATGGACGACCCGGATACCCTAATCATTACCTATGAAGGCCTTCACCTCCACTTTGCTTACCCATTTTTCTTTCCTAGTGAGCAACAAACGACGCCGGATCCACCCATAAAGAAACTCAAAAGGCCCATATCAGAAGCCCAATATGAAGCCCATGATTTTGGAACTCAATCCTCAAATGGGCTTGAGGCAGTCCTACAAAATCTCGCCTATAGCCCATTAATTGACCCAACTAAAGAATTTGATAAAGAATTCATGGGCCCACAAGGGCTACTTGAAGATATGGTACCAATGATGATTAGGAAGCCATTGACCGATAATATTACATCTTCTAATTCTTCATCTTGTGCTTCACTTGAATCGGATCCTTCTTCACCTGCTTCGTCCAATTCATTTTATTGGTCTCCTGATTATTCATTTTTGGGCTTAATTTGAATTGTAATTTTGTATTTGAAACTATAGGTTATATATCATATGTATATATATGTATGTGTGTGTATTATAATTGCTAAAATGTAATAAAGTAGAGCATATGGTAGTAAGGAAATTAAAGGATGGTGTATCATAATATGTTGTTAAATTTAGAAAATTAATGCTGGTGTATGAATTTATAATATGTTGTAATACTTTTGAGGCATCTTTTTCTCTTCTTTTATTGTACAATCTATTTCTCCAATATTGGCCAACATTTGTTTTTTAATTAATCATGGACTATTTTTTAGTTCCTTTAATTTATTTTAATCACGGACTGAAATTTTAATTCCTTTAGTTCATATGTTCATGTCAGTTTAATATTAAATTTTTTTCGAACTTTTTTCATATTAAAACAAAAACAATATATGTTGATCCTATTGATTTGGGCTTAATCCCACATTGCACCATACAAATAGGAGCATTTTTTATTTTGCACCCTACAAAAAAAATTAGCCCGCTTTGCACCCTACAAACCACACTACAAAAAAATTGAATTTTAGTGATAAAATAGTAAAAGTGACAAAAATTTAAATATTGTCACTAAAATGATGTATATAGACATACTAGTGACAAGAAATATGAAAAAATTGTCACTATTGACATTTAATGATACTCCGAAAGTGATAACTAAAAAGTTGTCACTAAATTATAGTGACAAAGTGTCAATGGAAAGGTGTCACTAATTGTCAATAGTGACAACTTAAGTTCCATACATTTGTCACTAATAGCCATTAGTGACAACTTAAAAATATATTTTGTCACTATTGCACTCGTCACTATTATTATTGTGACAAAACTAATATTTTTGTCATTAAATATATGCAATAAGTGACAATTTCAACAATGTCACTAAAATCCATTTTTCTTGTAGTGACAATTTAATTTCAGATTGCACCCTCAATCATTTTCAGCCCATTTAACTACCTGAGTAAAGGCAAATCCGTCCATTCACATTATTAACCACCCCAATTTCCCTTAAAATATAATATATGAGCAAAATTGACATATCACCATAATAACTTAAAAAAATGCTGAAAAATAGAAAACAAGTTTTATGGGCATCATATTTTCAATTTTTCCTCTTTCTTCTTCAAACCCAGTCCAGTGCCGGTTTTTTTTTAAATGTTTGAAGAAAAATGTGTTGGGTGCTACGAAAAGATAATGAATTGTGTTTACCATATTTACAATTTCTCATCTTATTTACGTTTTGATTCTCATTTTCGTTAACAACTCTATTATACTTGTTTGTAGAATTAATAATTAGGGGTAATTATGAATAACTACATATACTTCCTCGGAATTACTCTAGGTTAGTTTCAATAGTTATATGTAAAGTGAAAAAAAAAGTCGGCACTGGAATCGACTTGAAGGAGAAAGATGAGAAATTGAGTAAACCCTAAGACCCCGTAAGACTTGTTCTATTTTTCAGTTTTTTTAAAGTTATTATGGAGATATGTAAATTTTGCTCATATATTGTTTTTTGGGGGAAATTGGGGTGGTTAATACGTGAATGAAAGAATTTACCCTTACTCCGATAATTAAAATGGGCTAAAAATAATTGAGGGTGCAATCTGAAATGAAATATATATATAGTGGTTTATAGGGTGCAAAGTAGGATAATTTTTTTTGTAGGGTGCAAAGTGAAAAATGCCACGTTGAACTGAAAAGTTATATATGGTTTACAGGTTTGTTTTTGCAATTTAGTCACGTTGTTTTATATGAGTTGTGAGGCTAAAGTCGTCAATTCTCATATAAAACAACGTGACTAAATTGCAAAAACAAACCTGTAACTTTTGAATCTTATAGAAATAGTTCTGTGACAATACAAAGGCACACCTCCAAAAGTGATGGAAGAACTAATTTTGAAAAGTTGAACTTTGGCATTAGTTAAATATCAAATTTGTTAGTGAATAATTGAATTTGAAATGCATTGAAAGTTACATGATCAATATAAATAGAAAATGTGCTGAAAGTTAGAGAATTTAATGTGTTTTGTATTGTTCTATACAGGACTATTCTAGATAGGATTTCAAAGTGGTAGGACCCTTTTTTTTGCAATTCACTAAAATAAATGCCGATTAATAATTAATTCTGGTATATACTATACCAAAAAATGGAGAGAATTGCATTTTTTGTACACAGCTATAGGCCAATTCCCACTTTTGGTACACAGCTTTATGTGTCCAACACATTTGATACACCTCTTTAACAAAGTTCGACACATTTGGTACAACCGTTAAATAAATTGCAAAATCACCGTTAATTCCGTTAGTTCGACACATTTGGTACACCTCTTTTACAAAATTGACATGTGCGCAACACATGGCTGCCCAAAAAAAAATTAAACTTGATAAACTTTTATAAAAATTATCATATGTATTTATTATATTTATCATATCATATTTATATAATGATTATTTATAAAAATATTTTATTATTTTTATAGTTTATTATTTATAAAAATTATTAAAAAATATGTATTTAATATTTATATGACATGTAAAATATAATAAACTATAATGTCATTTATAGTTTAATATTGGAAGAAGAATAAAATATAATAAAAAAGTTTATCAAGTTTCAATTTTTTTTTCTGGGCAGCCATGTGCCGCGCGCATGCCAATTTTGTAAAAGAGGTGTGCCAAATGTGTCGAACTAACGGAATTAACGGTGATTTTGCAATTTATTTAACGGTTGTACCAAATGTGTCGAACTTTGTTAAAGAGGTGTACCAAATGTGTTAGACACATAAAGCTGTGTACCAAAAGTGGGAATTGACCTATAGCTGTGTACCAAAAATGCAATTCTCCCCCAAAAAATGTTTATTAGAATTTGGAAGCATTTTTCAATTTTTGAAGTAATCCTTTTTCCACTTTTTGAGCATTTCGGTCCATAACATTCATCTATTTTTGGATGAAAACGTATTTATTTCGTGGGACTTGAACTTATTGTATTTGAAGATAGCGTATATATGGATTATAGAAGTCCTCCACCTCATCTTGAATTGTGGTTGAAAAATTTTGGAAGCTGGAATTTTATTTCTTTTCATTATTTCGTTCTAAGTTTTATTGTGGTATTTAGATATACGGTGTGAGCCAATTAGTTATTCCGAAATAAATGGACTCCACTAAATTTGGATAATGTTGTTCATGTATCAAATTGTTTCTAGTCTATGGTGAAAGAGATTGACAAAAGTAATAGCTAGTAATATAAATTAAAAATCATACAATGATATTTTGATTTTAAACAATACTAATTAAAAAAAAAGATATTTGTATTTTCAGAAATAACGAGAAATTTATAATGCCTTTTTCATTCCAACCCAAGATATCTAAAATGATATTTTTGCCCTCAATATACATCTTAGTATTCTTATCTAGATTGGATTGAATGCTATTTATTAGAGGTGGAATACAAATTGCCACTATTGAATATATGCTTCACAAGTTCATAGGATGTACATCAAAACAAATTATTCAGCTTCACACATTATATTGTTCTTGAATTCAACTCATCTAAATTCATGATTATTGCGGAAAACAAGTGAAAATGCGATTATCAAATTCGTAAAGAACCAAACATGTTGGCTTTCTAGCATCTAAACTTCATAGGATTCCTACCAAAAGAGACATATGGCTTCCAAGTAGGAAAGCAATGAAGCATATATAAATTCTTTATCACCATTTTGTATAATCCATACCATTGTTTATTAACTCAATCATGTCTTAAAAAACTTCCTTTTGTATTTGTATATTGATTTTTTTTTTCTTATCACAAGATTTTAGATAATGATATTGTCATATGGTGGCTAATTAGACCATATTTTGAAAGGTTTTGGTCAGGTTTCTCAGGTCTTCATTTCAAAAAAATGGTTTTGGTGAAACTTGTGAAACCCCACTTGTTAGGTTTTGTGGTTTTAGAAAAGTTGAAACCCTACTTGAATTGAGTTTGGATGTTGGGGTTTGAGAGGAAAAATACGTGGTAAGTGACAAACCAATGTCTTTTTTATAGAGTTTGAGAGAAAAATATAAGTAGTATGTGTCAAATCACAATTTTATGAGTTTCAAGAATTTGAGTGTAAGTTTATGAATATGTTTCTGCTGAGTTTAATGAGTTTTGCAAAATTTTATTTGGAAAAGTTATGACTCAGTTTCACGAGTTCCGCGAGACCGATGTTAGCCATAACTCTTCTAAATAGACCACTAATAGTTTGTAAATTTAATAACATTGTAAGAAACTTAAATATAATTTATTATTATTATTATTATTAAGTGATAGTGAAGAAGAATTATGATTGAAATTAAATGAAATAAATAGATTGAGTCATTAGAGATGATTTTGAAAAAGAAAGAATAATTTGAACTTAGAATATGAGAGAAAATTGTGCTTAGGTTGAAAAATTAATTATTGCACATGACCTAAAATTTGTTAAAATTTCTCAACATAACTTATAATATTAGTCACGTAACAAATGCTATATGATTATCATTTGTAATCTTTTGAATAAATTAGGTTAGCACGAAGTAGCAGATAAAACTGTAATATCAAACCCGTTTTGCTGCCACTCTTCGAGATTTGTGAAATTACCTAAAAACTCAAACAAAATAACTTTGTCAAATGCCGAAAAAACAAATCCCTCCATAATTATTTTTCTTACTTTGTGGGAAAGAGTCCCCTCCGATCCCTAATTATTGGATTATTATAGTTCCCACTGCAAACACATCGAATTTAACATCATGTCTAATCACATTTTTGTGATTTGACTTTTAATCTTATTGTGAAAGAGAAAGGGCACTCAGTCACAACCAAAACGGTGTACAGGCTGCTCATTGGCCAACAAGGAAAAACAAAAAAGTATTTCAGATTTATTCATCTCAATCTCAAACTAAAAATCAATTCTCAAACTAAAAATCACACTTCATTATCTAAAAAGGATAAAGAAAAACCAATCTCACACGACCACAAGAAAATTAAAGTTCATTCTATGTTTATCTTTTGCAACATTTATTGAAACTCATGAGCAATCATAAATTTTATCAATTATTTTGTTAGTATAGTATATATATAATTATCGTTTTATAATTTATAAGACATAAAAACTAGCACCAAAGTTTTAACATTTATAAGATATTAAAAATTACAAATAACATTCAGAGGCAAAATTGAAACATTTTTGGGCAAGGGATTAATTGTAAGAAGGTGACAAACCTGAGAGAAATTTTCGTTATACCCAATACATGAAGGGAATTTTGTAATTCGGTCTTGCATCAGGGGTACTCGTAATATACCCATATATAAGTTTTCATCTTTTTAATGATTAATTACAAAACTTATAAATTATCACTATAATAATTGAAGTTATAAGTAGCTATTCACTTGTGATAATCTAGTGACCACAATAAATATTGTAACAGATGGATTTATAAAACAAATTAATAAATATTGCATGCAATGGTGATTTAGTGACAAACTTTGTGTAGTATTATATCATTTGTACTACCAAAGTATAATTCTTATCAATAATATCTTTGTAAAAATCATTTTAATAACTAATAATTATAGTCTTTTAATATTTTTAAAACTGAATTTTTTTAACACTCGTTACTTATTATTATACTAGTCGCCGTGGCACGCGGTACTCGTGTGTGTTGAATTCTTTGAATTATAATTTATCTTGGCATATTAATTTTTTTATAATATATAATACTAAATTTGAATATGCATAAAGTGGAAAAATGTAGTTTTTTATTGGGTAGTTTTTGTGTTTTGTAATTTTAAATTTTGGAAAAAGGATAATTTTGGAAAGTGACTAATTTTTGGTGTAGTATGGTGTCACAACCGCCACTTTGTGAGTAAAAATAAGCTTCTCTTTTTTAATAGTATAGATAACTATCATTTTTTTCTTTTTCTTGTAGAGGTACTTTTCCATCTTTTAGAATTAGAATATTCATGCTCAGTTACTTCAAGGGGATTTTTTTTGTCCATATCTGGCTTGGTGGAACTCATTCAATCACAAAATTAATATATTGCACTTGTTTTACATCAAATTCCAAAATAAGTGTATTGGACTTATCATTAGTTACATTGGATAAGACCAAAATCGACCTGTGAGAAGAATTTCCATAATTCAAGGTTTTAAGGAATACATATTACATAGAAAATCTAGTATTCCTAGAATTAAATTATTGATATATGATAAATGCAAAACTATTGTGTTATATATCCTCACACACAATAAGTATAATATATTTAGCAATTAACCTATTAGAGTAGTTCTAAAAAGAAAAAAGAAAAATTGTGTAAGAAAATTATCACATGTATTATCTTGTATAAATTTGAATTCTACTGAACTGGGTTGCAAGCTGATCAAAATTTTCAACATATAATTGTACCTCCCTAATGTAAGGATATATAACCTTGAAATAGTTTTATCTTTAAATTAAGAAAATGAGAATAAATTGTATTGAGACTAAATGTCCCACATAGGTTTAAAACAATTGCTAAGTCCATCAAATAAGGTTTTGAGCAATCCTCACCTTACAAGCTAGCTTTTGAGGTTGAGAGGCTCAAATCATATAAGTGGACTTAGCGCAAATCCGCTTGTTAGATTCTTACCCACACGTCAATAATTCGCAAATATTGAACTTTAATATGTCACGTGTTGGCTCTTGTTTCATCCACACATTCATCCTGCTCACACGTGAAGGGAAAATATTGAGACTAAATATTACATATTGGTTAAAAACAATAGTTAAGTCCACCTTATTATAAAGTCTTGACCAGTCCTTACCTTATAAGCGATCTTTTTGAAGCTGAGTTAGGCCCAAAACATATAAGTGAACTTAGCCCAAATCATTTGGTGAATTATAATAACTTGTAGCAATGTAATACTCCATCAAATGTGCTTGATTTGGTATCATGCATGTGACATGTGGATTGGATAAGCCATAATTTTAAAACTAATTAAAGGAATTAGTATTTGAGTTTGCAAAGCAAGGGTCTTTGTTAACAATAATTGTGAAGACATCATCCGAAGCTTATGCAAAAAGTTAAAACTACCACTTTTGTTTATAAAATCATGGAGTTCATTAAAAAAAACAAAAAAAAAAAAAAAATTGATGGAGTGCATTATTGGTCATAAGCTTCCAAAATTGCATCTTGCACTTCAAAGAAACCTTGAGTTATGATAAGATCCCAATAATTTCAAGTCTATCAGTGAGAAATCGATACAATCTTGAAAATTGATTATTCATGTGTGACACGTCTAATTAATTAGTGTGTCCCAAAAATAAGGGAAATATCAATGTAAAAACACAATCCTAACGCAATTCAGGCATGACTAGAAAACGTACCTGCATTGTCACATTTTGGATGCAATTGATTATATATATTTGGGTTTTATGAGTGAAATGTTAAAAGAATTTAAAGATGCTTAATTGTATTTTCTTAATTTAAAATTATATAATGTATTTGATTGAACTTTGTTACGTTATTCGTTATTATTTTATACATGAATAGGAATGTAACCTTTTTTTTGGAGTAAAAATAGGAAATAAGCCCCAGGACATATTTCTAACTGCCTGACCAACAATTCATAAGGCTTTCTCTAGCGGCAAGGGTGGGGGTTCGAATCCCATTTGGAACTTGGATGGAAGCATTTTCATGAGTCTGTCTAAGGGTCATTGTGGTGAAGACTCCTTTGTGCGCAGAGTGTACAACAGTATGGTAGGATCCCGAAGCTTGATGGAGGCACATCCTGCGATTTACATCCTTCAGGGTTCTGAGGGTCCATGATTAGTCTAGTGTAAACTTGGACACCTGGATTATAAAAAATATAAAATAAAAAAAAAGGAAATATAATTAATAACGTCAAATTACATGATTTAATTATCTTGAATGTGTTAATTATGGCATGCACAAAATTAAATTGAAAATTGAAATTTTGATTTTGAAACCAAAGTGTGACAAAATTTGTGATAGAAACATTCACCCCGTTTAAGAGGGTATAATCATCACCATTCACTAGTTTACTAAAAAGTGATGTTTCTTTTTTGTCCCAACTCTGGATTCCCAAAAAGATCGCTATCCCGTGCCCCTAATTAAGCACTAATTACGCTTTACCACTAACGACTAAAATTAGTACTTGAACAAATTAATTAGCATTGCTAATTATTAGATTCAATTCCCATGTTGCAGTGCAACTATATATGATGAAACAATATTTAGGATCTCTTCCGATCCGTTGCTGCAGCTTTCATGCACAACAACTTGAATAGTTACAAATTAATTATTATCATAAGTAATATATTAACTAATTTTGAATTAAAATACATGTGTCATAATCATGACCAGCCAGCCAGCCAGGAGGTGAAAATAATTGAATTGAAACGGTTGCGAAATATTCGTGTTATCTACGCAAAAAGTATAATAAAATATATTTCATTAAACAAGCAAATTAAAATATTATAAATAGCATTATATATAGTGGGAAATGAAGACTAAACAAGGGTCTTTCCTTTATTTCTTTTAAGAATTTCAGGCTAGCTATCTTTTTGTACTTACTTCAAGAAATACAAAGCCTAAGGATCCAATTATTGTTCTACATGATTAAAAATTGGTGGATTGAGTTCTGTCAAGGTTGGTCATTTTCAATTTGACAATGGCGGTGCATCATGTATTAATTAGTACTTGTGTTTTATTTTATACATACAATTCCACCCAAAGTTAGGAGAAAATATATAAAAATTTGATCGCCTCATGTCTACAAAAAATAGGGGCATCAGCGACGACATAAACAAAGCTTCACCTACTAAATAGTTACGAAAACTAATATTGTATAGGGATTTCGTCAGTGAAGCCTTGTATATGTCGTCAATGTTGCCCACAATTTTTTTTATATCATATATAAGGGGATTTTTTTTAATGTATTTTTAATGCACCCTCAACAATTCTCTGCATATGGTATTTGAAAATTCTACAAAGTCCAAGGATTAAATAATTTACAAACGTATTATAAGTGATTCGAACTCAAGAAGTTATGTTTTTACATATAGAGTAATTGATATAGTACTAAAGTAGTCACGACTCACTAAAATAGTTTTCTTAAACTAATTTAGTGACATGAATTTTAATTAAGTTTTCACTACTGATACTTGGTGATATATAAAAAGTGACAATAACAATATTATCACAAATTCACTGTGACAATATTTATTGTCATTAGCTAGATTGTCACTAAAATGATGTCATTAATTGGCAATCGTAGTAACTTAAATCACCATACTCTTGTCATTAATAGCTATTAGTAACAACTTAAAAAAATATTTTTGTCACTATTTTAGTTTTCACGATTATTATTATGTGTCACTAGATGCGTGTCAGCCCTAGTGTTAGGCAATTATAGGCGCCCGCTTAGAGCCCTCGGTGTTGAATGGCCCCATATTTTCTATATATTTTAATTAATAAATACTACTTTTTTTTTCATAGTTGAATGATCTATAAGAGATGTAGAGATACATGTAGGCGAACATGGTCAAGCAAAATGTTGCTTAAGTTTAATTTGATTTTCTTATCGAACTTGAGATTGTATTTATAAGGTCTAACATGAATTTGTTTTGATATGATCTCAAATTATGTTATCAAAGTTCGAAGTTGGTCCGTTCCATATGCTCAAACCTAATTAATGAAATCAATAATCTAGACTTATAAAAGTCATTGATTCGACATATAACACCTACTTTTCCCGATATGCAAGTCATTACATTGATTATACACATATGATCACATATTTGATCACTCAAATTCAAACATCCAAACTCAGTCCAAGTCATATATTAACTTGTGTTTCAATTTTTTGTTGAAATCATGAAAATCAAAATAAAGTATTTTCGAGCCAATTCCAATCCATATAAACCTTATTTTTGTCAAGTAATGAATAAAGTCGTCGAGCCACAAATAACATCTCGTGCAATTAATGAAAGTTGTAAAGTAATTTTATATGCATAAAAATGTCTACTTCATTGTAAGATTTGTAGAAAATAATCGACACGCAATTCAGGACCATTCGATTTGATTCAATGAATTCAGAACTGTTTGTTGGCAAGTAAAATGTGTTGTACAAAAAGTACAGGTGCTAACCTTATAACTATGGAACACTACAACCTTTATAGCTGGAAAGTAGTTGCCCATTTTTTAAAGTGATGTGGATTTGGTTTTTTTTTTATGGCTTCACACCTATCTTTGCCAAACCTAATTTATTTTAGGTAAATAATCATAATCATCATTTGTAGTGATAAACATAAACACCATTTGTAGAAAGTTCGATATATAGATGACTAAAAGATTTTAACCTTTATAATGAAGTATTGATTTTCAAATTAAATAAACTAGTCCATATGCATCTGCTACGAGTTTAATTCTTGAAATTATGATCAATGTCTAATTAATTCTGTTAAAAAAAGAATCAATTTTTTAATCGGTCAAAATACTGCACGACTTAGACCACGTACAGGCTATTTCATTTTTAATTGAGTTAGTTAAATTTATATTTTACAAAATGACAACAATCTAATCAATTCAATAATTAATTTGACACAACCTATGCTCACCAAATTCCCCTGATTGTTGTGGACATATAGGAGTATAATTGTTTGGGGACTCATTGACATTACCAGTGTTTTGTTTGTTTCATGCATTAATTAAAGCCTGGTTTCAGACCAAGTTCTGGTATTTGTCTCATAAAAAAAATAAAAAAATAAAGTAAAATCTCGAAAATTGCATAAGTGCCGTCTTTCCTATGTCTTGAAATGCACATTTGCAATCGTATTCAATATTTTATTAAGAGATTATAGTAAGATCGCATTTAGCATGTTATAAAATAATACTGTATAAAACAACGAACAAGTGAAGTAAAAAAGAATTAAGTATGTAGTGATCATACAAATAATTAAATAATAAAATTTAATGAAAGATAGGAATGAACTATTCTTACTTCTCTAAAATATAAGGTAAAATATTAAAATTTGAAAAAGATTGAAGTAATCAATATTAGAATGACTAAAAATTTAAACACGGTTCGATACTTAATTAATACTATGAATTTAGTAATTAAGTGCAATTTTTATTATTTGCATGAAGTGTAAGTTGTGTAACAGACCCAATTACCCATGGCCAAGACCGTGATAGAGCATAATTTTAAAATTTTTTAAAAATAAAATAATAGTAAAAATTTACGAACAGAGGAAATATAAGGTAATTAGAAATTATTCTTCCTTGAAAACAAGACAAAGAAGAGCATAGGCATCTATTTCTTCTTGTTTATTTGGAAATTCCTTATACTATTGTATATTAGTATTTGTTTTCATAGGCTAATTAAGTGGAAGTTATTCTTTTAGTTATATTAGTTACTATAACTATTATAATGGGTATTTTTAATCGTATGCAGTAAGCTATTTGAAAATGAATATCATTGAAACATATATATTTATATATATTTTAATTATCTTTATATGACATTTTTTACTACCCGATCTCTTTTTTTGTTTTCCAAAGGGTTTAATCCCTTTTGAGGCGGGTCGGACACATTAAGTGGGTATCTCTCCCAACAGGGATTCGAACCTGAGTCCGCTACTTTGTAGTGACTAGTCCCTTCTACTAGACCAATCACCTGTTGGTTACTACCCGATCTCTTTTTGTGTATATATTCTTCCTTATTAGCATAATATTAACTCTTGTTCTTTTTTAATTATATCACATACAATAAAATGCTAAAATAATCTTTAATTTAATGTGACTATAAGCTATAACTGACTACCTTGTTGTAGTAGATCTGTTGGGACTATTAAATGGAGCAATAAAATCTCAAAAGAAGGTAAAAATGACAATATAGCCCGTTGGTAAGACTGATACTAAGAATTAAAGAGGTCTTGAGTTCACAAATGTGGGATTTTTCCTAATTTAATACTAGTGTAATCATTTATCTAAAAAAATACAAAATCATACTTTTATATGTGCAAATAAATGTATGGTAGTATAAATATGTTTTTTTTTAAAAACATTTAAGCATGCTAATATGTATCATGGAAATGTGGAGTTAATCTATCCTTTTTAATTCTTACTGCAATGTACCTTAGTATTTTCGGCAAACCAGTAGATAAATCATGTGGTTGTATTTTACACGGCGAAAAAAAAAAAGTTTATGAATCTACTTACAAACATGCTTTTTCCTTTTTTATTTTTGGTTAAAAGAAATGAACGATTATATTCATCCTTTTATAAATGTGTATAACAATAATATGATTGATAAAGTGAATGATGCTTATAAGTTATAATTAGGATATATGATTGATTATTTTAGGAGGGAAAAATACTTTTGAAACCAAACTTTAGTTCAAAAAATACATTTGGTACCAAATTTTTTGAAAAAACACATTTCTTACCTTGATTCACACCTTCTTGACACATTTAGTTTTGTCATTAATTTTCGGACAGAATTCAACAAGCGTTGCTCACGTACCCGTTAAGTTGACAATGGGTGGGAAAACAGACACGGGTTCTAAAGACCCACCATTGTTAACTTAACGGGCATGTGAGCGGCACGTGCTGAATTTCGTCCTAAAATTAACGACAAAACTAAATGTATCAAATTAGTGTGAATCATGGTATTAAATTTATTTTTTTCCAAAAAACTTGGTATTAAATATATTTTTTGGACTATGGTATCAAAAGTGTTTTCCTCTCGTTTTCTTTCTTTTAACGTGTTATTTATAGAATTTTAGGAATTAAATTTTAGGATTCTCTATTACGTACTTATGTGTGGTAAAATTATCATGGCATTACTACAATAGCAAATGAATTAAGGTTTAAGAGTTCATCAATGAATATAGGATTATTTTTTTATAAACACATTGAATAAAGTTTAACAATTTCTTCATAGAAAAAATTACTTAAAATTTAGGATGGTAGTTTGTTTGTATGGATTTTAATATAATACATTATATTATCTCTTTATCCTGAAGTTTCCTAGATCAAATAATTTGTACAGTTAGCTAAATGATGCAATAGTAGCTTTTTGTGTGTAATTTCTCTTATTCTTTTTATTTTTTTATGATATTTATAGAAGAATTTATGATAAAATTTGGAAGGATATATTCTTCTTTCCATTTTAATGTGGAATCGAATGATGATTTTATCATACTAGTATTATTTATGTTTCGACTTACAAAAGAAAAAATAATGTTACCACGTTTTGAGAAAGATACGAAAATATAAATCCTAATATTTAGAATCCAAGTCCCCACAAACCACATCTATCTATATCCATAAGAAGCTTCATGATTGGCTATTGAGGTAATATATTACTAATATATCAATTAATATTCTTTATTTCTTTTAATAATTAATATATATAATTCACTTGACCTTTCATTAAATATTTTATATTGTTGGGATATACATGGCTATTGGCGTATTGAAACAGGCAATGATATTTAATGGCAGATGATACGAAATACCTGGAATAATTCCATGAAATGAGAATATTAGGACTTTGCACGCATATCTTCCAATAGCTTAAAATAATGTGTTAAAAAAAGAATTATCTAACGCCCGAATTTGGAGGAATATTCATGGATAAAAAAAATTCATCTTTTCTGTCGAAATCATCAAAAAATTTATGTTTTTGAATCAATCGAAACGAAAATAATATGTATTTTCGAAACTCAATATTTCTCATGAAACTTTCTTTTTTTCTTAATTTAGTAACTTTTTTCATAATTATTTCTAATTTTTCCGAAATGTTTCCAGAAACTTTTCGAAAAGTTTCTTATATTAAGCTGACCGAAACATATATGGAAAACGAAACTTTGATCAATGGAAATATCACGACAAAACACCAATTATGGGGATAAATTGACAATAATTTATTTTTTCTTATGATCTCTACATTTTTCCTAAGAAAAGAAAATACTAACTTTTTAAGAAAAAATATATTGCTTTAAAAGCAAATATAAGGGCAAAATGTGAAAATTGTAGGATACTTCTCTTAATTATCTTAAATCTAAACGAAACTAACCTTTAATATAATTATTGAATAAATTTTCTCATATTGTTGTACAAAAAAAAAAAAAAAAAAAAAAAAAAAAAAAAAATATTTAAAAGTATAGGACAATTCTATTCCATAAATATTCTACATGGTAGTTTGTGCAAATTTCGCATAACACGAGGAGTTTCTTGTATTTATCCCAGAAATTACAAGAGTCACGTATTAAAAGATCTATGTACGTAATTAATTTGACATTTATTTGCATTATTATTTGAAACGACATGACGCAACGTTTTGTCTATTTAAACTCAGCAAACCTCTCCATTTTACTTCCCCCTCTCCTCTCATTTCAATATCTCTCTATACAAATATTCTTCCATTTTTCCTTTCTTTATTCTGCTCTGTTTAGCCACTTTATTTCTGGTAAATTCCTTTCTTCAGTTCTAATAACTAATTAATTGGTTTCAATGTTTCTTCAATGATTTTCCTACTTAGTGTCATTTTTCAGTTTTTGCTGGGACATGTTATGTAGCAAGGAATTTCTGAACTTCAGTTTCTAATTTATTTTCCCCCTCTAAATTAAGGATTAAATCAAACTTTGATAATGGTAATTTTTAAAGTGGATTTAGATTATGCTTCCATTCAATGCTTACTAATTTTAATTTTATAAATATGTTATAGATTAATATGGATTACGAGGACCGGTACAGACAAGTTCAGAGTCCAAAATATGATTGCCTTCTATTTGGTAAGTTTTCTACTTTAGAATTGGGTTAATGACAACTTACCCCTGTAATTATCATAATGATTAATTTAACCTCCCTGGGATTTTCGCAAAGTAGCAATTTACCTCTATGAGTTGGAGCTAGCTCACTCCCTCAAACATGAAATTGGACTTGAAATGTATTGTGTGAAAATAAGAAATTACCCTTTGGAGGAGGTAAAATGGTCCACATAAAAGGGGTATTATTGTCGGTTCAATTTTTTTTTGTTAGGATTAAAATTTCTAGGAAAGCAGTGTGAATCATTTTTAAAATCAGAGGGGGTAAATTGCTCTTTTTCAAATCAGAGGGGGTAATTTGAACATTATGATAATCATAGGGGGATAAATTGCCATTAACCCCTTTAGAATTAGAAGTTAGAACAATTAGTTTTTTTTAACTCCAATTTTGCACAAGAAATGACTAATTAATTTTATTTGCATTTATACTTTAATAGATCTTGATGATACTCTTTATCCCCTAAGTTGTGGTCTAGCTGAATCAGTTCTTGAAAACATTCAAGGTACTACTAATCTTACCTCTTACAAATTAAATGTTATCAATGTTGTCAAATTTTCCCCCTTGATTTTGATATACTGCTTTTTTTTCCAGCTTATATGATTGAAAAGTTGGGTATAGAAGAGAGCAAAATCCCTGATTTGTGTAATCTACTGTATAAAAACTATGGCACTACAATGGCCGGTCTTCGGGTACGTAAACCGTCCTTTCTTCTTCGTTCGGTTGTTGATTAAACTTAATTGTGTTCAAAAGACGATCGTTTCATATTTTATTCTCCATGCAGGCAATTGGTTATGATTTTGATTATGATGAATATCATAGGTATGATGAGAATTTTCTTTTACCTTGCCTTGTAATTTTATTGTTTTAAAATAAGGTTGATTTTTGTTAAGTTTCGGTTTTTGTATCTTGCAGTTTTATTCATGGGAGATTACCTTACGAGAATTTAAAACCGGACCCGATTTTGAGAAGCCTTTTGTTAAGCTTACCCATCCGCAAAGTTGTAAGTCTATTTTTGCCATCATAAAACATTTTTCAGTGTATGTGTACATACTAATTCATTGTATTAATTGCAAAACAGATTTTTACAAATGCCGACAAAGTTCATGCCATTAGAGCGTTAAATAAACTCGGTGTGGAAGATTGTTTTGAAGGGATTATATGTTTTGAGACTCTTAATCCTGTTCACAAGAGCACGGCATCTGATGATGAAGATGACATCGAGTTCTTGGGATCGATTAAATCTTCTGATGCTTTAAATGGAAGCCGTGAAATATATGACATTATTGGACATTTTAATAAGCCTAATGCAGGACCATGTGGATTGCCAAAGACTCCAATTGTTTGCAAACCATCAGAATCTGCAATTGAAAAGGCTCTTAAAATTGCCAACATTGATCCACATAGAACTGTGAGTTCAACCTCCTACCACTTGTTCTTATAACTTTATGTACCTCGCGTTTTCATAAGTATTTTCATTTTGTCGTTGCAGTTATTCTTTGAGGATAGTGTCCGAAACATTCAGTCTGGAAAACGCGTTGGACTTGACACTGTGTTGGTAAGTTCTTGAAAATTGCGATAACAGACAATAGTAAGGTCATTACTCGAACAAATTTGGGTTAAACCCGATTTGAGCAAGAATTTGTCACAAGGGTCGTTAATGGATCGAGAATTTAAGGTAAATTGTGGTGCAGGTTGGGAAATCTCAGAGAGTGAAAGGAGCAGATTATGCATTAGAAAGCATTCATAATCTCCGAGAAGCAATACCGGAGCTATGGGAAACCGATAAAGTAGCTGAAGTTAGCTACTCTGGGGTTGCAGTAGAGACTTCTGTCACAGCTTAGATTAGAATTTATTTCATTATCATCTAAATGTTATGTTCTATCATCAATAAAATAAAAAGTCAAAATTAAACCAATGATTCTATGAGGATAGTAATATTTGAATGTGATGGAAATCATTATTTGGTTCAATAATTTGTTTAGCCGGTTACTGTATATTAGGCTGCCCAAATGTTATTCATGACATTAACATGTAAAATGAGTTAAATGGCAATATACCCCTTGGGATATTAATAATATTCAATTTAGCACTTTATAAAAGTTACACATTGCCTCCTGACAATTTATCCCTCTTTATTACAAAACACTTTTCATGTGCACTCTCAATTTCGACAAGTAAGTTACGCTCTCTAGCTTAACGGGATAAAATGATTCTTTAAATTTTTTATAGAGAGATAAATTGATATTTTTTAAATTACAAAATGATAAATTAAATATTATGAATCACACGGAATACATTTCCATTTAAACCATATAAAATAAGTAATAACACATCGATGTGATGTATTGATTCTATAATTTCTAGGACGGAAAGTATGGCCACTAGCCTTTCCCTATCATTAGTGATTCAAAAAATATTTGATGAATAATTTAATCTTCTGATGTGCCATATTGTAGGAAAAAATCCTTATTTTTTGTAACCTTGTCGACTAATCTTTTGTTGATGTATAAATATTCTTGTACAGTGATCCTTTCAATGTCCCAATCAAGATTAAATTAATGTTCATGAGAATCAGGTGACATGGTTCTGTGCCTGGGTTTGTCAATCTTTTTTCGATTTTTAGTTGTTATGGATCGATTCATGAAAACACAAACATGGTTACGTTGTTATAGATTTTACGGGTCAAATCGTGTTGGTTATATAAAATAAATTGCGTAAGAGATAAATTATTTTATGTCCAAAGTGTTTATGAAATATTTTTGTTAATTTGGTTTTTCAAAGATTTGTTTGGGAAAAAAACTATTACTCTTAAATTAAATTATTTCCTATTTTAACTTCATAAAAGTGTCAAAATAAAGCATCTTCATTTATAAAATTATAAATTTATAATTACATAGTCTTTTGTCAAACTTACACTCTCTGTAATACCCGAGATTTTTTTTTTTTTGTTCCTTTAGTTGTAATTTAATTGGATTAATATCCAATTTTATATGCTAATGTGATTTAAAGTTAAATTAAACTCTTTTTGGGCTATTTTAAATACATAAATTATTTCTTATGGAATATTGGACTTTGAAGTAATTTAGAAAATATGTATATTGCCTTTTAAAAATATTGGGGTCATTTTGTAATTAGTTTGGACTAAAGTGTGCGAATTTTTTTGATTTAGGGGTCATTTTGCACTTTTCAAAAATTTAGGGGTCAAAAGTGCAAAAACGCCCCTTCTCCTCCATTGGTTGAGCAGGCCATGATTTCTTCTCCTTGGTAAGCCAAGAAATCAGCTATGGCAGGGAGAGACCATACCCATTTCTCCATTCAAACACTCCACCTTCTTTCTCCATTCACACACTCCACTACCCTCTATATTAGCTCCCTAAATCAGATTTTTGTGTTTCCCCTACACCATTCATTTCCTTGGAGTAAATTGGAGAGAGTTAGAGAGAAAGTGAAGGGTTCTTGAAATTATATAGAGAGTAGGAGAAATTATATAGAAAGTAGGAGGGTATAGGAGAAAACACCACCATCACCACCACCTCCCGACGGACCACCACCACCGCTGCCGCCGTGAGCCACTGATGTCGCCGTGAGCCACTGCTGTCGCCGCTGCCGCTGCCGCCGCCGCCGCCGCCCCCACCGCCACTGTCGTCGCCGTGAACCGGAAAAAGGAAAAGGCTAACTTGGAAGCTTGTAAGAATGTTCAAAAATCCCCTTTAGTATGGTTATTTTGTGTGAAATATCTTAGAAATTTATGCTTTTTAATCTAGAAATATCTTGAAGATATAAATAATGGGTTTCTTTAATTTTAGGATATTCAATGTTTAAATAGTTTTATTTTATTCTATGTTAATGCATGTTCAAAAAAAAAAATGGTTACTTTTTGTGATTGTTGAAAGAACCATGTTTTGTTCTTAAAAATACTTAAAGATTTGACTATGAGAGCCTATATGTTTGCTATATTATGGATCTTGAATAATATATAAATGTCTATGAAAATATATGAAATTTATGAAAACTTTGGGTTTTTTTTTAAGATGATTGTCTTATCTTGTTTGGGTATTTTATGCAAAAAAAAAAAAAAAACAAAATCGATCTCTTGTGCATTTTCCGGTGGGATTGGCTGGAGCCACCCCACCGCCGGCAAGCAACCACCGGCC
The DNA here is from genome assembly GCA_038501285.1 of Penstemon eatonii. Classification (NCBI taxonomy): domain Eukaryota; kingdom Viridiplantae; phylum Streptophyta; class Magnoliopsida; order Lamiales; family Plantaginaceae; genus Penstemon; species Penstemon eatonii. The sequence continues at coordinate 71,618,866 of CM076710.1, forward strand.
ACTGCCATAGCAGTGACCGTGGCTGATTGTTGTTTTTGTTTGTTCTGTTGCAAATTGCAACAGACCCATTTTAGGCCTGTTGCAACTTGCAACAGAACAACAAGCCCATTTAATGGGTCTGTTCCCACCCAATAAGTGGGCTGGCCATCATGGCCAGCCCATAGTTCAAAAAAAAAGAAATTTCTGATCAAATTTTGGTTGTGATCACCGAATACAGACCCGGACTCGGGGGTGGATCCACGTCGGACCCGAATCGGGGGCTCGGGCCGTCACATGTGGTATCAGAGCTTAGGCTTTTAAGTCAGGTTATGGATCCTCGGAAGTCGTATGTTGTGTCGTGTTTTAACTGCATTCTGAGTCTTTATGTGTAATTATTATATGTTAAGTAGTTGTTCTTATCTTATGAGTATGATAGGATGTCGAGCCAGGGTAGCCGTAGTTCGAGCGTTAGACACAGGAGTAGAGTCATTCGCAGATACATGGGGCTCCGTAGGGCCAATGATGGCCTTGCTAGTGATGACTCGGCACCTCATCCCTTAATTATTCGCCGCTCTAGACCTCGTAGGATCTATCGTCCTACTTGGACCCCTGGGCGTCGTGATAATGGACAGCTTTGAGGCCATTAATCGATACGTGTGGTTCACCAGTTAGAGGCTGATCGTGATCGGTACGCTGACCTTGCTTTGATGGCGGACATCAATGCCCAAGACGCCAATGATAGAGCCGATGCCATGGAACTCCGCTTGCAGGAGCTTCAGGTCATCAGGAACCGTAGGGTGCTGCAGTCCGCCAAGGTTATAGAAGGGTTGAGGGCCCTAGCTGACGAGATAGAGTCAGATAATAGAACACTGATCGAGGAGGAACGCCCTCATATGGAGGCAGAAGCTGCTGCAGACCCTATGGATGAGGAGGAGGACTCCAGTGAGGAGGTCCCAGGGAATGGTGCTGAAGACATGTAGGATTGAGAGGCATTTAGGACTACCTTTTGTTATGTTGTAGTAGTGAAGTCATTTTGACTTTTGTTTATGTGTTATGTGGTATGCTAGACATGTTTTGACTCTTTTGTGCCGTTTTGGCTGTACTTTGTTTTGACGGTTTGCCTATTATGATATTATGTTTTAATTTTATGTGGTTATTGGCCTTGTAGTGGTAATATGTGTATGATTGGTTATATTTTCCTAATGAGCCACTTTTGATGTCCAGAATGGCAGGAAATCGAGCTGATAGCCGTGCTGGACGTCGGGTTCCCTCTGACCAATCTGAGGGGGCACTGGTAGTTCCACCAGCAGCACCACCTGTTGACCAGGCAGAGCGGATCATCGCCGCCTTGGCCGGGTTTACCCAAGCACTGCAAGGCATTGCGCAGGCCGTGCCTACACCCCCGGCACCGCCTGCCTTAGACTAGACTTTGGAACGTTTCTGCGGTTCCAACCACCCAAGTTCCTTGGGGAACCTGATGATCGAAAAGATGAGGCTTGGTTGGCTGAAATTGAAAATATTTTTCGTGCTTTGGACTACTCGGACACTCAAAAGATTTTGTTGGCTACTTATCGCTTTGAGGATGCAACTAGGTCTTGGTGGCAGACGAGGGAGATGGTTTGGGATAGGGACCAAACTGCGAGGACTTGGAAAAATTTTGTGAAGGAATTTAATGACAAATATGTTCCCCCTGTGGTTCGTGAACAGCGTGAGGAGGAATTTAATGCTTTAAGGCAAGGAAACATGAAAGTTCCTCAATTTGAAGCTGTTTTCTCCCGACTCATCCGCTATGCACCCATTTGATGACTGATGAACCTCGTCGCACACGACGGTTCATCAAATGCCTAAGGCCGGAACTCCGGCGTGCACTTCTCTCTCACAACATTGTCACTTACATTGAAGCAGTGGAGAGAGCCACTCGCATTGAGAATGGGCTGATAGAGCTGAATACTATGCAGTTTCCAGAAAAGAGGTCGAGGCCTCCTCAGACAAACTGACAATCAGGAAGGAATGCAGGAAAAACATCAAGAATTGGTCAATCAAGCTCAGGGAATCCAAAGGGCCATCAGCAGCACAACCGGCCACAGAATGCTCCTGGGAAGACACCAGATGGATTGTACCTTTTGTGGACTGAAGGGGCATGGAGAACCCAAATGCTGGAAAAAGACTGGCAAGTGCCTGAGGTGTGGGGCTCAGGATCATTTTATCAAAAATTGCCCCAAGGCACCTCCTGCGCCTATTCAAGCAGGTGGAGGATCGTCCCAGGCTGGGAGACCACCAAAGCCGAGGGTGCATGGACGAGCTTTTGCTATGGAGGGGGATGAGCTGTCAGATCCTAATGCAAACGATGTTGTGGAAGGTACACTTTATGTTTCCGGGCATTTATGTAAAGTGTTATTCGATTCTGGTGCATCTCATTCATTCGTAACACCTTCCTATAGTAAGAAACTAATGAGTAAAGTAGAAAGTTTACCCTATGAGTTAGAGGTTCATACTCCATTAGGAACCTCGTTCATAACGAGTTTGGTTTACAAAGCATGTGAGGTTAGGATCGAGGAGAGGGTGTTTCCTGCTGATTTAATCGCATTGCCGATCCAAGGTTTTGATGTAATTTTGGGGATGTATTGGTTATCCACCCATGCTGCCCATTTAGACTGTCGACGTAGAACCGTAACACTTTCTACCCCCGAAAAACAAGATGTTTTTTTTGGGTGTTCGGAAAGCCCTAAAGTTTTCGTTGTCCGCGGCCCAAGTTCATCAGAAATTACGCCAGGGCAGACAAGGATTTATCGCTTACCTCATCAACAAGTCGAAGGATAAAGTTGATTTAAAAGAGGTACCCGTGGTGGCAGAGTTCGCGGACGTTTTTCCGGAAGAATTTACGACTTCACCACCAGATCGAGAAGTGGAATTCACAATTGATCTCGTACCAGGAACGACGCCGATTGCGAAGAAATCATACCGCATGGCCCCCGCCGAGCTTAAGGAGCTAAAAGCTCAACTTCGGGAGTTGTTGGAGCAAGGATTTATCAGACCTAGTTCGTCTCCGTGGGGAGCCCCTGTTTTGTTCGTAAAGAAAAAAGATGGTTCGTTGCGACTATGCATCGACTATCGTGATCTGAATAGTGTGACTATCAAGAACAAGTACCCTTTGCCGCACATTGAAGAGTTGTTCGATCAACTACAAGGATCTCTGGTATACTCAAAGTTGGATTTAAGGCAAGGGTACTATCAGCTAAAGATTAAGGAGGAAGACATACCGAAAACGGCCATTAACTGGCGATATGGACACTTTGAGTTTGTCGTGATGCCTTTCGGCCTCACGAATGCCCCTGCCGTCTTCATGGATTTAATGCATAGAGTCTTCAAGCCATTTTTAGATCAGTTTGTTGTAGTATTCATCGATGATATATTGATCTACTCGAAATCTAGGCAAGAACACGAGGCTCAACTTCGGAAGGTGCTCCAAACCTTGCATGAACATAAATTGTAAGCAAAGTTCAGCAAGTGTGAATTTTGGTTAGATAGAGTTGCCTTTCTGGGGCACATTATTTCAGGAGATGGGATAGCGGTCGATCCATCTAAGATTGAAGCGGTTACTGAGTGGAAGAGGCCAGAGACAGTGACCGAGATTCGGAGTTTCTTAGGTCTGGCTAGGTATTATCGTAGGTTTATTCTGGATTTCTCGAAGATAGCCTCGCCTTTGACAAAGCTAACTCAGAAGAAAGTTCCATTCGATTGGAACGAGAAGTGTGAGGCAAGCTTCCAGGAGTTGAAGAAGAAATTGACGATTGCGCCGGTGTTGGCTTTACCCGATGGGTCAGAAAACTTTATGGTTTACACCGACGCATCGAAAGAATGTTTGGGATGCGTCCTAATGCAAAATGGCAAGGTAATAGCTTACGCTTCAAGGAAGTTGAAGCCGTACGAGAGGAACTATTCGACCCATGATTTGAAATTGGCCGCAGTAGTGTTTGCATTGGGCAAATGGAGGCACTACCTTCATGGGTGTCATTTGTGGTGTTCACAGATCACAAGAGCCTAAAATATTTATTCTCTCAGAAAGAGCTGAATATGAGACAAAGACGCTGGATGGAATTCTTGGACGACTACGATTGTACAATTCAGTACCATCCCGGCAAAGCAAATGTGGTAGCGGATGCGTTGAGTCGAAAGATCAACGTGTCTCACCTTATGGCAAGAGAGTGGGGAATGTTGGAAAGTCTTTGTTGTTGGAATCCAGAGGAAGTTAAGATGGGAATCTTATTCGCCGGTTTGCTAGTAAGACCGGACATACTCAAACGGATTGCATCGGCTCAACAACTAGATGAAAAAATCAGAAAAATCAAAGAATCAATCCCGAAATAGTTGATTCACCTTTTAACGTGGATGTTGAAGGAGTTCTCAGGTTTCGGGAGAGGTTGTGTGTCCCCATGGATACTGGGCTAAAGGAGCAAATCTTGGAGGAAGCCCATCGTTCCCGGTACAGCATTCATCCGGGAGGAAACAAGATGTATCAGAATCTGAAGGCTCATTTCTGGTGGGACGGTATGAAGAAAGATATGGCGGATTACCTGGCAAGATGTTTAGTCTATCAACAAGTGAAAGCAGAACACCAGCGACCTTCAGGGTTGCTGCAACCATTACCGGTACCCGAATGGAAATGGGAATCAGTAACGATGGATTTTGTGACTGGTTTGCCGCGAACCCGTGGACAACATGACTCCATTTGGGTTATTGTCGATAGACTGACAAAGGTAGCCCGATTTATCCCCGTTAATGTTAAGTATTCTGTCGAGCGACTTGCGGAGTTGTATCGAGATCAAATTGTTCGATTACACTGGGTACCAAGGGATATAACTTCTGATCGTGACCCTAGGTTTACATCAAGGCTGTGGACTAAGGTTCAAGATGCTCTGGGTATGAAACTTCAATTTAGCACTACAGCACACCCACAGACAGATGGTCAATCAGAAAGGACTATTCAAATTCTCGAAGACATGCTTCGAGCTTGTGCCCTCGATTTCAAAGGAAGTTGGGACAAGAATCTGCCACTAGTAGAATTTGCTTATAACAATAGCTTTCAGTCGACGATTCAGATGGCGCCTTATGAGCCTTATATGGTCGAAAGTGCAGATCTCCGATCCACTGGGATTTGGATGAGCATAAATCCCAAACTTTGGTTACCACGGTTGAGGGAGTACTTGATTTGATTCAGGAAGCAATTGATATTGTACCGGTAATTAAGAAAATGATGCTAGCTGCTCAGAGTCGCCAGAAAAGTTATGCCGATCGTCGTCGTAAACCTCTAGAATTTGAGGTAGGTGATCAGGTGTTTCTTAAAGTTTCACCTAAGAAGGGTCTTATCAAACATGGAAAAGGAGGAAAGCTCAATCCTCGGTATGTCGGACCTTTCAAGATTTTGGAAAGAATTGGGAGTGTAGCGTACAAGCTGGAGCTGCCAGCAAACCTCGGTGGGATACACGACGTGTTCCATGTTTCACTCTTGAAGAAGTATTTACCGGACCCGTCTCACGTGATAGACTTCGAACCCCTGCAACTCCAAGAGAGTCTATCGTATGTTGAGAGGCCTATTTGTATTTTGGATAAGAAGTTCCAAGAATTACGAAAAAAGAAAGATTCCAATAGTGAAAGTTCTTTGGCGCAGTCAAAGCATTGAGGAAGCTACTTGGGAGCCGGAAGAGCAGATGCGTCAGCAATACCCAGAACTCTTCGAACCTCAAGATTGAATTTGGGGACCAAATTCTTTAAGGGGGAAGGATTGTAATACCTGAGATTTTTTTTTTGGTCCTTTAGTTGTAATTTAATTGGATTAATATCCAATTTTATATGCTAATGTGATTTAAAGTTAAATTAAACTCTTTTTGGGCTATGTTAAATACATAAATTATTTCTTATGGAATATTGGACTTAGAAATAATTTAGAAAACATGTATATTGCCTTTTAAAAATATTGGGGTCATTTTGTAATTAGTTGGGACTAAAGTGTGCGAAAATTTTTGATTTAGGGGTCATTTTGCACTTTTCGAAATTTTAGGGGTCAAAAGTGCAAAAACGCCCCTTCTCCTCCATTGGTTTAGCATGCCATGATTTCTTCTCCTTGGTAAGCCAAGAAATCAGCTATGGCAGGGAGAGACCATACCCATTTCTCCATTCAAGCACTCCACCTTCTTTCTCCATTCACACACTCCACTACCCTCTATATTAGCTCCCTAAAACAGATTTTTATGTCTCCCCTACACCATTCATTTCCTTGGAGTAAATTGGAGAGAGTTAGAGAGAAAGTGAAGGGTTCTTGAAATTATATAGAGAGTAGGAGAAATTATATAGAAAGTAGGAGGGTATAGGAAAACACCACCATCACCACCACCTCCCTACGGACCACCACCACCGCTGCCGCCGTGAGCCACTGCTGTCGTCGCTGCCGCCGCCGTGAACCGGAAAAAGGAAAAGGCTAACTTGGAAGCTTGTAAGAATGTGATGATGCTGATTTGTTTCTCTGTGATATGTATAATGTTTAATTTATTTATGATTTTAGTGTTCATGATTATCCTCTACAAATAGGATCTATATCTTCTTGATAATTATTTATGGGTCATATAATTAAACTTTTTTCATTTTTTTTTAAAAATATATGAATGACAAGAAAAAAAATAAGCCACAACCGGCTGTATATGTATATATGTAAAGCCAATTGTTGGCTATGAGGCTAGCCCTATTCAAATATTTATATTTTAACCTTAATTAAATAAAGAAAAAAATTTCATCTTTTAATCTTCTATTTTCCTACTTTCTACAAAAAAAAAAAAAGATAAAATTGCATAAAACGTCAAAAAAAGTTCATCTTTTAATCTTCTATTTTCCTACTTTCTAAAAAAAATCGAATTGCATAAAACGTTCCAAACTAATTAGTAATTTCGGATTTTCGTTTCAAATTATATCACCTCACCGAATTTTATCACGTAATTTAATATTTTTTTGGAATATTGTCTCATTGTTAATTATGAGACGAAATTTGCACATGTGCCCGTTAAATTGTCATATGGGTGCTTACGTGTCAGACGTGTCAAATTTTAGTATGAACAATTATACAATATTACAAAATTCATCCCAACTAATTACAAAATTGAACCGTCATTTTCATTAAATTAAAATTTTCATACTTGGACTTAGTTCATTGTAAAATGGTAAATTACGGGACGAAATCCGGCATCTTGATATAGTTTGGAACGAAAAACTAAAATTAGCAATTAGTTGGGACAATCTTTCGAAAAAATATTAAATTACGAGACGAAATTCGATGAGATGATATAGTCCGAGACGAAAACCCAAAATCACTAATTAATTTGTTTACAATTTTGCCAAAAAAAAAATGATTATTAAGAAGCCCAAAACGACGTAGTAAACAGCAACGAATGCTGATAAGGTGAATGGTGAAAACACTGAAAACTGAAAAGGATAAGCAAAACAGAGATCAACCTCATTGTGTATTGTATTAACATCTGTAAGTAACACATACACATATACTATTCGGGGTATTCGGTCGGCCGGTGGATGGATAGAAACTCCGTCCTACTAGTCTAGAAGAGCTATGGCTGCAATGACACGTGTCCCCTTCACCCCTTCGTCTTCAACTGCCAACCACAATGTTAATGTATGTTGTTTAGTCAACAGAATAAATATCAGTACGATTCCACAATTCTCTACCTCTTTCGCGATTAATAGTGCGAAAAGATTTAGGCGAATTTCAGTGGTTGCGATGTCTGATTCAGGCAAAAGCACTGTTCTTGTTACTGGTGCTGGTGGTAGAACTGGTATTTTTTTTTTTTTTTTGACAATCCCTTTTCTCTGAATGCTTTTTATAGTGATAATGTGCGTTTTATATTTAATGGGTTTTGATTCTCCAGTTGTGGTGTTTTAATTTTTTATTTGTTTGGGTGAAAATCAAGTGTACGGTTGTGTTAATTGTGGGTATTAGAAAATGTATGCACAAACACGAGTTCTTGGTTTGATTACTTCGTGATTGATAAGAATTTGTGCAGGATAAGATGAATTTGTGATAAATTTAACTCATCTATTGCAAATTCTTTTGCTTTCCTGCATTTTATTGCTAGTTATAGTATAGTATGTAAATGAGACAAACTCGTGTGAGATATGCATTCCTCGATTGCAGGTCAAATTGTTTACAAGAAGCTAAAGGAGAGGACAGACCAGTATACTGCTAGAGGTTTGGTAAGAACTCGGGAGAGCAAGGAAAAAATCGGTGGTGAAGACGATGTTTACGTTGGGGACATAACAAACTTCGAGAGCATTGTTTCAGCAATTGACGGTATAGATGCGCTTATAATACTCACAAGTGCCGTGCCTAAGATGAAACCTGGATTCGACCCAACTAAAGGTGGAAGACCTGAATTCTATTTTGAAGATGGAGCATTCCCGGAACAGGTTTCTATTATGGCCTATAATTCGACCCTTTTGAATTTGAGGTCCCTCTTATGTAATCTAGTGTTTTCAATACTAGGTCGACTGGATTGGGCAAAAGAATCAAATAGATGCTGGTAACCTAATAATACTGAAGTTTTAGGTTTTGTTTTGTTTCTTTTTCATTAACGAATATTCTTAACGATTCTTTAACAGCCAAAGCTGCTGGAGTTAAGCAAATTGTGTTGATTGGATCAATGGGAGGAACGAACCTAGACAATCCTTTAAATAGCTTGGGAAATGGGAATATCTTGGTTTGTACCTTTTTGCTTCTTTACCTTTTTCGGTTTACTGGTTTTTTTCTAATTGCGCGAGTAAAGTTGCATTCATTTGTTATCTTTTTTTGCAACTCTTATTCCGCATTGTGTTGCTATGATTTGTGCACGGAACAACTATTTAGTGCTTCTTGAAGGGAATGCAGAAACTTCTTGTATAGTTTTATGAACGGAGAAAGCCATTTTAGACTGGTAGTTTTGGCTTTCATCAGAAGATTAAATGAAATAGAGTTATAGTATTTGATTACAGGTTTGGAAGAGAAAGGCTGAACAATACTTGGTTGACTCGGGGATCCCGTACATCATAATTAGGTATGTCCATTATCATGCACTTCTTGAAAAGTTACATGATAAATGACAATTATACCCTACCATAAAAGCAAAAGCACGTCTATACACCTAAAAGAACTGGCAGTGTTCACTTAAAAAATTGACAAGGACCCCCCTTTAGACTTACGAAGGAATTTCAAATGGGATTTTTGCTGATCAGATAAGGCACATGGGGTATTTTTGCATTTAGCTCGCTCCAAATATTACGAAGATATAGTCCTGAGCGCGTTATTTTATCATAATTTTGGGCATTGATATTCATGGTGTAGGGCTGGAGGCTTGCAAGATAAAGATGGGGGTATCAGAGAGCTACTCGTTGGAAAAGATGATGAACTTCTTCAAACAGAAACGAGGACAATTGCTAGAGCCGATGTTGCAGAAGTTTCTATTCAGGTACAGAACAACGAGAGAGCTTCTTTGCCTTAGTTTTGCTTTAGCTGAAGCTCTTCTTATAACATGAAATTATGTACAGGCTTTAAACTTTGAAGAGGCAAAATACAAAGCATTTGATCTAGCTTCAAAACCCGAGGGAACCGGCACACCAACAAAGGATTTTAAGGCACTGTTTTCCCAAATCACTGCTCGTTTCTAGTCAATAACGGTTGAGGCCATTTGGTGTGCTGTTATATGGCCTTAAAAAGAGAGACAGAGTATCATTTGTATGTTACTTGAAGTGAGAATAAAGCTTTGATTTTATGAGATTTGGCTGAATTTTAATCATTAAAAGTAAACTTGGACTCTATGTTTTTATTAAGTTTTACAACAATTTCTAAAAAATAGTTTCACCTTCGACTCAATAAATTAGACAATGTTCAAAATAGGGGTGGGAGATGGATGAACGGGACCGGATCTGGGCTAGATCAACTGCCCGCTCCACCACCCACCCTACTATAATATTCGTTTCACCTGTTTTGATTCGGATCTGTTTAACCATTGTTTCACCCGTTTTTTGGATTTAAACTGTTTTTAACCATAACCTTATTTTTCAGTTTTCGTCCTCTTTATCGATAATTTTATCTATTTTCAACCCTTTTATTTTATTGGTTAAATCAATTTTTTTCACTAATTACATCGAATTAGTGCGTGTTTACACTAATTTTATTTATTTAATTCGATTTTGATTGATTTTTCACTAGTTTCATTGATTGAACCCGCTTTTCACCATTTTCATTGATATTTTTTTCCACCAAATTAACCCATTTTCACTAGTTTCCTATTTTAACTTCATGAAAGTGTCAAAATAAAGCATATTCACCTATAAAATTATAAATTTATAATTACATGGTCTTTTGTCAAACTTACCCTCTCATAGGCCTAACTGAAAGAATATACAAATCGAATCTAACAATTTATCAAATCTAAAATATTTAGAATATATTGATTATATGACAACTCAAATTTGACAGTCATTTATAAGTTCATATTTTATGTTTTTAAAATTAATTGTGCTTCTAATTGTGCTTTCTGCTACCAAACAAAACATTCAACATTTAAAAATTGTTAAATTAGGCACAGTATATAATTGTTAAAATGTAGTATCATAATACAGAGTTTACAAGTTTTATAATAAATGGTATAATACTAAATACCACTACTTATAATGTAAGCTTGTTGATAATACTAACTTGGTAAATGAACATATTTAATTGGTAACATAATAACATAGTTCTACTATAACTTCAATTTAGGATATTAGTCTTTTTTCCTTCTTTATTAAGTATAAATCAAACAATAATATGATAATATGATAATGTTGTTTTTTAGGTTAAGTAAAATAGCGTTTATCTTCAATTGTAGCTATCAATATTATAATTACAAGTCAAAAAGTTAAATGTAGATAGTATTATATTAAATATTAATTAGATGCAAATTCTTAGCGGATCAGATCAGCTTAGATCCATATCGCTCAATATAATTCGGATTACAGATCTTTTTAATCGACTCAGGTCTATCAGATCACTAATCAAACAATTATCCTAATAAATTAGATCGGATCCGAATTGAAATCCCCCATTGACAAGCCCTAAATCTACATATTTAATATAAATCATTTTAAATATTATTTTAATTCAAACATAAGGAAAGTTCTTTTTCATATTATTTCAATTATGTTTCCCAAAACCCAAAAATGGGAAAACCTTAGCTGTCGAATTTGCACTAGTTGAAAAAACTAATTGATGATTTAATAGGTAGTTATAGAATTATAAGTAGGCATAAAAGAGATTTTATTTTTGAAAAAAAAAAAAACTAATTTTTTCATTGTGACTTTTCAGAATTTACTACTGAAAGATGATGTAAAGAACAAAACTTTCTATTCAAATTTTGATGTTCACCAATTTTTATAAGATGTTGGAGGAGCCGAGGAGGATTGTCTTTAATAAATATAAAATTTCAAAATGTAAACTTCTAACATGTTTTTTTTTTTTACAAATATTTTGTGGTCATAGTCATAGATTGTTTAGTGCTAACAATTACATAGTCAAATAATAAGTTTGTAACTTTTATTCATCACATAATTATCTTTAAGATATTAAAGAAAACGACACTGATTTACCCCTTTTTCAATTTGTTCACCCTTCTTGTTTTTCAATCCTTACCATCATATAAATCCACGTGCTCAGTGAACTCCACCAAAGTCATTTCCTTCTTCTTATAACCTTTCAAACATGACTCATTTCCTTCTGCTTAAGACACTTCAAATTGTGAATACACCTGTTCTTGGAATCGAGGGAATCGAGCTCTTTTCCTAGGTTCCTTAATTTTCTTTCTTCCACATAGGGGAATATAGTACCCCGTTAGATACTATATGTATATGTATATTAGAACTGCTTCTAACGACTTATTATTCTGTTATCATTTCCAATTGGATGATTCTTTAATCCAACTAGTGAAAGATTATAACTGGATCAATTTTTTTGATTTCCATTGGAGATTAGGAGTCCCATTTTACTAATCAAGATAATGTTGAACTCCACCAAAATCATTTCCTTCTTTTTATGACACTTTGAATAGGTGTATGAGTGTCTCCACTATTGATACACCATTTCCTGAAATTATTAAATTGTTTCTTAATTTGTTTGTAGGGAATTAATATCATATTGAAGATGAACATCAAATTGAAAACGATAACTACATGGATGATTTCGTTATTCATTATATGTAAGTTCTTAGTGAATTCAATTCTGAAAAGAAGTTGCAGTTAAGTCTGGATTTTATTCCACGGGGTAATATAGCTTGTTTCTACTAAATAATATGTGTTTTTCATTTGAATTAATTTTAATTGATATATTTGGACTGTGAAAGAAATAAGTATAGCAGAATACATATGAGATTCATTGTTTACGCAAGATCGAACAACCTAGACGGAAAGACTAAAACTAATAAGAAAACTTAACCTCGAATTACAAATTAAGAAAATAAAGAAAACACTCCACATTAGAGGACTTAACTTGTTGTGGCTTGTTACAAATGAGGGGGATTATATATATAACGGATATATTGAGTTTATCTAGTAACTATCTAGGCCCTTAAGTTTTACTAGAAGTATCTAGTAACTCCTCTAGAATTATCTTCAAATCAACTAGTATATTTAAGGCATTACTACATTATAAAACAATTGAGAACTATGGTAATTTATCCAAAAAAATCAACTGAAATACTTTCACATGGACATTTTGGTTTATGAGTTAGTTTTTTTTTTTAGTTGTATTGTTTCTAGCTAGCAATAAAATACAAATGGATTCCGCCAATTCAAAAGCCCAAATGAAACCTTAATTGGAGATTGTAATTTAAATCAATTAAGGATCAAATTTAGTATAAACAGAATCACCAATTAGGAAAACTGGAGACTACGTGACTGGACTCAAACATACTTTTGAACCTTAACTTCGAAGACTGATAGAAAAAGAAAAAAAAAATTCATAACTTTCGTTACAAAATAAGTCATATGTTACAATATGAAAATCATGTTAATCTTAAATAATATTTTATTCGAACTTGCTCGACTCGTTACAGCTAGTATTTGTGGGAAAAATACACGATATTACCCTGTATTATGCAAAATCTGCATCAAACTATCATTTTTTTTTGTGCATGAAACTCCCTAATTTGCACTTTCAAAAATCCTGCATAAATTAAATACTCAATTACAAAGGAGTTTTATCCAAATGTTCAAAAGTAGAAGGGAATTTTATGCAAACATTGAAAAATACAAGAAAATTTTGCGCAAACGTTCAAAAGTACAAGAAAATTTTGCGCAAAAATTCAAAAGTACAAGAGAGTTTTACGCAAACAAAATTATGAAAAAATTAACGGTGTTATTAACTACTGATGATTGGGTATTTTATGCAAAATTTTTGAAAGTACAAGGAAATTTGGTGAATTTTCATAGAAGCCATAATGAAATTTTAAAATTTCAAAAAGGCTATGCCCATTCTTTTCTCTTTATTTTTAATATAAAAATAAAGAAATAATGAAAACCCCTCACTCTAAAACTTAAACACAATTCCTAAATTCAAATTCAAAGTCTCAACTTCTTCATTCCAATTGTTTCCCAAGAATTTCACAATTAGAGATGGCACATGTAATCAGAGATGATGGGAAAGGAGGAACGAAGGAGAATGATCATTCCTTTTGTGTAAGTTTCGCCACTTCTTTTTTTCTCCGGTCGGATTTCTGTATTTTGATGCATTTTTTGCATTTCGCGTTTGGGGTTTCTAAACGCTAAACGCACTGGCGGAGCTACCTGTAGACTGGGGGGCGGTCGCCCCCCCAAAAATATTGGGATTAAATATTAGTAGTAGTAAAAAAATTTAGTAGTGACTGTTTTGGCCTGATGGTTAAGTAATTGTGGGATTAGGTTGGAGATCCGGACCCCAACTTCTAGTTGGGGCAATTGACTCTTATTTCAATTCTTAAGCCATTTATTAAAATTTTTCTTTCTTTCTCTTCAATTCCTAACTCATTTTTTTTTTAAAATTCTTTTTTTTTCAATAGTGCCTTTCTTTTAATTTTTCTTTCTTCTTAATGATTATATACGGAATATGATATTTTGTTGTTATTACAATACAAGCATTTTCTTATAATTTTCTTTATTTAGTGCATTATACTAAAAAAAAATCTTAATAATTGTAAGAAAAATATGATTTTTATTTTCTTTATAGTATATAAGGTCTTCTCCTTGTACTTATATTTATTTAGTGCAATTTTCTTGATATAATATTCTTTATTTAGTGTACTGTATATTTCGAAAAAAATCTTTGTTAATAATAATAAAAGAATATATATTTTCCTAATTATTTACTATATTTAATGCATCCCTCGAAAAAATTTCGCCCCCCAATTAAATCGGTCTAGCTCCGCCACTGGCCTAAACGCCATGAAGATGTTCATGCCGTTTGACTTTTTAGTAAATGTCAAGAACATCTTCATACCAGATGTCAAATGTCAAAATCAATGAATAAATTTTTTTCTTTTTTTAAATAATGGCTTTTTTTTAAAGTTTTTAATGGTCATTTTGAAAATAATTTTTTTGAAAATGGCTTTTTTAAAGTTCACTCAGAAAATTTGGTGCAAAAATAATTTACAAGGCCGTTTTTTACATGTTTTCCATGACAAAGAGTAGTAACATGCATTTATCCCAGTATTTGTAATAAATATACACCACGTACAAGCTAAATCCTCTGACGATGTAGATGCCAAATCACGAAACCTCGAGGATCTGAATGTAAATTCCCCAAATTAATAACGATATAAGGAGTATTATCTTCCACTCAGCTTTAGGTAATCCAATATAATGGCGCTACATTTCTCTCTCAACTGTAAAAACTACCAGAAACCCTTTCCTCCAATTAACCCTAATTTCAAATTAAATCCCCCCAAATTCTCCGTACAATTCCAAAAGCACGGTTCTTTATTTTTATCTTCCACCTTCACTGTAATCTATAACTCCTCTTACCTTTACGAAATCGCATATGTGTTTAACAAGGACTAATAGTTATTTATTTCTTGTACAGGTCCCGCGAAGACGACGACGCCGTTTCTGTATTGCTGATTGTTCAGGTGAAGAATCTGGAAGTAACTTTTCACAAGGTATTTTTTCTAGTCCTATATTTAAGCATTTTAATGCTACAGTCAAATTTATAAAGAAATTAAAAAATTGCAGATTTTTACTAAGTTATTGTTTCAGATGAGGAAGTGGATAGTTTAGGAGTCAAAGCTGCATTGTCTGTGCTAAGATTTTACAAGCGTGAGTTTTTCACAGAACATTAATTATTGTTATTAGTTTTTAATTTTAGCTGCAATGTAGAATATGTTTTTATTGTGAATTTGAATGTTGGGTGTATGTAATACAGGGGAAATATCGCCAATGTTGCTGAAAAGTTGTCGATATGTTCCTACGTGTAGTGAGTACTCGATGATTGCTTATAAGAAGTATGGATTTGCAAAAGGGACCATATTAACTACTTGGCGTATTTGTCGTTGCAATCCTCTCGGTAACTCTTTCGTTTTTAAGTCATTACCATTTTTAACAAACATATTGCCAGGGAATATGCTGTTATGTGGTGGTGTTTTTACCAAAAGCTTCTTGCCTTTCCGTATAAGTGGCTCTTGGATGTTATGATGTGCTGTTATTTTTGATTGACATCGATCCGTTTTTCAATGTCACAGGAGGGCGTGGGTTCGATCCTCCACGATGGTTTGGTGAAGCAGCTCCACCTGAGCCGTGAATTTACACTTCCATGGGAGGCTATAATAATTAGGTGCTTCTTCTTTGTTTATCTTACTTGGGTAAATACGTCGTTAGACATCTGATTTTGTGTAATAGATTGGATTATTGTAGTACTTATTACAGTTACGACAAGATGAAGACGAGGTTGTACAATTTGATGGTATACATGAACCAGCTGTGTACGACAGAATTTACAGTAAATGATTTTGGTGCAATTGATCCTTTTGTATCTAATCTACTCGGTGAAGAAAAGTTATTGTTCTGTTCAAGAATATAGACCATGTGCACAATTTCAATAATAAATAATAAATTGTTGAAATTTAGTGAATAAAATTACACAAATGCCTCTACAATTTAAGTAGGTCATCATAAGAATCAGAGATCGCATAAAGAAGAGTTCTACCACAAAAAAAGGAAAAACACTGAAGGCATTAAAAAGGTACAAGTGAACAAACCCCCAAGTTTAAAATTAAAAAAAAAAAAAAAAAAAAAGGTGATACAGTGAATGATAATTTCCTTTTTCAGCCTTAAGCAAGTTGATCATACTGCCAAGGGTTGAACTCCATGGATTTGTTCTCTAATTCCTCGGAGCTATCTGAACTATCAACAGCAGCACGGTGTTCTGCATATTTTCCATTGAACCGATAAATTTCCAATTCACCCCAAGGTGTAGTCGAGACTTCATCAGTTAAATCGAACCACTTTGGTTTAAACTCATCGCCCTTGGCCTCCCGAGTTTTCTTTTCTGCTCGTTGTTTTTCCTCCAATCTAGATAAAAATATAGAAGGAAATATATATATCATATAATAAGAAAATTGTACTTACACTATTAAAGAATAAAGATCATTCATCAAGCTAGCTATATGCAAAAGCACCTCGTGCTATTTTATTAGCAAAAACCCGTGTTATTTTTTTATTAGCGAAAACCCCATTAGAAATTTCTTCACAAGTCAATAGAGTGGTTGTCAATCTTTTAAGTGAACATGCGTTGCACTTATTGCCAATTTTCAAAGTTAACAGGGAGATTGTTTAAAACAAATTAGGTTAATAGGGGTGTTTACGCATTTTCTGTTGGGGTATAATTGTCATTTTTCCTGCAAAATATGTACTCTGGTTGGGAAGGGCTTTTTTCTAATAAAAAACAGCACAGGGGGGTTTTGCTATTAAAAATAACACGGGTGTTTTTGCTAATTAGGCAAACCATAGGGTGTATTTTTGCATTTCACTTTTATTAAACAGAGGAGGAAAAGAAAGACCTGCTCTTTTCGGAACCAGCTCTGGCGAGGTCTCCTTTCTCGAGTGCCAAACGATCTGAACGTAAACGAGAGTCTGATGGGAGTAGCTTTTTAGGAGCAGTGTCAAAGCTGTTTATTTTGTGTGCAAAATGAGTATACTGAAACTTATCATTCTTAGGAAGCTCAGCTGCCCTCCAAACCTCTTTCAATTCAGAGCCGGGAGTTGGTTCTCCTTCCAAATCACAAGGCTGGTAACTCATAAACTCATTACATTTCCCAGTCATAAGAAGTACGGGTTCTTCTTGAGCATTATATACGTATCCGTCCACTTCATATCGACCAGCACTGAAAATAGTAGTAACAATAGATTTAAAAACGACAAAAACAAATTCCAAAAAGGGCAGATATTTAACGAGAAATAGTAAGTCAAAGAGCCATACCCAAACCATCCACAAGGTTGAAAATAGAGAACCACCTTGTCCCCTGTTGTAAGGTTTGTCAAGATCATGTCACCAGGTGAGTCGACCCAAGTTCTTCCAAATATTAGATTGTTAGCTTTAGAAGGTGGAGGAACCAAATCTAAAACAACACCAGATTTCTTTAAGACCAGTCGAGTCCTGCACAAAGTAACATAGAGTTGGAACATGACTTAAAATGTAAAAAGTGTAATTTGAAAATTTGGTAGTAGTCATGAAGATAACCATTACCTTCCAACGGGGTATATATCAACTGAGTTTCCCAAAAATTTAGTCTTGACCTTGGAAGTAATATCATACACGAAATGTTCGTTTTCTGCATGTGCTGCGCTCATTGGAGGGTGATGACTAACCTGATATTACCCAGAAAATTGGTTAAACATCACATAACTAGATATCATACTAAAAATAGCTACAAGTTTGAAGGATCACCTGCTCTGCAATAAATGAAATGCCATGATGATTGAACAGTTCATAAGTTTCGCCAAGAATTGGATTAAATGGCTTCCAGGTCCTTCCAACGGCAACATATATAGATATGAACCAAGCAGCTGAATAATATATGGTTGCTCATCAGAATAGTTGTATAAAGAGTGAGACAGGACAAAAAACTATTGAACAAAAAATATTACCAGCATAGACTAATCTCATGTGAGGATCCTCACATTCATCTGCCAACTCCAATAGGTATGAGTACTCCATCAACTGTCATCAAAGTATGCACATTAGTGTTTTCATCAACATTAAATATTAAAAAAAGAAAAAAAAGGTACAAGAAATGTGTGAGCTCGGCAAAGGTACAAGAACAAACCTCTGCCATTTTCTGAAGCATTGTCATAGGCTCAAAGATGAGAACCGGAAGTGTCACCATTGAAGTGACATCAGAACCAATATATTTTTGCATCGTTCTCCAATAACTATCACGATCCTAGAAGAGAAAATTCAGCAGTGAGGATATGACAAGATATTCTCTAAATAAAAAGATACAACATGATTCATTAGGGCGTGAAGAGAAGTCAATCACAGGAGCGCACACGTATACAAAATATAACCTCAAATCCCAATTGCAAACTTGGACCATGATTCATAAGGTAATGATGCATAAGCTAAAACCTCTTGGATTTGTCATACTAAGACAATATCACCTATTGGATGCTTAAAGCTACAAATTAGTCAAAATAGAAATTAAAAGTCTCCAAATGATGGCAGAAAGTACTCGAAATTGTGAACAACATGATGTGAAAGGCATAAAATAAGAGTAATTACGGTACCTCCTGCTTCCATCTTCCTTTTTGAGCTTCAACCTCAACATCTTCAGTGCCTCCTTCCGGATTTACAACTTCTAGTCCTTCATAACCTATCATTCTAGAGGAGGAAACTAATTAAGATTTAAAAAATAGATACTCCAATTTATACTAGAAAAAGTTGTCGTAAAAAGGAAATTAACTCTTAACACTTGAAGATTATGGAAAATTATGTTTGTGTATTTAATGAGCTGCATGATTTGAAAGGTGTTCCAAATGTTTGCCAAGTCTAAAAGTTGAATTCGGATGTGAGAGAAGCATTGAAGGTAAAACCAATAGTGGTGCAATTTGTTACGGGAAGCATAACAGGTGTATGGGACTGGAAACCCTCAGAAGAAACCAATCAAAATAGAAAAGAAGTATGACCATGGAATTGATTACATTTTTAAGATAACTGGTATGGCATCCAATTTGGACTAATAAGCATTTGAATCACCAGTTTCATAAAGACTTTCTCATTAAGCTCATGAACACACGTCAAAGACTCAATATTTGAAAAAGGCTTTGTATATGGATCCTTCACTTTAGTTACATTCACAATTTATTTAGACATCCTACATTTCTTTGTCTTCATCGTCCAGGTATAAGAACAAGAGTCCGTCGATAAAAAGCATCCCAAGCTTTTAAGTTGTCAGACATCACATAAGAATTGTGATGAATGAAATTAGGAAGTCATATAAAGAACCAAAACTTAACATCCTACCAATGAGCAAAAAAGGTATAAGTGGAAGCTTTTGGTCCAAGTTCCAAGATTTGTAAAATCTGAGATCAACACCGAAATATGTTGCAAAATCCATATAGGAGGGTACGGTTCACATTAAACATCAGCTTAAATCTGAACAAAATCCTACTATGTAAATGGGCAGGCTACTACATCATTTTACATAGCTGCAAAAAAAGTAAATTCCTGGAGACCTCCAAGTAAACTGGTGTATTTTTGGCCATAAGATAAATAAAGCAATCACCTAACTTATGTCAGTTCAATTCAAAAGAGACATAAATATTCCTATAAGCATGCATCAAGCACGGGCAAACAGCAAATCAAGGTTAAAATATCCAAAAGAAGCACTTAAAATACTTGCATAAATTGTTCGAAATACGCTCCAGAGCGAATCTCAACTTCACTTGTTGAAAGTAAACTTGGGAGACGAGGAAGTAGATCAGTCATGATTAAGCTAAAACTAAAAGCTTAAATCAGAGTCTCGCTTCAATGTAAATACCAACACTTTATATTTAAATCTGGCAAGTTGAACACCCAACTCAACACCAAAAAGGGTTTTCAAGAAGGATGCAAATAAGTTGTGTAATCAACTAAACACTTCGATTTCATGGTATGATAAGATTCAAATTCAAATTCAAATTCAAACAAACAAACAAACAAACAAATAAGGAAACAGCATCGATTGCATCGACGGAATACTTAATTAAATCTTCTAGAAAGAGTTGATCAAGTTAATCAAAGTATCATTTGGACTTTAGAATCATTAAAAAAGAAAAGTTCGATTACCAGCAAAAAGTTGTAACCAAAATACTAAAACAGATATTCAACAAAGAAATTGGGAAGGCAGAGTAAAAGGTCAAAATTGGGATACCCGTTGACCGATTTGGACATGGCACTGCTAAAACTGGAGATGGAAGATGCAATGGAAGCAAAAAATCCACCACCACCACCGTCTTTCTGGTTGCTGTTTGGATCCATTTTTTGATACACTTTCCGATGAAATCTCGGGATCGGGTCTTTATAAACCAAACGAGAATGGGATTCTGATGCTTTGGACGTCCCTTGGGCGACTTGTTTTATTGGAGATGAAACGACGTCGTCATACTCGAGTATTAGGGCAAAATTTCTGATTTATTTCGTTGATATTTCTTCCCCCGTTCAAATGTTTTAAGGTTTTGATATTTGTGTGAGAATTTATAAATTAGTTTCAACTCTTTATATGGCTGGTCCATCTGTCTTAATTTGTCTAATTCAAAATACATGATTAGGGGTGCATGTGCATCTAATAAAAACTCATTTACATCTTTTCTTACTGAAATTCATGTGTTTTTTCAAGAGAAAGATCATGTGTTGAGTTTAATCAAAATGAATTAATAAAAGAGTTCAAGTAACTTTTTATATTTTTTTAGTTTATATCTTGTTTTCATGGTAGACTTGCACTCAAATATTATTAAGAGATAAAATATTATTTAATTTATATTATTATAAAGAAAAGTCATGTTATAATGTGAAGTTAAATATAACTCTAACGAGTTTCTATTAGCCAAATTCAAATAATTCAAGATTTTAGTTTTCGTTATCCTTAATTGCACACCTGTACCCCCACTGATGTTTGTTCTCTTGATTTTATTCTACTTTTATTCTCCAAAAAAAATGAGTTTCTTCTACCTTTTGTTTTATAAATATTTCAAAGACATGAGATGGGCATTTTAACTCAATATTAACTTTTAAGTAGAAAGTGGTCTCTGAGCCCAAATTAGATTTGGGCTAATAATATTTAAAGTTTCTTACGTGAAGGTCCGCCTAAATGGGCTACTCGTTAAAGATCGATGTGGTCCAAATGACCATTATCTTTAACTTTTGTATACAATAAATCTGATATTGAAAACATCTAAGTTAAGCAAACATGGTGGATTAAGGTGGTGTTTGTAAAAATTTAAAATAAAGTAGTTTTCAGCTTTTAAGATAAAATAAGCATTTAATTAGTGTTTACAAACTGAAAATCTATTTTTATTTTTCTTAAAAAAAGCTAAAAAATACAAATTAAGTTAAAGTTGGTGAGGAAGTGTTTTTAGCTTATAGTTTGACATTTTTAACAGAATAGGAGAAAAAAGTGGATAAAAGTTATTTTTTTGGACTTCTTGACATAATTTACAAACACTACCTACTTTTACTTCTCTACAACTTTTACCTTTTTTTCAGATTCTAATAATTAAGCACAATCACATTTTTTTCCAAACATCACCTAAGATTCAAATAGTAGATTAATTATCGTCGGTAAGCAAAACAAAAGGAAATTAATAAGTTAAATATGTTGTATTTTCTAAAGTTAATTTTAAATAAAAAATACCTATATAATTTAATCATTCTCTTATAACTTGCCAAAAAGGCAAAAACAGAGTTATGATTTAAAAAATTTAAATATTGTATACTTCACGATCATTTTTATGATTGCGGCTGAAGAATTGTTAACCTACTTCTAGAAGATGACGTAATTCATATCAAGGAAAACAGGCCACGGACTGTAATTATTGAAATTAAACAATTATAAAAAAAGTTAAAGAGTATTGAACAACTCCCGTTGTAATGAAAATTAAATAATAAATATATATGTACCAATTAATAATTGCCAATTGTATATGAAAGTGAAATGAAGTTTCAGATTTGCATAAATGTCCGGGCACGCCTGACCTGTTCCACATGCCTGCATGAGCCCAAATGCCCAATTATAATACTGGTATATTATATAGTAAAATAGTATGTATATTTAGTCCACGTCAATGGCAATTATTAAGAACTCGTGTTATATTTTCTTCGTGGTAGTTTAATTATTCTCCATTCATATCCAAAGTAAATATTTTAATATGAAGTTATAGTCTAAATTATTTGATGGTTTATATATTTTGTTTGACATATCCATAGTTATTAAAATCTATATTTAAATGATTTCGTGATCATAAATTGTTTCATATATATTTAATATCATATTTTTACTAAATTAAAATTGGTATCTCATTTTAAATATTGATTGTTATGTTCATATTACCATGAAATAATTGAATGGAAATGGATTTCGTGATCATATCTGGTAAAAAGTTGAAATATTTAGCGGGTTTTTTGCACTTTGCACCCCCGAAATATAGGAAATAGGCACTTTGCACCCTCGAAACTTAGATTTAGCACTTTGCACCCTCAAAATATGAAAAATATAGCACTTTGCACCCTCTTTTATTTTCAAGCAAATCTCAAGGGCAAAATAGGTAATTCTATTGTAAATTTTTGGCATTTTGCCCCCCAAAATAAAATTAGCACTTAACACTCCCTAATTAAGAATAAATTAACAACTCGCACCCCCCGAAATACAATAAATGGACACTTTGGACCCCAAAATACAAAATTAACACTTAAGACCCTCAAATTAAAAAAAAAAACTCAAACCCCTCATTTTCTCCGACAAAGTTGACCATTAAGGTGAATTTTTTTAAGGAAAAATAGGTTATTTTTTATGAGTCTTTGATATGTTGAAATAGACAATGGGTCTTCGAGAAGTTTACTCGTATTTTATTTAGTTATTTATGGTTATATTGTTGAAAAGAAAGATGGAAAGAGAAATGAGTATTCGAGTATTTATAATTGTATTTGCAAAATTTAAGTAAAAAAATGAATTACCTATTTTGCCTTAGATTTTTTTCACTCCGATAGTCAACTTTGACGAAAAAACGAGGGGTTTGGGTTTTTTAAATTTGAGGGTATTAAGCATTAATTTTATGTTTTGGGGTGCAAAGTGCCCATTTATTGTGTTTTGGGGTGGAAGTTGCTGATTTGTTCTTAATTAGAGGGTGTTAAGTGCTAATTTTATTTTGGGGGTACAAAGTGCGAAATTCTCAAGTTTTGAGGGTGCCAATACTATTGAGTTATCTATTTTGCCCTTGAATTTTTGCTTGAAAATAAACGAGGGTGCAAAGTGCTGCATTTTTCATATTTCGAGGGTGCAAAGTGCTAAATCTAAGTTTCGGGGTTGCAAAGTGCCTATTTCCCATGTTTCGGGGGTGCAAAGTGCAAAAAACCCATATTTAGCAGTAAAATGTTATTCAATTTGGAAAAGGGGAAATGCATGTGTGATACCATACAACAATAGAGCACTCTGCAACATTGGTATCACTGGCCACGTAAATATATATTTAATATCATAATTTTACTAAATTAAAATTGGTATCTCATTTTAAATATTGATTGTTATGTTCATATTACCATGAAATAATTGAATGGAAATGGACGGAATAGGCTACATGTCTTGCACGTGACCGCTATCAATCTTTTGGTTGAAAACGATAACGTTTTCCTCATTTTATCAGGTCATCACATGAGAATTTTTCCTCCAAAAGAGAAGATAACAGTCATGTGTGGTGTACGTGGCCAATTTCGTAGATTTCCATCTAATTTTTTGACGATACATAACAATCAAAATTTAAATGGTGATAAAAAAATGTGCATTTATATATCCAATAATACCATTATTGCAAAAAGTCCTATTGTATAATACCAAATAGACAAGTTTCCCTTTTGAAATGATATTTTAGGGAAGTAGAATTATTCATTTGACTCAAAACAAACCAATCCCAACTTTAGAAATTTATGCATTCTAATATAGACAAATGTAAAATGAAACAGTCATCAACCTTTGATGCACTGGAGTTGATGCTAAAGTCTATACGCTATAGCATATATATGCCTATCCACATTACAGTCAATATTTGTTGGCTTTGAACTACCTAATCCGGAGGCAGCATAAGTTTGTAAAGTAACTTAGGGCCTAATCGGCCTATATGAATTAGTTTTGGCCGGGTATCGCGAAACTTTACCGTCGAACTTATTCGGAGGCACCACTAGATTGTAAAATAACTTAGGGCCTATATCCATGAGTTTCAGTCGGGTTTTGCGGTTTCACAAAACTTGACCAAACTCGCTAACTCTAAATGAACTTTGAGCATAAGTTTTGCGAAACTCATGTTTCAAATAATAAATTCTAATTTATTAAATCTCAAATCTATAAAAGACATTGATTTGACATTAATTACTTATTTTTTCTCTATAAAAAAATAGATTTGATACTTACCACTTATTTTTTTTCCCTCAAACCCATACAAGACCTAATGGAAATCACATTTCAACATTTTCAATACAAAACTCAACATTCAAACTCAATCGTCGAAATAATTCAATCCATATTTCTGATACAAAATCTACGTGAAATCAAGCCAAAACCAATCCATATAGACCCTTAAGGCTTATATGGATTGATTTTCTTCGGGTTTTGCAAAACTCGGCCAAACATTCCAAACGTAGTTTGAGCGTAAGTTTTGCGAACCTCAAATTTCAAACTATAAAAATCATAAGGGCAACTTCAATATACTAGTTTCTAAAATTGGGTATGCATGATGCATCATAGAAATCCAAATATTGTTTTACATATCAAATTAAAAAAATTCATTCCAATGCATTTGTATGCAATATGAATATGCATTTTATTTTCAATTTAATTATTATATAAACCATTAAATATGTGAATTCATTTATTTATTTTTTCCCAGATTTTAAGAAATATAGAAGAAAATTTTAAGTTAGTTGGAAAATTCAAATTTAAAAAATTATAAATCAAGTGGCAAATTCAATTTTTGAAAACTCAAAAAATAAAATTTCAAAATATGAGAACTTTTGAAATTTCAATTTTGAACTTTATAAATATGCGAGTGTTTACAAATTTCAAATTTTGAACTTTCAAATAGGCGAAAAAATTCAAAATTTTAAAATTTTGAAATTTTGAAATTTTGAAAAATTTAAATCCGTTGAAAGTTGAGAACTAGAGTTCCACCTATAACTATGATGTGTTCCTTCATTCTAATAAATTTTTCTTGATCCAGATTTTACTTCACAATGAATTTTTTCGGAATCCGTCTCTAAAGTTTTGAAAGAATCATAAATGTTAACTATGATTATGATGATGAGTTAGATATGTTATTTGCAACGAGAGAAAGAGAAGATGGACAAATTTGATGAAGAAGACAACACGATCATCATGGTTCTACTGTTAGTCACAAATTTGTTGGCTGAGATCACACTAAACCCATAACAGCCTTTTGATCGACTATTTCAATATAATTAAATCCTCTTTGAATGAGGTCTTGTTAGATTTTTTTTGAAGGAGAAGGTCTTTGGAATGACTATTTGAAGATATGTTTTGAATGAGAATGTCTTTTAGAAGAAGGTTTCGAATGAGCCGAAATTTGTTACTCTATGTCGTAATGGAGTAGTAGCCAATGATCCTTATTTTCAACTAAAACCAGATGTCAATGGAAATCCCAGCCTCTCTTCCATTCAAGAGATGAATGCGATAATGAGTATCCTAGCATATATACGAAAGTCCAACTGACTATTTGGATGAATACATAAAAATTTGCAAAAGCACAATAATAGAGAGTCTACGAGCATTTGTATAGCAGGTGTATTTGGTGAGAGATACCTAAGGGAGCCAACAAAATACTATGTAACTAATCTTTTACGACAAAATGAGGAACGTGAATTTTCAGGATGCTCGGAAGTATTGATTGTATGCATGGGGAATGGAACAACTGCCCAACTGCTTTAAAATGTATGTACATTGGTTATTGTCACGAGCCGATCATTATATTGGAAGTTGTAGCATCACTTGAGCTTTGAATTTGACAAGCATTCATTGGATTGCCTGGATGGCTGAGTGATATAATTGTGCTACAAATGTCACATGCCTAAAGCTCTACCTATTGGGTGTGCTCCTACGGGTAATTTACAATTAATAATCATAACTATGACATGAGACATCCTCGTTCTTCTACTTCAGTAAAAATAATTCCAAGTCCACGTGACTAGAAGAGTTAATTATTTTCTAAAATGCAGGAATTAGCACGAAAGGATGTGGAACATGCTTTTGGGGTGCTTCAGCTCGTTTTTTTATCACTCACGGACCAGCACGATCATGGGACTTCAATACACTTGCAAAATCATGATCACGTGCACCATACTTCATAATATGATACTTGAAGAAATTCAGGGAGTAGAAAATATAGATTTCAGATATACAATGACCCTCCGCCGATGCCACGTTTTCATGTGACCCAATATAGAGATTTCATTCGATGTCATCGTGATATCGGTGATGAATCAACTTAATTCCAGTTTCAAGTTGATTTTGTTGAGCACTCATGGACTCACCATGGCTCGTCAGACTAGGAAGTTCTTTATGCGTTTGATATGTGCTTTAATATGTGTAAGTCATTATTATGTGTATTTTGATCTAATTAATGTGATGTGTTTTAGTTTTTTTTTTTTTTAATGATATTGATGAGACTTCCTTTAATAATATATTTTCTATTATTCAATTTGATTGTGTTCTTTAATTAAATATTTTATTTAATATAAATTTCAAAAATTTAAAATGTTATAAATGACATACATAAAATGATTAAGATAAATGACATTCAGTAAATGAAGTAGTTTAAAGGATATTTTTTAATATAACTAAAAAAAATGACATTCATAAATATAAAGTAGTTTGTAGTTTGAATAACATTACATTTATATTACTATGCACAAATATCTAGAAGTTGGAGCCCTTCTTTACCATTATCTATTTTCGTTCATTTTGTCAATACTCAACTTTCATTGGTGACATATCTTGAAAATCTTTAGTCATTACTTCAAGCTCCCATCGTCTTTCAAACTCCTTTTTTTTAAACTTATTTCGTTTGAGCTATCTAGTTTTTTTCTTGTACAGTAGAACTCGATTTTGTTGCTCGTATCTTTTTCAGTTTGTAACATCTCCTGTAAAATCACATCATATATGGAATTACTTGCAGATATTTGGATTTTGTAGCCGCATTGGTCCCTATTGGTCTCTTTGTGTTGATTGATGGTTAATCGTTATCCATAAATTAATATCATGTGGTGGTTGTGTATGTAATGGCATCGTGATTGTATTTGATCGGGCTTAATAGAGTGCATGTGTTTACTTGTGTCAATCTAGACTAATATACTCCATATTACATTTGGTAGTACAATCCACATACTTGACCCGATGGATTATATTCTATTTTTTTCGATATTAATTAAGGTTTGAATTGTAATCCACTAGATCAATTTCCTAAACTATAGAAAATGATATATTTTACAATTTCATCGTGATTTTATTTATTTGGGCTTAATAGGGTGTGTTAAGTTGTGTCAATCTAGACTAATATATTGTATTACATTTGATAGTAGAATCCAAATACTTGGCTCGATGGTTTGTAATCCACCCGGTCATGAGTTGATTAGATATTTGGGTTAAGCTGAATTCGGTGGAGTAACATCTATGACCTCACATTTTCAGACGAAATTATTTGATCACCCTCTCTAATATATCATAAATACTCTAAACTCAAATAAATTATATTCCCAGTGCCAAATTTTCACATCCATTCCCTCTTAGGAACAAACTCAAACCACCCATGGTTTCATACTTTTTAATTTTCTTCAATTCAAACGTAGGAGATTCGATATTATAAGTAAGTGTGTTAAATTACTATATAATTTTTTTCCATGATTTGTTTACGAACTAGTGTAATGTTAATTTGGAGTTTGTAAGTTCCTTTCTTCAACATATTATAAGAGTAAAATGTGTATATGACCAAATTAGTGAAGAAGTCGTACTTTGTACACTAGCAATACAACAAAATCAACTCTAAATTTGCTTCAATGTTTGTTTTAGTTATATGGTTAATCATGAACAAGGAATATCGTGGGTTTGTTGGAATTTCATAACAAGATTTCAACACTAAATATGTTTCACTGGATTATAGTGTTGATTTAGTAATGTCATGGTTAAATTGATTTTAGTAATACAGTAAGTGATAGATTGAGGATATATTTTGATTAGCACAAGTCAGACGCGGTGCAAAATTGGATCCGTAAATCCGATTGAATTGTGGAATTAAACTTATTTTGTCACGAATTAAATTTATTTTGTGACATGTAAATATTGGCAAATCAAATTTAATGGATTTAATTGAGGTAAATAAAAATTATTTGGAAGCTTGATATTTTTGCATTAATTGTGAATGATTAAAGATAAGATAATAAACATAAAGTTTCAATTTTGGAAAATGAATATTGCAAATATACACAAGTACCCCCCAATTAAGAGTCGAATTCTATATTAAAATATCTCTATAGTATCACAAATTTATATTATCGGTACATCTTTTCAGTGAAAACTTATAATTTGATATCAACAATTAAGAAATGTACTCGGTTCGTATTTTTTTTCCGCTTTGTAATAAAACAATGGTCTCCCAAAAGTAAAAGAAAATCAAAACTAATAACTGTTGTTTCTTATTTATTATTCTCGTCCTTAGAACTTTTTTTTTTTTTTGTGAATTGTCACATTTTCAACTTTAACGTATTTAAGAATTAGATTTATTATGGTTTCATGCATTCTTAATAGAGAGAATAGAAACAAACGTGTCCTACTTGACAATTTTATCTAGTAAAGTGTCACGGTTGATAGATCATATTACAGAAATCCAATTACATGAAAATGTAATTTATTGAGAAAGCTAGAGCGTGGGTTTCCCTTAAGATAGGATTTGTTTCCAAGTTGCTAGATTTAATAACACCAAAAAGGAATCGGAAAAAAAAAATCTAACGGATTGTCCAAAATTGGGATAATCGTGTAATAACTCAATTCAATTTATCTGTTGGATAAGGATGAAGATGAAGGCACTAAAGAAAGTTTGATAAGGGAGGTTTTGATGCATTCCAAAACTTCAAAGATTGGTTAAGTATGGAGTAACTTAGCTGATAAACTTATCAAGGAATTTTGACTAAGTATTGAAGACATCAGAAGAGTCAAAGTTTCAAGGTCCAAGACTTCTGATCTGCTGAAGTAAAGTTATCAGACTAGTGAAGATCAGCCGACTCAAATCAGATTTGTTCAAGTTTGAGATCAGCCGAGTTCGCCATCAGACTTATACTTTCGTCAGCCAAGTGAAGAAGATCATGAAGTGTTCCCAACGGTAATAAATGCCCCTTGGTGTAATAAATGCTGAAGTACGAGGATATTTAAGACAAATGATTGAAGAAAAGCTTCGCATCAGCCGAGTGCATTTAATGCTGCATTTAATGCTGCCTGCAGAATAGTACTGTTTACAGTACGGACAGACTGCAAACGAGCCGTTCGCGGATTTTAAGGACCAGTACTCGAGGAATTTGAATTCTGTCTCTCTTCAACGGACACTTTTCAATCCTCAAGTATAAATAGCTGAAAGAGACGAAGAAGAAATATGCAACACACTTTATGAGAGAAATTTCCGAAGCAAAATTCTTTAAGTCTCAAGAACAGCTCACTCATCAGCTGAGTCATTTGTTGACGAAAGCAGAGTTGAAGAATCAAGAAAAATACATCTTCTGAGTGATTTTGTAAACAAGAGTGTTGTGCGGAGTTGTGATCCATCTTTGTGAGTGATCAAACTTCAGAGGATAGGTTTTCTGTGTGATTTCCTATTGCGAACTTGTGGTCGTTTCATTTGTTGTTCGACGCAAGCAGAGTATACTGTAAACTTTGTGATTATAGTATAACCCAAGATCTGAGTGACTTGGAAGAGTGGACTAAAGGATATTTAAATCCATATAACCACTATAAAAATTACTTGTGTTTTTACATTGTTTTAAATCTGCATATCTTCTGTTTGCACAAAAACACATTAAGTTAACTGTTTGAAAAAGAGATAAAAAGGAGTTTATAAAACTGGGGAATAGCTTTTCAAACTACTAAGTTTACTTGTGAAAAACACTTTGAAAATCCGCTGCAAGTACTCTAAGTATTAAAACTGATTTCTGCAAAATCAGCTAAGTAACTATCAGACGAGTGGTCAACAAGACTGTTCAAAGATTTGTCCGCGAACAGAATTGTAACTTACAAATCTGATCAGCTTAGTCTGTTCAGTAAGAGTAAAGTTTTAAAGTTAAATTTGAAGAAAATTTTTAAAGAGGTTTATTCACCCCCCCCCCCTCTAAACCTCTTCTGACCACTTGGGACCAACATTATCAAACCTAGTCGACTTCTAATCTAAGTTGTTCAAATAAAACATAATAATTGACCCCTAAGGCCCGTTCTTTGATCATTGGATTAGGCCATATTACAATTTGGGCCCTTTAATGTATATGTCTCACATGTAACGGTACAAACTCACATATCATATTATTGACTCCATATATTTAATACGATATTTATATCATATTTATCCACATTGTGTAGCATTACCATTACTAGTACACAATGTTCATAATACGGACTTGCAAAACATAGTATTGACTCCATATATTTAGTACAATTCCATATTTTAAAATATTTATCACATTATATGGTATTTATCCACATTGTGTACTATTACCATTAGTATTGCACAATATTTATGATTCATCACATTCTATGGTATATGTCTCACATGTAATATTACAGACTCTCATAACACTGTCATTTTTTTAAAAGATACAACACAATATTGGCTACATATATTTACTATGATCTTATGTTATGTAGTATTTATACTGGATTACGTAATATTACCATTAGTTTATCACACTATGTGTTTATATCAATTATTTGTATTAAAATATATTATAGACTTTTTCAAAAGTTAATATTAATTGTTGAACATGAAATATTATATATCGTTTATTACAAAATATTATTTTTCGTATTTATTCATTTATTTTTAAAATAATTTATTAATTTGTAATTTACTATGTGGTGTGTTTTAATATTACAATGAAATGTGGTAAAATAATAGTATAGAGTACAACTAGTTATAGTAGTAAAATTATGACTCGCTAGTAACATTTTTAAGTAGATAACTTATTAATGAGGTGTCATAATTCTATTGGTCATAACTTATGTCATAACACTGTCATTTTTTTTAAAAGATACAACACAATATTGGCTACATATATTTACTATGAT
This sequence comes from Penstemon eatonii, assembly GCA_038501285.1. Classification (NCBI taxonomy): domain Eukaryota; kingdom Viridiplantae; phylum Streptophyta; class Magnoliopsida; order Lamiales; family Plantaginaceae; genus Penstemon; species Penstemon eatonii. The sequence continues at coordinate 71,650,452 of CM076710.1, forward strand.
CTTATGTTATGTAGTATTTATACTGGATTACGTAATATTACCATTAGTTTATCACACTCTGTGTTAATATCAATTATTTGTATTAAAATATATTATATATTTTTTCAAAAGTTAATATTAATTGTTGAACATGAAATATTATATATCGTTTATTACAAAATATTATTTTCGTATTTATTCATTTATTTTTAAAATAATTTATTAATTTGTAATTTACAATGTGGTGTGTTTTAATATTACAATGAAATGTGGTAAAATAATAGTATAGAGTACAACTAGTTATAGTAGTAGAATTATGACTCGCTAGTAACATTTTTAAGTAGATAACTTATTAATGAGGTGTCATAATTCTATTGGTTATAACTTACGTCACATGATGTGACGGCACCTTAGAAATTTTCCTTTTTTTTTTTGGTATGATCACATAATGTCTAGCATTTGTTCTAGATATCATAGCGTCAATATGTATTCGAAAAAAAAAAAACTTTAATTTCTTCAAAACATTAATAATTCAACAAGTTTATAATTTTTTAAAATATATGAAGTATTACTAGTTTTTAAAAGAAAGTGTACTTATTTTAAAAAAACACATATAATAATATACAACTGAAATTTTTTTATTGAAAAAAATTATATATTTTTTTAACAATGTGATGTGGTACTACACATTATGTTTAATATTCCACATGTTATGATGTCAATCTCATTATAATAGTGTCATATATGTATTTAATATGATCCGACAATATTCATAATTCTCCACATTCCATGGTATATGTATCATATATAACAATACAGACTTAAATAACACAATATTTATTCCACATACCTAGTCCAATTACCATTCTTGAGATGTTTTTTTTTATTATTACACTTAATGGTGAGATACATCTTAATAACTTATTTTCATGTTTTTTATATTCACTATCCACCATGCCATTAACAAGGTGAGCGCGAAGTGATCTAAGTTTGAAGGATGGTTAGAGGTTGAAACTAAGATATTCATGACTCAATTGTTTGATTTTGTTGGAAATACTTGCATCCGGGAGGTGGACAAAATTTTGCCAAAGCATTGATGCTCATTTGACTTAACTGACGTTTAAATACTCTGTATATGAGGATGAAGTTTGGCGCAATAGGAGACATTATATGTCTTTTTAAAAGTTCTTGATCACTCCTAGTGTGAAGTGTGATGTGCATACTTTGTAAGTAAAAGTGGATGACATGTACTGAAACTCTGCCAGGTGAATCTACAGATATTCACATTATTTTTTAACAACCAGTTCTAAAATAATTTACAATCGTGTTTCGACATTGCCTTTTTTTTTCCTTAATTGTAGGCCGAGCCTTCAAAGTTCAAGATATTTAGGAAGTACGGGAGCCCCAAGTTGCAATTAGGGGTGGGTATGGGACGGATTGAGACACAAATAACATGTAGGGAAAAATTCAAAACTAAAAAATTCGTTCCCAAATCCAACCCGAATTAATGTGGGTATCCTATTTCGGGTACCCAAAATATTGCGAATTGAAATCGAATAGGTTTGTGAGTTCCAATTTTTGATGAAAAAACGGTTTAAGTTCCCTAAAATTTGGTTAAACTTTGATAAGGACCAATTTTTTGGCGTATAAAGAAAATTTGAGGTAAATGTGATTGTGAATTTGATCTGTTTATTTCTTTATAAATAAAATATGTATCTATGATTTTTGTGGAAACTTTGGCCCTTTTTTTAATAAAAAATAAAGTTATAGACCCATCACATGACTTGTACTTGCAAAATTTAGAATCAGAATTAAAATATACAATTTTTAAGTATCACTCGACACATGATATTTTTGGCAAAAATTGAATTTCCGGTCATATATGACATAAATTGATGGTTTTTGGCCAAAAATAAAATTTTCAATATGTGGACATTACCGCAAGTGGATGTGGAGTCGAACTCACCGCATAGGTGTCTTGTTCTACCGAGAGATGCACTAAGGAGCTGCATACCCAGATCAAATTTTCTTTAAATTAATGATTTCCGACGGTGATACAATAAATGACATATATTATCAATGTATCATATTAAATGGTCAATTTAAAAAAAATAACTTTAGAGAGCAAAATGAAATTTTGCCAAAATCGAATCGAACAAGAAATAAGGCCCGATTCGAAAGGCAGTTTGTCCTAATCACCCAAACCGAACAGGGCCCAAGTCAATTACACCACATTATATTAATTGTCCTCGAGCATAAATTGACTATTAATAAAAACATTGAATGCTCTAACACGTAAATGTTAACAGAAAATAATTGCTGATTGCCCTTTTCTGTCATTATCATTAACGAAAAATTTAGACGAGTAGAACAAAATTTCAAGCAAAGAACTGTTTTGCCTTGACGCGTCGGCAGAGAAAAAGTAGACGTAGAATTGGTGAATCCAATAATCCAATAATAATATTAAAATACTTCTATTCTTCTTCTTCTTCTTCTTCTTCTTCTCTCTATTATGATAATTTGGCTTGAATTGAAATATTGAATTCATATAGCGATGGTTAAAAGTTAAAACCGTTGACCTAACTCCTCCGCCTTCCTCCTCCGCCGTCCACCCACCCCCACCCACCTTCCCATCTAAATACCAACAAATTCAAACCCACCACCGAATCATCATTCACTTATATTTTCCAATGGCCTCCGCACCAGATCAAATCCCAATCAGAGTACACTCAAAGCGCGGCGGAAACATGATTCACCCCGTTTCGCTGGAATCTGCGCCTCCCTCCGCCGCCGCCGTAGCGGAGAGTCCTAATGCTGTTACTTATAGAGAAGTGAAGCATTTTAAGAAATGGGTTCCTTGGTTGATACCTTTATTTGTAGTAGCTAACATAGTCATGTTTATTATCACTATGTATGTGAATAATTGCCCTAAGAATTCAATTTCATGTGTTGCGGGATTCTTGGGAAGGTTATCGTTTCAGCCATTTAAGGAAAATCCTCTTCTTGGGCCTTCTTCTTCAGCGTAAGCTTAACTCTAACAATTCTTTGGAGTTTATAATTTTTTTTCTGAACCTGTTTTTGTGCAAAAAAGATAGTTTTTATGTGTGCCCTTTTGTTATTAGTATATGCTTATGAAGGTTAGGTGTTTGATCTTTGTTCTTAGGATTTGTAAAGAGAAATTTTCATTTTTTTTCGTAACACACACAGAAAAAGATAAGAGAGGCAATTTATACTTTTTTTTAGTATATGCATGAGCTTGAATTGGAGGTTTCAAAAACATCTTGCTTCATTTTAATAATAAAATTGTATTAAGAAAACATTGATTAACCAATACATAATTGTTTTTGATAGTCTGTAGAAACGTGTCGCCAAATTTCATATAGCTTTAAAACTATTCTTGGTTGAAGAATTTACTTCTGAAATTAAAGACATAAATAGTTTCCTTGCTTCAGTTGATAGACCTTAATTTTTTCTTTCTTTCACTAAACCTATCCTTTTCCTCGCTAACTTTTCTAAACATAGCATAACTATATACTAGATATCATCACTGAAAATTGAGACTTACATCTTCTGATTTTACGAGGGCGTGTAAAAGAAAGTAACTTATTATGTTAGTTTCCTTTTCTACCACAGTAATCACTTAACTACATTGTCCGATGACTAAGACTAGAGTTCACAGCGCTAAGACATCATTCTTTCTTGAATCAATCATTCTATCTGTCTTCGAAATCAGCTTTATGGCGTGCTTTTCCATGTGCAATTATTAATACATGATGTTTAATGCTTTGTTGATGTGTTGGACTACAAGATGTAATCTACAATTTTTTAATATGTTAAGTACTAACTAGTATTATGATTTTTATCATCTTCTTACTTTTTCCGCCCTCACATGGGAGTTTACCATGATATTAACTTCCTATTTTTACTAAATGGACCTATTCGGGGATAACATTTAAAACACCATCCAACACCTCCTTTTCTCAGGTTAGAAAAGATGGGTGCTTTAGACGTTGGTAAAGTTGTCCACGAACATCAAGGATGGCGCCTTATCACTTGTATGTGGTTACATGGTGGACTTTTTCACTTACTAGCGAACATGTTGAGTCTGGTAGTTATAGGCATTCGTCTTGAACTAGAGTTCGGATTTGGTACGTATCAGCTCTACATAATCCTGTTACCTCATCTGTTAAAAAGTTGATGCATATTTGGTTCATTCTATTGGAAATGTACTTTAACTGGTTATTTATTAAAATATATTGCGCAATGCTTTACAGTGCGCATCGGTTTACTTTATCTCATTTCTGGATTGGGTGGAAGTTTGTTATCTGCTCTTTTTATTCAGTCAAATATATCAGTCGGTGCTTCTGGTGCACTTTTTGGATTACTGGGAGCAATGCTTTCAGAGCTGATAACTAATTGGACCATATATGCCAACAAGGTATCCATCCAGCTGTTCTCAATTAAATTCCTTCGGAAAATAGTGAATTTAACATCTGATTACTTAAATCCTCTTCAGGTAGCAGCTCTAGTGACCCTCGTCATAATTATCGCTATCAACCTAGCAGTTGGAATCCTCCCACACGTTGATAACTTTGCTCATATTGGTGGTTTTTTATCCGGTTTTCTTCTCGGTTTTGTGTTTCTGATCCGACCCCAGTTTGGATGGGTTAATCAGAGATACGCTCCCGAAGGATATTCTTCAAACCACCCAAAATTCAAAATATATCAATGCGTACTTTGGGTGCTTTCTTTAATCCTTCTTATTGTTGGGTGAGCATCAATTGATTCTTCTAGCTCCATCTTATTTGACTTTACTTCCCTTTTCCTTTTTCTTAAATAATTTAAATTCTATTCCATTTTGATAGGTTCACGGTTGCATTGGTTATGCTTCTCCGTGGAGAAGATTTGAACGATCATTGTTCATGGTGCCATTATCTCAGTTGTGTTCCTACTTCGAGATGGAGCTGCAACACCCAGCCTATCTCATGTCAGGCGGAGCAAATGGGTAGCCAATACACTTTAACGTGCTCAAACAACGGTAGAAGCAGAAGTTATTCACTCTTAAATCCAACCGCGACTCAGATTCAGGGATTATGCACGCAGCTTTGTCGATGATAAACACCATTATTGTTTACGGTGAATGTGCTCTATATATAGAATTTCTTGTATTCATACATAGACACCATTTAATAGGTTGAATGTAATATATAGTATTTCATTTGTTGTATTCGTACGTGGTTTAAATATTTACCTAAGTAGCATTGGCTTGAGCTATTACATTGCAGAGCCAGTTGCTAGTAAAAAAAGTTCATAGTTTTTTGAGGAGAATTATTGTGCATTAGAACTATTGTCTACTTTGGTTGGAAATTTGCATCGTGTGTTAGTAGATTGTGTGGTCCAAACTTGGGTGTACATGAATTTGCTATGTAAATAGAAATTCAAAAAAAAAAAAAAAAAGCCAAAAAAGTAATGGGATTATCTAGATGATTCTGTTGTAAAATATTTAATTGGTTTAGTGATTTCATGTGAAGAGATTGATCAACAATGGTGATAATAAGTGTAAAGAGAAAAACAAGAATACAGAGAAAACAATACGTATAGAAAATTTTGGGGGATCTAATTTGGGGAGGGGAGAGATTTTATTAAATAACCAATTGTTACATGGGGAGTTACAAAACCCACAATATCTGGGATGTGGGATAGTGGGTAGTAATTACAAGATAAGTCCCTAAACTATACAAATATTAAATAGGAATACCCACTAATATATATTATTTACAACACTCCCCCTTGGGGATTCCTATTGAGCCATTATTATGCTTTTCATGTTGCCTCGTTAAAACCTTCCGAGTAATAAAAACCCAGTGGGAAAAAAGAATCTCGGTTAGGAAAAAGAGTACAACGCATAATCTTTTCAACCAACAAATGTTGCCTCATTAAAACCTTGGCGGGTAACAAAAACCTTGTGGAAAAAATAAACCCCGCTTGAAGGAAAAAGAGTACAACAGGGCACCCGGGTATCTTCTGGATACGGAATACCTACACGGTACTCCCCCTCAAGTTAACTCCACTTAAACCTATAATGGAGCGAGCTCAGATAACCTGCGCAAAGCCAATAGCTTTAGCATGTTTCTCAAAAGTGATTTTCGGTAATGACTTAGTAAATAAGTTGGCGCAGTTGTCCTGACTTCTGATTTGTTGGATCACTATTTGCTTGAGCTCTTGTTGTTGCTGATTGAAGAAAAATTTCGGAGCTATGTGCTTGGTGTTGTCGCCTTTAATAAAACCCGTTTTCATCTGCTCGTTACAGGCTGCATTATCCTCAAATATAACCGTAGGATCTTCTGTGGTAGCCAATTCACAGGAACCTCGAACATGCCCAATCATGGCCCTAAGCCATGTGCATTCACGTACTGCCTCGTGAAGTGCTAAAATCTTGGCATGATTCGACGAAGTGGCAACTAAAGTCTGTTTTGTAGACCTCCAAGACACAGTTGTGTTCCCAATCATAAAGACATACCCAGTCTGGGAACGAGCTTTGTGCGGGTCCGATAGATAACCAGCATCGGCATACCCCACAAGCTTTGCGTTCTTTAGTGACGCATAGGGGTAGAACAAACCCATGTCAGTCGTACCACGAAGGTATCGAAATATGTCCTTTATGCCATTCCAATGGCGGCGTGTCGGTGCTGAGCTAAATCTAGCTAGTAGATTTACCGCAAACGCGATATCATGTCTAGTATATTGAGCTAAGTACAATAATGCACCTATTGCACTTAGGTATGGCACATCAGGTGCTAACACTTCCTTTCCATCCTCCACGGGACGAAATGATCCTTCGACCTATCCAATGATCGGACTATCATTGGCGTGCTTGATAGTTTTGCTTTATCCTCATTAAAGCGTCTCAACATCTTTTGGATGTAATTCGATTGATGGACCAAAATCCCATCAACACGGTGTACTATCTCAAGCCCGAGACAGAATTTAGTCCTTCCGAGATCCTTCATCTCAAATTCGAATTTCAGGAGCTGGGTTGTCTCCCTAACCTCTTCGGGAGTCCCAATCAAGTTCATGTCATTGACATAAACGATAACAATAGCAAACCCAAAACATGTCCTCTTAATGAACACGCAAGGACAAATATTGTTGTTCACGTATCCCCTTTTAAGCAAGTACTCACTTAGGCGATTATACCACATCCTCCCGGATTGTTTCAAGCCATAAAGTGAACGCCTCAACCTTACAGAAAGCGTGTTCCGTGGTCTAGAACTACTTGTCTTAGGTACCATAAGTCCCTCCGGTACTTTCATATATATAACCGTATCTAGATCCCCATAAAGATACGATGTGACCACATCCATGAGCTGCATAGTCAGTTCATCGGATACTACTAAACTGACTAAGTATCTGAACGTAATAACGTCCATCATAGGAGAGTATGTCTCCTCAAAGTCAATCCCAGGTCGCTGAGAAAATTCTCGTGCAACGAGACGAGCCTTGTACCTCACAATCTCATTGTTCTCATTATTTTCCTTGTAAATACCCATTTGTATCCCACGGGTAGAACTCTGGGAGGTGTAGGAGCAATTTGTCCAAACACTCCTCTTTTCGATAATGAATCATACTCAGCCTGGATTGCTTTTTCCCGTTTCAGCCAATCATCCCTTTGTTTGCACTCGTCCACCGATCGAGGCTCAATATCATTACTTGATATAATTTCAGTAGCTACTGTGTAAGCAAACACACCATTGATGATTATTTTATCCCGAACTCACACCTCATTCATGCATGAATAATCGACCGAGATTTTCCTATTCTCGGTAATGGATACTGATGTCGAGGCGTCCCCCGACGTCGTCTCCAAGACGGATCCATAGTCCGGAACTTTTTCATGAGATGGATCGGGTGGGATCCCATTGTTACTAGTACTAACCATATTCAACTGTTGTGCATTCGCCCGCTTTCGGGGATGCAAATCCTTTGATCCTATTGGCCTCCCCCTTTTATGGGTCAGGAGATACGACTGGTTAGTTGGGATTGATGGCCTTCCCATATTTTGTCCCTCTTGGACATCCATCCTAACAGACACATTTGCAGCTGATATATGAGATCTCGTCACTTTAGCCAATTCAGAGAATGGGTCTGGCATATTATTGGCTACTTTCTGAAGTTCGATTATTATGCATACTTCAGATTCTCTGATTGCTATGAGGGGATCGTGATGAGACACAGTGGGGTCGTTCCACACGACTTCACGCCGTTCATCCTGAACGTTAGTGTGAACATTATTTTCTCCCCCTAACGGCGGGAAGACAATCTCATCAAAGTGACAGTCCGCAAATCGTGCGGTAAAGAGATCGTCTGTCAAGGATTTCAAATATCGAATAAAAGATGGCGATACAAACCCCGTATATATGCACAATCGATGTTGAGGTCCCATTTTAGTTCGCTGTGGCGGATCAATCGGCATATATACTGCGCACCCAAATGTGCATATATGAGAAATGTTTGATGTATACCCGAACACCAATTAAGAGATTGGGTCGCAGTGGGCCTCAAACGTATTAACATGTGCTACCATATATTTTACATCAAACTCAGGGACATGAAATAGTCGTTAAAAGACCGCGATGTAAACTCCGCGGCATTATCCAGTCTAATAGACTTAGTAGGATAATCCGGATAATGCATGTGCTTTCAACCGTATAATCTGAGTCAGGAGTTTAGCATATGAAGCATTTCTCGTGGACATTCCACATATGTCCCATTGGATACGCTCCAAGAAAACGAGGGAATCCTTACTCGTTTGTGCATAAGCTGGCATAGGATCCAATTTTCTAATAAAACATGGTACACACGAGTAATCACTGTGTACTAGATCCTTATTATTTATTAGTGGATGCCCGATAGAGGTATTAATAATATGGCGCATCACATTTTTGACTCGGCTGTCCTGGCCGGTCATGCCATAGAAAATACATGCTTGATTCACTTGGCTTCTAGCCATTGACAAGGTGTGCATCGAGCACTCGTATTGTGGTCCTATATAACTCAGTCGATAGTCCCTCTAATTTCTTCCAAGTACGCTTTTGGTCGTATAAATTAGAGGTAATGCACAAATACTATATTCCCTTTTCCTCAGTGGTTTCAATGTGGTAACCATTAACTCAAATTTCTTTAAAACTCAACAACGTTCTCCTTGAACATGGAGCAAACATAGCCTCTTTAATGGCTAAAATTATGCCATTTGACAACATAAGGTGGGCATTTCCAAAGCCATCTATCAAATCATGTGTGTCATATATTATTGTCATAGAGGTCTTACTAGGCATTAATATTAATGATCTATCCCTTAGGATAGTGTGCGTAGTTGCACTATTAGCCAGACATTATTCCCCACATGTCATGCCTAGGAACCAAATATATTACAATTTAAACATTTGCTTGAAAAAGTAAATTGAGTTAATACAACTGAATACCTTAATAATCGGATTAAAATAAAGCCACCCAAAATGTGGTCCAAAATAAACCAAACATAGTTCAAATTTAAATGTGGTTCAAAATATGACCACCCATAATAAAAACATCTCAAAAACCAACAACTGAATGTCCAAAAGTTTATACAGATTACATAAAACCTTTTGATGATCCTGAATTGATGAATAGTCCAACCTAATGACCTCATCCAAGTGTTTCCTAATCAGAACCATAACATCAACATTTTGGGGTATTAGTTAGCAAATTGTCCCCGACAATTATCATGCTCAGTTTCTTACGGGGATATAGCCTCCCATAAGTAATTTAATTGAAGAGATTGATCAACAATGGTGATAATAAGTGTAAAGAGAAAAACAAGAATACAGAGAAAACAATACGTATAGAAAATTTTGGGGGATCTAATTTGGGGAGGGGAGAGATTTTATTAAATAACCAATTGTTACATGGGGAGTTACAAAACCCACAATATCTGGGATGTGGGATAGTGGGTAGTAATTACAAGATAAGTCCCTAAACTATACAAATATTAAATAGGAATACCCACTAATATATATTATCTAGATGATTCCACATATTAACAGATTTAATTCCGATGTTTCAATAATTATTGAAATTTGAGATTTCTCAAAAGGAAAAAAAAATTTAATTATGGATTAAAGTTTTGTATTCTAGGTATGTTTCTTTCACTGAAATATTGATAACTCTTCAAAAAGTTTCTGAAAACATTTCGAAATTCTATACAAAATTATGAAAAATAATTACTAAATTATTAAGATAAAGAGAAAATCTAGGCTTTCTCTCTTAAAATGTCGAGGCCAAAAGAACAGGCCCAAAGAGTATCTGAAATACACTTTATCTTCGCTTATGATGATTCATAAATAGAACGAAAATGTTTGATCCATGAAATTAATCATGTATTGTCTTATGCAGGGATACCATTATTTTTGTAAAAGTTAATATAAATGCTGTCAAGAGACTGAGTTTGGATTCAAATTCAGTCCAATTAATTAGAATTTTTAACTATTAAAAAGATTTGATTGATGTCTAGAGATCTTATTATTACAAGTAAGAAGATTTTAAATTCAAATTACATTATCTTGGAATGTAAGTCAATTTGAATCGTTTAAGATATACAATATAAATAATAGTAAAAATTTGTACGTGCACAAAATATTTTATTTATATTAAAAATAATTTAAGTGCTTTGTTGTTAACAAGACATGAACTACTCATTTTATAATCTTATCTTTATGCCTATTCTCGTCTGAAAACAATTTTGATTCATTATTAATACTACTTATCTTTTCTCATAAGAGACACCCCAAAGTTTAATCAAAATTTCAAGTGCTTTGAATATGGAGCTTAGGGCTGTCAATGGGGTGGATTTCGATTCGGATCCGATCCGATTTATTAGGATAATTGTCCGATTAGTGATCTGATGGACCTGATCCGATTAAGAAGATCCGTAATCCGAATTATATGGAGCGAATATGGATCTAGGCTAATCCGATCCGTTACATATCCGTATCCGATATATATTACTATATGTTGTTTATATATTATGTATTTAAATAAAAATAAAAATAAAACTATCTATGTTCCATTAAAATCTTTTACTATATTAAAAATAATTTTAAAAAGAAATGCATAAGAGATATTGGTGGACTGACCAGATAACTAATTGGGTCTACAACATATGAATTTATACTATTTAATAAGAAAAATCAAATCATAACCATTCTGTCCATTCATCCTTCAATTTTATCTTCTCTTCCATTTCTCAATATTGAGTTTTCTTCTTCTTTGTCCCCGTTTATATCTTTCTTACTTATATTTTTTTGTTCTAATTTTTATCGTTTATATTTGTCCATCATATTCCATCTTCTATAATTTTTAGGTTATAGTTTTGATGAAGTAAGTAAAAGTTTACATTTTTAATTCATGATGGTGGAATCTGCAAGTGATTTGGAGTAAAACGGAAAAAAAAAATTAATTTGCTAAATGGATCTGGATAATTTATCCGGATCCGGGATATCCGCCGGATTCGGATCCGATTTCTAATATTCCAGATCCAAGCGGATTCGGATAGAAGAAATAGAAATCGGACTCGAATCCGGATCTGCCCTGATCCGGTTCAATTCCGACCCATTGACCTTAAATGGAGCTAAAGACCCGATCCAACACATTGATAAAAGAAACTCAGTCAAAATTGGGCTTCTCTATACTAGACCTGAAACGGGCCTGGCCATTTACCCCCTATCTTATATTGAATTAAATAGACCATGTAAAATATGAAAAGGAAAGAGATATGAAAAGGCAAAATAGTGAAAACTGAAAAATACTACTAATATCTGTAGCTCTATCCTTGCGATACTTGCCATTGTCACATTGTGTAAAACAACATTTCTCTCCATCTATTTATTTTATTATTCTTTCAATTGATTGATGAGTTTTGAAACCCCCCAAAATTAGAGGATATGGCGGTTCGGGTGATGAACGGCAGCGCAATCCTCCGCTGCTGCGCCGTGTCGCCACCACCAGTCGCCGCTCTAAGATGCTGCCTATACCAGCAGCACTACCATCAGTCTATTCAAATCCATTCCTCTTCCACTCGTTTGTCGATTTCTCGGCGACATAACTGTCGACTCGTATCATTCGGCTGCCGAAGAGACGCAATTCGGAGGTACTCAGCTCCGAGTCTAGTGGATTTGGTGGTGGAAGAGCTCAAGTTACTGCGCAAGCGTGGTATAGTTCGCGCCTCAAACAAGTATGCAAGTATATTTACACGTATTTATTCATTTCTTCGTTCGGAATATAATGCTCCAGTTATTATACTTTGATACTCAATATTTATTCAAATTAGAATAGGTTTAATGTCAGTTATAATACGCTCAAGTGCAACGTGTTTTGTGGAAAATAAATGTTGAATTATTCGGAATTTTGAATGAAGTGTACGGCATGGATTAGAGCTACACCGTGTAGATTAGGGATTTGAATAGAGCATGAACAATCGGAATTAAAATAAAGCTATTTAAATTGTGAAGGAATGGTTATTCACTTAATTGTAATGAATATGAGAGAACTGAATTACAAAATAATGTAATATTAGAGCAGTTCTGCTAACCAAATTGATGAAATTCAGGAATCAATTTCAAACACATTATTTTCAAGAAGACTCTAGGAGATATCTTACCAGAAAAACCAGAATCTCACAAAAGCATCCCAAATATAATTATATTGATAGTCAAAAAAATTGCTTGTAGCTCTTTTGAATAATATATATTAAATGCATTGTAATCCAATGATTAAATTGTAGTGTACAAGTGGTGTCAGAGTTTAGGATCCATCATCATCATCTTAATGGTTTGAAGTTCTGCAAAGTTGGGTGATCAAGGCTCAGGAGTGTATCTTATTAATTTATAAACCGCGACTCTTTAAGATAAACATAATATAGAAATCGTTGCTCATTAGGTTGATTTTGGGAAACTTAACTTGAATTGATGCAATGGTGAGAGATACTTTGCTAAAGAGACGGTGCTGAGCAGCCGAGGAAATAAATGTTGAGTTCAATATCTGTTTCAATTTCATGAATTAATGCATTTTTCCCTAACATGGTTACATATGAGATCTATAATAGAAGGTTTCTACTTTCTACAGATTGGAACTGAAAAGCAGTGAAGAGCTTCTTGTAAAAAAGTTGGCGAAGCAGGTTCTGCAGAAAGGTCTACTTCTGGAATTTAGGAAAGACGCGGAGAGGGTAGTGCTAGCAGTTGCACAGAAACCAGACGGCAAGAAGAATTGGATGGTTATTGATCAGGTCTTAATAAAACAATAATACGGCCTATGGGATAGGTTACTAGGTGTTTGCCGTATGTATTCAATTCACTGCTTTAGCACTGTGAGGTTCTGGTCACTCAATGGCACCTTTTTTTTTTTTGCAGAATGGCGTCATGGCATCTGTTAAACCACAACAAATTACTTTTGTTGTTCCTGGTGTTGAAAATTTTGATCACAATGAGATATCAAGTTTTGTTCAGAAAGCTCAAAATAATTTGGTCTGTTATTCTTGCATTTTGGAATGAATGACAGTTCTCTTGAATTAAATTTGCATTTTCTAGAAAATCTTGGATCTTGCTTTCAGGACCCTTCGCTGCTCGAGTTTGCTTGGAATGAGCTTCTCGAAAAGAACAAGTCAACAACAGTGGAGGAGCTTGCTGAGGTATACTTTTAACATAATTATGTTTACATCTTGATGTTCCTCTAATGACATCAGTTCATTCTAACAGATGATTTTTGGTAGTGCGGAACCTCTCGAAAGCTATTCTGCTTATCTACTGCTTTCAAAGGATGAAATATACTTCGCAGCTTTGGAGACTAAAGGTTCATTTTCTGTTTATGGGCCTAGACCTGTTGTTCAGGTGTGTTGAAGCTTCTTTGAACTTGTTGGTTGCAATTTAAAATCTTTTTTTGGTTTATGTTTGATATAATTGTACGTTGTTCTTGCTACTCGTATTTTTAGGTTGACTTAAGGATTGTGATTCGCCCACGTGGCACGTTCATGATTCAAATTTGCTTAAAAAAACGAAAAGCTAATATACATAAAATTTGAATTTCTAGGTTGAAGAACTTGCACAAAGGAAGCGTGCCAAGGAGGCTGCAGAGAAGGAACTTGAAGACTTTGTCAATTCTATGAAAACTGCTAGGAATATGCCTCTGCATGCAAAGCCACCAAAATCCACATGGATATCTGAAGAGAAAAGTCGAAAGAAAATCGAGTCTCTTCAAGCATATGCAATTGATGACTGGATGAATGAGGATGACAAAAGAACTGCTGGGATGGTAACTTGCTTAACCTTCTTATCCTTCATATTTTAGTGTCATTTACTTGAAAAATTAGATATAGTGTAGAATAAAAGCAAAGGAACTTTTTCCAACGGGAGATTCCATAATACAACTTATGAACTCAACCAAATTTCGTTACTACTTTATTAGTTAAATTGCAGTATTATTAAATAGTTTTATGTTACAAGCACAATTTCTCTTTAATCATTTACTGGAAGACCGAAGCAGAAATCTCACTTTTGCTTTACTTCTTCTAGATTCTGAAGGCCATGGGACTTACTAAAACATCATCAGCGGCTGTGAATCTCCTTATCGATATTGGGTATTTCCCACTGCACGTAAATCTTGATTTGTTAAAATCAAACATTCGTACTGATTATCCGGAAGGGATTTTAGCAGCCGCTGAAAGTCTTTTGTTGGAGTCACCTGACCTGGATGAGGTATGCATGATTTATAATTTTCAAGTAAGTATAACCATAACAAAATGTCCGTGGAATTTAATTTTGGAGATCTGAGGTACATATATACAGTGTAAGGTAATCTCTAACATACATCGAAGTCAATACAACGTCCTATACTCCTACACAGGATTGACATGCCCATTGACCGCAGGCTGAAGCTGTACCACAATCCCTTCTTTTCTCCCATCTTGTTTTTTTCTTTGACTTTCTTTTCCTCTAGTTCATGGCTTCATGTACCTGCACATGCATGTATTAGCATAACACTCTTGTCTACTTTGCTTATATATAGTGGAGGTAAAGGTAATAAAACTGACAGATATATTCAGCATTAGGATCTATTATTCCATAGATGATTTGACCCATATGTACCTCATTCCTGCACTTCCTTGCAGCATCCAGCATGCCCATGGTAGATCTGGACCTTCACCCTATATCTAAAATATGCTACTTAGACCTGTCATTCTGAGAAGTGAATTAATTGGCATTTGTTGCTTGAAGTTCCAAAGAAAGAGTTAAAAGCATCGCCTAGGCCATTCGGAAATTAAAAAAATGCTCGTACAACAAAAAATTAGAAGGTTCTGTATTGAGTGGAGGCAATCATTTTTTGACCATTAATAACTGAATAATTCATTAGTAAAAGAAATCTCCATGTACAAGTTATCAACCTTGGTTTGGATTTTTCCTTGTATGAGGGCTCTCATGCCGGTGTGTTATTTTGAGAACTAATCAAATACAGTGCCAAGCTGTCATAACTTATACTTATCAATTAAGTTAAAGATCCAACCATAGTCCCTTCTATTTTGCACAGTACTCTTGTTATTATCAAACATTGCATTCGATTGGACTTGGTTGTCAGTGTATTATAGTTATGTTGTGCTGCATTGCTTTTGTCAATGTATTAATGGAGACGCATTTGATGACATGAACAAGATATGTGGAACTTGGAACAAATATCTTAATATAATCTTGATCATAGGATTGAAACAGATGAAAAACTGCACTATGCATGGTCTTATTCACATAAGAAGATCTTATGCTTTTCTTTATTGTTAGGTTGACAGGAAAGATCTCACACACCTCAAGGTTTATGCTATTGATGTTGATGAAGCTGACGAGGTAACCTGTTTTTAGCCATGCATAGGTTTTTGCCTATAATTTGAGATTGTTTGCAGCAAGCTATTCTAGATATTGCACTCGAGGAATTGTGATTTGCTAATTTCTAATAAGAAGGCATGTGTAGCTTGATGATGCATTGAGTGCAACAAGGATGCAGGATGGACGCATAAAGGTCTGGATCCATGTTGCAGACCCGTCTAGCTTAGTTCAGCCTGGAAGCTTGATAGACAAGTATATTTGATATTAGTGTTAAGTTTCTTTTTTATAAAAAAAAAAAATAATTGATCTGATGCTTTTTCTCATTTAGTTTTTCATCTGTAGAGAGGCAATGAAAAGGGGAACTTCTGTGTTTTTACCAACTGGTACTTACCCCATGTTTCCTGAGAAGTTGGCAATGGAAGGCATGAGTATGAAGCAAGGAAAGCTATGCAAAGCTGTTACAGTTTCTGTTGTGTTGCATTCTGATGGCAGGTAAGTGGTTGAACTATGTAACTTTCTAAAGTATAATGATATCATAAAGCAGAAGTTCAAATCTGTGAAAATCTAAGTTTAGATTATGGCACTTCTGCTAAGAATTTTGTCTTATCTATTATAAGTATATATTAAAGAAAATAAAATTGAACATCCTAATCTATCATGCCTAGTAGATGAAAAGCCACAATATATTTCCCTCCACTCGCTTCCATTATCTTTCTTTCTTTTTTTATATCCCAAGTTGCTGCTTTGTTTTGAAAGAGTTTGTGATTCTGATAATGATAAATTGGAGAGTACCACATATACCTTTATTTAGCATACCTTTACATCTATAACAAGTATTAAAGATATTTTTATGACAGAACAGTATAAGAATATATCAAGTATAGATATTAATAGTTTAAACAAATTATTGTGTTTGGACTTTATTTATGTATGGGATGTATTAAGTTCCAGTCATTTGGTGTGATAGGGAATATCAGACTACAGCAGCTTTTAGAGAAACTCACCACTTGATCATCCTGCTTTCCTTGAAATAAGAAAGGACTCGTGCTCCAGAAACCTTTTTCTCGACATAATTCTCCTTGCCACACATGCGCAAGGGAGAAATATTACCATGGTGGTGTTTCTGTCGACCACTTGAATGCTTTGAAAAAGATTAGGGATCATAACTTTTCATGGTGTTTCTTAAAATCTTCCGAGTCTTTCAATGGATTTTTCTGTGCGTGCTAGAAGAGATCTTGAAAATAGCCTTACTCCTTTGATTTGCTTGTAGCATTGCAGAATACATGGTGGAAAATTCTCTCATCAAACCTACATATATGCTAACGTATGAGAGTGCAACAGAACTTCTCCATCTTAACCTGGAAGAGGAGGTGGAACTGAGGCTTCTCTCAGAGGCCGCTGCACTCCGATTGCAATGGCGTCGAGGACAGGTCAGCATTACTGTTTCAGTTAGACCAAGTTTATCCTTTTGCAGTTAAGTTCATTGTTTCACCTAGTTGGTTTCTCCTTCATATCTAATTTGTGTTCCATAAATAACTTTATGTGCTTTTGAACAAAATGATACAGCTCATCATAACTTCAATTTTTTTGAGAATTATAATAAAAGAAGATTACAAAGTCTAAAGGTTGAACTTTCCAGGATCAATTAGTGGTTAATTCTTTACCATATTAGGGGAGTCGGGTAAAGTTATCTGCCCTTGGATGTGAAATATTTGATTAGCTCTTTATTTCCAAATTACTTATGGCTTTAGTGGCAACCCAACCTATCACTTTCATTTATCTTATCCCAAACACGTTTTGTTTATAATTTTGGATTTGATGGCTGTACACATTGCACCACATTTATTTTTATGTGGCACTTGTCCATGGTTTGTGCTTGACACCTCAAAGAGCAGTTCGATGTTACTATCTTCATTAACTATAGGAAGTTGTGAGACACCTGCTGCGCCACATGATCTTTGTTTTTTTCAAGATTACTTATTAAGCTTACTGCAAATTGTACCTTTTGATATCTTATAAACATTTTATCTTCTCATATGTGAGTGCACTAATTCTTGTATCACTCTAAATTTCCATTATACCTTTTGTGGCAGTCCGTAAATGTTCTGAAATACCTTCGCAGGGTGCAATAGACACATCTACATTAGAAGCCAGAATCAAAGTAACTAATCCAGATGATCCAGAGCCCTTGATCAAGCTATACGTGGAAAATCAGGCAGACCCTGCAATGCGACTTGTATCTGAGATGATGATACTTTGTGGCGAAGTTATAGCCACTTTTGGTTCTTTTAACAACCTTAATTTGCCTTATAGGGGACAACCTCAGTCAAATATTGATATATCTGCTTTTGCCCATCTTCCCGAAGGCCCTGTTAGGAGTTCAGCCTTAGTTAAAACAATGCGTGCTGCTGAAATGGACTTCAGGAAGCCTATTCGCCATGGAGTTTTAGGACTTCCTGGATATGTTCAATTCACATCTCCCATCCGCAGATACATGGATCTTCTGGCTCACTATCAGGTAGTTATGATTGTTTAGACATGCAAATAATTCTGGATGTACCACACTAACTCTAATCTAATCCATAGGGGCTACAAACTAATTCTTGGGTCCTTATGGCGGTTGAAGTGACTCTGTGCTAGTGAACATATTTTTATAATTATCAAGATAATGAATTTTGCATTCGGCATGTACCAAAGCTTTTATGCATATACTAAACAGGTTTCTGCAAATTTTATCTTGAATTTTTGGACCTTATAAGTTATAACATGAAAGAAAATAAATGCGCACACACTCATAGAGACAAACAATGTTTGTAGGTTTTATTAATGGGCCATTTTAGTACTGGTGAAAAAAGGATGAAGTATGGCCAAGGGATAAACAGGAAGAGAGGTAGGACAAAGTATTTAATTTAGTTGAAAATATAATTTATGTTATTATTGTTTATTTCTGTAGTGTAACGAGTGTAAATTGCCTTATGATCTGGGTCCTTGCCTGGGGGCAAGTAATCAAACTTATTTCCAAGTCTTTCTATCTTTCTTGTTTTTTATTTATTTTTTATTTTTTATAAACTATAACTTAATCTATTTCGTTTTCAACTTAGTAAATCAAGAATTTCAATATGCTTAACACCTTCGCACTTGCAAAACTCTGCTCAGGACGTGTAGATGATAAAATGTATGCTAGTTGACTTAGACTCTCTTTGCTGTCACAACATACCTCTTAGGATATATATCAGCTCATTTTTTTCCCTATACAGGATGTTTATACCTTCCTATCCTTGACACCTTTCAATTGTTACTTGAGCGAGTTAATAACAACTTGCTTATGCAACAAGATATATTATGTGTTGATCTACCAAAAGTTGACATGTTGGTTGAGCGTTTTTATGCTTTCTCATATGTAGGTAAAAGCTTTTCTTAGGGGAGATCCTCCTCCTTTCTCAGCAGGACAGCTTGAAGGATTGGCATCTCTGATAATCACTAATGTTAAGGTAGTAAGAAGGCTCAGCAATAGCAGTCTCCGATATTGGACAATAGAATACTTGAGAAGGCAACCAAAAGCAAAAAGGTTTTCTGCTTTGGTCCTCAGAATCATCAAAGATAGAATTGCAGCCATACTTTTGTTGGAGGTAATGATGTGACATTATAAATATCAGCCAATTGACAACTGGATTTTCGCCTCATCAAGCCCTTTAATTAAATTGAAGAAAGATTCAATAATTAATATTTCTTAAAAGAGTTATTTTATGAAGAATCCCATTTATAAAACTGCTAATGCAACTTATTATGGCAATACCAAACAAACTTATATGATTTCCACGAAGTTAACTGTCGATAAATGAATTTGTATCAGTGATAAGGTCTTCTATATAGGGTATTAATAATGATAACTATTACTTTTTATACATTACTGAGAGAGACTTAATTTTAGAATAGTTAAAGATGCTTAAGCTGAGAAACCTGAATATACGCTCTTTAGGCTGATAATATATTCTAATAACGTGAAATATTGGCTTTATTGAGGTAAGTTGTGTGCCAAGGCATTAAACTGTTGAAAGCTTAGCAGTAAATATGTTAACTGTTGTATGAATTTGATGCTTTTTTGTAGGTTGGATTACAAGCTTCTTCCTGGATATCAGTTGGTGTGCGGGTAGGCGATGAGGTTAAAGTTCAGGTGGAATCAGCTCATCCACGTGATGATGTTCTTACTTTCAAGGAGGTTCAAGGAATATAAAGACTTTCATTCGGTAAAGTTTATTAGTGAGGACCCAACGGTAAAATTCATTTGAACTTGGAACATAGGTAACACATTTGCTTTAATACTATCTCGGAAATTCAGGGTATGGTAATATAATACTTGAGCATGAAAAGGTATGGATAGCCATTCAAGACTCAAAAGAGCTCCATTTTTTTGCACAAATTGCACTAACTAAAAATCGAGATGCTACAGACAGAAAATGCTGGTCTGAATTATTTTTGAACAAATGAACTACTCGAACTTGTGTGTAGGTAGCGCAATTTAAGTATCTGATTCAGTAATGGAGTTTCGCTGCCTGTAAGCTGATTCTGCGTTTTGTGTTTTTATGTCTGGCAACGACAAAACGGGCCCAGGTAATCAGAGGAATCAGAGGTTTTCTATGAAGTTCCTCATACAAATGAGTTGCTTCAATCCCCATTTGCTGCCTGTATATAAGAGCTTATGTAGCATATTTTGATTGTAATAACTTTATGTATCTGATTATAACTGTATTATTGCATGAGTTGGTGTACAGAACAGATAAGACCTGTGCTTTACAACCCTTTTCTCTTGACTGCATTAATGATGTGAGATTGTCACAGTTTAGCTGATGCTTTTTTTTCTTCCACTTTATTGTTGGTGCATTCTCATTTTGCAAGCTGAAATATGATTTGGAATTGATACAGAACATATAGTAATAAATTCTGGGTCCGGTGTGTGCACAAAATGCAGTGTGGTTTCTGAGTTCACACACATTCTCAATATTAGTTTGAAGATCATAAATGATAAGAGTGCAAACCACGCACTTGTGCTGTGGCATAATAAATGATCATCCATCTGCCATCAATGATGTTATTAAAAAGCACCGCCAGGAAACATTAAGAGCATAAACCCTGTGTCGGAATTGGATGCTCACTACTACTAAAATGAAGACTTGTTTAAGATGTAGGTGGACATTTGGGAATATGCTAGAATTTCAAAATTTTCTGTTTGATCATATATTATTGAAAAGATTTCTCAAAGGATAACATGATGACGGATAGAGATCGATATGTAAGATTAAGAGGTCATTTGTTCGATTTTAGTGGGTATTAATCTAGTTTATATCTTAGTTTTATATAGTTTATATTTACACATATTTAATAATTTGAAAGATTTTGATGGAATGATTAATGTATTAATATATTCATCATCTGAAAAATGATAGGTATCATTTAGGACATTGATTCGAATGTGGTTGATTGTATTATCTAATGTCAGAATTGGCATACAATCTAATAATTTCTTTTTTTATTTTTTAACAATCGAATCACTAATCATCTCTTAAACCAAATTAAGATTGTTAACTCATCAGTTTTAGTAGCAAGAGACCCACAACATTCCCTGAGCAGAAAAAATATTGCCATTGTCCCCGGGCATATCTCCAACTGGCTGACCAACAATTCATAAGGCTTGCTTCAGCGACAATGGTGGAGGTTCGAATCCAATTATTAACTTGGATGAAAGTATTTTTATGGGTCTGTTTTTGGTTCATTTGTGGTGAAGACCTCTTTGTGCGCAGAGTGTACAGCAGTATGGTGGAATCCCGATGCTTGGTGGAGGTACATCCTGCGATTTACATCCTTCAGGGTTCTAGAACAAGGATTCTGAGAGTTCAGGATTAATCTAGTGTAATAAGTTTGGACACCTGAATTGTCAAAAAAAAAAAAAAAAATACTGCCATTTATAGAATTAAACTCTTTCACTTTCAGCGCCACAATGTTCCATGGCGCCACAGGCACAACTTTTACTTCATTTCTTCACACTGTCGCACTCTGTTCGATTTGACAAGAACAAATTCATTAAGTAAAGAAAAATGTTTAAATAAACATCAACATATAAATCGAGGAAACATTTTTTGATCATATAACATGTATCATCATGTCATTATTGTTTGATGGTGACTCTTCAATACGTACGCTGTATTGCCCCATTCCAAAATAGACTTGGATCTACTTTAGCTAAAACTTAGATCGGTCTTGCTAGGAGCAGTTCCGCTTTGGCGAAACTGTCCGCAGTACACCATTTAGAGGATGACACGTGGCAAAATCGTGACCTATTACCGGAAGCAAAAGTATACTACAGAGAAAATCGAAATTACATTTGTACCCTCCTTAATTAACTTCTGAAAAAAAAAAAATCTAAAACCAACCCACCCACCCCACCCAAATCCCGCCGCCACCAACAAATCCCAGGCCGCCGCCGGCCTGGGATCGTCGTCCCAGGCCAGCGACGGCCTGGGATCGACCCCTCCCAGGCCGGCGGGGCCTGGGACGGACGAACCCAGGCCACCACGGCCACCACGGCCTGGGTTGCGACTTGCAGAACCCAGGCCGTGGTGGCCTGGGTTGGTCCGTCCCAGGCCGCCGCCGGCCTGGGGGTACCGCCGCCGGGTGGGGGTAGTTAGGGTTAGGGTTTTACGGGGTGGGGTGGGGTGGGGTGGAGTGGTGTGGGGGGGTGGGGTGGGGGTGGTTAGGGTTTAATTTTTTTTTTAATTATGATTATTTATTATATAATAATATATAACTTTAGTAAAATAAAGTTATATATTTAACTTTAATTATGATTATTTATATATTATATAACTTTAATTATGATTATTTATTTAACTTTTGTTAAATAAATTTGTATATACAAAAAGTAAAATTTATGTTTTTACTATATGTTAGGGATTTTAATAATATTAAATAAATTAAAACATTATATAAATTTTTTATTTGAATTTTTTTTAATTTTAAAGTATTATTTGATTGTTAATATTATTTATAAAATCAAATTAGTTAAATAAATTTGTATATACAATAAGTAAAATTTATGTTTTTATTATAAATTAGGGATTTTAGTTTTTATTATCTATTATTAATATGCAGGGGCAAATATGTAAATGAAATAATTGGGATTTTATGATTTTATTTTGTATTATTAATAAACAGGGCCAATTATGTAAAATAACAAAATGTGACCTGCTAATGGTAACCGGATTAGCAGGTCACCAAAATAATAATAAAATAATTTTTGTGAATGGAACTATGGGCAGTTTTCCACAAGTGGAACTGCCCATAGACACTCCCAACTTAGATCATATTTGTTTCTGTTATTATCTACAAGTTACTTAATACATTTATTTTGTAATTAGATAATTCTCAAGTATGAAAATACTTGTTTTACAACTAATTGACTGAATATCAAGAAATGAGGAAATTGGATCTCATGTTCTGTATGGTCCTCAATTATAAATTAATCGTTCTTTTTGTTTTACCCCAATGATTTTAATATTTTAGAACCTGACTTAAACCATCAAACCAAATAAATATAATCAACAGTGTAATCAAGAAGATATGTAGAGTTTAGTTTTTAAAGAAATGCAAGCAGCTATTATTTTTATAATTCATTTTTTTATAGTGGAAACAAATACCCATCTAGAAGGCATCCACTAATTGATCTATAGAACAAGCAGCTATTATTTTTATGATTCATTTTTTATAATGGAAACAAACACCTAGAAGGCTTCCACTAATTGATCTTTAGAATAAAAAATATTACGTAAAAGTCAAAATCAGGTTGTAATTTAAATTTAGAAGGTTTGGTCAACGACAATCTTATATAAAATAAAAATATTAGTTAATTAATAAAGAGAGAGATCATGTTTGAATTCCTTGCTAATTAAGTGGTATGGAATTGGAATCTGTATATAGCATAGATTGTCCTTTGCTTAGAAAACAAATTGTTATCATCAATTAAATATGAGAAGAATGTTAGTTTATTTGCAGTCATCGATGGTAAAATGTTCTTTAAGGAATCATAAAGAAATAATAATAGGATTGTTTATTGACTACTATGATTTATACAAATTTGAAAATTTGTATACTTGTATAAAGCATTTATTAAAACCATATATGTATATGAATTTTGACAGATTAAACTAAAATATTTATGGATTTACCCATGCATAAATGTAACATCCAAAATTCCAAATATCATCAATTGTCCACGTGTTTATTTGTTGTTTCTCAAAATTATTTCATGTTTGAAAAATGCCGAACAAACATCTTTTCTACTTTATGAAATAAATTTTTCACCTCTCAATTTTCTCAAATTACTCTCTCAAATCTCTAAACAAAATATATATAAACTTTAATCTGATTCGACATATAACAAAAATGATTTGACATAAAGTCTTACACGTCTTATTACAACATAACTCTTCCAAAAAAAATCTACACCAACTTTATTTCATAAATCAATCTCTCAAAATCCAAACAAACAACACTAGCAAATCGAGATTATTTCACAAACCTCCACTACTTGGAAAATAAGTAGTATATATATCATTATTATCGTTTCACAAATAACACTAGCAAATCGAGATTATTTCACAAACAACATTATCGTTTCACATAAAATAATGATGTGCAAATTCAAATCTCTACTTGGAAGAAATAGTATATATATCATTATTATTTATAATTATGTGGAAAATAATTATTAAGAGGGGGGCAAAATATGGAGCGTAATATGTGTATAAGCTTACTAACCGCTAACATGATGTTATCAGAATTTTTGCTTGTTTAACAACTTATCATGATGATAATGTATTATTATCTACATTTGAGAGATCTGCATGCATGTGCAATCATTAGCTGATACTCAAATTACACTCTTTAACAATATAATTTTATATTTAATTAATTATGGACTAGTGGCCAAGTGGAAATAATAATAAAATAAATAAATTAGTTTGTCTCATGTTCTATATACCTATGAAGATTATTATATTTGATAAGCTGAGTTAATTAGCCTTGATAATTGAACCCATTCTTAGTTCTCTTGACATTTGATTTCATGTTTACCAATCAATATAATTTATCTAAGATTAATTTTGTTGCATTGCCTACCGTAAACGATCAAATTAATTAGCATAAGCAGAACCAAGAAATACATTGGTTGACTGATTAATAGTATATTAATTTATAATATGATGTTCTTTTTTCATTGAGAAAACGACTGAAAACTATCATTACAAATGAATCAGAGAAGTTACAATATTTTCAGTAACGTAGACCCCTTTTAAATATGGCAAAACATATTTTTCAAGCGGATGAGCTGCCATATTTTCTTAGCTTTTTCTTTCTTCGATCTATTAATCTGTTTATTTACACTTCGGATCGAAGAGCTACTAATAATTGTGGGAGACTTGGTAGAAGCTAATATGGGAAATTGTTGAGATAAGTAATATCCAATTAGATAAGTCATATAGGGTTGCTACAGAGTCCTAATGTGTAATTGATTTTGTGTTAATTAAAGAAAGACAACCCCCCTCTCCAAAATTTGAGGTCTTCTCTTTTTCAATTTTCTTCCAAGTTTGTTTATAATTATATATAAAGATAACATTAATATACCCACCAATTTTAGAATTAAAAAAAAAAAAAGTAACAATTCCTACTGCCACTAATCATTTTAAAAAATATATATATTCAACTATAATTAATTATTTTACTTGTTATTTAGTTAATTATATATCACTAATTTAATCATGCAAGGGGTAAAATACACGAAATCCATTTGTATTATGGAAAACCTACACGACTTCCTCTTGAATTAAGTTTATTGCATCAAATTTCCTTATGTTATTATAATTTTTTTGCACACTATCTTCCCTTCCATTAATATATATTACTTAGTTTTTCAAATCATTTATCATTTCAACCTTAATTAAATAATAAAACAATACTTCCTCCATCCCATAATCTTAGTTTAATATTTTTTGGATGTCCTAATTCAACACTTCCTTTTTTTTAAATAAAATTATTTATCCCAAAACTACTCTCTAACGTAAAGTAATAATTTGACACCATTAATTCTCAACCATTACTTTCAGGGACACAAATGTAAACTCTTGCATAAATATTTGTGCCAAAAGTAAAAGGAGTAAAATTAATTGGAGGGAGTCTAATATTTTATAAAGTATATAAATATAAGTATTTTGCTTACATATTTATGAAAACAAATATTTTATATATTATTAAAAAATACGCACAATTTTATTACAATAGATTATAAAATATAGAAAAATAAAAATACTATTTATATTCACAATATTATTTATACTTATTAACAAAAATAAATAAAATGTTAATATAATAGTTTATATTATAAAAAAAAACTTATTTATATTTTTGTTACAATAATATGATAGTATTTTATAAATTAAAAAAATAATAAATATTAAAAACGTAAAAACAATAGGGGGATTCCATGCAGAGTTTATAAAACCATAACGAAATTTGGTGCAATAAAACTTAACATATGAAGATTTTGTGCAGGCTTTTCACAAGATAAGAGTTTTGTGAACTTTCACTACAAAAAAATTAAATTTTAGTGACAAAATAGTAAATGACAAAGTGACGAGAATTTAAATATTGTCACTAAAGTGATGTATATAAACATACTAGTTACAATAAATGTGAAAATATTGTCATTATTGACATTTAGTGATACCCCAAAAGTGACAATTAAAATGTTATCACTAAATTACAATATTGTCACTAGGTTATAAGTTATAACTGAAAGGGTGTCACTAATTGTCAATAGTGACAACTTAAGTTCCATAAACTTATCAATAATAGTCATTTGTGACAACTTAAAAATATATTTTGTCACTATTGCACTTGTCACTATTATTATTGTGATAAAATTAATATTTTTATCACTAAATATATGCAAAAAGTGACAATTTCAACAATGTCACTTAATATTTCGTCACTAAAATTCATTTTTCTTGTCGTGTTTTTAATTAATTAGATAGATGAAGATTAAGTTTAAGTCCCACTAAACACTAGTGCTGCAAACCCCAGTTAAAATGTTAATGGAAATGGACGAACGGGAAATTTCATGTAGAGTTTATAAAATAAAATTAAGAAGCTATAAACTTAACACAAGGGAATTTCTCGTAACAAAGAAAGTTGAGTTCAAACGACTTTTTGGTTCTTTTATAATTTCTAGAATTCTTATAGGGAAAAAATTAAATTTAATAAGATATATATATATCGAAATAAAATCAACTTATATAAATAGTTACCGTACCAAATCCACGCTTGAATTGTAGTGTGTTGTTACAACCGAAATAATCAATTTGGGAGCAAAATCGTTTTCAAAAATTGTACACCTGTACTTGTGAGAAGAAGGGTTTGTTAGCAACTTCACATGTCTTGGCATGGCCAATATCTTAATAATAGTTTTTTCTTGTTGAATGTGTTGATAAATACATAGAGATAATTACTATACAAATATGTATTTATTTTTATGTATAATTTATTATTTTTCATGAGTCAGCAGATCTTGGGAAGATCAGATCTTGTAGTTTAGGATGAGCCTACCTATTAAATTTTTTTAAAAAAAAAGGGTACTTCTGATCTACCATCCTAACGGTATCACTGCCTTTTGCTTAATTGGGTTTGCAATTTCATCAATAAAGTACTCTTTTTATTGTGCTAAAACAATGTCAACGAGGCTAGTAATCAATCGCAAAATTGGTCATGAGTTCAACTTTCATTAATAATATTTTTTTTTTAAGTTTAATATTAGTGTTTGATAGTATTTGTAATTTTTTATACATTTTCAGTTCTTGAAATGATTTTTTATATAATGATCAATGACGAATGTATTTCAAAATAGTGTTAAGATACAAATTTTAATGTGCACAAGTCCTTACATTATCGATGGGGACAGGGCGGGCCCTAGACTTTTCGGGGCCCTAGACGAAGTAAAAAAGCGGGCCCTATATTGAAAAAAAAAACTATGTAAATTTTACGTTTCTTACTTTCCTAGATGCAAATTTGTTTATTATATCCTCATATTCTAGTTTCTCTAACATATCTTGTTCTGTAGATAAAATAGCCAAATCACTTAATATTTCTTGTGACATAGTTGATCATAAAAAAGGTCTTTATCAATTTTAATTTTGAAAAACTTCTTTCAAATAAAGCAACTGTTACAGGTATAGTGAATATTATTTTATAGCAAATACACGTATTTAAAAAGATACGTTTCAACTTGACCCTTAGAATTCTTGATTTTTTTTAATCGCACTATTATAAGAGCCGCCAATGTTTATTTGCATTAAAAAAATTGAAGTAACTTAAGTTGGATTGGCGCATCGGCAAAATGTAGTTTGTTGGACTAATATTTTATTTTTTTCATTTTGGTCTGGACTAAGTGGATTAGAATATATACATGCATTAATGCATGTATGGGTTGTGGGCCCCAACTGAATGGGGCTCCAGGCAATTGCCTAGTTGGACTAGGCACAAGACCGGCCCTGGATGGGGAGGCATCAAGAACTGAGAGTCGTTGGGGTCGAGTTATAATATACGTGAATTTTTCACAAGATAAAAGTATACAAATTGAATTGCCATAAAACTATATGAAACTCAAAATGCGAAATGATCAGTTGAGAGTGAAATTCATTAGATGATATAAAATTTGCAGAGCATAAGCCTTGGTCAAACATTTTTTTTTTCTGGTTGATAATTTTGGTCAAACAATTTTAATATATATTGAAACAAGTTGGTTCAAAGTCTTTAAGATACTTCATTACAAATTGACGAAAAAAGGGGGAAAACAAGGCACATGGAGGTGTATATGTGTTTTGTTCATGAGACGAAGAAAAAAAAGGAAAAGAGCCAAATAAATTATAAAAAAATAAGAATTAATCATCAATAATTCAGTTCACATGCATGGAATAGGTTGGTTGTTTTGGATGGTTGAGTATATCATTCTCTTCTTTTGTATTTCTCAATCCCTTCCAATTTAGGGCACATGGCCTTCAATGCACTTGATGTGACATTATTTTTATTATATACATGCATTTTGATTAATTATAATGTTATATGCTGAAAAAAAATTATAGTGTAATAATAATTAATAAGTATTGCTCGATTATTATAATTATATGTGTAGAGACCTAAATGGACAATTAACTGTGGTTGATGGATTAATTGACAACTAATAGCTCTCTTATGCTAGGGTTAAAACACTTTAACACTTTCGTCTTCCCCGTCTGAGAAAAAGCTAAGGAATTGACAAATCCGTCTAGAAGACCACAATCCCTAAAACCCATACTTGTTATCTACTAATGGATTCAAGTACAAATTTATTTGTTCTGATGACGTATTTTGCTTTTTTTCGATTTTCGATGCTATAAAAATTTATGCTGATGCTTATGGTTATGTATATAGTGCATGATTTATATTTTCTTCCCCAAAGATATATAGCAATTCTAAATGATATGCCCCAAGTCTAATTAAATTGTCATCTAGTTGAATATAGTATGTGACTTGTTTCCATCATATTAATGGGAAAATGATTGTTTCTGTTTAATATTCTATTATGATATTGATAATTTGTCCTTTCATGTTCACGTGACATTCATGTAACACCCGGGTGGATTAAATACACCGGGGTAGATACGTACTAATTTTCCTACCGACCATTTCAATTATATGATGTGAAAAATCGACATAGTGGTAATTGTTCGATTCTTTTTTGCCTCGCAAAAGTTTATGGCAATATGAGATTGAGATAAGTATTTCTAAAGGTGGTAACACACGATTATGAATATAGTAAATGATTTAAAGGCAAATAAAACGCAATAATTAATGAGACTTTAAATGAATTGTCCCCTCATTAAAAGTAACTTTTTCTATCTCATGTTATTTTTGTGGTTTATTAATTTTAATGTCGTTAAATTAGAAATGGGGAAAGGTACCTTGTTCATAAATATTTTCCTTGTTAGTAACTACATTACTGCTATTCTCATTGTGAAGATAATGATATTTAAAAAAAAAAATTGAATTAAGAAACTGTTGGTTGTTATTAATTATTTAAAAATTAAAAGCTGGAAAGAGACGTTTTGTCCTTTAAATGTTATTTACGGCAGGCTCTCCACTTTTCTTTTATTTTTCCACACTGTGTTTTGCTTATGTTTAAGTTGTTTCAAGGTGAACAATATTAAATGTCGCAAACTTTTTTTTTTCTTCATGTTTCTACTCAAAACAAAATTGGACAAAAGAAATGAACCTTTTGCAATAGTACTTGTGGTACAAATTAAATTACATAAAAAGACCTGACGAATAATGTTTGCTTTACTTAATTCTTATTAAAAACAATAAAATAATTAGCATATATACATATATTTGTAATTTGTCACTTTTCTGTACATGTTATTGAATTTCTGAGAAATGTTATTTTAATTAATTATCTTGCGAGTAAGTTGAATTCGAAAGAACGGAGTTGGAATTAATGTTATAATTCTCTTACAATATGAATATTGATTATTGTATAGTGAATTAATTAATGTAACATATGGTTAATTTTAATCGAAAAAGAAATACAAATATTAGAGAGAGAATGAGGGTGCAGGTAAATTAATTGCTTTCCTTAGGCAAAGGCAAGAAACAGTTGGGATTGGTAGAGAGTGAGTTATTCGAGGGTGATTTAGCCACGAGTTGGGTCCATCTATTTAAAATTTATATCTTCCAAAATTGTTATAAATTTATTTATTCATATATTTACGGTTTTTTTTTGGTTTTGGTTTTTGGGTAAGTTGTTGATTAGGGCTGTGTAAAATCACTGCCCTACCGAATTCAATTTCCACCGTTTCATAATTATTCTCTATAAATTTTTGTTGTTGATTTCCCTAAATTCGAAATTTAAAAACTAACGATTTAAATGTTACTCCTTGATTGTCACCCACTATTATTGAGGCAACTTAATGCAGCAAAAGTTTTTCCTTTTTTTTTATAATCCAAGTGTCCAAACTTACACTAAACTAATCTTGGACCCTCATAACCCTTACCCTAGAACCCTGAATGATGTAAATCGCAAGATGTGCCTCCATCAAGCCTCGAGATCTCATCATACTGCTGTACACTCTGCGCACAAAGGGGTCTTCACCACAAATGACCCTTAAACAGACTCGTGAAAAAGTTTCTCATTTTTTTCCTCTTGGCATGTACTCCCTCGGTTATTTTTTTTGTTTTTATGAAGGATTGCAAACATGTTAAAAAATATAACAAATCCTCATATTTTTAAAGAAAAACCACGAAACACCCTTTTAACAAAATACTCTCAACATTAAAAAACAGGAGTAATGTTTTCAATGATATAGCTTCAACTATCATACAAAGAAAATGTTTTCAACTATAATTCATTCTCAAACTTTTCTATCTCACGCGTGATTATTGTGTTGATATCTTACATAATTTATATCGTGTTTACAAGCTAAGTCTTATGTGTTAATTAAAATTATAATCAGGGATAGTATTAGTTGAATATATAGCTCTCTTTTGAGGAGAGTGATACATTCTCGCTATGAGGGAAATGGATGCAATGACAATTTTATACTTCGTATTAGAGAAAATCAAACATGAGGGAATTGAGTAATAAATTTTACATTGAAGTGGGTAAAACTTTATGTAGTTTACCCATTAATTCATCTAAAAGTTAATAGCAAGTTAATCCTATGATGAGTATAATACTCAATTTAATTTTTTGTAATTTGAAAAAGAGTATTTTACCCCTATAATCATATAAAAGTTTCATTTCGCTTCCATGCATGACATCTATTAGCTTTACAAATATAGGAATTGACAAAATTACTCATCTTATATGTGACACTTTATACCTTGTGTTATGATAAATGTGACAATTTACCACCACCACCACTACCCTCACCCCCCCCCCCCCAATATGAAAAATGTTGCAATTTACCTCTCATATATTACAAAATACTTTCATGCATGTTCTCAATATCAACGAGTGAGACTCTTCGGCTGAAGGAAGGTAAATTGCTGCTTCAAAATTTTTTCAAAATTGGAAGTATTGGTATTAGCTCAATGGGCAAAAATTTATTTTTGGCACAATAGAATTAGGCGTTTTTCAATTTTGGTACCAATTCTAACTGCCGTTTTCAATTTTAGCACTTTCGTCAGTTGACCGTTAAGCTAGGTTGCACGGATACTCCGAAATTATACACCGTGCAGTATCGTATGCGTATCGGATACTCGGATACTCAAATACTCGTACGATACTTGTAAAATACTCCATCGTGTCAATTTCAATAATAAGAAAATAAAAAATAAAAAAGATACGTATCAGATACAAAGGAAGGCATATCGGAAATACCCAGAATACTTGAGAGTATGTATTTCTACAAATAATTTCTAGATTATGTATATTATCAAAGTAAATCTACATAAAACGCTTGAAAATCTGCATAAGGCCAAAGACTTTGCCTATGATATTAATAATATGGTTTTACTTGAACACTTATATAAGAGGTAAATAGCATTATTTATTTTAATATGGAATAAAAAGTGAAAATCCGTATCGATTCCTACAAAATCCGTATCGTCGTACTCGTATCGTATTATACTGTATCGACGTATCCGTATCTGTGCAATCTAGCCGTTAAGTCAACTGGTGGAAGTACCAAAATTGAAAAGGCCAGTCAAATTGGTGTCAAAATTGACACAATGGTACCAAAATTGAAAAATGCCTAGTTTTATAGTGCCAAAAATGAATTATCATTCATAAAGGTTGATTTATTAAAAAAAAAAACATTCATTCATAAGTTTCATAATACTTCTAATTTTAATTTAAAAAATATCTCTTGAGATACAGCTAAAAAAAAAATAAGATCAACTCCAAAGGCTAAATGTAAATTTAAGAATATAAATATATTATACATTCTCATATAATAGTTTGCATACTTATTTAAAGTATTTTATTTTAATTTTGAGTATATAAAATTAGTTTCTATATTATTTTATTCATATTTTTTATATAGCACGTCAATACAGTCTATTGATTTGTTCATTTATTATTTCAACCCGACTTTCAAATATGGTTTAAAAGGTATTTATATAATTTCGAACGATTTAAAGAGAATCAACAAATAATCGATTCTAACTCTTCAAAATGCGAAGAAATAATGCATCTAAACAACGTCTCCGTTATCGGAATAATAAGGAGAAGAAGAGAAAGAAGAAAATGAGAAGAAGGAAACTTACAATTGAAAGAAGGATACAACTGATAAGCAGAAGTTCAAATCAGAAAATAATTGTATATCCTTATTCAGTCAAGTGATTTTCATCTTTGAGTGAAGACTTAGAAGACGTTCGTAGTTGAATGTTTTGTCATCATAAAAAAAAGAGAAATTGTTAGATGAAGTTGAGTCAATGAGTTAATAAGGAGTGGTTTTGATGATATCATGTGTAGAAAAAAAATTATTATGATTGTGTACCCAAATATTTTTTTAATATAATTTTTGTACTATTTGTTATTATTATTATTATTATTAAATTGGGAGTGACATAAATTGTGAATTGGAAGTAATTGGTGAGGGGAATTGGCAAAATAGAACTAGGAGTTTTTCAATTTTGGTACCATTGTGTCAATTTTGGCACCAATTTTGATTGACCTTTTCAACTTTGGTACTTTCGTCAGTTGACTTAACGGTCAACTGACGGAAGTGCCAAAATTGAAAACGACATTCAGAATTGCTACCAAAATTGACACCATGGTACAAAAATTAAAAAAAAAAAATTTTATGGTGCCAAAAATGTATTTTTGCATAACTCAATGTAAAGATGTACAGTTTTGGGCTTGATAAAGGCTGGATTAACAATAAAGTTGACTATGCCTTATACCTTACATTTGCGAATAGAAGACCTTGTATAACACTCATTGGCAAACAAAATTTGAGGATAGATCTAGGGTTGAAAACTTGAGTTTGATTATGAAGTATAGTAAATCAAATAGATTTGAACACAAATACTAGAATTTGACTTTGATTTTATTAAGTTAAAACTCATTTCGAACATAATAAGTTTATAATCCAAATCAATTTTAACAATTTCAACATTAATGAAATAATTTTCAATAAACTTTACTAGCTAGTTCACATCATTGATGATTTTGAGTAGTCATACCAATAGAATAATACATAGGGCTAAAAGTTTCTTCAATATCAAGTTTCCAAAATTAACCCTTTCTTCCACTTGTAACTTTTGCAAACTAAAGTAATGAGTTTGACTTTTGAGAATCCAAATAACTAAACATATTCCCTAAAAACCCTTTCAATTTCATATTCCCAAAAAAGGCCTTAGCAACTTGGTCCAACCTATGAGAACGACTCAAAATGAGCATTACTTATAACAAAACAATATAACTATATTCCTTTCCAAATTGACGTTCTAACTTCTAAATAACATTTTTGGGTAAATATCACTTTTGGTCTCACGTTTTACAGAGTGGTCCCTCTTATGTTTTTTTCCCACTTTAGTTCCTACTATGAATTATTTATTTCACTTTAGTCCCTACTATGAATTACATGTTTCACTTTAGTCCTTATCAGGTGGTTCTGATAACACGTGACATGTATATGAATATTTTTTATGGCATTTTCGTCCGTTCGCTATTGAGACCATTTGAGATACTATTTAATTGGTGAGCAATTTTGGTGTTTGAAGAAGATTTTGGGAGAAAACTTTAGTTTGGAACGAAATGGACGATTAAGTTGGACTGGAATGAAAGCCTAGTTTGGAAAAGATTAAATCTTTAGTTTTTTTTCAAATGTTTAGAAAGACGAAAATATCCATGTTAGTTTACTTGAAATGACGAAATTGCCCTTATGAGCATATCACATGTTATCGAAACCGCCTTGAAACACCTGAAAATGACTAAAGTGAAACAAATAATACATAGTAGGGACTAAACTGAGAAAAAAAACATAAGAGGGACCACTCTGTAAAAAGTTAATGATAAGAGGGACCAAATGTGGTGTTTACCCTAACATTTTTACTCGTTTCCTTTCAAAATTATCAAATTACACATGGATATTTTGAAAATTTACACTTTTTTCTTTTCTTTTTCATTATGCAAAATTACATCAAATTAATTGACACATTTGTTTTTTCAATGTAATTTTTTTTCAATTTTGTATTTTCTTGAAAAGCTCAAGGTTTACCAATAAAAAATAAAAAAGATACAAGTAAATGTGTGAAATAGTTCATGAAATAATAACAATTATTAAAGAGGATATTTTTGATATTTTATCATAAAACACAAGGAATATCATTTAATTTGAAATCTTTTTGAGAAGTACGAAATAAATTATATAAATAAATAATTAAAAGAAAAAAGAAATATTAGTATTATATTCTCACAATTTGAAATTAGAAACGAAAAAGAAAAGGGGAGCATTAATTAGGGGGAGGGAAATAATTACGTGACTCTGCCAGTAGCCCTCTTCCATAAGTACCCCCTCAACTTCCTCTTCTCAAACCCCAAACCCAAACCCCTTCTTCTCTTCTCATTCCATTTCTTTTACCTTTCCTCTTTCTCTCTCTAGATTTCCATAACCAACACCAGTCGGGAGAGTTAGAAGAAAAATAAATAATCTAAAAATGGCAATGAAATTGATCCTCTGCATTTCCACAATCCTCTGTTCACTAACAATGTCCGCTCACGCCAGAATCCCCGGCGTCTACTCCGGCGGCCCCTGGGAAGCCGCTCACGCTACCTTCTACGGCGGCAGCGACGCCTCCGGCACCATGGGTAAATAAAAATCCTCTTCTCTTTCAACATTTGTAATTTACACATAGCTCCTTGTACTTACTTTTTTTTTTTCGTTTTTAGGTGGTGCTTGTGGGTATGGAAATTTGTACAGCCAAGGGTACGGTGTGAACACGGCGGCACTAAGCACGGCTCTGTTCAACAATGGGCTGAGCTGTGGGGCCTGTTTTGAGATCAAGTGCGACGCGGCACAGGACGCTAAATGGTGTAACCCGGGCAACCCTTCTATTTTGGTGACCGCTACTAATTTCTGCCCGCCAAACTTTGCGCTGCCCAATGATAATGGTGGGTGGTGCAACCCACCCAGGACGCATTTTGATCTCGCCATGCCTATGTTCCTCAAGATTGCACAGTACCGTGCCGGAATCGTTCCCGTCAACTTCCGCCGGTAAATTAAATTAAATACTATATTATTTTTAGAAATTATTTTAGTTAAATGCACGAATGAAAGTTTATTAGTTGCTTGCAAAGAGAAATTTTCGTTAGCTCAGATTTAGTGCAGTGTACAATGGACTTCAAAATAATTCTACTTCTCATTTGGGGTTATTTGGTAATTTAGCATTTACTTCTTTCAGTTTTTAAGTGGATTT
Source organism: Penstemon eatonii (assembly GCA_038501285.1). Classification (NCBI taxonomy): domain Eukaryota; kingdom Viridiplantae; phylum Streptophyta; class Magnoliopsida; order Lamiales; family Plantaginaceae; genus Penstemon; species Penstemon eatonii. The sequence continues at coordinate 71,686,832 of CM076710.1, forward strand.
TGATTTTTTTTGGTGATTTTCGTGTTGTTTAACTACCAGAATCCCATTTATCCGCTATTTGTCCCACAATTCGGTGGTTACTATTCTGAAATGAAATGACCCGCCACTGTTTACTGACAAACCGTGGGCCTTTTTGTCCTACTACCCATGGATCAAAATTTCGATTCAAATGTATGTTTTGATCAGTCAAATATTGAAAAAATTTCGAAACTTTTCGAAAATGTTTTGGAAACACTAAGGAAAATTTGTTAAAAAATAAATAGTTTCGAAATTACATCTTGTTTTCGTTTCGCCTGATTTAAAAATGTAAACTTTTCGATATTTTCGATGGAAAAGATGAAAATTTTGATCCATGCTACTACCTTTCTACTCTACTTGACTAAAATGCCCTCGTCCCTTATTATTTCAGCTAATTGGTACTACTATTATTGTACCACAATGTACAATCTCACTCATTACAAGCTTTTATTAAATAAGGGTATTTTTGTCAATATATTTGGACCCGTGTAACAGTTAACCGAAAATAAGGATTGGTGCTTCGGATTTGAGAAAATCCATGGGACATGTCGCACGTTGTATCACGCGCTTGATTGGGTCCACATATCTGTACGTTAAAAGCCGCACCGTTTAAATGTGGTCCACTAGTACCGGTATCTAACCGGCTAATGGAATTACTACAATATTAATTAGGGAGTAATTATTTATTCTTTTTTTTTTTTTTTTGAGAAGAAAGGGAGTAATTATTTATTCAATTTCAGTTACTCAATTTCTAATAAATTTTGTTGGTTTTATTTATTTATTTGTTGCAGGGTACCCTGCAGAAAACAAGGGGGGATCAGATTCACAATCGCGGGTTTTCGTTACTTCAATTTGGTTCTGGTTACCAACGTCGCGGGTGCAGGAGATATAGTGCGCGTGAGTATCAAGGGTACAAACACACAGTGGATGCCCATGAGCCGTAACTGGGGGCAAAATTGGCAATCTAATGCAGTTTTCGTCGGTCAGGCTTTGTCCTTTAGAGTTACGGGCAGTGACCGTCGCACATCAACTTCCATGAACGTGGCGCCTGCTAATTGGCAGTTCGGGCAAACCTTCGCTGGCAAAAACTTCAGGGTCTAATTAATTAAGATTTTAAAATATAAATGATTGGGAAATATTAAAAAGATTCCCAATAATTTTAACTTTTACTTTTACAGTCTCTTCCCGCTTTTAATTTTTCTCCTTTTTCCCGGGAAAAATTTTAAGTTATTGGCGGTTTTAAAAGATTAGGAGATTAAGTCCTATAGGTGTGGTGTGTTTTTTTCTTTTTCTTTTTTTTTTTTTTACCACTTTAGTTTGTGGAAGTATGTTACTTTTACTTTTGTGCTGGTTAAAGTGAAAAAAAGAGGCTGAAGCGGCTGCAGATAAAAGGCAAAAATGTAGCCCGCAGCTTCTAATTGTGATGTGATGATATTTTACTATATATATGGAAAATGCTTCATTTTCCTTTTTATTGTCTTCTTTTCGTGCAATTTTAATATTATTTAATGCTTTTTTATTTTATTTTGGTTACTAGATAAATGTTGGGTTGATGCATTTAATGCAACTTGAAGTTCCATTATAACGTTCTTAAATTTAATTGGGAAATAAAAAAGATATGGTAGTTGCTTGGGGCCGGAATGTATGACTTAAAGGTGGTAGCTAGGGCTCAATTGATACTCTAAATGTTTTCAGCTGCCGCCATAAATTAGTTGCATTTACTGAATTTATTTATTCATTAGGATTATGGGGAATTATTTGATAATTTGAAATTGACAATGAGCATATGATTGATCATAAAAGAAAAGAGGAAAGGCTTCACAACTAGCCAATTTTTTTTTTTTTGTACATTAAAGTTTGGTGGGTTCGGCTCTGGTCGCCACCACGGGCCAGGGCATGCCTCAGGGACCAAAGGTTGCTTACAGAGGTTCTTACAGATTACCCACCAACACAGCCCTCACGTCGGCAGTGGGAATCGAACTAACAACCTTCTGATGGGAAGGAACTCGTTCCTTACCAACTGAGCCAACATGTGTTGGCAACTAGTAGCCAATTTTAGATTGGATAAGGTGTTCATTACTTTTTTCATTATTTCTCAAGAAAGCTGTTCATAATTTTTAGTTCAATAATAATTGTATTTTCTTGAAATAAATAATTTGTAAATTGACTATCAAATTTCTTTTTTAGGGTTTAAATAAGACATCTTGACAACTGCAGTACAATATATAGTGCAATTAAAACCTTACACAGAGTCAAATCATATACCTAAGTCATATTACAATTTAGATATACCAAAGCCATTCACTATGCAAATACGATACGTAATCAAGACAATCATGAGTTTCATTCAGGGCGCAAGCCCTAGCCTCATGATTCCGAATCTTTGCTCATCAATTTCAAAGATTTCTCCGTAATCATCTCAAGTCGAAGCTCATAAGCTCTATTTGTACGCCAAAATCGATTTCGAAACAACATAATTATTGACCACATAATACTTTATTAACCAGTCAAGTCAAGCTCATAAGCTCTATTTGTACGCCAAAATCGATTTCGAAACAACATAATTATTGACCACATAATACTTTATTAATCAGTCAAGTCAATATCAAATTACTTTATCAACGTCATTTGTTGTTCAAGTGAAAGGAAGGTTATTTATGGTACATAGTGTACTTTTATTTCTTTTTTGAAATTTCATGGATTCTTTGACATAATTAATTTACATGCTGATAAATCACGTCGACTTTAAGCACGTTACATGTAGCACTTTAAAATTTCCTAAAATAAAGTTTCACAAGAATGGTATTGCACACGGATAAGTCTGAAGAATTTACAAAGGCTCGATTTTCTAATTGATTCTTTACATGATCTGCTTTGGGCAAGAAAAGATTTCTGGCTGGATATCCCAAGAATCTTCATTTCTCTCATTTACATGTGCAACCAAATCCAAATATGATATTCTGAATGAACTGAAATGTTGACTTTGGACGACTACATAAATTTGTGCAACGTATCCAACTAATTGTATTGTTTTTATACATTGAATTTGAGGCTTGTTATGTGTACTCGCAATGCTAAATACAATCAAAATAATGCCTAACAATTTTTAAATTTAATTATAGTGATTAAAGGGGTCTTTTAGCATGTATTAGCCCAGTTTAGTGGTTAGGCAGGTCAAGTTATATGAAGGCCCATTTTTATATGTATTAGCCCAATTTAGTGGTTTTGCGAAATTGGGTTAAATCAATTCTGAATGAAATTTGACATAAATTTTGTTGAACTCAAATTTCAATTTATATATCAAAATCTATAATATATAGACGTCTAACACATACTTTTCCTCCTTAAATGCCAACATCAAACTCAATTCAATTTAAATTCACTTGAAAACCACAAAACTCAACGATTTAAACTCAATTCACATGGTGTTTTAAATTTTTCATTGAAATCATCCAGACCATTTCTTTTAAAATCAACTTTCAAGTGAAATCGAGTCAAAATTAATCCAAATGGAGTAATAAACTCCCAAATGGTTAGATTAAGTGCTGGTCAAAATTATGGGAAATTCTTATCCAGACCGAGTATGGCCGAACCCAAACTAATTACATGGCAAGTGTAATACACTTGCCTTGGGATTTGATGTAACTTCCAGGAAAGTGATCAATCACAAAGCAAGTGCAATACACTTGTTTGATGGTTGAATGGGTTTGGCCAAGCCAGACTTGGATAAGAATTTTCCCAAAATTATCCCATTAAATTGTATAAAGAAAGCTTAATCTAACATTTCCATATTTTATATAATTCGAATAATAACTAAAATTAAAAATTTAAGGTACGATTTGTTACTTCAATCCGTGGCGTGCTATGTCGCCGTCTACACTAGGGGGATGGACTTGAAGAGGTTGGGCCCAAAACAAAGTTACCACTCGTCAGATATTTTGTGGATGTGCAGAATTTCATGTGCTGCTCTACTGGCATTGAGCTGTTCTGTGTAGTACTCTATGATCCAAGGGATTTAGTCCGGTTTCTTACCGGGTTTCGTAGGTCTCGATTAAAAAAAAAAAAAATTTTGTGGTGTTGGTGAAATTTTTGAAATCTCGTTTGATTAGGTTATTGATATTGGATTTTGTGGTTTTGAAAAAGTTGAAATTTCACTCCACTTGCATGAATTGAGTTTAGATATTGGAGTTTGAGAGGAAAAAAATAAGTGGTAGGTGTCAAATCAATCTTTTAGTTTTTACGAGTTTGAGTTTGTAAATAAGTTTTAATTAAGTTTACCCAAATCATTTTCTCCTATAACACAGTTTGATTATTTTCATTAATGCTCAATTATCATGATGATTAAGTGTTGATAATATTCTAACGTACACGGTAAACCCAACTCAATCGAATCCATACATGTCATGTCATGTGATTAATAGATATCTTATTTATGTGTGATTCAATAACATAGTAAATGTAGTTATCCTTAATTCTCTAAGTAATTTGAGTTTAATTGAGTCGAATTTGGATTCAATAACATAGTAAATGTAGTTATCCTTAATTCTCTAAGTAATTTGAGTTTAATTGAGTCGAATTTGGTCCAAATTTCACATAAATATGTCTACTAAAGCAAGAACAAACAAATAATTGTTTGACCAGTCATCTTAGGCCATCTCCAGCGGTGCTCGGCGGGGTCGGGCTCGGGGCCGGGCTGAGGAGGAGAACCGCTGGAGACGGCGCGGGGCGGGGGCCGGGGTGGGAAACGGGGCGGAACGGGCTGGGCGCAGGGCTCGACGGAGCCCTGCGCCCAGCCCGGGCCGCGATTGAAGAAGGAGGGGCGCGTGTAAACACGCGCCCCTCTTTAAGTCAGGTGCCGCCAAGTGGCGGCACCTGATTGGACCCGATTTCTTTTTTTTTTCTTTTTTTTTGTTGTGTATTTATTGTGTATTTATTGTGTGTATGGTTTATTTAATGTGTGTATGATTTTGTATAATTAATGTGTTGTATGTAATTTTAATTAATGTGTTATATTTTAATTAATGTGTTATTGTAATTAATGTGATTTTAATTAATGTGTTGTATTTTAATTAATGTGTTATTGTAATTAATGTGATTTTATTTAATGTGTTATTTTAATTAATGTGTTATTTTAATTAGTGTTTTATTTTAATAAATGTGTTATAGTAATTAATGTATTATTTTAATTAATGTGTTGTTTTAATTATATAGTATATAATATGATTAATTATTTAATGATATTTTAAATAAAATTATGATATACTATTTAATATTAGAATAGTCCATTTAATTTAACACTCATACAAATAATTTTTTTTAAAATACCAAATTAGTTAAAAATACAAAATAAACACGTCATAAGCATAAAATTTAGATTAATACTTAATCTAAATTAAAAATTTAAATACATACTAAAATAGATAAGAAAATTAAATTTAAACACTCGTTTTTAACCGTATTTTGCATAAACATGTTCTATTAAGTCTTTTTGGAGTCTACGGTTGGTCATCTTGGAACGAATTGCTTCATGACGCAGCATATAATTATCCAACGTTTGTCTTCTCCGTCCAACATTTTGAAACTCTATTCCGCGATTGTCATAAATTCACGCTTGTGGGAATCACAGAAAAGTTACAAGAGGAACGGATTATGGCGATGGACTGCTCATCATTCACTCCAATTACAAAGGCGTATTGGAGTCACAAAAGAAGAGAAATAGCAAGGAAAACTCTTCCAACAAACTTATTTGGAGATGCATCGAATGAAGGTCCCGACTGGTTTCAGGGGGGTAATCAGTAAAATGTAATATTTTTATGTGTTTCCTTTCTTGTATTTCCCGTATTTTTGATTTCTTGTATTTCCGTTGTTGTTTCTTGTATTTCCTTTGTTGTTTGTTGTATTTCATTTCTTGTATTTTCTTCCGTGTTATAAAAATATTTGTTTGCGTATTAATTTTCTGTATTAATTTTAAATTACTTTTATTAAATATTCTATTTAATATTAATATTTTTAATATAATTAATAATTAAATTATGAGTATTAATATAATTACTATTATTAATATTAATATTAAAAAAATTTAAAACTATAATATTAATAGGTGAGAGTGGGCAAAGTTTCAAAATGGAATTAATTCCCCCACGGAGCCCCAACCATTGGAGACGACGACAGCCCCAGGGCTAGCCCTGAACCATTGGAGATGGCCTTATAAGATGGTACACCAAAGAAAAAAAGGAATAGAATTGATACCTTATCCTTGCAGATAGTTGCATGACAGAGTCTTTCGGTGAGAAAAAAAATGTGCAAACTAATATAATGCCAAAAAGAGGATCAATTCACTTTGGGCTTATTTGTTTGATGTTCCCCAAATTATTTTCGTGTTTGGGAAATGCAAAAAAAAAAAAAAAAAAAAAATATGTCCTCTATTTTCTGAAAATAAATTTTTCACCTCTCAATTTTTTCAAACTAATCTGTCAAAAGTCAAACAAACAACAATTTTCTTATCTCTGGACAAAATATTTACAAGCTCTACTATAATTTGACATAAAGTAATATATCTCTTGCACAATTTATCTCACATAACAAACATGATTTAACATAAAGTTTTACACATCTTATACACCTTCAATCCAACTCTTCCAATAATAACATACTCCTACTTTATTTCTCAAATCACTCTCTCAAAATTCAAACAAACAGCATTACGCAAATCGAGATTATTTCACAAACATCCACTACTCTTCCAAGTTACTTTCTCAAACACCAAACAAACAAGCCCTTCCTGTTTTATCATCCATTATACTATGATTTTCACCTCTGGCCTTATTGTACATTTACACGTATCTTTGTCAAGAAAATGCAAGCAACAATTTTAATTCAATTTTTTTTAAATGAATAATACCTAGGCAACTTGTGTGGTTCTTGCATGGGGAATACAACTTTGCAACTTGAAATTTATGCCACAAACTTTACATTCACAATTGAATTTAGTATTAATAATCCAAAATATATATATATATAATTGATTCTTCAAACCTACTTGTCAAAATATCTGAGTTCATGAGCTAAGGATTCTTGCAAGTTACTTTTATCTAAGACTAAAAACAGAATCTATATCTTTCAAGAAGAATTATTCTTCTACAAAAGTGTGTAGAGAAAAGAAACCGCAATCCTGTGGGTTGTGGCTAGCAAAAATTCAAAAGAAAAAGAAAATTACCAATGCATCGGTGTCTCAAAGTTTTACATGAAAAAAAAAAAAAAAAAAAAAAGATGATTTTAATGAAGCTAAAGATATGTTCCATTTGACCCGAACCAGAACAGATTATCTATTCTTCGAATGTGGATTGCGTTCCAGATTACAAGTTCCAGATATGTTCCAGATTTTGTTTTCCACTCCTACAATTAATTATCGGTTAAAATTTTGTTTCAATTAACCAAATATTAAAAAGAAAAAAAATAGGTAATCATTTTAAAAAGTTTTGAGAAACATTTAGAATCGTAAATTAAATAAACATATAAAAATAAAACTTATTATATATTCTCATTTTTGTTGACTTTAAAACATAAACTTTTCGATATATCCACTGAAACAATATTTTAATTCAGGCCTAGAACTACAAAGCAAGTGTATCTGCAATCTGCATATCTCTTATAATTAGTCATTATTTAATTAGAAAAAAATTAGTTAAAATTTTAATAGATATATCTTTAATTTGATATAGTGATTTTTTTAGATATTATTACATCAATCATTACATTAAATATTATTTTCAAAAATTCATAATAGTTTTTATTTTAAATTAATCAAAGGTGCTCAACTTTGTCTCAGCTAATGTTGATGTAGTGATCTCCTCATAAGTATTAACCACGTTCTAGTAATTTCTCACGAATCTATGGTTCAGATTCTGCAACAAAATATTGCAATTTATTTATTATATTCTTTGCAATGATATAATTTATATTCTCAACTTATCGTATAGTTTTTTTTTTTTTTTTGGTTTCCCAAGGGTTTGATCCCTTTCGAGTCACGTCGGGCACATAAAATGGGAACCTCTCCCAACAGAGATTCGAACATGAGTCCGCTACAAATAATCCCTTTCGAGTCACGTCGGACACATAAAATGGGAACCTCTCCCAACAGAGATTCGAACCTGAATTCGCTACAAATAATCCCTTTCGAGTCACTTCGGGCACATAAAATGGGAACCTCTCTCAACAGTGATTCGAACCTGAGTCCGCTACTTTGTAATGAATAGGTGACACAAAGTTTATCATCCAATCAAAAAGTTAGAATACATTATATTGTTTGAAAGGACTGTATATGCTTGGGGCCCATGGGCCCAAAGACCCATTATATTGCTCTAAACGTGAAAGTTAAAGTTCCATATTATTGGGCCTCAAGGTAGTCCAGTCCTTGAGTCTTGACATCTTATAATTGGACGAACCCACTATAACTTTAATATGGAATTTTTCAAAACAAAAGAGAATTTACAGATTTGAAGATATAAATAGGCTTACTATAAATTGATTTTCGAATATATGTGAAATGAAGCAATTATAAAGAAAGAACGCCGTCTGTGGGAATCGAACCCACGACCACGTGGTTAAAAGCCACGCGCTCTACCAGCTGAGCTAAGACGGCTTTGTTGAGAAACAACCGTTTCAATAATAGAACTATAAATAATCATAGATGTAAAAAACAAATAATGTTCTCTATCAATTTGGGGGAAATAGAACTGAACGACTTATGTTAATCCACGGAAAAAGCATGCCACCGGCTTAATAAATGTTATCACTTTTCTGAAATTTATTAACAATATTAATTAGTGCTGCATACTTTACATCAACTTATCTTATAGGGGGGATTCTAGGGTGCCGCTACGTCAAGTACCGTAAGTTTAATTTGAACCGTTAGATTTTAGTTATGTAATCAATACCACACAAAATTCAACTTATTAAAAATATGAAAAATAAAATGACAACAGGTGACTTGTTTAACCTGTTGATCTAATTTTTTTTAATTTTTCCCCTTTCTTTCTTTTCTCCCCAAACACTTCTTTCCCATTCTTTTCATTCCCTCAAAAACCCCATATCCCCGCTTATTTCCCCTTCTTTCAATTCCCTCAAAAATCCCATATCCCCCGACTCTGTCCGCCTTAGCTCATCGAAATTTGAGTTTTTGCTAAAGTCCTCCGCTACCTCGTGATTCCTTCCCCTTCTTTCTATTCTCCCCAAAAATCCCGTAACCCTCCTGTTGCGTTTCGCCCATCAGAAGAAATTTGGGTTTGCTCAACCGCTGCCATCGACTCCGTCTCCCCAAGAATCCCCAAAAATCGTGCAGCTTGTCAAATTGGTGATGCAAAGTTTGGTTTGCCTAATTTCATTGCTCAATTTTCTCGGTTACAGGTACGATTTTGGAAAAAGAGAACCCAGAAAAAATTGATTTTGATTTGTTGTTTTGTATTCTTGTTGATTAAACTAAGTTTAGTACTGATTATCCTGAAAATTTTAACTAATAGGTAAAACACATTTAATAAAATCCCACTGCATTGATACATATATTGCAGCGGTAGGGAGCTTATCAGTGATCCCGGTGGGGGTCAGGTCTTTAATTTTACCAAAGTATTTAAATTACCCAATAATACATTATTGATGTTAGCAATAGAAATAAATTACCTAATGTATATATAAATTTATCTATTAGTTATCATATCGTATTAAAATACTGAATTAACGTATTCTATAGGCTTGGATCAACCTAAATCTATATTCACTCGAAACATCAAGTCAGTTTATATCAATATTTGTTCCATATATATTCGAAAGATGGATATTCTTATTAGGATTAGGCTCGTCAGATCTTAAATCAAGTATGTGCTTCATTGACCAGCCATTGTTGTCACATGTGCTTCCGGTCATGATAAGCTTCAAACATCAAGCATTTTATAGAATAATACAAGGTTATATTTCTAACAAATTCATAAAATGAAAAATGTGCCAGATTATAAAGTACAAGACTTGGAGAACATAACATAAAGGAGAAACAAAAACAAAGATTACAAAATACTACTAAACCCCAAAACTATGGTTTACCCTCAAAGTAGGCAAGCTGAATGGATAAATATTATGTAAATTAGTCCAGAGCTGAATAGGTAAAACACATTTAATCAAATCCCACTGCAGAAAAAGAGCTGGGAGAGTTGTCTTGTATCATGCTTGAGTGAGTAGTATGTATTCCTATTCCCATTATTCTTCACCATTATATATATTTTTCTTTGTCTTTACATTCAGTACGTGGAACCCTGGTGTTATTTATAGTATTAGATAAGAACCTTTTTTTTATTTCTCTCCTGAATAAGAGCTTCTAAAGCTGTCTTTTCTTTGTTGGATCACTCCATTTTTGTGTAATTTGCAGTTGTGGGCAATGTTGGAGTCTTTAATATGATAATGTTCTCTGCTTTTCTTGACGCTGTCTTTAAGCTTACTGATCTTAAGGTTTTTCATTTGGACAAGTGATGCCCTATTTTCCTTCCATATTTTTGCTTGAAAATGTAGTAAGAGAACTTTAGCATCATGTCTTAAGGGCAGGGATTAAAGGGGTGACATCAAATAAATTAATGTTCTTCATTCTCATTCTTAGCATTTTACCTTAACATCCTGTGCACTTTAACATTGAGGTTCTATTTGGATTGGTGTTGGTATGATTTCAAGAGGATAATCTACTCTTTGACATATGTCATATGAGAATCTACCATTTGAAATTGTACGGTACTTTATTTTGTCATTTTGTCTTTTCCTTCATTCAGTTTGATGTTTCCAATGTTTATACTTGTTAGTTTCCAACTTCTAATCTTCAATCATGTAAAAAAAATATGTAGCTGGTTTCTTTAATGGGTTAGAGAATTATTTTGCGTTGGCATTACTGTTCTTGAAGATCCAATTTGTCAATTCAGCTATAAGAGCTTCTGTCTGTTTCAAAAATGGTTTCATTAAATTCTCGTGGACTGTGTTATATGCTAATATTACTGTTGTTAATGGCAAAATGCAGAATTTCAGTCATACTTTACTTCTCTCAAGCTCTGCAAAACCTAAATATGACTAATTAGCTTCCTATAAGTTACTCCCAGAATTATCTAAATCACTTATTCAGCTAAAGCCATGGACTCGGTTATGCCAACAGAATTATCTGTCCAAACACTGTCCAAACATAATTTATTTGTCACCAAACATTGTCCAAACATACATGATTTAACACTCACCTTTCATCACCACATGATCTAATCAAAATCTAAAACACCAAGACTAAGTTTGGCTTCTGCTCATTTTATTTTCAACGCTTTACTTTAAAAAGGCAATGTACAAGGAGTACAAAGAAAAGTTGCCCCAAGGAGTCTCAAAGGTTAGCGAGATATCATATTTGCATGCATGTTGTTGAAGTATTGTATTTATATTAATTTTTTATTTTATTTTCTATAAATCAATATTCAGGACACAATTTGCACTCGTATGTCAGTAATAGGAGCATACGATGTGGTTTCGAAGCTAACCGAAGAACAAAAAGATTCTGTGAGGTTGATAGGGTTAGATGGTATTTTGGAACTAAGACCTTTTAATATTTGTAGAGAATTGTGTCTATATTTGGTTAATGAATTTGATTGTGACACTTGTACGCTAAACATTAACGGAAGGAAGATTAGTGTTGGTCCTAGTGATATTAGTCATGTATTGGGCTTAAAAGATCATGGGGTTAGAGTTAGTACATGTGTGCCATCTAATGATACTTCAGTAGATTCCAATTCTCTGAAACTAAACATATAGAAGGATGACCTATTAATTATGGAAGATGCGGATGAGCACTTTAAACGTAAATTTGCTCTTTATATGCTTGGAGTTTTTTTTTTTTTTTTTTGTCAGGCTGTAAAGCCTGAAGTGGATAAGTGTTTTTTGTCCATTGTCATGGATATTAACAAACTTGCTGAAATAAATTTAGCACATCTTGTATTTGACTGTTTGGTGCAAGCGATACGAGAAAGGCTACAAACAAAAAATATGTATGTATGTGGCTGCTTGGCATTTTTGATGGTAAGTATCATTTATATTTTAAGTCCTTATTCATTTTAAATCTTTTACTAATTATTAATAATAATGAATTTTTTTAATGCAGATATTTTTCCTTGGACGTATCGAATCAGAATCAGAATCTTTATCTGTGGAAAATGGTTTAATACCTCGCCTCAATTTGTGGGATAAAGATTCAGTCAAACTAAGGGTGGATATTGTAAAAGCATCAGATTGGTATAAACAGAAAAAGGGTCTAACAAACAATACTACCACTTGCTTACCTAGGACGAGAGGTTTCGATGACGAACAAGATGGTAAAAATCAACAATCTGAAAGTGAGAGTGATTGTCATCAAAAGGTTAGGCAAAGTAATATAGGACCAGAATTATTGCCAGTAAGTAAATCAGTTCTAGATCAGCTATGTGGCATAAATGCTAGGTTAGGTGAACTTGAGAAGCTGACATTAGATGTTAAGAAAGAAATTGATGGAGTTAGGATGGATGTTAAAAACGAGTTGGAGGCCTTTACTAATAAGGTGGACACTTCTCTTAGTATTTGTACAGAACATAATCAAAGGAACATATTTGTACACACCGCATGTATATGGTACACAAATAACGTTCTGATGAAGAGAAGAGAAATATTAATAAGAACTATATTTACCTCATTAATCAATGGAGCATCGAACAAAGGCGGAGTTGATGAAGAGAAGAGAAACGTGCAAAATTGATTTAGCTGTAGGTTTTCTAAGCGTTTTCAAAATATAGACATAATTCTAGGAGGGTACAAATTCTTTGTTTTTTTCTAAAATTCAAGGGTGCTAGGTGTAATTCTTTAGTTTTGAGGATTATAATTTCTTATTTAGCCTATTTTGGGGTGGAAAATATCAAAAATCAATATTTAATAATAGTTGTTTGGTAAGTTAGGTTAAGGGATTATTGATTAAATTTCATAAACTTGGAAGAATTGCAAAATGACCGGCGTAATATTAATATAGGCAATCGATAAAAGTAATGTATAATTAAGTTAATCGTAATTCAAAACTATAATTGGTCCAATTAATTGATGAAATTCAAAATAGTTGATCTTAGGGTAATGTATAATTAAGTTACTTGTAATCAAAATCGATAATCGATTCAACTACTTGACCGAAGTCAATATTATTAACCTTAATAATGTAAAATTGGACTAATCGTAATTCAAATTGATAATTGACTCGATTAGTTGATCAAAGTCGTCATTATTAATTTTAGGGTAATGTATAATTAGGTTAATTGTAACTCAAATTGATAATTAGCTCGACTTATTAATCAACATTGTTAATCTTAGGATAGTGTATAATTACGTTAATCGAAATCTAAATCGATAATTGGCTCGACTAATTGACAATTCTCAATATTGTTTATATTAAGATAATGTATAATTAGGTTAATCGTAATTCAAATCGTTAATTGGCTTAAGTTAATGTATACTTAGATTATCATAATTCAAATCAATAATTGGCTCGACTAATTAAGTGAAGTCAACACTATAACTCATATGTGACAATATGAGCTCATATTACATCATCAAGTAGTATTTATTAAACATTATGTGATATTATCACGCAATATGTATCATATTGCTTACATTACATAAAATTAACCCCATATATTTAATATGACTCATATCATGTAGTATTTATTCCACATTAGGTGGTTTTACCATGCTATGTGTATCACATTTAATAGTATAACTCATATGTGACAATACATGTTCACATTACATAGTATGACCCCACATCTGTAGTATTTATTCCACATTAGGTGGTATTACCACGCAAAACTCACATGTGATAGTACGGACTCATATTGCATAGTATTAACTCCATATGTTTAGTATGACCCCCCACATCATATAATATATATTCCACATTAGGTAGTATTACCAAACCATGTGCATCACATTATATGGTATAACTAGTATATTCTACACCGTGTAGTATTTATTCCACATTAGGTGGTATTACAATGCAATGTGGATCACATTATATGTTATAACTCACATGTGATAGTACGGACTCACATTGCATAGTATTAACTCCATATGTTTAGTATGACCCCACATCATATAATATTCATTCCACATTAGGTGGTATTACCATGAAATGTGGATCACATTATATGGTATAACTCACATGTGATAGTACGGACTCACATTGCATAGTATTAACTCCATATGTTTAGTATGATCCCACATCATATAATATTTATTCCACAATAGGTGGTATTACCAAGCAATGTGCATCACATTATACGGTATAACTAGTATATTCCACACCGTGTAGTATGTATTCCACATTAGGTGGTATTACCATGCAATGTGGATCACATTATATGGTATAACTCACATTGCATAGTATTAAGTCCATATGTTTAGTATGACCCCACATCATATAATATTTATTCCACATTAGGTGGTATTACCAAGCAATGTGCATCACATTATACGGTATAACTAATATAATCCACACCGTGTAGTATTTATTCCACATTAGGTGGTATTAGCATTCAATGTGAATCACATTATATGGTATAACTCACATGTGATAGTACGGACTCACATTGCATTGTATTAACTCCATATGTTTAGTATGACCCCACATCATATAATATTTATTCCACATTAGGTGGTATTACCAAGCAATGTGCATCACATTATACGGTATAACTAGTATAATCCACACCGTGTAGTATTTATTCCACATTAGATGGTATTACCATTCAATGTGGATCACATTATATGGTATAACTCACATGTGATAGTACGGACTCACATTGCATAGTATTAACTCCATATGTTTAGTATGACCCCACATCATATAATACTTATTCCACATTAGGTGGTATTACCAAGCAATGTGCATCACATTATACGGTATAACTAGTATAATCCACACCGTGTAGTATTTATTCCACATTAGGTGGTATTAGCATTCAATGTGGATCACATTATATGGTATAACTCACATGTGATAGTACGGACTCACATTGCATAGTATTAACTCCATATGTTTAGTATGACCCCACATCATATAATATTTATTCCACAATAGGTGATATTACCAAGCAATGTGCATCACATTATACGGTATAACTAGTATAATCCACACCGTGTAGTATTTATTCCACATTAGGTGGTATTACCATACAATGTGGATCACATTATATGGTATAACTCACATGTGATAGTACGAATTCACATTACACAGTACTAACCCTATATATCTAGTATAACCCCCACATAATGTAGTATTTATTCCATATTAGATGATATTACCACGCATTGTATTACATTCTGTGATATAACTCACATTATACAGTATTAACTCCATACAACTAGTATAACCCACAGCATGTAGTATTTATTCGATTCTTTTCCCTGGCGCAGCTGGGCCATCATGGACTTGAACCAGAGACCTCGCCCGTGAAGTAAATCATCGCACCTACGGTCCAACCAATTGGGAGAGAATCAATAGATTCCTTTTCGGGAGATTATATGGCATAACTCACTTGCGATAATACGGACTCACATTGCATAGTATTAACTCCATATGTTTAGTATGACCCCACATCATATAATATTTATTGCACATTAGGTGGTATTACCAAGTAATGTGCATCACTTTAAATTGTATAACTCACATGTTTTAGTATGGGCTCACATTACACAGTAATAACCACATATGTCTAGTATGACCACATCATGTAGTATATATTCCACATTACGTTGTATTACTACGCAATGTGGATCACATTCTACGGTATAACTCACATGTGACAGTACTGACTCACATTACACAGTATTAACCTCATATAATTAGTATGATCCCACATCACGTAGTATTTATAACTCACATGTGTATTATTCAATTTTTCCTTAATTAATATTAATTATTCAACAAAAATATTACATACTATTTATTTTAAAATATTATTGTAATATTCATTTATTTATTTCTATAATAATTTATTTAAAAATAATTTACTATTCGATGTGAGTACATATATAGTATAATATCATTTATTGTGGTATAGTACCACTTATTGTAGTAAAATTGTAGTATAGTACCACTTATTGTGGTAAAATTATTATGACCTGTTGGCAACTTGTTGAGTAGGTTACTAATTAATGATGTGTCATATTCCTATTGGTTATAATTAGCGGCATGTGACGTAGCGGCACCTTAGAATTTTCCATCTTATAGTAGTATAAGTAAATTTAAGAGATGTCAAAGATGCTTGTCGGATGTACATGATGACTTGACATAAAATGATGTGGCAACGGCGGGTTTTTTGCATTGTGTACACCCGAAATATGGGATATAGACACTTTGCACCATCGAAACATAGATTTAACACTTTGCACTCCCGGAATATGAACAATTCAGCACTTTGCACCCTCTTTTATTTTTCTCAAAAAATCTAGGGACAAAATAGGTAATTCAATTTTGGATCTTTGTCACTTTGCACCCCCGAAACACAAGAAATGGGCATTTTGCACCCCTGAAATAGAATTAGCACTTAGCACCCTCAAATTAATAACAACTCATCAACTTGCACCCCCGAAACACAAGAAATTGATACTTTGAACCCCTAAACACAAAATTAGCACTTAGCACCTGAAATTATCCTCCAGAAGTGAACATCAATTATGAGCCAAGTTTTCACCAACCTATTCACACTGACTGACTTGGTAGTGGTAGTAGTA
Source organism: Penstemon eatonii (assembly GCA_038501285.1). Taxonomy (NCBI): domain Eukaryota; kingdom Viridiplantae; phylum Streptophyta; class Magnoliopsida; order Lamiales; family Plantaginaceae; genus Penstemon; species Penstemon eatonii. Next base: position 71,703,659 of record CM076710.1, read on the forward strand.
TTTGGGTCTTGTTTGGTTGTATACTTGTATTTCGGGTTTGATGTTTTGGAGATACAAAACAAAGTATGGAAAATTGTTTGGCCGAAAAAGTGAAGGTGCAGGATTTTTGTAATTATTGAAACCACATCCATAATTTCACCGAATCTCACTTAGAGGTTTGCAAATGTAGTTAACAACCCTTGAGTTTTATATTGTACTACTCTTGAGAAATATTATATGAGCAACAACAAGAAGTGACACAAATAATTTCCTGAAAAATGAAAATAGGCAGAACAACCCTCCTTTACAACTTTTAAGAAAAAATCACAAAAAATATTTTCTTATGACTCAACCATCTCGTATTCTTGCTCTAAAAGATCTAACGTGACATGAATTTCAAATTATATATTCTCATTTTTGTTGACTTTAAAACATAAACTTTTCAATATATCCACTGAAAACAATATCTTAATTCGGGCCTACAACTACAAAGCAAGTGTATCTGCAATATGCATATTTCTTATAGTTAGTCATTATTTAATTAGTAAAAAAATAAGTTAAAATTTTAATCGATATATTTTTAATTTTATATAGTGATTTTTTTAGATGATGGAGATATTATTACATCAATCATTACATTAAATATTATATTTAAAAATTCATATTAGTTTTTATTTTAAATTAATTATAGGGGGCTCAACTTTGTCTCAGCTAATGTTGATGTAGTGATCTCCTCATAAGTCATAACTCATAAGTATTAACCACGTTCTAGTAATATCTCATGAATCTATGGTTCAGATTCTGCTACAAAATATTGCAATTTATCTATTATATTCTTTGCAATGATAAAATTTATATTCTCATTGTCTAGTTGGTACAAAGTGTATCATCCAATCAAAAAGTTGGATACATTATATTGTTTGAAAGGACTGCATATGCTTCGGGCCCATGGGCTCAATGACCCATTATATTGCTATAGACGTGAAAGTTATAGTTCCATATTATTGGGCCTCAACATCTTATAATGTGACGAACCCACTATAACTTTAATATGGAATTTATTTTTAAGAAAAAGAGATTACAGAGTTGAAGATATAAATAGGCTTACTATAAATAGATTTTGGAATATATGTGAAATGAAGCAATTGGAAAAGTGAACGCCGTCTGTGGGAATCGAACCCACGACCACGTGGTTAAAAGCCACGCGCTCTACCAGCTGAGCTAAGACGGCTTCGTTGAGAAACTAGCGTCAATTTAATAATAAAACTTCTTTATCATTGATGTGAAAACAAATAATGTTCTATATCTATTTGGGGGAAAATAGAACTGAACGACTTATGTTTATCCACGGAAAAAGCATGCCACCGGCTCATTAAATGATATCACTTTTCGGAAATTTATTAACAATATTAATTAGTGCTGCATACTTTTTTTTTTTTTTTAATAATTCTTAGTGCTGCATACTTTACATCAACTTATCTTATAATAATATAAGTAATACTTTAGCATCTTCATTAATCCAGTGGACAATTTTAGGGCTGCAGATCCTCTATACCACACAAATGTACCATATTTGTGTACCATCATTATAAAAGTGATACATGTCAAAACTAAATAGCATGCATTGCATAGGATTATATTCTCCACCATTTCTCCTTCTTATCTCCATTTTTTGTTTTAACATTTTTTTTTGTAAATAATAATACCGACTTTTATATATTTAGGCTGCGATTTAATGACATTATATATTTGTGTACCATTATTTGTAAATAACAATACCGACTTTTAATGAAATTAGCGAAATAACAACTTAAAATTTTGAATTATACTTTAAAAAACTATTTTTTAATTTTGAAATAAAATCAATTAGTATTATAAATATATTATTATTATTTATATAAAATAATAATTAAAATTATTTTTAAAAAATATAAACTAGCTATTGGAGTGAAATGATGTGATTATTAAAAAGTAATCTCTTAAAATATAAACTAGTTGTTGGAATGTTGAGTAAAAATGAAAGTGTATAATATTGTTCATTAATTATATTTTTGCACATTTTAATTTTGAGTAAAAGTTTGAAAAAATATTTATTAATCATAGATTATGGCCGAATTAAATATTAATTAAATGGATTTATCAATCACTTGCTATGATAAATTATTATATTATACGATATAATTATTTCTCAAAACCATATAAAGTTTCATCTAAGAAACCCAAAAATTAAAAATCTTAAAATATAATTAATGAACAAAAAAAAATGTTAAAACCAAAAATGGAGATAAGAAGGAGAAGGGTGGAGAATATAATCCTGCAATGCATGCTACTTAATTTTGACATGTGTCAATATTATAATGGTGGTACACAAATGTGGTACATTTGTGTGGTATAGAGGATCTGCTGCCCAATTTTAGAGGACTAATAATGTAGAAGAGATTTCTCCTTTTTTTTGGGGGGGGGGGGGGGTTTGGTTAACATGACTTTTTTATTTTGATGTCATTAATATCATCTCTAATTAGGCTTTTGAAACTTTGCACCCTAACTTAAAAGTTTTAGCACTTTGCATCTTGAAAATATAAATTTATTGGCAATTTGCTAGTGTGTGTTCTGAAGGAAAAATTCATTGATTGAAGGGTATAATAGTTATTTCAGCACCCTAAAAGTATAGATTTAACACTTTGTAGTTTGAAATATAGAATATTGACACTTTGCACACATAAGATATAAATTTTTGACATTTTCAATCCCGACTTAATATGATAATTTAAATAATGTAAATAATATGCAATATAATAATATGCTAGATATGTAAACATGTATTTTAGATATAAAGTAAATAATCTAGAGGATACTTGAAAACAAAATGAAGACAATATTTTTTTTTTTAATCTAAATTTTACTGAGAGAAAATGTTCTAATAAGTTATTATAAAGTAAAATAAATTTAAAATAACAAGGTTTTTATTGTTGTGCATAGAAATGACCATTTTATCTCTACGTCCGGCATTGATGAGTTTTTTTAAAGAAAAATACATTAGGGTGCAAATTGTCATACAAATTATATTTTTAGGGTGTAAAGTGCCAAAAAATTTAATTCGGGATGAAAAATACTAATATTTTATAATTTTAAGGTGCAAAATGCCAACATTCTATATTTTTAAGGCAAAATCTATACTGTCAAGGTGCAAAGTAAACTTTAAAAAAAAAAATATATCCTTCTACCAATGAATTTTCTCACTAAAACAAATATTAAGGTGTAAAGTACCAAATAAATTATATTTTCAAGATACAAAGTATCAAAACCCTATAATTTCAGTATGTAAAATGCCAAAAACCCTCTCTAATTCATGCCTTTCAGACATTCGAATCTAAATTTAGCATAATTGCAACTGTAAATATATATTGTATTATTCACCAACTAACCCACTTAGCCGGAATATTTTTTTTGCATTCCACAGTAATTTTATGACTCAAAGTCTAAATGATGTGACATTTTGCATTAGTAGACAACTAATTAATAAATGTGTAAAGTCCCACCTCAAAAATAATAAGAATATATTAGGTTATTTTATTGTCCCCCAAGTCTTTCCTTTCATTAACACCAGGTATAGTCAAATTAGGCTGACCTGACCTGCTTTGACATTAGCAAAGAGTTGAGTGGAGATTAAAGAAGAATCAAACATTTTCTTCAAAGAAATGATCATCATTAAATCACTATCACTAATTGATTAATTTATGAAACTATAAACAAATCTAATACATATATATATTTGAAGGGTGGTTTTTGACCCAAATTGATTGTTTTGACTCAAATTCTATTTTCTTAGAATTTTGAATTTTTTTTATTATCTTTTAAAATTCTTCTTGGTTAGCACATAAAGAGAATCTAAGTTGTAGTTTTTTTTTATTATAATTGTAGTCATTCCTTAATTATATAAATTTTGAATTTAATTGCCTTGGATTACTCCTTCATTAAATATTTGTTTTTTCAGTTGTTGATTTATCATTTACGTATAAATGAATAAGGTCAGAGATCAAATCATCAAATACGTCATCCATATGGCAATTAGCCTTTATTGAGAATCATTAATTCTGAATAATTTGAAATTCTTAATCAAATTTACAACCTATTAAAGGTAATTGGTAGTAAATTCGATATTAATAGAATAAATGTCCATAATTATAGCTGCAAATTGATGGAGTTACTGTAGTTATTAGACAAGAATTTTCCTTCTTATAAATCAGTCTTTTTAGCATTTCAAGTGAAAGAAAATCTATGGTTGCATCTTCTTTCTTTCTTTTTTTTTTTTTTTTTTCTTCCAAGAAACATTAGTGCATGTTTTGTTTCAGCTTTTCAATTTAAACCTAACATCAAGAATTTTCACTTTATACATTTTGTTGCAGGTGATCACCTTATATAATTGTTTGTTTTTACAATTTTCGTTTCTACATCAGGTGCGTTTTCTATTTTCTACTTTTATCGAGTTTTTCTTTTTCATTTCTGCTTTGTTAATTTTTTCACTTGATTAGATTTTTCTTTTCTTTTTATATTTGTCCAGTGTAATTTTAATTATTTGTTGGATTAATTTCACTTTGTTTGATTTATAGATATATCTTATATACATGCGTGTATATTTGTGACATATTTTTCTAAAAAACCTCTTTTTTCCAATTTTAGTGCATGGTCAAGAACTATTTTCACGTTGTATTTATGTTAAATTTTTTCACTTAATATTGGAATATTTACTTTTTTGGCTCATTACAATTCTTCTCTATAATTTATTTTTCATTATATAATGTCGTTTTGGATCTATCTACTCGATGTATGAAAATATATTATTTCATAAATTTCTACATGGATGATGTGGTGCAATTCACATATGAGTTTTATCTAATTGAATTTTTGTATACCAAAACACAACGGGATGTGAATTGTCAACTACGTACTTTTTAATTTATATCTAACATAATCTCGTGCATCTAATCTAATACATATATATATTTGAAGGGTGGTTTTTGACCCAAATTGATTGTTTTGACTCAAATTCTATTTTCTTAGAATTTTGAATTTTTTTTATTATCTTTTAAAATTCTTCTTGGTTAGCACATAAAGAGAATCTAAGTTGTAGTTTTTTTTTATTATAATTGTAGTCATTCCTTAATTATATAAATTTTGAATTTAATTGCCTTGGATTACTCCTTCATTAAATATTTGTTTTTTCAGTTGTTGATTTATCATTTACGTATAAATGAATAAGGTCAGAGATCAAATCATCAAATACGTCATCCATATGGCAATTAGCCTTTATTGAGAATCATTAATTCTGAATAATTTGAAATTCTTAATCAAATTTACAACCTATTAAAGGTAATTGGTAGTAAATTCGATATTAATAGAATAAATGTCCATAATTATAGCTGCAAATTGATGGAGTTACTGTAGTTATTAGACAAGAATTTTCCTTCTTATAAATCAGTCTTTTTAGCATTTCAAGTGAAAGAAAATCTATGGTTGCATCTTCTTTCTTTCTTTTTTTTTTTTTTTTTTCTTCCAAGAAACATTAGTGCATGTTTTGTTTCAGCTTTTCAATTTAAACCTAACATCAAGAATTTTCACTTTATACATTTTGTTGCAGGTGATCACCTTATATAATTGTTTGTTTTTACCGATTTTCGTTTCTACATCAGGTGCGTTTTCTATTTTCTACTTTTATCGAGTTTTTCTTTTTCATTTCTGCTTTGTTAATTTTTTCACTTGATTAGATTTTTCTTTTCTTTTTATATTTGTCCAGTGTAATTTTAATTATCTGTTGGATTAATTTCACTTTGTTTGATTTATAGATATATCTTATATACATGCGTGTATATTTGTGACATATTTTTCTAAAAAACCTCTTTTTTCCAATTTTAGTGCATGGTCAAGAACTATTTTCACGTTGTATTTATGTTAAATTTTTTCACTTAATATTGGAATATTTACTTTTTTGGCTCATTACAATTCTTCTCTATAATTTATTTTTCATTATATAATGTCGTTTTGGATCTATCTACTCGATGTATGAAAATATATTATTTCATAAATTTCTACATGGATGATGTGGTGCAATTCACATATGAGTTTTATCTAATTGAATTTTTGTATACCAAAACACAACGGGATGTGAATTGTCAACTACGTACTTTTTAATTTATATCTAACATAATCTCGTGCATCCATGTATATTTGAAGGGTGGTTTTTGACCCAAATTGATTGTTTTGACTCAAATTCTATTTTCTTAGAATTTTGAATTTTTTTTATTATCTTTTAAAATTCTTCTTGGTTAGCACATAAAGAGAATCTAAGTTGTAGTTTTTTTTTATTATAATTGTAGTCATTCCTTAATTATATAAATTTTGAATTTAATTGCCTTGGATTACTCCTTCATTAAATATTTGTTTTTTCAGTTGTTGATTTATCATTTACGTATAAATGAATAAGGTCAGAGATCAAATCATCAAATACGTCATCCATATGGCAATTAGCCTTTATTGAGAATCATTAATTCTGAATAATTTGAAATTCTTAATCAAATTTACAACCTATTAAAGGTAATTGGTAGTAAATTCGATATTAATAGAATAAATGTCCATAATTATAGCTGCAAATTGATGGAGTTACTGTAGTTATTGGACAAGAATTTTCCTTCTTATAAATCAGTCTTTTTAGCATTTCAAGTGAAAGAAAATCTATGGTTGCATCTTCTTTCTTTCTTTTTTTTTTTTTTTTTCTTCCAAGAAACATTAGTGCATGTTTTGTTTCAGCTTTTCAATTTAAACCTAACATCAAGAATTTTCACTTTATACATTTTGTTGCAGGTGATCACCTTATATAATTGTTTGTTTTTACCGATTTTCGTTTCTACATCAGGTGCGTTTTCTATTTTCTACTTTTATCGAGTTTTTCTTTTTCATTTCTGCTTTGTTAATTTTTTCACTTGATTAGATTTTTCTTTTCTTTTTATATTTGTCCAGTGTAATTTTAATTATTTGTTGGATTAATTTCACTTTGTTTGATTTATAGATATATCTTATATACATGCGTGTATATTTGTGACATATTTTTCTAAAAAACCTCTTTTTTCCAATTTTAGTGCATGGTCAAGAACTATTTTCACGTTGTATTTATGTTAAATTTTTTCACTTAATATTGGAATATTTACTTTTTTGGCTCATTACAATTCTTCTCTATAATTTATTTTTCATTATATAATGTCGTTTTGGATCTATCTACTCGATGTATGAAAATATATTATTTCATAAATTTCTACATGGATGATGTGGTGCAATTCACATATGAGTTTTATCTAATTGAATTTTTGTATACCAAAACACAACGGGATGTGAATTGTCAACTACGTACTTTTTAATTTATATCTAACATAATCTCGTGCATCCATGTATAATCGTTAGTATTTTTTTTTTTTTTTTTTGATAATCCAGGTGTCCAAGCTTACACTAGACTAATCCTGGACCCTCATAATCCTTGCCCTAGAACCCTAAAGGATGTAAATCGCAGGATGTGCCTCCACCAAGCCTCGGGATCCCACCATACTGATGTACACTCTGCGCACAAAGGATTATTTTATAAGAATACATATGTAGTCCATTTAATTTAATTATTTTATAAGTTAGATGAATTAAATTAATTTCACAATTTTCATTTGATTAATATTCTAGAAGTTTTGATGTACTTACATACTAATTTTTATAATATTCATTTTTTTTTATTAATTACGTATATGTTATCCAAATTAATCTACAATGTACATTATAAATATAAACAATATTAATTATATATTTACAGCACTTTCCGTGCATAGCACGGGTTATAGGCTAGTCCATGTATATTTGAAGGGTGGTTTTTGACCCAAATTGATTGTTTTGACTCAAATTCTATTTTCTTAGAATTTTGAATTTTTTTTATTATCTTTTAAAATTCTTCTTGGTTAGCACATAAAGAGAATCTAAGTTGTAGTTTTTTTTTATTATAATTGTAGTCATTCCTTAATTATATAAATTTTGAATTTAATTGCCTTGGATTACTCCTTCATTAAATATTTGTTTTTTCAGTTGTTGATTTATCATTTACGTATAAATGAATAAGGTCAGAGATCAAATCATCAAATACGTCATCCATATGGCAATTAGCCTTTATTGAGAATCATTAATTCTGAATAATTTGAAATTCTTAATCAAATTTACAACCTATTAAAGGTAATTGGTAGTAAATTCGATATTAATAGAATAAATGTCCATAATTATAGCTGCAAATTGATGGAGTTACTGTAGTTATTGGACAAGAATTTTCCTTCTTATAAATCAGTCTTTTTAGCATTTCAAGTGAAAGAAAATCTATGGTTGCATCTTCTTTCTTTCTTTTTTTTTTTTTTTTTCTTCCAAGAAACATTAGTGCATGTTTTGTTTCAGCTTTTCAATTTAAACCTAACATCAAGAATTTTCACTTTATACATTTTGTTGCAGGTGATCACCTTATATAATTGTTTGTTTTTACCGATTTTCGTTTCTACATCAGGTGCGTTTTCTATTTTCTACTTTTATCGAGTTTTTCTTTTTCATTTCTGCTTTGTTAATTTTTTCACTTGATTAGATTTTTCTTTTCTTTTTATATTTGTCCAGTGTAATTTTAATTATTTGTTGGATTAATTTCACTTTGTTTGATTTATAGATATATCTTATATACATGCGTGTATATTTGTGACATATTTTTCTAAAAAACCTCTTTTTTCCAATTTTAGTGCATGGTCAAGAACTATTTTCACGTTGTATTTATGTTAAATTTTTTCACTTAATATTGGAATATTTACTTTTTTGGCTCATTACAATTCTTCTCTATAATTTATTTTTCATTATATAATGTCGTTTTGGATCTATCTACTCGATGTATGAAAATATATTATTTCATAAATTTCTACATGGATGATGTGGTGCAATTCACATATGAGTTTTATCTAATTGAATTTTTGTATACCAAAACACAACGGGATGTGAATTGTCAACTACGTACTTTTTAATTTATATCTAACATAATCTCGTGCATCCATGTATAATCGTTAGTATTTTTTTATTTTTTTTTGATAATCCAGGTGTCCAAGCTTACACTAGACTAATCCTGGACCCTCATAATCCTTGCCCTAGAACCCTAAAGGATGTAAATCGCAGGATGTGCCTCCACCAAGCCTCGGGATCCCACCATACTGATGTACACTCTGCGCACAAAGGATTATTTTATAAGAATACATATGTAGTCCATTTAATTTAATTATTTTATAAGTTAGATTAATTAAATTAATTTCACAATTTTCATTTGATTAATATTCTAGAAGTTTTGATGTACTTACATACTAATTTTTATAATATTCATTTTTTTTATTAATTACGTATATGTTATCCAAATTAATCTACAATGTACATTATAAATATAAACAATATTAATTATATATTTACAGCACTTTCCGTGCATAGCACGGGTTATAGGCTAGTTATAAACTAATATTAAATTAGATAAAAACTTAAAGGTTTGAACCCACAACCTCTTGATTTTGGTATTCAGTTTTACCAATTAGCTTTGATCTAATTTACAAACTTTATGTTTTGTTTCCAACTCCCAAATAAATTGAATCAAATTAAAAGGTTACAAACATAAATATTGTTCAAGATTCAACTCAAATTATGAGAATAAAAGTTGAACTTGAGATCGATTCTTTATATATCAAATTAAATTTTGAACTATATTTATTAGTACGTTTTAATTTGAGTTCAACTTGATAATATACAAAGAATAAGAAAATATGTACAAAACTTTTCAAATCCCGAATTAAAATCAGCCTTCGGCTCAATTAAAGATTGCTAGAGTTGAGCTCATTTGAAAATCAAAATTAAAATCTAACACAATTTTGAATTAAATAATAAAGTTTGAATAATGTATTGTTCAACTTGCTTACATCCTTGATTACAAAAGACTACTTTTCATTGTTTGGTGGCATAAAATTTACCACTTAAAAGTATAAAAAAACACCATATACCACTGTTTAACCTAGTATCAAAATCCTTCAAAATCTTGAATTTGTCAAACTTTCTATAAAGCAGGGGGAATTTAACCTATGACTTTAAGCATAAATCTAGTGAAAAGTTATTACAGTCATGGCACGTCCAACCAAAAAACATATTATCATTCTAGAATTTCAATATTTAAATAAACAACTGCAAACATATCCAATCTTAATGTTTTGGATAAAATTACATGTCTCCAATGTAGCCAAAATGGAGCTCAAAGATCTTAAAACATGTTCCAAACACCATGAAAACCATCAACTAGAATTCAGCTACTAACTCTATAGATTACAAATGCATGCATTACCGGGTACAAAAAAGGAAAAAAAAATTAGAAAAAAAACTGTACAAGCTTCGGAATATAAGTATCATCAAGTACAGACTCAAACCATAGAAATTTTATGCATGAAGAGGCGAAACTGAAGGTCTAGGATAACCCATTGTTGTACGTTTCTCATCAGCATTGCGTGACTTAGGTCCACCGTTAGGTTGCTTATGTCGATTTTGCCGGTGATCCTTTTGACTGTTTTTTGAAGTGTCCTTTGATTCTTGGAGTTGCTCGAGAGCAGTTACCACTTCATCCATACTAGGTCTCGACCTAGCATCCATGCGTAGACATTGGAGAGCAAGGGTAGCTGTTTTCACAGCTCGACCCAATGAATACTGGCCTTCTAGTCGAGCATCCAGAACACGAAAGATTCTACGTTTGTTGGTGAGATAAGGTTTAGCCCACTCGACTAGATTATGTTCCCCTGTGGGTCGATTCTTGTCTATTGCTTTCTTACCGGATAATATCTCAAGAAGTACAACACCGAAGGTGTAAACGTCGCTCTTGGCAGTTAAATGACCTATAAAAGAAGTTTTTTTTTTAAATATTTATATAAGAAGATTTAATTAGTTTTATGTTTTGTTTATTATTGAATGTTAAGGAGTTTTGATTTGTATGTGTTGTTCTTTACCTGTGGATAGATACTCGGGAGCAGCATATCCATATGTTCCCATGACCCGTGTAGAGACGTAGCTCTTATCACCAGTTGGCCCATCCCTAGCCAATCCAAAGTCGGAGAGTTTGGCATTGTAGTTCTGTGAATTTACAAGCAGAAGAACAAATTTATCAATTTGAAAGTCCCCAGAAAAGTAATACAAAATGGCAAAATTGTCCTACATGATTGGACCCCTACAGTCCTGTACTTAATAAAATTGTACTTTTGGCCCAATTTTCTAAAAATTTCTTGCCATTTTGGTCCCAATCTTTTGATCATTTTTGCCCTTTTGGTCCCATAGAACAGTTAAACAGTCTTGGTCTCATAGGACCATCTCAGTTTTGCACTTTTGGTTGATGGGACTAGAAGTGCAAAAAATCTAGAATTAGGACCAAAAATGCAATTTTGTAAAGTGTGGGACCAAAAGTCCAGAGGTTCCAATCTTGTGGGACTAAAATTGCAATGTTTCGAATACAAAAATATGGTTGTCAAAATACATACGGAGTCAAGCAGGATATTAGAAGTCTTGAAGTCCCGATATATAACTTTTGTTTCCGCACTATGAAGAAAAGCAAGACCCCTTGCAGCACCAAGAGCGATTTTCATTCTTAGGCTCCATGAAAGCGGCTGGAAGTAAGAACCTCCTATATTTCATCATGTAATAACTCTTAATCAATATTTTGATTTTCAAGTAGGCACACATCACAAAAACTAAATTCATATAAAAACTCACTTCTAAATAGATGATTCTCCATGCTACCCTTTGGCATAAACTCGTAGACTAAAAGTCTATGGTCATCCTCTAAGCAGTAACCGATTAACTTTACGAGATTAGGATGACGTAGCTGCCCGAGATAGTTGATCTCTGCCTGTTAATTAAAAAAAGATGCATATCAATAAAATGTAAAAATTATATACGAGCAATAATAGTAAAGAATCGTTTTTTTTATAATTACGTACCAACCATTCCCTGTGTCCTTGCCACCCATCTTGATTAAGCCTCTTAACAGCTATGACCATACCAGAGCCGGGTTTCGAGGCTGCCAATGAATGCTCGTCAATCCAGCCTTTGAAAACGGAACCGAAACCTCCTTCACCTAAAACACTATCTGGTCGAAAGTTTCTTGTGGCTGCCTTAAGATCACTGAAAGTGAAGCTTTTCAAGTTGGAGGAAAGCAGTATTTCGCCTTCACTTCTAGGTGTTGGAGGTACGGATGCAGAAGATCTCTTACTGTTTGAGCTTAACTCGGTCCCATCTCCACTCACCATTTTAGATGAAACACCTACGAGCATTATTCAACAAGGTCAAAAATCAAGAATTTATCTAATAAGGGTATCAAAGACTAAAGCATACTATTGCCAAATCAATTTACAAAACCCACAAAACCAGACACCATCTTCCAACAAGAATTATGCAAACAGGGTTACTTGGTGATAGTTGTGTCTTGTAAATCTAACAGATTGCATTCGCACATACCCAGTTAGTTTTTCTTGGAAAAATGAATATCTATTTTAGTACTCAATAAAACTGCAGAACCACAAACAATATAAGATATAAAGTTGTGATTTCAATTCTAGCTTCAGAATTCCAATCATACTAAACAATTACTAAAAATAATAGCACAGAGTAATTCAAATGAGCTATTTAAAGCATAAATTAAAACAAAAAATAGGTACATAGGAGCTGTCTCAAATCCCAATTCTGTCACCAAATATCAAAATCAAAGAAAAGGGAAAAAAATCTACAAACTTGAGCTTCATGTTCAGCAAAAAGAAGACCATGTTCTTCACTTTAAATGATAACTAATAAAAGTAAATTGAAGATTCGGAATAAACAGTACCAGTATGAAAAGGGCTCTCAGCCTTTATCTGGTTGCTGAAGCAAATCCCCATCAAAATTCCCAATAATTCTCCAAAGAAAATAAACTCAAAAATCTATTATAGTTCAAGAAAACAGCTTACAGAACAAAGAATAAACAAACTTGTACAGCTCAAGTGGCCTAATGAAGTGAAAAAAACTTAATCACCGGCCCAGATCTAATGTGAATCCTTTGAATTTTCTTGTACTCTCTCTCTTAAAAGTTAGGTATCAGCCGCCAACCATACCGCCCCTCTCTCTCTCTCTACCCAACACTTAAATTTCTCTCTGTAAATTAATTAAAAGGGGCACAAAAATTATTCAATGAAATTACAAAAAGATGCAAACTTGAAGAAGAAGAAGAGAAGAGGTGAGTTTTCCTTAATGGAATTTTGAAGGTTGGTGAAAGTTTTAATGAGCCAAGTCTTCTTCTCGGTGTGGGGTTTATATGACTGATGACACATGTAAATGAAGCCTTTTTTAAGACCTTTTTGCAGTATGCAATATTGACTTGCATCTTGTCTTTTCTAGGAGAGACAAATTTTTTTGAGTACTTTTCCAATCTTTAAAAGATTACTAGCATTAATTAAAGACTTAAATTCGTGTAGTTTATTGGGTGATTAGCTGTTGATTTCATGTTTAGACAATAATTATTGGATCTAACATTGTTAACATCATTAGGTGATGATTAATTAAATGTATAATTCAATTTTTAGTTTTGGATCTACGTTATCTTTCGTAGTTGGTCGTACGGAATTTTTGTTTACTATAAATTGCATATTTATATCATACTAATATTGATTGACCACATTAGGAAATTACAATGAAATTAAAAAAATAGTCGTACTTCTAATGAAGTCTAACCCAAAACCTTAGATTTTATATGAAGTAGTTTTGATTCGATTCCGTTTGGTTTTCGTTTCGAATAAACAGTTTTTGTGGCTTTGATAAAACATTTAAAATTGCATTTGGATTAAGTTTTGATGTTGAGATTTAAAAAAAATTAAACTTCATTTGAATTGAGCTTGGATCTTAGGTTCAGGGGGATAATTTAGGTAGTAAATGTAAAATTAGTACTATCTGTGAAGAAAAAATATGTGTTATATGTCAAATTGTTGTCTTCTATAAGTTTGAGTTTCAAGAGGTTTGGCTTGGGTTTCGTTTAAGTTGACAATTAATATGAGAATTTGAGGGGTAAATGCAAAATCTTCACTGGGTTATGATAAACCTATCCTGTTTTTGCGCCAAACTCCTTGTACTTTTGAAAACCTTGCAAAAAATACTCAAAATGTAATTGGATCGACATATTTCAAGAAACCATTTTAAAAACACCCAAGTTGGTCCCTACTTCATGTGAGATAGTTTTAAAATTATTTCTTGAAAAAGTCGATCCAAAACGACATATTCTTTACAAATTGGGTGTTTTTGTATGATTTTTTAAAGTACAAGGGATTTTGGCTCATTTATAAGATAATTTCTTGCAGGTTTAACATAACACGTGAAACATCTTACAATTTTCCACAAAATTTGATATTATCATCGTTAAAGAAGACAAGTATTATTTCAGTATTACTCCCTTCGTTTTTTTATTTGTCGCTTTGGCAAAAAAAAATTGTTTACTTTTATTTGTCATTTTAGGATTTTAATTAGAAGGGTAAAAAAAACATTAATTTTATATTAAAATCCTAAAATGACAAATAAAAGTAAACAATTTTTTCTTCAAATATACATATAGATAAAATATACTCCCTCCGATTTTTTTATTTAATTAGAAGGGTATTTTGGGATTTTTGCTTAAAAATAGCTATTTATGACATTTCTTAATTCGTGTGCAATCCTCCAAAACGATAAATAAAAAAATCGGAGGGAGTATATTTTATATTTATTATGGGAAGGATCTAAAGTGTATGGTACTATTAATCTTTCTAGGGATAATTTCAACTTTATCACGTGTTACGCTATGATCTAAAACTTTAACGATGTTTATTCGAAAGGCATTATTAATTAATTAGATAAAAGTCCTGCGCTGCATACACAAAACAATTAACTAACAGAGTATATATGAATTAGTATAGTAATTTTAACCATTTTAAATAAAAAGGAATGTGCAACGTGAAGTCTTTATCTATATGATTCTCGTTGACATGTACTTGGACTCAATAATTTAGATTTTAAAATTTTTAAATTTTGGAAATTAAAGTAAGAGATGGAGTATTTGAAGAAATATATTTCAGTTCAGTTGATGTTCAATGGGTTAAGTGCTAATATATGTCCAACCTTTTTTTTTTAATAAATGTTCGGTTTTAGAGAAAATAGGAAATTCTTATGGTTTGTATTTATTTTCTATGGTATATTTTTAATTCATATAATCTCACAAATTTGAGAGTTCAAAACTACTTAACTAAAATACGTACTTGGGGCTACATTAAATATTTAAAATTTTAAACTTAAAAATTGGGATATTTTGGATAAAGCTACAACCAGAAACATGTGCTGATGTGCAAGTTCGGTTACAAAAAATGTGGTTGAAAACTTGACTTTGTGGAGCAAGACGCCACGGATAATCCATATGCCCATATCTTAAATGATACAACAAATTAACTTACCCAAACATAATAATTATCAAGTGGTTCAATTAATTTAATTAGTTGAAGTGTGAGTTATTTTTCGGTTCTATACTAGTGATTTTATTAGTAGATATTCTTTGTATATGGCTATATGTTCGATATTTTGCTTGTAATTTGACACGTGTAATTAATTATATATTCGACCAATAATTAAAAAATAATTAAAGTGTTGCATGTTTCTTTTATTGTGTTACTTTAAGCATAAAAATAAGAATTACTTATTGGGGATTTATCCAAATAAAAAGTGAAAAGTAAATTTTATTAATTAATGTAATGAGAGAAGTGGAGGAGTTACAAAAATCACATAATTAGATTAATTTAAATGTTAAAGGTGAAATTAAAAAAAAATAGTGTAAAAGCATAACATGGCTTCTTTCTTTATATTACTAGTCATCCTACTCCGTGTGCATAATTTGTTTAAGCACAAGAAAGAAGAGCTTTTTATTAGGATTGATTAAAAAAAGCAAAAAAAGCTTTGTATATATATATATTATATAAATAGTATAGATAATTAATGGAAATAGTCGTGAGACACCGAATTCCTGTCATTTTTGGCTAATATTTAACTCAATTATTTGCATAGCATGTGAGAAGGTAGAGGCATGAATGAATATGACAATACAATTAATGTCTTCTGCATTTATGTTTTTCGTATCAATGTGATACATATACATATACATTTATTTATTATATGCGCATTTTCTTTTTTAGGGAAAAAAAAAATTAACTTGATGTTGATTCATCGACGGTGTAAATGAACCTTTTTCTTTTGCCTAGGGCAGGCACCATTTTTGAAATTGATGATTCTAAAGTATTTTGCATTCTGTTACCTAAAAACTCTATAGTCTTTTTAAGGAAGAAACTTTAGAAATTAGATGAAGTATATTCTGAATGATAGCGTTGTCTGAAGTAGGGTACCATTTTAAGATGTATGTAGGGAATAAATGAAAAGAGATTACTTTTTTTTTTAAAGAAAAGAATAAATCACATTTTTGTTCCTCTTTATGGGTTAACTTTTCCACTTTCATCCCTCCAAAAAAATTTGTAGCCTCTTTATGGGGTACCATTTAAGGGAAAATATCATTTTGCCCCCAGATTTTGAATATTTTTTCACTTTGTTTTGCGAGTTCCATCTTTATCCCCTCAACTATAAAAAATATTCCAGACAGCTACTTTTGGACGTTCGCCTGCGGAATCTTCAGGTGCAAGATAGATATTAAAAAATTGAGTGGCAAAGTGGGAAAACGTTCAAAAGTTAGGTGACAAAGTGGAAGACGTTCAACAGGGTCGGCCCAAGTGCTAGGCAACTTGGGCCGGCGCCTAGAGCCCCCGGTTCGGAGGGCCCCAAAATTTATATTTAGGCCTTAGGAAAATTAAAAAATTAAATATTTTTACTTTTATTAATTTTATGTACATAAAATGTATTTTGGCTCACTTAGTAATACTTTCTCTTGATTAGTGGGAGGTTTAGGGTTCAAATTCCAATATTGAGTTTTTCTTATGTTTTGATTGTTTTATGTTATTTAACTTTTTTTTAAATAATGTTCGTCTTTTTTATTTCCCATTCGTAGTAATTATTCTTATAATCCATTTTCTTACTTAATGATTTCTTGTCAATTTTTTCCTTAATAAGTGCTTTAAAAAATATTCTTTCTTAATTATTATAAAAGAATATAATTTTTTCCTTTATAATATGATTTTTCTGCTTATTATTTTCTCACTTAGTACATTGTCAAAAAGAAGTTCACCCACAATAAAATTGGTCTAGCCCCATCCATATTTTATATGTATGTGTATCTTTTTATAATTGATGTATAACTTTTTCTATACATGATTAATAGTATATAATTAATAGAGTTAAGAATGTCACGAAATGAAATAAAATCAAGCAATCAATTATGATATTTGTAAAAGAATAAAATAGAGTTAAGGATGTACATATACTTGCAAAATTTGATTCGGCTAAAATAATATTTTTAATATTAAAACTTATACAAAAAAATTCACAGTTAAATCTTTTAAAAGTTAAATAATTTTGTTATTTAATTATCTATCTAAAAAATAATATGTTAGATTTAATTATCTATCTAAAAATTAATATGTTAAATTTAATTATCTATCTAAAAAATAATATGTTAGAGAATATAATATGTCAATGCTTAATTAATATTTTTGTCTTTAAAAAAATAAATTGACTATATATTTTTCATAACAAAGGGCCCCAAATTTGTATTTCGCCTAGGGCCCCCGAATGTCTAGGGTGTGCCCTGTGTCATTCAAAAGTTTGATGAGAAATCTTATTTTATCTTTTCTTTGAATTTTTATCTTAGCTCCTTCCAGTTAGAGCATTTCAGTGATTTTAAATATAGTGTCATCTTATTGTTTGCATTACCTAAAATAAAAATAAGCTTAACACATTTAACTTATAAAGTTCACACATTTTCCCAATATATTAACAATTTCACATGAAGGGGAAAAAACATAGGTCTCTAAACTCTAATATACATAAAACACATTACACATCAATACTTACACTTTTGGATAACTACACCAATATCTATACTTATACAATTGAAAATTAAAGAGACATGTAACAATTTCCCCAACATACTAAGATAATAATAACTTGACATGCACATAAGATAATAAACTTCATCTACCATTTTAACGTTTTTTTACTTTGTCACTAAATCTTTGAACGTTTTTTCTTTTGCTTCCTCAACCTTAATTTGAATGTCTATCTTATCCTTGAATATTCCACTGGCAAACAAAATATTTTCAAAAATTTTGTCGGTGAATATCCAAATGTAACTGTCAAAAATTCTTTTAATATTCAAGGAAATTAAGTGGGTTTTTTGCACTTTACACCCCCAAAATATTGGAAATAGGCACTTTACACCCCTGAAACTTAGATTTAGCACTTTGGACCCTCGAAATATGAAAAATGCAGCACTTTGCATCCTGTTTTATTTTCAAGCAAAAACTCAAGGGCAAAATACGTAATTCTATTATAAATCTTTGGCATTTTGCACCCCCAAAATAAAATTAACACTCCCTAATTAAAAACAAATCAACAACTTGCACCCCCGAAACACGATAAATGAACACTTTGCACCCCAAAACACAAAATTAACACTTAACACCCTCAAATTTTGTGTTTCGGGTGCAAAGTGCCCATTTATTGTGTTTCGGGGGTGGAAGTTGCTGATTTGTTCTTAATTAGAGTGTGTCGAGTGCTAAATTTATTTTGGGGTACAAAGTGCGAAATTCTCAAGTTTTGAGGGTGCAAAGTGCCAATACTATTGAATTACCTATTTTGCTCTTGAATTTTGCTTGAAAATAAAAGAGGGTATAAAGTACTGCATTTTTCATATTTTGAGGGTACAAAGTGCTAAATCTAAGTTTTGGGGGTGCAAAATACCTATTTTCCATGTTTCGAGGGTTCAAAGTGCAAAAACCCCAAATTAAGTAGGAACTCAAAAAGGGTTAAAGAAAAAGTGGAAAAGCGTTGTATTATATTACAGATAATAGAGGTGTTATATTACAGAAAAAGGATGACAGCTTACCCTCCTCCTTAATGTGTGATATTACAGAAAAAATTAACTCTCTAGAGTTTTACTAACTTTTACCAATATTTTGGAGGTGCTTTTATTACTTCACCTCAACAATTTCTCCGCCGGTTACTTGAACTATCCTATTTTCTTTTTAGGGTGAAATACATTTTCCACCCTTAAAGTATGGGGCAGTTACCCATATAAAGTATCAATAATAATACTTAGTTACTTATCCCTCTGTAACTCTGTTATAGTTTTGTAGTTCTAAAAATACATCCGCCCCTTTCATAAATAAAAATATCTTTTTAATTTATAATAATAAAATTTGCTCATTATTAATTATGAATCCATTCATCCACCCGACAACATTATATTTTAATTTCTTCATTGTTTTACCATACTTTTTTCAATCTCAAATTTCTTCTTCATTTTCATCTCATTTTTTTATGACCAAAATAAATGAAGAAACTGAAATTTAATATTGTTTGGTGGATGGATGTATTCATAATTAATAAAAAAATTGATGAAGAAATGAAGAAATTAAAACATAATATTGCTTGGTGTCAACCTTGAATTTTGCGAAAAATAATTCGAAGGAGAATTGTTCAATATTTTTAATAATAATTCGTTCTGAAAATAAATGAGATAATTACCACCAAATAAAAACATAGAAAAATATAAAGAAAACAATTAGATAGAAATATAAAAAATTGAAACATAAAATAAAGAAAGCAAATAGGAACATAAATAAAGAAAAAAATGAGACGAAAATAAAGAAAAATATTGAGACCATAAAACTTAAGGAAATCGAAGAAATGAAAAAATTGAAATATAATAATATTTTGTGGATGGATGAATTCATAATTAACATAAATATTTTTTGATAAATTAATAAATAAATAATGTATTTGTTTTAAAAGGGACCGAGGTATTTTTGAAATAAGATGTTCACTATTATAATATAGTGTGGTAAGTGTTACAATTGATACTTTATGGGGGTAAGTGATGCACCCCATACTTTAAAGGGGATCGTATATTTCACCCTTCTTTTTAAATAATAATAAGTTCTTTTTTCGAGATTCAAGGGCTTTTAATTGGGTTCTTGAAAGCAAAAAATTTGGGCCCATAAACCCAGTATTCTTGTTCTTTACTTTGATTTATAAGCGGTAAGCCCAATCAATGCCCCTTGTTCATACTGAAGATGGATCACATCTCATGCAAATTGGCCGGTCCGAGAACTTCTTTTGAAACTATTTATATTTATATTTTCAAATAGGCGTACAGCAAGGGGGTAGAACTTGGAATTTCTCATTTCGTACTCGAAGGCGATTGCAAAACAGTCATTGATGGAATACATTGGTCTCAATCCTTCAAGAGCACCATTGGTCCTATTTTAGATGATATTAAACGATTATTCTTTTTTATTATTTTATTTAGTTGTTTTCACGTGTTTAGAGAAAGTAATTTTCTGAGTTTTCTGAGTTTATTGTTGATCTTGTAATTGACGATATTGATCATTAATGTGTTTACCCAGCTGGGTTTTCTTAAGAAAAAGGAAAAAAAAAAGAAGAAGAAAAAAAGATGAAGCTATATTTTAATTCTAATTCTAAATAACATAAATAGACTATCTTTCTTGGAGTGAAACGATGAATTATTATTATAATAACAATAGAATATTAATTAATTACACAAGAAAATTACAGCGAAAACAAATTACAATATTGAAGTATTTAATTATATGTGCAATTTTTTTACTCTTATTTCCGTTTTGGGATTTCCATATTTCTTAAATTTGAGTTAATCTTCTTAATGCAACATTTTAACATAAATTAATAATTTAATATCATAAATTTTCAACCTCTGCTTGTAGGGATAATTAAGAAGGTTTCTACTGACATCGTATGTTTATGTCGGCATAAAGGATTATTTAAGAGGAATCAAACTGTTTCTTTCATTTTTCTTTTATCTTTTTTTCTTTTTTTGTTTACAATAGGTATCAAAAAAGAAAAATAATATATTTTTGATGTTTTAATTGTTATGTTATTTTTTTAGTACGGTTAAAGTAATACTCCCTCCTTTAACACAAAAAAAAAAAAAAGTAATACTCCCTCCGCCCCATTTATTTTGCTCCATTTGCTATAGTACTCAATCAAACTTTAATATTTTAAGTGACTTATCTTTTTAAATTATTTATATTTGTGATGTATTAAATATTTTAAATATTATTATATATTGTGTCATATGATATTATCAACTTATTAGTGAGATATATTAATTAAATTATTTATTATAATTTTTATAAATTTAGTTAAATTGACTGGTCAACTATGCCAATGAATAAAGATAATTGGGACGGAAGAAGTGCTTCAGTAAATAAAGGCTCGTTAAAAGACTTAATTAGACCTAATCTTATGAAACAAAGAAAAGAAATTCCAAATCCATCTCGATGATGAATTGTTGATCGGAAAATTGACCAAGCGGGGTTTTTTGCACTTTGCACCCCCGAAATATAGGAAATAGGCACTTTGCACCCTCAAAAATTAAATTTGGCACTTTGCACCCTCGAAATAGAGAAAATGTAGCACTTTGCACCCTCTTTCATTTTTAGTCAAAATTTCAAGGGCAAAATAGGTAATTCAATTGTAAATTTTTGGCACTTTGCACCCCCAAAATATGAGAAATTAGCACTTTGCACCCCCGAAATAAAATTAGCACTTAACACCCTCGAATTAAGAATAAATCAACAACTTACACCCCCAAAACATAATAAATGGACATTTTGCACCCCGAAACACAAATTTAACACTTAACACCCTCAAATTTAAAAAAAAACTCAAATCCCTCGTTTTTTCCTGCAAAGTTGACCATCGAGGGTGAAAAACATCTAAGGCAAAATAGGTAAGTCGTTTCTTTTCTTAAATTTTGCAAAATATAATTATAAATACTAGAATACTCATTTCTCACTCCATTTTTATTTTCATCAATATACATATCCATAAATAATTAAATAAAGTACAATTAAACTTCTCAAATACCCATTGCCTATTTCAAAAATCAAATACGAACATGATGTTCAAAATACACACTTAAAAGTTCAAAATAAACTTCATGAACTGCATTCACCAATAACTCTCTAATATTAAAAAATTACAAAATCCACATTTTACAAAATCCAACCTATAGTAATTTGATTCTTGTTATCATCATATTCTCGTCTCCAAATCCAACCCATTTCTTAAAAGAAATGATATTAACATAAGCAGCCCTTACAAAATAAGAATTGATTAGGAAGAATGTGGGGAGTTGTTTAAGGGAGAGTGAAATTGAATTACCTATTTTGCCCTTACAAAATAAGTTTAATTGTACTTTATTTAATTATTTATGGATATGTATATTGATGAAAAGAAAGATGGAGTGAGAAATGAGTATTCTAGTATTTATAATTATATTTTGCAAAATTTAAGAAAAAAAATGACTTACCTATTTTGCCTTAGATGTTTTTCACCCTCGATGGTCAACTTCGCAGGAAAAAACGAGGGATTTGAGTTTTTTTTTAAAATTTGTGGGTGTTAAGTGTTAAATTTGTGTTTTGGGGTGCAAAATGTCCATTTATTATGTTTCGGGGGTGCAAGTTGTTGATTTATTCTTAATTCGAGGGTGTTAAGTGCTAATTTTATTTTGGGGGTGCAAAGTGCTAATTTTGCATGTTTTGGGGGTGCAAAGTGCCAAAAATTTACAATCGAATTACCTATTTTGCCCTTGAAATTTTGGCTAAAAATGAAAGAGGGTGCAAAGTGCTACATTTTCCATATTTCGAGGGTGCAAAGTGCCAAATTTAATTTTCGGGGGTGCAAAGTGCCTATTTCCCATGTTTCGGGGGTGCAAAGTGCAAAAAACCCGACCAAGCGTGAAGCCTTTTCAAAAAAGTCAGAAATTTGGATCCAAAAAAAAAAAAGTTCGCAGCATTGAACTTGGCTTTCCAATTATGCACTTAGATGTTCAATATAATATATTAGTAAGGGATTTTTGCACATCACCCCCCAAAAAAATTTCATTTTCGCACTTTCCCTCCTATAATTGAAAAAACATGACAGTGCCCCCTAGAAGTTAACAAATGAGTGCACTTTGCCCCCTGATAATTTTTTAGTAATTTTCAAAGGACAAAAACGTCAATCAGGGGGTTTTGTGCAATAACAAAAAAAATTAGAGGGTTAAGTGCACAAAATTATCCAAATGTGACTTGTAATTTGAAAAAATTAAAAAAATATTTAGTTATATTTTTGTACGTCAAATTTACAAATTTTTTTAACAAAATTTTCATTAGTCCTAATTACTTATTTATTTATTTACAAATAAATCATCTCTATACTAAAAATATTTTAATCAAATCAAAGAAATTTGAAAGTAAAACAATTAAAATAAAAGAATATGTTACAAAACTAAAATTAAATTACAATGTAATTATCAAGATGGAGTTTTAAATAAAACGTTTTTAACCAATAATATTTTGTAAACAAAATAATAACCACTTTGAAAGTTTCTTTTTAAGTTCGTTAAATCAGTGTATGAACAACGGACTATGATATTTATACGAATTTAAATGCAGAAATAAAGAACACATAAATTCTTAAGTTTTTCTCTCAACAAATAGCTTTTCTCTTACAACAGCTTAGTGGTTTTTGCTCTCATTTTGAGCTTGATTTGAATTGCAGAAGTTGTTCTTCTCTTCGAATTGATATCTATTTATAAGGGAGGGTGAGATTGAGGTCGTTGAAAGATCCTTGAATCCCAAGAATACCCTTATACTTTCTACCAACTTTAAACGGCTATAAATGCAGACATGCGGCTCTACAAATGTTCAATACTGTTATTTTACTAAGGTGTTCAAGTAAAGTCTTCACTCAATTGTCTTCATTTGAACGTATATGCTGGATATTTTAAATAAATTAATCAGTAAATCCATGCTGGATACTTGTCTTCTCAATACCTGTTAGTTTGAAATAAACACTAAGCTTCCATTATTTTAGCTGTTTAAATGACTTGGATGTTGACTTGACTTATTCTTTTGTTATCATCAAAATCAACTTAACTCGTTAAGCTAATAATTAATTTTTGTCCTACTGGGCGTGCCAAAAATTTGTAACAAATAAAATTTCAAGTTTAAAAATATATATTAAACAAAAAATAATTGTACAAATTAAATTTTTATTGACTTGAAGTAGTGGTTACAATCTCTATGATTCCTCTGATTCTAATCTTCTAAACAATAATCTTGAAAAAGATTGATTTGATCTTCTTCAAAATAATTTAAAAAAAAAAATGTTCTTCCCACCCAACAATTTACCCTAAATTCAAGAAACAATAAAATGTGGAAGTGTCAGTAAATATTGTACGTAACTGAAGTTGCACTTAGTATAGAAAATGCACATAAAACCACTCATATATATATATATATATATTACATAGAATCTATGTAAGAATCTTATGAAGAATTGTTAAATGAAGAGGGGTATACATGTTTCCTAATTACCAAAGCTGAGGTGAGAAGTCAGAGAAGCCGGGTTAAATTGGTTCGTTAACCAAATCCCCACTGTAGAAGAGTAAAAATTGTTGCCTGATTAAATATTGTCAGATTTATGAGATATCGAAAATTAAATCAAATCTCTACATTGAAGGCAAGTTGGTGTAGGAAATTTACAAGCAAGGAAAGATTACTTAGAAATTTTATATACAATGCAATATGTGCATGAAATATATTTTATATGACAAGAATATAAAATCAACTATTTTCTTGTCACACAAGATATTAAGAGCCAATCAAAGTGTGCCACGTCATGAAGATAATTTTACAAGATCTTCAAATCACACCTATAAATATGGGTCATCTCCAAGATGAAAAACACAACTAAAAAACACAATTCAAAAAGCATGAAGAAGTTCAAGGAGAAAATAAGCAAACTCTCTCAAGGCGTTCTTCAAAATATCAAGGCGTTCTTCGCAATATTCAAAGGCGTTCTTCAAAAAGTGAAGAAAAAATCCAACGTTTAATCTAAGATTAATATACTTAACTCTTAGATTAACGTTACTGAAAATTCACGAAGTTCAAACAAAGATCAAATCCCTTAAAAATCCAGAATATCCAAGACGGAGTTCGAGACGTTCGTCAAGGAGATCCAAATCATTTCACGTTTGATCCAATATTAAGCACAATTGCTTTTGGATTAACGTTATTCAAGTACCAAAATTATTTTGGAGAAGATCAAATCAATCTTTTTCAAGATTCTTGCTTAGAAAATTAGAATAAGAGGAATCATAGAGATTGTAACCACTACTTGAAATCAATAAAATTTAATTTGTACAATTATTTCTTGTTTAATATATTTTTTTAAACTTGAAATTTTATTTGTTACAAATTTTTGGCACGCCCAGTGGGACAAAAATTTGTAACAAATAAAATTTCAAGTTTAAAAATATATATTAAACAAGAAATATTTGTACCAATTAAATTTTTATTGATTTGAAGTAGTGGTTACAATCTCTATGATTCCTCTGATTCTAATCTTCTAAGCAATAATCTTGAAAAAGATTGATTTGATCTTCTCCAAAATAATTTTGGTACTTGAATAACGTTAATCCAAAAGCAATTGTGCTTAATATTGGATCAAACGTGAAATGATTTGGATCTCCTTGACGAACGTCTCGAACTCCGTCTTGGATATTCTGGATTTTTAAGGGATTTGATCTTTGTTTGAACTTCGTGAATCCAGTAACGTTAATCTAAGAGTTAAGTATATTAATCTTAGATTAAACGTTAGATTTTTTCTTCACTTTTTGAAGAACGCCTTTGAATATTGCGAAGAACGCCTTGATATTTTGAAGAACGCCTTGAGAGAGTTTGCTTCTTTTCTCCTTGAACTTCTTTATGCTAGTTGTGTTTTTCATCTGAGAGATGACCCATATTTATAGGTGGGATTTGAAGATCTTGTAAAATTATCTTCATGACGTGGCACAATTTGATTGGCTCTTAATATCTTGTGTGACAAGAAAAATAGTTGGATTTTATATTCTTGTCATATAAAATATATTTCATGCACATATTGCATTGTAAAGAAAATTTCTAGGCAATCTTTCCTTGTTTGTAAATTTCATACACAAACTTGCCTTCAATATAGAGATTTGATTTAATTTTCGATATCTCATAAATCTGACAATATTTAATCAGGTAACAATTTTTACTCTTCTACACCCACACAATTGGAACCCAGGTTGGTGTCGGCAAAAAAGATTATGGTTCCTTTTAAAATGATGAACATTGAATTTCAATCAAATAAAACGCGAGTAAAAGACATTCCTCGACACATTGAATGTAAAAATGATTTTTTGCAAACGTTTTGATAATACAAGAGAATTTTATGTCCCAAACAACAATCAGTTTTATAATATGGAATTATTTTGACATGAACAACGTCTCACATGTTTTTATTATAATGATTTGACACTAGGGTGAGAACATGACGAATTTGGGACGGGTTCCATACTAGAGACACGAGTATTATAATTTTCGGGATTGACACTTTCAGTTGCGAACTCGTCCCATAATAGTTCGATCGGATATTTATTTTTTGGGTACCCAAGTTGTTGCTGGATGGGACAAAACAAGATTGTTGGTTCCATAATCTTTTAAAACATCAATTATCTACACACCCAACAAAAGTAAATTACATAATAATTTATTCATTTTGTTGATATTCTCTATTACCCCTCTTATATATATATATATATATGTGTGTGCCACTCTACCCCTAAATTATGATAAATGTGATATTTTATCGTCCTGTGTTACATCTCCAGTTGAAGGAGATAAATTGTTTCTTTAAAACTTTTCATGAGGTAAAATATTCTTTTTCAAATCATAAAAGGGTAAATAAAATATTCTGCATTTCACATTGGTTAATTGGCATTAACTCTTTATTTTTTTACATATGCCTTATACTAAGATTGTTTGGGGCTCATTTGTCTCATTTTTTATAGAACATTTCGATGTTTTCTAAAAAGTCAAATAAATAATTTTTTTTTATTTTTCAAAAATAAAATTATCATTTCTCAATTTTCATAAAACAAATTTCATCTTACAAAATTCTTATAATTTGTAAAATAAACTCATACAAATTCTACTATGATTTGATACGTAAGAATTAACTTATCTGTTATATAATTTACCTCACATAAAAAAATATATCATTTGACATAAAAGGTATAAATCTGTTTTTTACACTAATTATATTCTTTCCATATATAATCTCTTATGAAGAATTTACAAAATTTTATTTCTGAAATTGCTTTCACAAAATTCAAACAAATAACATTAGGAAACCTAATACATTTTCAGAAATATCAATTTATTTATGATACTACTCTTAGAAGTGCGAAACAAATGGAGTATTTACGTTCTTTGATCAAATCTAAGTCTAACACATTTTATTTAAAATTATCAACTAAGGAGAATTTAAAACCAAAAATTGAAACCTCAAACTCTTTCTTTTTATAAATAAACATAACCTCAATCTCATTTGTATTTTGAAATATGATATACGTGATTCTTTTTTTTTTTTTTTTGGGAGCAATAATTCAGTATGAACAATTCAATGCGTGGTGGAGTTGGCACCCCCTCCTCGCACTTGCAAGAATTAGAGTAAAAAGCTGAAAATGGGGGTGGGTGGGGTAGGTCGGGGTGGGGTCTTAAGAAAAGAGGGTCAGATCACAGAATCTCCCTCAATATTACAACTCGTTTGACATGTCTACATCAACAATTCTCATTTCCAAACATACCCTTACCCTTCATCACCCAAACCTCAATTTCAAACATTTTCTTTATTGGATTTATAATAAGATCGGCATTGTAGTAGATGTGTCTGATTGCATAACCTCACATAGCACCTGCACTATTCATCCAACTAGTATGAGGCAATGTGATAAAGTTTGATTTTTTTTAGTGGAGTATTATTTATCTCAATATATAAAATAAATTAGATAAAAATATCCTGAATTATAATAGGTTCCTGCTTTTGTTTCAGGTTACTTTCACATTTTTTATCAAACATTTCAAAGTTCATTAAATACAAAATATTGTTAGGTTTTGAATGTTTATTTTTCTGGTTTTGAAGTTGAAACTCCACTTGAATTGAGTTTGGATGTTGAAATTTGAACGTGGCTTAAAATTTCTCACTAATATTCAATCGCATTTTGCAATTTGTAAAAAGTGAAGTTGCGTTATTCTTCACTTAAAATGAAAAAAGAAAAAAGTTTAATCATCTAATGCGAATTTTGCGAATGTTTAGAAAAAATAGAACATCTATGAAAATTTATAATTATAATTTGTAACGTGTTAGGATTAATTTTTTTTATTACGCTATAAAGTAATGATGCTATTTTTATTTGAAGTAAATGTTTTTTATTGTGCTATTATAGAAAAAATTTTGATTTTGAATGTTAGATATATTTGAAATTAAAATGATAAAGGTTTTGGCATTTTTCACCCTGTGATTAAAGGGATAAAAAGTGTAAAAAAAAATCATATTTTTAGGATATAGAGTGCCAACATTCTATATTTTCAGGATGCAAAGTATCAAATTTTATATTTTGAAGGTGCAAAGTATCAAAATATTCAAAAATAACTCTTCTACCATCATAAAAAAAAATTCATCTTAACATACACTAGAATCTAAAGTGTCAAAACCCTATAATTTTAGGGTGCAAAGTATCAAAAACCGCGACATAATATTTTCAAAATTTATATCGAAAACTTCTAAATTAAATTTTAAGACAGAACTGGTACGAAACTCAACCAAAAAAAATCGCTCAAAAGGATTGAGGGAGTAGTTTTTTCTTCCTTTTTGTATATTATTTTGAGTGAACTAAATTGTCCCTTGCAAAACACCCTCTATGTTATTTTTACATTCCAAATCAAAATTAGTATTTTGCGAAAAAAAATGATAATTTTACATCAATCATATAATCCAAAAAAAACCCATATTCATAAAAAATAAAAAATAAAAAATGATCGCTTTATTAACTTTTAAAATTTTTAATCATAATTTTCTTGTTAACAAAAAAAAATTGCCAATTATCCTTCAATTGACTTATGAGTTATGAGTATAATCTGCAACAAACTAATAAATATCAAATAAAAGGATATTAACATTTTTATCAATAAAAATAACAAGGGAATCTTGTCCCATTAGACAAAAATAGCGGGTATTTTTCATTTATCTCGTTTTGTTTTCAAAACAAAGCTAAGTTTATTGATACTGTATGAGAATTAAGAAAAAAAAAAAAAGATATGTCGGGAAAAGGAGGGGTAGGGGGTAGGGGGTTTTGGGGGGGGGGTAAGGGGGGGAAAACAGACGTAACGTATCACTGACAACAAAGAGAAAGAGAGGAGAGGGGCAGTAGAGGTCCCGTCTCCATC
Source organism: Penstemon eatonii (assembly GCA_038501285.1). Classification (NCBI taxonomy): domain Eukaryota; kingdom Viridiplantae; phylum Streptophyta; class Magnoliopsida; order Lamiales; family Plantaginaceae; genus Penstemon; species Penstemon eatonii. Next base: position 71,733,241 of record CM076710.1, read on the forward strand.
ACTTTCGTCTCCTTAGACCGTGAAAACCGGACTACAGTCCCCCATCCCAGACCCAAACCTGGACCCTTTTCTGCCCTTTCTCCTTGAAATTCCCATTTTCTCCAATTGCTTAATTGCTACAATAGATAAGATAATGATCAGCAGAGGAAATTCTTGAATTTACCATTGTATCAGAAAAAAAAAAAGTAAATTAATCCCAGTTATTTGTTTGTTATACACTTGTATATCGAAAAGGAAATGGAAAATCTGAATTTGAATTAGAATCTGAGTGTGGGGTTTAAGAGGTCTAATACTAATGGTGTAGTCACATCGGGAGGACAGTTGTTTTGCAGAAAATGGAAAATGTAGCAGAGGAGAAATTGTAAAGTGGAGCAGTGAAAAATAATAATCTTTCTCTCTCTCTCTCTCTCTCTCTCTCACTTTATGCTATGATGATGATAGTTACAAAGAACTAGGCCTTGCCTATTATTATTGTACGAATTGGAATTTCCCCATTATTGCTATTCCACTTATTAAAACAAACAACAATTCATTCTCCCTTTTGATTCTCCTCCTCCTCTTCCTCCTCGTTGACCCCTCTTTCCAATTTCTTTCTTTTTTCTTCTTACTGTGTTTGTGAACGTCATTGCATACCTTTTACTACGTAAGAATCAACACAGAAAAAATAAGCTCACTACTCTCTTTAATCATCTTCTTATTGCTAGTTTTTATAACCCCACTACCCGCGTGACCACTTTTCCACCTTTGCCTTGCCAGATCTTTCTTCTTTATAGACTTTTAGAGGTATAAGGGCTTTGTTATATTTGTTTTAGTGTGTTTGATAACAATAATTTAGGGAATCAAGAAATGGGCTGTGGAGGAAACTGGTTTTCTTGAACAATAGTGTAAGATTTCTTCTTTTTCTTTTTCTTGTTATTGTTTCTTAGTACATGTTTTTCTGTGCTGTTTGTGTGTTTTTGTGGATTGTAAGTATGATGACATGAAAGGTAAAAAGAGGAATTGTTTCTAAGATGGATTATTTAAACTTTCTTTGTTCTAATGGTTTCTAACATTATGTTGAAGATGAGAAGAAATTCTGAATTTTTTACCCATTGGATATGTTTTTCCTTTCTGGTATATTATGCAATTGTCACTATACTTAATGTTAGGTTCTTGGATTTATCCATAGGTTCAATCACTATGAAATGTGAACTTTTAAGTGGCTTTTTTGGATTAAGAAGATCTGATTAGTGATAAAACTATATTTTGCTGAAAAACCCACTTGATATCTTGCACATTTTTAAGTAAGTCATGCCTGTTTTGCTTAATATTTTTCTGCAACAATAAATTCTAACCTCCTTTTGTCAAATTCTATGTCAGTTTGTTGGAGCTGTATTTATTTCCTCTATTGTTCACTATTTGTTCCCAGATCTAGAATAGTCCTCTGCAGATTTTTAGGATACTTTCACATTTGAATACACTTGTTTATTTGGTGAGGAGATTATCATTTCATAAGGAAAATTCAGTGTCTTGAAATTGGTGATTATGATCATAGAGGAACTTGCATATTAACCTCACATTTTCTGAATTTGATTAGCTATATATATGCAATGCATCAAGAAACAATGTGACCTCCTAATTAATTGTGCTTATTGATTGTCTGATCTCCAAAATTTATCAGATAATTACTATGAAGAGTTTAGGGCCATGGGCACAGGGAAATGAAGGAAAGGCAGAGATGGAGACCTGAAGAGGATACCTTATTACGTGCTTACGTAAAACAATATGGCCCTAGAGATTGGCACCTTGTGTCTGAGCGCATGAACAAACCTTTAAACCGTGACTCTAAGTCTTGTCTAGAAAGGTGGAAAAACTATCTCAAACCCGGGATAAAAAAGGGTTCCTTAAGCGAAGAAGAGCAGCGCCTAGTAATCTATCTTCAATCCAAACACGGTAACAAATGGAAAAAAATCGCATCTGAAGTCCCCGGTCGAACAGCAAAAAGGCTTGGAAAGTGGTGGGAAGTCTTCAAAGAAAAACAACAAAGAGAACAAAAAGAAAATAACAAGGTAACAGAACCTATAGAAGAGGGAAAATACGACCGCATTCTTGAAAATTTCGCAGAAAAGCTCGTTAAAGACCGTTCTGCCCCTCAAGGGATTATTACAACAATGGTACCTTCTAATAATGGATTTCTTCATAACGATAATCCACCGGCCCCACTTCCTCCTTGGCTAGCTAGTTCTAGCATGACTCAAACCATTAGGCCACAATCCCCTTCCGTGACTTTAACCCTTTCGCCCTCAGTTGTGCCACCGGCACCATCCATCCCATGGCTACAACCCGATAATAGCAATACCACACATGGGATAAGCAATTTGCCTATTCTTGGAGTTCAGAACCCAATGGTTTCCGAGCTCGTAGAGTGCTGTCGAGAATTGGAAGAAGGGCAACGTGCATGGGCGGCGCATAGGAAAGAAGCTGCATGGAGATTGAAAAGGGTGGAATTGCAGTTGGAATCGGAGAAAGCGTGTAGAAGGAGGGAGAGAGTCGAGGAGATTGAAGCGAAAATTAAAGCACTTAGGGAAGAGCAGAAGGCGAGTTTGGATAGGATTGAAGCTGAGTACAGAGAACAATTAGCGGGGTTGAGGAGAGAAGCAGAGGTTAAAGAGCAGAAGTTGGCTGAACAATGGGTTGCAAAGCACTTGCGTTTAACAAAATTTCTCGAGCAGATGGGGTGTAGACCGATCGCTGCTGAGCCACCTAATGGCCGTTGAAAGTCCTCTTTTTTTTTTTTGAGTTGTTGAATAATTTAATCTTTGTTTGATCATCATAAATTAAGACTTCTACACAGATAAGTCTAAATGTAATTGCTTGAACAATTTCATAAGGGCTTTAATCAACCTAATTAATATGTTATAGATGAGTCCTTGTGTACTAGTTTGTAGTTCTTGGGAAGCCCTTTAAGGATTTATCTTTGTAGTCCTTGAAATGTGATACAAATTTATGGGTAATAGCTATTGATGCATGCCTTCTGTATGTGCATCAAATTAGATTGTGAGAGGTGGTTTTCTATTGTGAAATGGTCCATATTCTGATTTTGATAATAATTAAAAAAATTGGGGTGAAAATTATTATTAACCATTCATGGTCTCTGGTGGGGTTGGTATTCAATATGTAGGTATATTATAGAATTTGTCCCAAGTTGTTATTAATGTATAATACTTAAATCAATTTTGACATTATTAATCATAATCTATTTCAGAAAATTGTTAATTTTTATATTTGTAACAATATTGCATGTAAAAGGCTCCATATTTATATTAACTAAACCGGTGCACATGCGTTGTATGTGACTTAATTTTTTGTGTAATTTTAAAATTGTTATAAAATTTAATATATTATTTATTTAAAATAACACAGAGCTATAAACAATTGAAAAAGTATAATCAAAAGTGACTAATATATAATCATACAATGAAATTAAAAAATAAGAACCAAATGAAATACAGTAATAAATTTTTAAGAACTTAGAGAAATAATATTAGGAATATTGATATAGTTGAACACTTCCTTGAATAAAAAAACAAACAAGTGTCCAATTCATGTCTCTATTAGGGCAAACCCAATGCTGGGGGCTAGGGGTCGAGCTCCGGAGCTCCCCAGCTGCCCTTGCCCCTGCCTCCACCCCCTGCTTATCCAAATCCAACCATGGGGCTTCCCACTTTATTTAATTTCAATTTAATTCTTCTCCACTCTCACCATTATAATAATTATATAATAACAATACTAATAATAATAACAAATATAATAATTTTAATAATAATAATAATAATAATAATAATAATATAAATAATAATAATATAAATTAATAATAATAATAATAAAAACATTCATTAAATTGCCGGAATACAACACGAAAATGCATCATCGAATTAAAAAAAGTCCTACCACGCAACAAAGGAAAATTATATTTTCAAATTAAAAAATTTATATTGTTCAAATATATATATAACAACATATATTCTAATTAAATGATTTAGTTGTAATTTTATTTTTTGAAATGAAATTAAAATTTTAATTCAATAAATTAAGATGTCTTAATAAATATGAACAACAAAAATTAAAACAAAAATTCTTTAACTAAAAACTATATCACAAATTACATAAATATACTACACTATTAAATAACAATACACATATTAAAAACAAAATCGAAAAACAAAACAAAATAATAAAAAAAAGTAATATTTTAATCAGGGGACGCCACTTGGCTGGCAGGCGCTGTCACGCGCCTGCCAAGGCAGCTGGGGAGCTCCATTGAGGTCCCCAGCTAGCCCCAACCCCCCCACTACCCTTACCTCCCCCACTACCCCCTCCATTAATTGTTACCACCTCAACCCCTCCCCCTAGCTAGACCCTCTCCATTGGGTTTGCCCTTAGGGCTGTCAATGGGTCGGATTCTGGTCGGATCAAGCTCGTCCAGATCCGGCTCCATTTATATCGGATCGAATCCTGTCGAATTTGGATCTTGCTCGGATTGTGCTTGGATCTAGATTTTTTGAATCCAACGGATCTTGGTCGGATTTGGCCGGATATCGGATATTTTTCGGATCCCATAAATTTGTATTTAAAAAGTTAAATTAATATTTTTTTCCTAAAACAAGTTTATTATCTTTTCAATTTTATTTAATTTTAGCTCACTTTCAAGGTTTCTTTACTATATTCATATTTGCAGAATGAATATATTGGTTTAAATAAATTTATAAACGAATTATAAATTACTATCTTCTTAAATTGACGTTGAAATATTATTAATGATACTTATTTTTATAAATCATTTTGTATATATATGTTTCTTTTTATTTGTTGTCGGATACGGATCTTTTTATTAATGGATCGAATTGACCTAAATCCATATTCGCTCCATGAGTTTCGGATTTCGGATCTTTATAATCGGTTCAGGTCTATCGAATCTCTAATCGAACAATTATCCTAATAAATCGAACCGAATTCGGACTGATCCAGATTGAAATCCGCCCCATTGACAGGCCTAGTCTCTATCAAGTTCAAGTATTTAGTTTTTATCAGGCCCATATATATCCGTCGTATATCTCTTACACAAGACATATACCTCGAGACTCTTAGGGGTATTCGTATACCATATAAGCCAAGACAAAGAACAAGGACCTATACTCATTACACAACTTAGTAATTAAAAAACAATAAACATATGGTGATTTTGTTTTTTGTATTACTTATTTATTTATTTATTTAAATTTTACTTATATTATTATTTATTTATCTTCATCTTTTACGAACTAACTAATAGAGGGTAATGGTATCGTCGATCAAGTTATATTCACTGCTACAATCGCTAGTCCATAGATAATTTTGAAGTGATTTAAATTATTACATCAAGTGGTGGGCATTTCATTTAAGAAATTCTGATGATGTAAATTTTTCCGTTAGGCACACTTAAAATAAGAGAGATTTTATTAAAAAAAAATTCCGTTAGGCACACTTAAAATAAGAGAGATTTTATTAAAACTCAAGAAGTGTTTTTGTTAGTTCACTTGTCTTAGGGGATGTGTAAGTAATTAATTAACTTGCTCATTTACAACTCATGGTATGTCTGCAAGACAACTACAAGTAACCAAGTAATTGTTTATAAGTGATCATACATATGATCTCATCTATAAAATCATTTTACAAATATTAAAAAAAAAAAATCTAAAATTCATTAATTTACCACAATGCTAAAAAGTTTATTATTTTTGAAGTTTGGCCTCTTCATTATTTTCATTTTCATTGTTATGGAAACAAAGATTGATAAATCTTGGTCCAATGTTGATGTAAGAAACAACATGAGTTTTCTTCAACAACATGTCTCTTTTTTCGACATAAACAAAGATGGAGTCATTTATCCTTGGGAGAGTTTTGCAGGTAAATTCTTTAAAAAAAATTAAAAATCTAATTAATTAATAAGTTTCGATTTCATCAATTTGTGTCTTAAAAATCTATTATTGTGTCCACTCTTTTGTTTTTGTTGCAACCAGGTAGTTGCGCTTTGGGTTATAGTAATTTTTTCTCGGTTATTCTGACCATCAATTTCCATGGAGTTTTCAGCTATGCTACTCTTCCGGTGAGTAATGTGATTCTGTAATTATATGGGTAAATTACACGAACACCCCTGATGTTGCGTGAAAATGATCAAGGGTCTCTTCGAGAAGACCTCCTCCTATCTTGATCGTTTTCCCCTCTCGTTCTGACGTCACGGGACGAACTTTGAGGAAACTACTCAACTAGTCTTCACACTTCTGGCAACCTCCTCTCCAAATGAAAATGAGGGTAGTATTTATAGGTAAAAGTGAGGAGGTGAAGAGTCTCATATTAAATGAGGGAGATGAGAAGTCCACCATCAATTAGGTGGAGAGGAAAAGTCTCCACTAAGTCCAAAATTAACTAGGGGTAGGATGGTCATTTTAATGAACGTCATAAATGTAATTCTTATTTAAGTATTTTAATAATCAGGAATTTGGTAATATTTGGTAATTACTAAAATACCCTTATGATTTATATATCCACATCAACCCTTGACCAAAGGTAGAATTGTCAACTAATGTAAGTTATGACACTAATTTTGCAATAATTGGAACTGACTTAACAACCACGTCACCAGTTTGACAATGATTTTCAAATTTAGTTAATGACGATATCAAATGCATAACCATTTTTCAAATTACGATACTAAATGTACTGACTTGCATCTGTTTGGTACCAAAAATACAATTCTCTCTATTTGCTCTTCAGTTTCTAGCATATGTAAGGCACATTGATTGTTATCTGAACGTTGTAGGGGTGGATTCCTTCTCTTTTGTTCCCCATATATGTAACCAACATTCATAAAGATAAGCACGGGAGTGACACTGGAAACTACGACCACGATGGAAGGTACGTAACAATGAATGAATGAATGAACAAATCTCATTTGACAACTATGAACAAATTATATATGAAGTTGTTCTTGACACTAACTTAATTTCAGGTTTGTTCAAATGAATTTCAATAACTTGGTGAAGAGATATGCCAATACGGAGCCTGATAAACTCACATTAGGAGAGCTATGGAAAATGACCGAGGAACACAAAGTTATATTTGATTTTGTTGGATGGTTGGTGATTTCTTATTGATTGAATTATTTATTTAATGTTTTCGAATATTTAGATTTCGATTAATTGATGTTTGTACTGATTATTGCAGGATAGTCACTAAGGCTGAATCCGGGTTACTTTATTTTCTCGCGAAAGAAGAAGATGGTTTTCTAAGTAGAGAAGCTTTTTACCAGTTTTATGATGGTACCTTGTTTTATAACATCGCCAAGAAACATAATGAAGGTAAGTTAAACAGATACTAAAGCATGGATAGAGAAAGAGAGACATACTATTTTTCCATGGAGTCAATGTCTGATTTTATAGGTATGTTTATATGTGTGATTCTATGTGAATGTAACTTTCATCAGTAATGTCTCAGTTATTCAGTACACTTGAATACACTTAATGATAATATTTATATTGTATCATGTAATGGTGCGCTTTTTTTTTCCCTGAAATGGTGAATAGATCGATAAATCAATCACTATATCAATTACAATATATTTTGGATATTGTAAACTCTGAATCCTAAATTCAATGAAAGTTACGTTTCCTTAACCAAAAAAAAAAACTAAAAAAGAAAACTAATTATACGGACTAGCATTAAATTATAAAAATATCTACACTAATGAGAGTTATAACTCATAACCTCTTGGAGCCTCAACATTTGCCAACGGACTAAGGTTTCGTCGGCATGTAATGGTGTTTCTTAGAAGTTAGAATGTAGCTTCAACACCTTTTGTTTTCAATATTTCTAAATGATTTTTGATTCATAAAGATTATTTTAAATATTCTTTTTGATAATTTGTCTCAAACAAGTCTTATGGGAGACTTGCATATAACACTCTATCATGGTGAAAGGACGAAAATATCCTTAAAAAATATGCATGTGCATGTCACGTGAGCTCGTAGACGTCATGGATCGCCTGAAAATGACCCAAGTGAAACAAATAACCCGTAGTGAAGATCAACATAAGAAAAGAAAATATAAGAAGAATAACTGTATAAAAAGCTATAAATATATAAGGAGGACCACTGATGTCATTTACTTTATGAAAATTCTAGTTGGTCACATGATTCACATCATTGTCTACATTTACAATTTATATTGAAATTCTTGATAAAAAAAAATCATGAGATCTTAAAGACTCTTAAAACTTAAAAGAATAAGATTTGTGGTTCAATATTAGTGCAAAGTTCGGGAAAAATGTACTATCCTCCCTTGTGTTATCCGTAAGCTCCACGAAACTCTTCTGTGAATTTTTATTGCACCAAACGCCATTGTACTTTCAAAAATCATGCACACTCTCCTCTAACCCGTTAGTCACTAACACTGTTAATTTTAATTGATTTACCTAAATTACCCCTAGATATATTAATAAAAAAATTACACGGAAGTTTTGTGCAAACATTCAAAATTACATGAGAGTTTTGTGCAAACGTTCAAAGTACAAGGGAATTTTCTGCAAACTTTCAAAGGTACATGGGTATTGTGTACAAGGTTTAGAAAGTACATGGGGATTATGTGCTAAGTTTAAAAAGTACAAGGATATTATGTGCTAAGTTCGAAAAGTACAAGGGGAATTCGTGCATTTTATTATTAAGGGTGAGTAATGAAAAAAGGGTAGTATGGCCATTTCGGCAGAAAAAGTTAGGCAAAATACAATTAAAAAATCGCATATTGTTCGCGGGGAACCAGCGGCGTAGCCAGGATATAATTTCACTGGGGTCCATGTGTAAAGTTTATTTCGGTCACTCAAATATTAAAATTTTTTCAGGATGTTTTTTGAAAGTTTTTGAGAAACTTTTGAAAAAATTGTAAATAAAAAATACATTAATTAAACTAGAAACTAACTATTGGTATTATCGTATCGGTTGACTCAAGAGTAGAAATTTTTTGATGTTTTTTATGAAAATATATCGAAATTTTGATCCATGTTTGAGATATTATAGTGTAAGAGAATATAGTTAACTATCTTTAAATTTTTATTTTTCTTAAATTGTTTCTCCAATAATTTATATATATATATATATAAATTATTGGAGAAACAATAGTATATATATATATATATTAATGATAATAGTATATACTTACTATTATCATTAATATATATATATATATACTATTGTTTCTCCAATAATTTATATATATATATATATATATATAAATTATTGGAGAAACAATTTAAGAAAAATAAAAATTTAAAGATAGTTAACTATTCAAACCATGGATCAAATTCTTAGGGCCTGTTTGTTTGGCGTTTTCTAAAAAAATTTCGTGTTTGGGAAATGTCAAACAAACATGTTTTCTATTTTCTGTAAAACCCCGAATTTCTTTCCTATAAATTTAATTTACTTGAAATTGATAATTTTAATTATGTGGATTTAATAATTGAAATTAAAATCCATATCTATGTTAAAGATTGCAACGAGTGAGCATATTTTTAAATTTTAAGTGATTTAAATTGATATTCACTTGAATTATTATTGGTGTGCAAATTACGTATTACAAAGAGCTCACTCTTGTGTTATTTTGAGGATTGAAATGCAAAAGTAAAATAAAAGGGAGACTTCTTGAATTGTCCCAAGACTTTGAGGACTAAAAAGGAAAAAAATTCAAAGTTTGAGGGTGTAAATTGTAAAGTTTGTGTGTCAGTCCAAATGTGCCTGCTAAGTACATGGGGTTTCCCCGCGAGAGTTCGAATCTCTCAGGCGACGCCTTGTAGGACATCAGGCGCTACCACTTGCCCCAAAACCAATTGGTATTAGGGAATGCGCATACCCTTCCCTTATAGTGCATTCACGCAAGCGCCCACGATATTCGATTATGGCTCCACCTGCACACTTAGTTTTGGTCTCCATCCGCACACTCAGTTTGGATGCCACAGGACAATTGCTGTCACCCGCACACTTAGTTTGGGTGCCCAACAATCTCCCCCTCAGCAATTGCTCCTGCTGGGAATCGAACACGTGACCTTGGCTCTGATACCACTTGTAGGACCTAGAGCATCTGTAACGGCCCGACTCCGCGGGTCCGTCAGATAACGGTCGAGAAGTTATTATTATTTTGAAGAAGAGTTAAAATATCGAAACATTTTAAAAGAAACGATAACTTAAAATCGAGAATTAAAGATTTTAAGCGGAAGCGGTTTAAAACGATATAAGAACAACTTTGATTACTAAGTTTAAAGCGGAAGTAATTAAAACAAATTTTAGCGGATGACATGACATGGTGAAACAACTTCAAGGACTCAAAAGAAATACAAGAAGATTAAGATTAATATTTGATAAAATTAAAAATCATTTTCTATAGATATTTCAATTTTACAAAATTAGCTAAAATACCAAGATATTTAGCAAGATATAATAAAAATAAACTTAGACATTATAGGAGGTTTAAAATATGAGTTCAAACGAAAATCATAAAATCAAATAAGAATTTAAACAAAAGTTCAACTACTCTCTGGAACTAGGGTGGGATCGCAACCGTGATGACCTAACCGCAACATGAACTATCATTTACCCCAAACACCTGTAGCTGAAAAGATTGAAACACAGAATGCATAAGTTGATCGTCCAACTTAGTGAGGCTGTAGTGCACTTGTGCGTGATGCAACATAATATACATGAGCATATACAACAATACAGTAAATGAACATATGCTATAACAATTTAAGCACGTTAAACAAGTAACCAACATTTGTTGATGCCGTTCTCCTCTTACCCTCCAATCCACAGTCAGGAAAACCACCACCGAACACTCCAAGTAAGGTGCTACCTTACATAACAGTGCGCATTAACGTCAAATACCAGGAGTTTGACATTCACTCCCCAAGTGAAACCTCCACACTTGGCTCGTGAAGCAGGTCTACGGTGGATCGAGGTAGCCCTCCGGCCCTTACCTTTCGGGTTAACCACGATTCCGCACACCAAAATAAGGACCCACATAGTAACAGTAAACAGTACAGTACGGTACAGTAACAGTAAATCGGTAACAACTCAATCAGTTCAACATACGATATCAATGATCATAAACACATAGACGTAAACAATAATTCAAGGTGTGTATAATTTGTCCTAACAGTCGAGCTTTTCATTGTGTCGTACGTTGCATGCTCGTTCGTCTAGGGACTAAGTTACAGTTATGACTCGACCTACTAGCATATTCGGACTGACACACAAGAAACACACAGCAATCACCTGAAGAGCTTATTACGGCGACCAAAATTCCACTATAAAGTGTATCCGAAACCCATTCCGAGACGAAGTCGCTGACCGGAGCAGGCACCGTTGACCGGCGTGGACCATCGTTGACCGGCCGTTGACCGATACCGGAAAATGAGCCGAACCCACCATTCCGCTCTCCTCTAAGCCTAGAACACCGTGGTGAAGCTCGATTGTCGAAGAAATGACCGGAAAACGGACATGCAAGGAAACCTACTTAAAACCGTCACTTTCTCCTCTAATTCCCGCCGAAAAACACCTTCTATTCCTTCAATTACCACCACCATTGTGTTCCTCTCGTCGAGTAGATCAATTTTGACTACTCATTTACTTGATTTGGTTAACAAATGAGAAAGTTATGAACAAATTAAAGAAAGGGGTTTTGTGTGTGTTTTAATATGGGTAATTGTAGAAGAAGAAGATAATGAGGAAAAATGGTTGACTTCTCTTCCTAATCAATGGGTGTTTTGCAATTTACACCCTCAAACTTTGAGTTTTTTTTCCTTTTTAGTCCTCAAAGTCTTGGGACAATTCAAGAAGTCCCCCTTTTATTTTACTTTTGCATTTCAATCCACAAAATAACACAAGAGTGAGCTCTTTGTAATACGTAATTTGCACACCAATAATAATTCAAGTGAATATCAATTTAAATCACTTAAAATTTAAAAATATGCTCACTCGTTGCAATTTTTAACAACTTAGATATGAATTTTAATTTCAATTATTAAATCCACATAATTAAAATTATCAATTTCAAGTAAATTAAATTTATAGGAAATAAATTCGGGGTTTTACAGTCTTACACATCTTACATCTTACATCTACAACATAACACTTCCAAAAAATCTATACCCACTTTATTTCTCAAATCACTCTCTCAAAACCCAAACAAACAACATTATGCAAATCGAGATTATTTCACAAACCTCCACTGCTCTCCCAAACTACTTTCCCAAACACCAAACAAACAGGACCTTATATTCTTAAGTTAATAGTTTGACATAAATAAAAGTTCTTAAAGAAAAAACTTTATTTATGTAAAATTTTAATATAAAATAAGTATAACACAACTAACAAATATTCAATAATTCACCTTTATATATATAAATGTTTCATACCGTGTGTCTACCTTCAATAATCAATAAGCTAAATCAATAAAAATCAACTGATTGCATCTTTCTTTTTAAGTGAGCTTATATGTGGGGATAAGATTTTAAAGATAAAGATGAAATAATTGTGAAGTTTGTATGATATTTTTATATGAAAAAAGTATCTCACAATCTTAGAAATTGGGATTTGTCTTTTACTATTAACATATTAATTCATAAAAATTTATTAGTGGAAGATCAATATATATTTTCATTAAAATATGACCCCAATAGTATAAAAATTTTAGGGTTTATGAGTGGGGTCCATTTAAAGTAATTATTAGATATGCTTAATTTTTACAAGTATTATACATATAATTTTCATAGAAAGAGTTGAGTGGGTCACTGCACTCCACTCAACTAGGCGTAGCTAAGCCACTGCGTGGAACACACGCATGTTAAGAAATGATGGAAGTGGACATATTTGGTGTTTTAAACAGAGTTTTTGAAAGTACAAAGGAATTTATTGTAATAAAAAATTTACAGCGTAGTTTTGTGCATGTATCGCATAACACAACTGAGTATGTGCATTTTCCCCTACAATGTTTTTGAAGTATATATTCTACCTACTTTTTTTCACCTTTTGAAAACTCAGATATATACTACTTGGATCGAAAATCGTAATTAAAATTAAACACATGGGAGTTTTTTAGAGTTAAAATAACACAAATAGTTTTTTTGGAGTTAAACAAAGCATATAGGGTGTATTTATTTTTCGATGTCAGGGATAATTGTCATATAAAAAACAAAATGTAAACAAATACGTGTAATTTCCGCGTTTGAATAACACTCTCTTTCCTGGGGGTGTATTTGGCGCCGACTTGAGAATACATGGGGATTTTTAGGAGATAAATAATATAGGGTTTTTTTAAAAAGTTATACAACGCGTAGGGGATGTTTATGTTTTTCGCTCTAAATAACGGTTTGAAAATTTCTTTATTCTTATACCTTTTGACGATGAATAACACCTTTTGATTCTACAAAAAATGATATAATGATGATATATAGTATTATTTCTAACCACAATGTAACAAGAACTTTCTCAACAATATATCTCTATTTTCCTAAGAGCGTCTCCATTGATTGAAGGGGAGGGAGAGTCCATGGGGAAAGGGAAGAAAAATGATGGAATTGGAGATTGGAGGTGGGTGGTGGAGCGATGGATGAACCACCGCCAGGGTGGGTGGCCAGATCGCCCCACCCACCTCTGCCTTGTGCTGAGCAACGCGACCAAGCAAATATTCTTTTTTTGTTAAATTATGAATATTTATATAAAATATTTTATTTATTAATCTTAATTTTAGTTTTTGTATAATTTGTAGTTTTATTTAATAAACTTAACATTAATTTAACTGTATTATTACTTGTAATATTGTAACTTTTATGTAATAACCTTAACATTAATTTATTTTATTGTTTGAAATTTAATAATAGTGTAAAAAAACTATTTATGGAAATCAAATACGACTAGTGGATTAAAACAATTACATGTTACATAATTTAAATAGGATAACTAAATAAGAAACAACATAACCTAGTCAATTATATTGAAACAATTACATAGGACTACCATTTGGACCGTGTGTTAATCACGCATGTTCGACAAAGTCGGCTTGAATTTGTATATATGAATTATTAATTGTTGTAATATTGGTGTGATGTTATTATTAATTTTATTATTATTAATGTCAATGTTAAATTAATTATTAAGGCCATCTCCAATGATCAAGTCCAAGGCTGGACTTGGCTTGAAGATGGCAAATAAAATAAAATCATCTTTTTTAACTCAAGGGCTAATTCCCTTGAGGTGTTGGGTTTCAAGCTGAAGACAGCGTGAAAGAGTGAGCCCATTGATCAATTCACACGGCCCAACAAGTAGGTGACCGACACTTGTAGATCACCTACTATTTTTTTTTTCTTCCTCTCAATTAGTTCTTTTTTTATTAATTAATAAATATATTTTTCTTTAACTCTAATTAATAAATAAATTATTCTTGACTTTAATTAATAAATACATTTTCTTTAACTTTAATTAATTAATCAATGTTGGATTACACTTGAGATAATTTTAATTATGACGATTTTGAAATTTGATTTTAATGCCAATGTAAAGTTAATTTAGAAGTATTCTTAATTTTTTTGCTCATTATTTATTATTGTTTAATTTTTATTATTATTATTGTTATTATTATTATTATTAAGTGAGAGTGGGGAAATGAGAATTGAAATTAAACGGAATTGATAGATTGAGTAATTTGAGATGACTTATAAAAAGGAAATGAGAAGCTGAACTTAGGCTGAGGAGTCACAAGATGACCTAATGCCAATGTTTAGTTTACTATTGACATAATCAATAATTATTAATTATTATTATTATTACTATATTTGTTATTATTACTATAATTTTATTAAGTAAGAATGGGGAAGTATGAGAATTGAAATTAAATAAAATGAAAAAATTGAATAAGTAATAAGTGAAAAAATAAATAGAACAGAGGTACTAAGAAGAATAAAGACAAAGCAGGGAAAGGAAAATGATGTACTTACCAAATTTAACCCCACAATTCTATCCAAATCCCAAATACTTCTATAGACGATTCAAGAGAGTACCGTCATTTGACCGTACAAATCATAGAGGTATATATACGTACACACACAAAGGTTAGACTTTCATAAATTTCGAAGCAGTACAATTTTGAGGATCATCAAATTTCCCTAGGGTTTTGATAATTTATCCCCGTAAATTGTGTAACGCGAATTTGTTTACATATAGATGTATGCGAGTGTTCGCGGAGTGAGTGTGAGCTTTAGAACTGGGGAGTGAAAGCAGTGCAGTCATTCAGTGTTCTTGCATCGATTGGATTCGTAAGATGTTTCGGATGGAAATTGATTCACCGGAATCCACCGCTCCATCTCATTACGATCTTATCATTCAGGTATGGTATTCATTTTTTTGATGGAAGTTTCTCTCGAACTCCAATTGCATTGAATTTGCAATATAGCTTTACTAGTTTAAATTTGAAATTTCTGGTGCTCTCATTGTTCTGAAACATGGATAGAATATGACAACTGTTCCTCACGTCGCTTCAATAGTATAAGATGGAAATGGATAAATTAGAGGAGCCAATATTTCGTTAGACTTTCGAGATTCAAGTTTCTAGGGATTCGAAATATATAAGGTTTGCAATTTTTTTTTCATGAATAAGATGAATCCAAACTTTCTTGGTCGAGTACTCTGTGGGACTAGAAATATACTAGGGGCGATGTTGTTTAGTTGATGGACGGAACTACCCCAAATTTGCTAACAGTTTTTGTCATGAAGCTTGATAGGACTCACTGTTTAATTTGGAGATCTTTATATTATCTTTTACCTGCTCTCATACACTGAGAAATGGATAGCTATCGAGAATGTTCCTCAACTTGATATAATATAATTTCTGTGTACCAGAGGCTTTCACTGCTGGGAATTCCCGAGGTCAATCTGAATCAAGGACAGCGTGGCTTCTTAGATTTTGTGAAGAATAATGGGTTTCATATAGATGTGTTGGTGTCTGCTATATTGCCTCCAGATGAGGAGGAAGTGGATGAAGATTTATTCCGTGAGAGCTTGATATGGCTGCAGTGGTTGATGTTTGAAGGTGAGCCTGAGGCAGCACTTGATCACTTGGGTAAACTGACTGCTAATCAGCGAGGTGTTTGTGGGGCTGTTTGGGGAAACAACGATATTGCATACCGCTGTCGGACGTGCGAGCATGACCCAACATGTGCAATTTGTGTTCCTTGTTTTGAGAACGGCAATCACAAGGGCCATGACTACTCCGTCATATATACAGGTGGTGGGTGCTGTGACTGTGGGGATATTACCGCATGGAAACGTGAAGGATTTTGTTCGAAGCACAAAGGTGCAGAACAGATACAACCACTTCCCGAGCATGTTGCAAAGTCATTGGGGCCTGTTCTGGATATCTTGCTTAGTTATTGGAAAGACAAGCTACTTTTTGCAAGAAGTGTCACCGAGGAAAATCCTAGAGCAGTTGATCTCGCTGCTGAACTCATAAAGGCTGCGGATGATTTGACATCTGTTGTGGTGGAGATGTTATTGGATTTTTGTGAACACAGTGAAAGTTTGCTCAGTTTTATTTCTGGGAGAGTATATTCTTCAGCTGGTTTATTGGATATTCTGTTGAGGGCAGAGAGGTTCATGAGTGATAGCATCATTGGGAAGCTCCATGAATTACTTCTGAAATTGTTAGGTGAACCTATATTCAAATACGAGTTTGCAAAAGTGTTTGTAGGCTATTATCCAAGTATTGTAAACACAGCCATTAGCGAACTCAGTGACGCTGCTTTCAAAAAATATTCACTGCTATCGACATTTTCTGTTCAAATTCTGACTGTGCCAACTCTAACCCCACGTCTCGTTGAAGAAATGAATTTGCTGGGTGTGCTGTTGCAGTGTTTAGGAAATATATTCAGTTCTTGTTCTGGAGAAGATGGAAGGCTGCAGGTATTGCATTCCTTTTTCTTATTAATTGTGTTATTTTCCAATTATATGCACACACTTTTATGTTGCTATCTCATATCCTCGTTATGATTGTAGAGCTGATAGCTATGTCAGTTTTGGAGAAGGGAAATTATTAGTTGGCTTATCCCATATTGAGTATATACGTAAATGCATTACTATTGCCTGTACATATGTTGCCATCAGTTTTGAATTATGTCTCTAATGCTTATCTTTTTTTTTTTCCAAACAGAGTCTAATGCTTATCTATAAGATACAGTTATACACTCTGGATAAGCGTATTGCTTAAGCTAATTAGTCTTACTACTCTGTCATCTCCCTACATGATTATATATAGAAGAATGCTTCTTTATGCTTGTTATTTGGTTCTTGGTTTGTCTTGTAATTACAGTTGCTTTTTCCTGGACATTTTCTTTCCATAGAAAGGCCTCACCCTGTTTAGAGGGAGGCTCTTCCCAAAATTCTCTAAATTCCCTGCTGAAACTTAACGTACAATTCTTTGGAAATAGATTTAAGCCAGCAATTTGCTAGCTCTTGTTATGCCTGAGCCTGCGTCTATTTAAAGCCTCTTATGAAACAATGAAAGTACTACCGTTTCCTACTTTTCAGCCCATGTTGTTTTGCTTGTTTGGTATGGGGTCAGACTTCAAGTTGGAGTGTTGTTAAAATTATGGTTGCGTTGAATTTTTGCTCCTTGTTAAGAAAGAGAATATGAGAGAAAACTGTTGTCATTGGTATTCAATAGTAATTGATAGTCTTTATTACATCATAACCCTAAGGTTTATATTGAATAAACTTGTCCATATAAGACAGTCAATACTGTGTCGAGTTATTACCAGTATATTATCCTCTACATTCTGGAGGATATCCATGTCTTCGTTTTCTATTATCTAGATGTTTTTCTTTTTTACACTTAATATCAACTAGGCTATAATAGGTCATATTCGATTGTTATGGAACCTGTTCTTATATGTAATTCTTTCTGGAGGTTTTTGATTTCTCCTTGTCAATCATTATAATTTCTGCCAACTAATTTATAAATTGTTGTTATATGTGGAATTTATGGATGGTGACTTTTTGGATTGGTGCTATTGCTTATCGTTTACTTTTTATGATTAGGCTTCGATACTCTGATTCTCTGATTACTTCTATCTTTTCTTCTCGTTGAATCGTTTATTATTTTCAAGTCCATATCATTTGGAAAAAAGGGATGAACTTAGCTGCTTTGCAGGTTGCTAAATGGGCAAACTTGTATGAAACCACTCTTCGTGTTGTTGAGGATATCAGATTTGTGATGAGCCATTCTGCTGTACCCAAATACATATGTCATAATAGGCGAGAATTAGTTAGAGCATGGATGAGGCTTTTGGCTTCTGTTCAAGGGATGAATGCTCAAAAGCGAGAAAGAGGCAGTCACATAGAAGAAGAGAATGAGACTGTACATTTGCCTTTCGTTTTATGTCACTCCATATCCAACATTCTTTCTCTTCTAGTGGCTGGGGCATTTTCAGTGAGCAGTAATGAGGACGCTAATGAGGAAGCTTCCTTCAGCACCTATAAAATAGAGTGTGAGGACCAAGACAGCCTAAGACATGCAAAAGTTGGAAGACTATCACAAGAAAGTTCTGTTGGTAGAGTTACAGGGAAGAGTGCATTGGACAATGAAACCAAGGGTGCTGAGAGTTTTCCTATCCCGTCTTCTGCTTTATGGTTAGTATATGAGTGCTTGAGATCTATGGAAAGTTGGTTGGGATTGGACAACACAGTGGGCCCTCTCAGTGCCTTGTCTTTAAAAGCTAATAGTTCTGGTAATAACTTCCTCGCTCTGAAAAGAACACTGTCTAAGTTTAGAAGAGGTAGATATATATTTAAATCATCAACTTCATCCAGTAGCAAGCCTACCATTTCAGGTGAAGCACTTACCAAGCAATGTCTTTCACCATCGCATGGTGGTTATCACATTGGTGCAGGGTTGGAGTATGGCCAACCTATGGGACAAGAAGCTGGCGTTGGGAGTAATGAAGACAGTATGCTAGAAGGAGAAAGCACCAGCGAGTTAGAAGGCTTGCGAGTTCTGAGTTTATCGGAGTGGCCTGATATTACCTATGATGTTAGTTCACAAGACATCTCTGTGCACATTCCATTACACCGACTTCTTTCAATGGTTTTGCGCAGAGCACTTAAGGAATGTTATGGTGAATCTGCAATATATGTTCCAAGTGCTAGCTATGCTGATCGATCATTTCCTAGATGTGGTGACTTTCTTGCCCAGATTTTGGAAGGATGCCACCCTTGTGGGTTCTCTGCTTTTGTGATGGAGCATCCTTTGAGAATAAGGGTGTTCTGCGCTGAGGTTCATGCTGGGATGTGGCGCAGGAATGGAGATGCTCCAATATTGTTTAGTGAGTGGTATCGTTCAGTCCGCTGGTATGTTAATGGTGGTGGAATGGAGGTCACATTTAATAAACATCTTTTCATTCCGAAAATTAAGCTGTATGCTGTTATATTTGTTCACGCCTTTTTTTTTACCATTTATGGTGTCATATTTTCTTCTCTCTGGTTTCTTGATGTAGGTCTGAACAAGGTCAAGAGTTTGATCTCTTTTTGCTCCAATGTTGTGCTGCTTTGGCTCCACCAGATCTTTATGTTCAGAGAATTCTGGAACGTTTTGGGCTATCAGACTACCTTTCTCTGAATCTCGAACAGCCTAGCGAGTATGTGTTTTCTTCTTTAACTTAGCGTTCTGGACAATTTTTCCGTAAGATGAAGTGAAGCCTTTATCTGTTCCCGTCTTACTGGTCCTTGCCACCATGTAATTTACTTAATGTGAGTCTTTGCATATAAAATGTTCCACGTGCTAACTATTCTGCTCTAGTGCACTTAGGTTTGAAAAGTTGCCTAAGAAAACAGTTTTCTTGTAAAATGATAGGATGATGATTGATCAATGGCTTTATCATTATATATTCACCCTTGCCACTTTATTGTTTTTTTGGTATTTCATGTATCTATATAGGATTGATAACGTTTGCTCTTGAAAGAGCATGAACTTAACAAAAAAAAAAGTCTTAAATACACCTAGTAGAAAAGTATTTCGATTAAGTTGCTGTTGACTGTTGAGTAGTGATATTGAGCTACAATGTATGTACCCTAGCACTGAAGTGACCTTGATGTTTTAGAGGATAATAGAGGAATTGACATCAGAACAAGCCTGTCAGTTTGTTCATTCATGTCCAGTAACATTTCTTATTGTGGAATTGAAAGGGTTAGATAGAAGGCTTCACGCATATGAACTTAAGTGGAACACTGAAAAGGAACATAATCCTACTCTGGACCGTTGATGATTAGTGTCCATGCATGACTCATTATGGACATGGAGGGACCCTTCCCTCTGAGGCTACTGTGTTTTCTATTCCTGGATAATATGAGGATTCATTAAGCATAATCTGGTGAAATGTAGGGGAATTTCAGCTGTGGTAGTTCAGGAGGTTCTCATCTTATTGTTTTCGAAATTATCAGAGTAAAAATATGTTACTTCTAATTGGGCTTGAAGAAAATTTGAAAAAGGTAAGTTTTTCTTTATTTGACAGTGTTTGGCCCAACCAATGGTATCTCATGCATATTAAATTCATTATTACGTGTATAGACCCACACTATGGGTTTGGACACGAGAGTATTATTTGTATATATGTCCAAACCCATAAATATTAGTTCCATCCTTTTTGGACATGAGTGCTTTGCTGATTGTATATATGCCCAAACCCATAAATATTAATTCCATCCTTTTTGGACATGAGTGCTTTGCTAATTGCAATTAAATCACTTGAATATGTTGTTTGATTTTACATTTTCAGGCATGAACCAGTTCTAGTTGCTGAAATGCTTACTCTTTTAATACAAATAGTGAAAGAGAGGAGATTTTGTGGGCTAACCTCTGCTGAGTGTTTGCAAAGAGAGTTGGTATACAAGCTTTCCATTGGAGATGCCACTCGCAGTCAGCTTGTGAAATCTCTTCCTCGTGATCTCTCAAAAATCGATAAGCTTCAAGAAGTATTAGACACGGTTGCTGAATATTCTCATCCATCTGGCATGACTCAGGTTTGAAAAAAGTTGGATATTGTTGAATCGACTATATTCTGTGACCACTCTGATATTTGTGTTTCTCAGGGAATGTATAGGCTTCGGTCATTATACTGGAAGGAACTCGATTTATATCATCTTCGCTGGACCTCGAGGGATCAACAAGCTGCAGAAGAAAGATACTCGCGTTTTTGTAATGTATCTGCGTTGACTACTCAACTTCCTAGATGGACAAAGATTTATTACCCTCTAAGGGGAATCGCTAAAGTAGCTACTTGTAAAACACTCCTCCAAATTGTCCGCGCAGTTCTGTTTTATGCTGTTTCCGCTGACAAGCTCACGACATCACGTGCTCCTTATGGTGTTCTTATAACTGCATTGCATTTATTAGCACTAGCTCTGGATGTCTGTCGGGTACACAAGGAATCCTCTGATCCATTATGTTATGTCGGAGACGTGGTTCCACTTTTGGCATTTGCCAGTGAAGAAATATGCACAAGCAAGTATGGTGATCAGAGCATGTTGTCACTTCTTGTCTCATTGATGAGGATGCATGAGAAAGAAACAACCGAGAACTTCGTGGAAGCTGGGAACTGTAATCTATCATCTTTGATACTAAATCTATTAAAGACGTTTGTGGAGCTTGAACCAGGATGCATGAGCAAATTGCAGAAACTTGCACCTCAATTAGCCAATCAATTTTCACATTCTATTTTGAATACTAATACAAAAGACTTGGAGTGGTCTTCTGACACTGAAAAACGCAAAGCAAAGTCTCGAGAGAGACAAGCTGCTATACTGGTGAGTTTTCCATTTCCCTTTTTCCGATTAAACACGTTTATATGTATTATGATCAAACAAGCTGAAAACTAGATAACTCAACAATTGGTGTGTTCTCCTTTATTGTTCCAAGTTGCCAGATATGGGTAAACTGAACAAATTAAACGAAAGCTTTCAAAATACGATCACATGCTTTTCATTTCTTTTTCCCCTTCTATTTGGAAGCCATTAATTTGACGAGAACATATGTTTGTTTGGCTCTGTTTGTAACTAGAAAGTCAATCCATGTTTGTAGTGTCAACTTTACTATATTAATGTTTTCTTCTTGGATGGCAAGTTGAGATTCAGTTTTACAAAAGGTGACCGGAGTAGTCTATTACTTTTTTTATCGAAACCAGATAGAACTTTAACATGGCTTTTGTATACTGATATCCTCTCTGATTGCTATGTAGTTTGCTATTAATTAGTTGAATTTCTATTATTTAGTGCTCACCATTTTCTAAATTTGATTCACAGGAGAAGATGAGAGCCCAGCAGTCCAAGTTCTTAGAGAGCTTTAAATCTGATGGAGATGACGAGAAGGATGATGTCAAATCTGAGCAAGTATGTGATTCTGAAGTCCCTAATGAATCCCAAGAGCCAACACAAGTCATTTGCTCTCTTTGCCATGATCCTAAGTCTAAAAATCCGGTGTCATTCTTAGTTCTTCTCCAGGTAACTAGGCTCTGGTATTACTTGTGTCATGCCAGTCAAAATTAAGATCATGTTGCTGTACTGGCCTCAATCAATTTGACTAGCTAGCATCGTTCATTTAAGATATCTTGCATGAGATATTTCTGACTTCTTATTGTTACTTCTAAATAAAGAAATCCAGGCTTTTGAGTTTTGTTGAACGAGAGCCCCCTACATGGGAACAAGTTTGCCGGTCTGGTAAAGAGCATGTGTCTGACAGCACAACCACAAATGCTGATATATCCTCGAGCAGTATCATGGATGGGTCAGAAACGATCAACTCTTCTCAGTCGGTAGAATTCATTCAAAGTGCTGTGGACAGTTTTGCTTCCATGGGACAACCTAAGGAAGTGAAAGCTTTTATTGAATTTGTTAAGGCTCGATTCCCTTCCATTAAGAATGTTCAACTTCCTTGCATGTCAAACAATGCAAGGGAGAAGACATCATCCTCTATTGGGGTATGGGAAGAAGATATGTATTCATTGATTAGGGGATTCCCATCCAGTTTGAATAACTTAGATTCCCAAAATAATGATGAAAGCTTTTCAACTGCTGGAAGCAGCACGGAAAGAATGGGCAATGCCGAAACTCTCTTGCTCGGTAAATACATATCTGCACTGCCTAAAGAGCCACTGGATCTTCCTTCAGCTTCACAGAAGGGCCGCTCACGCGGTGATAGGATGCAATCAGATCCCAATACAGTTCATTCAGGATATGATAAATTTGGTCCTTCCGGAGTTGATGGAATTTATATTTCTTCATGTGGACATGCAGTACATCAAGGCTGTCTGGATCGGTATTTATTATCACTCAGAGAAAGGTAGGCCTTTCCAATCTCCCCTTCAACTTGCTCGTTCCTCATAGGAACATCCTCTACCACCTTGTCCCCCCCCCCCCCTCCCCACTGACACATGAAAAAACCCAACTAAAAGAATGCGGTATTAGGCGCTTTAATATAATTTGTGCATGTTAAGTTTGGATTAGTTTCTTTTGAAAAATTAAGACCTAGAATATTAATTTTGAAACTTCAATATACAGGAAATTATTTTTCATAGAAATTATAAATCATTAACAAGTAATGTTAGAGGCATTAATAGTCTCCTTCCCCGAGTAGAGTACTTTTAGGAGTAGATTTGTTATTTTAATGTTAAGAGTTTCAGATTTTCTGTTAGCATTCCTATATCTTTTGATCTGGTGGATCAGGTTATCAGTTTTCCCACTGCAAGTTATTCTTTTTTTCTTGGTACAACCTGCAAGTTAATTTCATGCCAACAGGTGCTGGTTGACTTCTGATGGTCCTTGTGAACTCACAGTTATATGCCAAATCAATGGGTTTCTTTAACCAACAGGTGATTGGTCTAGTGGAAAGGACTAGTCACTACAAAGTAGCGGACTCAGGTTCGAATCCCTGTTGGGAGAGGTTCCCACTTTTATGTGCCTGACGCGCCTCGAAAGGGATTTAACCCTTGGGAAACCAAAAAAAAAAATGGGTTTCTTTCAGTGTTCTTTTGGATTAAAATTAAGAATGTGCAGTCTTATCTCCATTGGCATTTATATATGTCCTAGGTAGCAGCAGTCAACGTCATCCCATTTATATGACTTCACTTTTTCTTGAATAGAAGAAATACTGCCAGCCTTTCCTAGCTTTTCTTGTCTGGAAGTAGTAACTCTAATATCCCTCAGACATGATTTCCATTTTCCAGTTGATCTAATCCTTAGGTCTTTCATTCCACTTGATCTGCAACATTGAGTATGCCTTGTGCCACCTCCTAAAACTTCTGTTGGGAATAGTCACCAGTTATCTTCATTAAACTATTAGATAGCTGGAAATTCCTTTTATCCTGTGTTAATCAGTGTATGTTCTTTCACATAGTCTCTTCTGGGAATATAAGTTGGAGATCTCCTCTTGTGACCTTCCCAGCTGTCAAATCCCGATTATCTGTTCCTTATCATGATGGGTCATTGTCACTTAGTGGAGTAATCTTCAGTGAATATCTTTTCTTGTGTGTTCCTTGAATTTCTTTACATCTGTGGAAATTAGAAGATTGTGACTGATGTTTCTGCTTAACTGAACATATTTGGTTCTTGTACACATTATTTGTAAGAAAGCGGTCTCTCTCCTAGTTTCCGGTTCCTATTGGGTTCCTTTTGTGTTTCGAGTGAAGCTCACACTCCATTTACCTGAAGAGTTTCTCTTAAACATGCATGGGCCCTATAAAGCTAAGTGTCTGTCAAACTCTTAATTAGCTAATTAAGGGAACAATCATCATTTGTGCATCAAATAAGATATGGTTGGAAATCTTTTCTTTGGTATCACAAGCACCATAATCTTTACCATATATTTTCAGACTTCTATGAAGTTAAGGATTGTATGTTTATTTTTATTAATTTTTCTTTTATGTGCACAGATTCACCAGAAGAATTATCTTTGAAGGAGGGCACATTGTGGATCCTGATCAGGTAAAAGCTTGTTCTATTTTCTCAGTATTGGACTTGTTGAGGAGAGTAATATTGTTTTTATTATTCTCATTCATTCTTTTGGTAGGGTGAGTTCCTCTGTCCTGTGTGTCGGGGACTTGCGAATTCTGTCCTGCCAGCTTTACCTGAAGATTGGAGAAATATATCTCAGCCTCCAGGTGGTTCAACTATTAATTTTGCAGATGCCAGTAGCCCTTCTTCCTCATCAGATATAGCAGGTTCCCTTCGTCTCGAAGATGCTTTGTCACTCTTGCGAAGGGCTGCAAATATTGCAGGAAGTGATGAGAATTTAAATGCTTTACCATCAAGAAATATGAGACTACGGCCAAATCTTGAACCTATCCTTCGGTTATTATGTGGAATGTACTATCCAGGCCAGGATAAGATTTTAGAAACTGGTAGGGTAAGCCACGCATTGATTCTATGGGACACACTCAAGTACTCCCTCATGTCGACAGAAATTGCTGGTCGATCAAGAAAGAGTTCGTTGAGTCCAAATTACAGTCTCGATGCTTTATACAAGGAACTCAACTCTTCGAGTGGTTTTATATTATCCTTGTTGTTAAATGTCATACAGAGCACACGGACAACGAATTCTCCAACTGTCCTTTTAAGATTACGAGGCTTGCAGCTCTTTGTCAGGTCTTTATGTTATGGAGCTTCTCCAAATGCAGCTTCCAATAACTCTTGCCAGCTAGGAGGTATGCTTCCTTCTTCGGGAATAGTTTGCCCAATATATTTCAGAAAAAATATCAGTATACCAAGTTCTCTTTAAAACTGGAAAAACACAGACAGTATCATTCTGAAATGATTTGAGGGATCACTGACTATTTGATTACTTCGTGCATTATTATGGCATCTAATCAATTTGATAGAAATTCTCTAGCTTTACTTACCCAAAAGGTAGAAAACATGTATACTTTACAAAACATTTATCTTATGTTTATATCTTTTCCACATAGATTGTTCATTTCTTCCTGATATAAAATAAGACAATGGGAGATACAGCCAGTGATTGTGAAAATTTCATAGCCCAAAAAGTTGGAATCAAGAATAGCATATGGAAGTGATATCCTACAATAAGAATTCAGCAACAGTTATATGTCTAGATATTATGGACTTCTCTTGGTTGATTCTCTTTAATACATTTAAATCAAGTTACTTGCTCTCAAATTATGTGACCTACTTCAATATAATGAGTGGTATGAAGTCCGCATGAATAATAAATAGACAGTTACCATTAGAGGGACTGGAATTTGGTGGAGGCGGAACTTTGTATATCTATAATTCTATATGACAAAGTTACACTACGTAATGTCATAAATTTCCTCTTCATTTTTACTGCCTTGTAGAGACATTTGATTGTTGGAACCCAGTTAAATGCATGTTTCGCATTATAATTTGTAGGTAATATGCTTTGTATCTTGGAAAGTGCTGAAGAAGTTCAGTACCCAGACATTCAGTTATGGAGACGAGCAGCTGAACCTGTCCTTGCTCATGATTCCTTTTCATCACTCATGTGGATACTTTTTTGTCTTCCATGGCCAGTATTATCATGCAAGGAGTCTTATCTGTCCCTTGTACATGTTTTTTATTTTGTCACCGTAACTCAGGTAAAGGGTTTCCTTATCTTTGGCCTTCAAAATGTATAACCTTGCTGCACTGCTTCTTATCCAACTTTATGTGGCAGGCTATAATTACATGCTGCAGAAAAAGTCAAAGCGTTGAAATTGAGTCCCGTTATTCTCTAATCACTGACATCTACGGAGTTATGGAGGAATGTGGAGAAGCTGTGCGGTGTTTTGATTCTTATAATGTTGATCCTGCTTATGATGATATCAATGATTCGATTCGCAGCTTAACCTTTCCTTATTTGCGGAGATGTGCATTGCTTTGGAAACTAATAAACTGCTCTAATTCATTGCCATTTAGTGGTGATGGGGCATCTGATGGTTTGGAGTGTGCTATTAGCACGGAAGAAGAGCTTTCTGAGGTTGGAAAGCTGGAGAAAATGTTCAATATTCCTTCCCTTGGCCTCATTGTTAATGATGAAAAATCGCGAACAACAGCTTTGAGATGGCTTGGCCATTTTACTAAAGCGTTCCGAGCTTGTAAGCATCGTGTTTCAAGATTTGCTCCTGCTGTTCCATTTAAGCTGATGTTTTTGCCTAATCTTTACCAAGATCTGTTGCAAAGGTTGACTTGTAATTTCTTGAGAAGGTATCTTATGTCTCTTGGTTGTATGTATTCATAACCAAGCACCATTCTGTCCAACGTCAGGTATATTAAAAGATGTTGCCCCGATTGTGGAGCTGTCAAGGAGGAGCCTGCGTTGTGTTTGCTATGTGGTAAATTGTGTTCACCGAACTGGAAAACATGCTGCAGGTTACCAACACATATCCTACTATATTATTTACTTATATAACCCTCTTTTCTTTTTGCTTTGGTGGATGGGGGAAGGATTGTAGGGTTCTATGTCAAGCATCTTTATATGTGCTTTTCTGACTCTGGGTCATTTTTCTGAAGGGAAAGCGGTTGTCAGTCTCATGCAATGGCCTGCGGAGGTGGAATTGGGGTGTTCCTATTGATTAGAGTATGTTCTAGCTTTTAATATATTGCGCTATATCCAGGCTATATATATGAGTCCAGTATTCTTCTTAGTTTCATGGAGTTCTAATGTGATAATAATTGATGTTCACAATATATGCTGCAGAGGACTACGATTCTGCTTCAGAGATCGGCACGTCAGGCACCTTGGCCATCTCCCTACTTGGATGCATTTGGCGAAGAGGTAAACTGATTTTTCTTGGAATTTTGTTTAACGTTTGAGTTATTTTTCTTTGTTTAGTATATGACTATAATGATCTGCTACATGGATTCTCTAATTTTTCCCTCTATTCTTTCAGGATGTTGAAATGCATAGGGGAAAGCCCTTGTTTTTAAATGAAGAACGTTATGCAGCTTTAACTCATATGGTAAACCGGCAATCTTTGCTTCCGTCTCTTCGATATCTAGTGCTAATATTCTCTTGATTGTTCAGAGCTTTAAGTCGAGCCCCTTCTTTAAGGTGGACTGTGTGAGTGGGTGGGTGGGTGTGCTTACCCTTCCTTGAGAGTTGAGGCAAAACCGTTTCTTTTGAAGTTCCCATGTACTTAAATCATTTGACTCTTGCCTCAGTAGAATTATTCTTCAATAATTGGCTGTACAGCCTTTAATCATATTTGGATTTTTAACTGTTTATATTTGAAATTTGCACTGTAGTTATCAGTAGACACCTAATTGCTCTTACAAACAATGAACTTTTCTTTTTATTTTCGCATACGAGGTTGTGGAGCCAAGATCTCATTTTGAATTTTATTTTTTGAGTTTGAGAGAGCAGCTATCTTATTAGTTATTACCTGTCACATCCTCATTATTTTCTGGTCAAGTGCTTTCTTATACTCTGGGGTAATTTGTTTATACTTTGGTATAATCTTCTGGTAACTTGTGAGTCTGTTATGTAGGTGGCTTCTCATGGGCTTGATCGAAGTTCAAAAGTGCTTCGGCAAACAACAATTGGTTCTTTTTTCATGTTCTAGCTTCTCTCTGTGTACTAAAAATCATTCTTCTAGTAAGGTTTGGCTTTAAACTTGGACTAGTCTAATCTTTTTTGCTGTTAATTCTTTTCAAATGTTAGTGTCTTTAATAACACTTGTATTGTTTTCGGCTGAAATATGCAGGTTGCATTGCATTCTGAATATTGGCTCAAAGATAGAATATACTTCCAGATCAGGCTACAGCATCAGTGGCCGTGCTTGTCCTTTGTATGTACAGATGTGCTTGTCCTTTGTATGTACAGATTTCGTTAAGGTTAGTATGTTATTATTGTTAGAAAAAATCCAGATCTCTCCCCTTGAACCCCTCTTTTGGAAGTTACTGCCATGTCCCTTTTGAAATGTATAAACTCTTCAAAGCAAGAAGTCATAATAATAAAGTAGCAAACATTTTATGTATTTTTATTTGGTTGTTCAGTGCGTGGAACATTTTCACTTGGGGCCTGCAATACTATCTATCTCATATGGTACGAAAAAATATAATTCTACTTTATTAGAATGCTATTGCTGAATGAAAAGAATGAATGCTTTAACGCCCGCAAACCCTTCAAAAGGAATGCCTGCAGTTAGAATTATGTTTTCTTGGTTTTTTCCCAGTCTAGTTATCTCAACTCAAACGTCTTTTTTGTACCTTGACACAGGTGAATACAAATTTGATTCCTCGAGTTGAAAGCTTCCTAGTTGCAATGGTTTCTGTAGGGTTGACGCGAAATTTTAACTCGGGGCCTGTTCTTCAAAAAAATAATTATTAAATTACTTTTAAAATTGTAAAAGTATTTTATAAGTATTTAAATGGTTTATCTCTACATATTTGTTATAGATAGATAAAATGATAAATCAACTGATGAAATATTTTGAACATTTCAGTCGTAATGTGCTTTTAAATTATATAATAGTTAATTATAAAACCCTTTTGCATTAGTTACTGCAAAGTAGAGAATTTGAATTCATGTTGGGAGATATTTTCACGTATATGTGTTCGATGCGTCTCCAAGTTGATAAAAATTCTTTGGAAACAAAAAATAAAAATAAAAAACCCTCCTTAATTTTTGTTTGTATATTACAAGTGTTGTGGATATAATTATATAACTAATGTGCATTGATAGGGTTATACTTTTACTTTTCAAAACAATAATTAGTTACAATTTTCAAAATTACCTAAATAGTCTAGATACAATTCCAACCGATTCTACTGACACACACCCCTAAGATAAAAAACCCTCCTTAATTTTTGTTTGTATATTACAATTCGTATTTTACCAAAAAAATTGAAAAGTGTAATTTTGAGTTTATTTGTAATTTTTCTGTAAATTAATTTTTTAAATTTGTAGTTTTACTTAAATTCATTGAATCATGTAATATATCAAACCTAACTTTTAAGGTGACCCCAAATACTTGGGAGGAGGGGGAGCATGGGGCGGGTTCGGAATGGGTTTGGGACTATAGATTCATGTATAGTATATTTCGGGATTGACACTTTAATCCTAAATTCGTCCCATAATAATGCGGGTATTCGCTTTAGGGTGCCGAATTATTATGGGATGGGATAGATCGAGATATATGTGTTTCATAGTTTTTTTAAATATAAATTCTTAACTGACCCAAAAAAAGTATTATATAATCACTTTCTCATCCTTTTTTCTTTTGTTAAAATGAATCATTTTATTATTTGTTATTTACATAGACCATATAGACATAAGAAATTAACAACCATTACAAACATTCAAAATACGATTTAAGGCATGACTCAATAAAAAGATCCATTTCATACTATTTATAACCAATACCAAAATAATTTATTCAAGTCAATTCTACCACACTTAAATAGTGTTAATTCATTAATTAGATTATCTTGTAGTTGTAGACTTGTAGTTAAGTAAAATGCATAAGTTATATAATATTAAAAAGATAAAACTCCAAAAAATAAGATATAGGCGGGCTCGAGTATTTAGGGTTGGAGAGAACAATCTCAAACTCGTCTTGTATTTCCACAATAATATATAGGTTTCTCAAGTTCGGGTATCCATACCCGAAAATACTCGTCCCGTTCGGGTTTTTAAATAAAGAGGATGGGTCGGGTTTGGATTACCCAAACGTGATGCCTACCCCTACCAAATATTGATACCTCCATGTCCAGTAAATTCTTGTTCTATACCAAAATTCTTGTTCAGACTCGATTTGGCCAAACCTATTCAACCACATGAGTGTATTACACTTATTTTGTAATTGTTAACTCATCCTAAGAGTTTCATCCAATCCCGAAACGAGTTTATTATACTTGCTATATAGTTAATATGGGTTCGATCGAACCCGACTTGGGTAAGAATTTCTCAGATCGGTATTATGTATTCATTTCGTAAATCAACCGCTAATACGAAATTGAAAAGGAACAATATTTGGTAATTAGCTTCGATTTTGGTACGATTCGGTCGATTTATCGAAGTGTTTGAACAATCATACTCTTCATGACTGTATACTAGATATCTATGCTTAGACTAAAACTAAAATAAAATTAATCAATGTTTGATTCAAGTTAATTTGAAAGTTAAGATCTATCCTAACGTCACGCTCTGACCACCTATCCGACACAATTAAATCAATATATGACGCATTAATGTCAATAACAGTACCAACAATACTCAAGCCATTGGGGAGATTTTGATATGTGAATTTTTTTTCAGATTCTGACAGAATGATTGAAACTTGTCATTATTAAACCTTGTAAAGAAAAATCACTTAATTATAAAAAAGAAATGTATACTAATGAAGTAAATTATATTTATTTATATGCAAAGATCCATTAATAAAAGACAAGGCCGACCAGATGGAGAATACACTTCATGGAGAAATTGTCACTTCTACCTTTTCAAATATGTAATTAATTGTTGGGTGATTTATAAATCTAAATGGTGAAGTTCGATTATGCATATTTTCTCAAATTGTGTTTCACACAAGCGTGTCTTTTCAGCAGATTCATCCAACATGTACTGAAACTTCTTTACAAAGAACCAGACAACTTTCTTTTTTTCCTTTTTGCCATTTCCCACGTCCAGACGGAAAACTTCTTTGCAGCAACGATAAATTCTTTTGGATATGTTCGTTCAATCAAACACATGTATACAATCAATGAGATTGCATTTTCAATGAATTGTGGTTTGCCCTCAATTTAAGGAATTTCAGATGTTATTCCTACCACTTAAACAATTGTGCACCAAAAGATATATGCTAGAAGAACAGAAGTTACTAAATATGTCACAAGAGATCCAACATGTTAAGCTTCGTAACTATAATCTTGAAACTGAGAACAGTAAAATTAAATGCTTGGAGCATAAAAAATAAAAGTCTACTTTTGTTATAAATTGAGAATATACAGAGTAAATATGCAATTTGCAGATACCAAGCAACTAAACAAACAACATATTTTTCTGGTATTCCAAGTTAAGTGTTCTTTCAGGATAAATCGTTCTTACTTCTTACCCTTTTGTACCCAATGAAAAAAAAAAAGAAAAAAAAAAGTCGTTCTTCGTGGATTCTAATGTCATCCACTTACATAAAGACAGGTGTATTTTCTCCCATGATCTTGCTCAAAATTCCTTAATTCTATTCACATGTTAACTTATAAGGACTTCAAGGAAACATTTACGAAGGATTATACGTACAAGAG
Source organism: Penstemon eatonii (assembly GCA_038501285.1). Classification (NCBI taxonomy): domain Eukaryota; kingdom Viridiplantae; phylum Streptophyta; class Magnoliopsida; order Lamiales; family Plantaginaceae; genus Penstemon; species Penstemon eatonii. Next base: position 71,765,592 of record CM076710.1, read on the forward strand.
TCACGGCAATCTTTGGGCTTGAGGCTGAAGATCTGAAGGATCTATAAGGCCTTCTAATACAACAAGCTCATCCAAAAGGGATAACTTCTCCTCTTCAAGGGTGTTTATATCATCTTCAACTTCCTTCAATTCTCTCCCCAATCCGAAGCTTTCCTCCTCTAACATCAAATACTTGCGCCTGAGAGCCCTGTACTCATTACCAGATGTCGAAGAGTCTGGGGTTGATCTTTCTTGTTGGAACAACGGTGAAACAGCATTCGTAAAACCTCTTTTTGAGGCCTTTTTTCCCATGTGACCGGAAATGGTCCGTTTTTCATGTGATATTCTTGTTGTATCACCAGCCCCAAGTGATTGAAGCATTTCTTGATCTTGTGGCAGATGCTTCTTTTTTTTAGACTTATAAACCAGAGAATTGCTTATTGAATCAAGCTTTTTATCTTCCATTTTTCAATCAGTTGATGTATGCTCTGCAATAACACAAGTCCAACTGGAAGCCTAATTATGTTTTGAAAGTAGAAAACAAGTTCACAGACAACCAACCATTTGTTAAGAGAAAACAGAAACATCAAGGTTATGTATACAACAGAACATATTTGATCTCATGTTTGATGTTCCCAGGGCCAGCCGGACATATTACGGGGCCCTAGGCGATATTTAAAATTGGGGCCCTCTTTCACAAATTAGATGATACTTTATAGATTCAACTGTTATATATTTTTATGACATTTCATTCTTAAACTTTCTCTTAACAAAAGCAATATATATATATATATATATATATATATATATATATATATATATATATATATATTAAAAATTCAAGTATCGAGAATATAGTTATATAACAAATGTAAGTTAACAAATATAAGTTTTTACCTGTCAGAATCAGTAAATAGGTAGAATATGAAAGTTAAATATTTCAGCTCACTCTACTATCTTAGGTAGGGCTGTGCAAACTGTAAAATCTAACCTTCCCAAATTTCGTCATACCAGCTGGTTCAGTATTTAGAAATCTCGAACAGTTTGCCAAACCGAAAATTTTGGTTTCGTTCAGTATATTACCGATTCAGTAAGGTCCGATTTGATTCAGTACAAAAAAAAAAAGAAAAATTATTGAATCAAAAATAATTTGTCTTGAATACATATGTAAATTATAATATGCTTCCTACCACTCTAACCACTAACCATCCAATGAATTTGAATAGAATTTATAAATAATACATCAGAGGCCCCCTAGAATCAGTCCCCTCTCCAAAAATTACTTCAGCATCATTCAAGTTTTGGGTTTTAAATGCAGTTAGAACACAATTAATTAATAGAAAAAATCAGAAAAAGAATAAAATTGGGCATTTAGAATTTGGACTGTACCTCTGTAATTGAAAATCTGGGCCGAGAGAGAGATGGTGGAGGCACGATGGGGTAGGTGGTGCGGCGCCGCGGTGGGATTTCGAATTGAAGAAGAAGAATATTTGGGTTTTGCTCTAGGGCACCGTAGAATAGGTGAGGACTGAGGAGTGAAGGATTGGAAATTTGAACGTGTCTACGAATTGGGATTAAAAAAAATGGGTTTATCAGTTGAATTATGTAAGGTAAATCTAGAGTCAATATCAAAAATCGAAATTTATATAATGGTTTGGTAATGGTGCTTACTCAGTGTATTAAATTGAAATTTCAGATCAATATTTGGTTTACTAAATCGTGCACAACTATAATACTAGGGATTTGATGTTGTTATATTCAGTGTAGCTAAATCGTATCAATTTTTGATATCTAGTCTGACGCGGTAATTTCAGAATTTTTACATTACATCAAACCAAATTATTCAGTTCGATTATCAAACGATTCAGTCTGTTAACGAGACGTGTATGTAATTTGAGTATTCTTTATAATAAATTAATACAAAACACCATTATCATATATATATATATTCCAAAATACTAAGACATAACAAAACAAAGACACTTGAACCACCTACTCTGATACTACTTGTTGATCCCAAGTGGTCAGATGAGGTCTAGAGGGGGGTGAATAGACCTCTGAAACTTTTTCTTACAAAATTTACTTTAAAACTTTTGGTTTAACTAATTACTGACTAAGCTGTTATAGATTGTAAGTATACAAGGCTGATCGCGAACAAATTTTGAACAGCTTTGTTGACCACTAATCTGATAATGACTTAGCTGATTTTAGCTAAAGGTCAGTTTTAAAACTTAGAGTACTTGCAGCGGATTGAAGGTGTTTTTCACAAGTAGTCTGAGCAGTTTGAAAATTTTATCCCCAGTTTAATAAAATCTTTTAAACCTTTTCAAACAGTTTTTAAAGTGTTTTTAATGCAATCAGAAAATATGCAAAATGAAAAGCAATGTAAAAACACAAGTAATTTTTATAGTGGTTATATGGATTTGAATATCCTTTAGTCCACTCTTCCAAGTCACGAAAATCTTGGGTTATATTAAAAACACAAAGTAATCAGTATACTCCACTTACGCCAATACAACAAATGAAACTGACCGTAAGCTCACAATAGGAAATCACCAAGAAAACCTATCCTCTGAAGCTAGATCACTCACTAAGACGGATCCTCACTTCGCACAACACTCAAACAGTATTTCACTCAGAAAAATATGTTTTTCTTTTATCTTCAACTTCGGCTTCAGTCAACAAATGACAGAGCTGATGAGTGAGATGTTCTTGAGACTTAAATGATTTTGCATCGGATTTCTTCTCAGAGATTGTGTTGTTCTTTCTTCCTTCGTCTCTTCAGCTATTTATACTCACTCTTTGAATTTTGTCCGTCGAAGAAAGACAAAATTCAAATCTCTTGATTTCTGGTCCTTAATTTTCGCGAACGGCTCTCTGCAACAGTGTCAGTACGGCAGACTGTCCTTTCTGCAGGCAGCACTAAATGCACCAGGCTGATACGAGGTCTTTCTTCAATCATTTGTCTTTAATAACATTGTACTTCAGCATTTATTTTTTCCAGGGGCATTTATTACCGTTGGGGCAGACTTGTTGATCCTTTCCACTTAGCCGATCGAAAGTATACTTCTGATGACGAACAAAGCTGATCCCAAACTTGAACAAATCTGATTTGAGTCGGCTGATCTTCACCAGTCTGATTTCTTTCCTTCAGCTGATCAAAAGTCTTCTGGACCTTGAACATTTGACCCTTCTGATAGTCTTCTTACTTGGTCAAAATTCTTCTAAGGGTTTTACAACTAAGTGTTCCATTACTTAGCTGATTACAGGTTTTGGAAATCATCAAAACCACCCTTCACTTATTTTCGTCAGTGCTCTTCATCTTTATCCAACAATTAAAGTAGTAAATAAAAATAAAATAAATTAGTTACTAAAATATAATTCATAATTAAATGTGTGAACAAAAAAAAATTAGTTAATAATAAACTGAAGTATTAATAAACTATAGAATAACAATCAACTCAAATAATGAGCAAGAAAACAAAATAATAAAAAAAAATTAACAATAAAATTTAGAATAACAAAGACAAGTAAATAAACAATTAAGGTGATGAACAATAAAACGCATAATTAGAGTAGTAAATGAAAATAAAATAAATTAGTTAGCCAAATAATAAAACAAAGAAAGAGAAAACAAAATTACTAATAAAACAAAGACAAATTTAAAAACAACTAAACTGATGAGGAAATTAAAAAAAGATGTAAAAGGAAAAATTGGCAGGCCAAAATCTCACAAAATAAACTCTTCTGCTAACCCCACAACTTGCAAACAGACCATAAATGAAAGTATTAAATGAAAAGAGAAACAATATTCAAGTAAGAGCAATTATTTAAGCAAAATAATATAACGCCGCAGTTTAGTGATTAAAATGTAAAAAAAAAAAAAAGGAAAGTAAAACGGGTTGCACTGTTTCTCAACCGCCTCGTCTCTGTCCCGTAGAACACCAGATGCTCTTGGTCAAAGAGAAGAGTTTTTTTTGGTTGAGTAACAGTTAATATTAGGCCCTAATTACAGAGCAATAAATTATATAATAACAATCAACTCAAATAACGAGCAAGAAAACAAAATAATAAAAAAAAATTAATAATTATATATAGACTAACAAAGACAAGTGAATGAACAACTAAGGTGATGAGCAATAAAACGCATAATTAAAGTAGTAAATGAAAATAAAATAAATTAGTTACTAAACTGATAAGAAATAATTAAACGCATAATTAAAGTACTAAATAAAACGCATAATTAAAGTAGTGAACGGAAAAAAAAAAGTAATATATTATAAAATAAATAAAACGCATAATTAAAGTAGCAGATGCTCTTGGTCAAAGAGATGGATTTTTTTGGGTTGAGTAACAGATTAATATTAGGCCAAAATAAATTATTAACTAAAGTGATAAGAAATAAATAAAACGCATAATTAAAATAGTAAATAAAACGCATAATTAAAGTAGTGAACAAAAAAAATTTAATATATGAGAAAATAAATAAAACGCAGGATAACAGATGCTCTTGGTAGAAGATAATCATTTTTTGGGTTGAGTAACAGATTAACATTTGGCCGAAATTACAGAGCAATAAACTATATAATAACAATCAACTCTAATAATGAGCAAGAAAACAAAATAATAAAAATTAATTAATAATTAAATATAGAATAACAAAGACAAGTAAATAAACAACTAAGGTGATGAGCCAAAAAAAGGCATTATTAAAGTAGTAATGAAAAGAAAATAAAATAATTACTAAACTGATAAGAAATAAATAAAACACATAATTAAAGTAGTGAACAAAAAAAATGAGAAAATAAATAAAAGGCATAATTATAGTAGTGAACGGAAAAAAAAATTGCTTAATAATAAACTGAAATATAAATAAACTATAGAATAACAATCAACTCAAATAATGAGTAAGAAAACAAAATTATAAACAAAAATTAATAATAAAATATAGAATAACAAAGACAAGTCATAGTTAAAGTAGTAAATGAAATAAAATAAATTAGTTAGCCAAATAATAAAACAAAGAAAGAGATAACAAAATTACTAATAAAACAAAGACAAATTTAAAAATAACTAAGTTGATGAGCAAATGAAAAAAGGATGTAAAAGTAAAAATTGGTAGGCCAAAATCTCATAAATAAACTCTTCTGCGGGCCAACAACTTGCAAACAGACCATAAATGAAAGTATTAAATGAAAAAAAAAAATATTCAGACAAGAGAAATTATTTAACCAAAATAATAAAACTGTGCTATTTAGTGATTAAAATGTTAAAAAGAAAAGGAAAAGTAAAATGGGTTGCACTGTTTCTTGACGGCTTCGGTTCTTATAAGATATATATTACCTGTGAGTCATCTAATCTTCTTCTTCTTCATCATGGTTGTTACAGAATATTTATATGCTCTTCCTATTTCTTTTCTTTAATGCTAGCTCGCATTTCTTATAGAATAAACTAAACCCAGTTGATGTTGACTTTATATCGACCAGATAAAAACAAAGCCCCGACGCCAGCCAATTTCTGTCCAGTGTCCAGCTAAAACTCTGAAATTATTTGCTTTGGGGTGAGTTAAAACTTAAAAGCATGATTTTGAAGGTGTTTAATTGTCTATGGTACCCGGTGTCACAAAAATTTTGAGATCTTCAAAATCGAAAAACTATCTTACTATAGAAACCACTAAAATGTTTTTTTTAGATTGTGACACTATATCGAATCGAAACTATTACAATAATACAGTGAACTAATTATTAGTATTAAACTAGAGAAAGCCTAGTATGTAACTAGATAAATATCCACATTCACGGGGGTTGAATTCATGGCCTCCTGATCATGGAGTCTCATTCTTAACCACTTGACTAAGGCCTCGTCGGCTAAACCACTAAAATGTTGTTTACTTGATTTTTGATATAAACAATTGTAGAAAAATCAAAATTTTCATAATAAATTCTTATTACAAACAATTATTATAAAAAAAAAAATAGGGGTGTAATCGAGTCGAGTCGTGTCGATCGACACACTGTTCAAGTTTGGTTTGATTTTTATCGAGCTTGAAATTTTGTGTTTGAGCTTGGTTTGATATTAAATCGAGCCGAGCTCAAATGAGCTTTTATTGAACGAGCTCGAGCCGAGTATCGAGTAGCTTGATATTTTACATGTATTTTTTTAATTTTTAGCTTATTGAGTCGAGCTTCATAAGTTATCGAACAAAAAGTGATGTTCGAGCTTGTTTGATTAATTTGACGAACCGAGCTCAAGTCGAGTATCGAGTTGCTTGATTTAATTTTCGGCCCTAAAAAAAAGTAATGTTAATATATTTCATTCCCTTAGAATCACTATTCTAGTCGCTACTCGTCCTTATAGGTCTCACTTTTTATCATAGTCAATTTTAACATATCAAAACTGAGAAAATGTTAACATAATTAAAATTAATTATTTTAAATTTAGTAATTGAATCACTATTTTGGAAGATTGATTTATTTAAAATGGACAAATTGACCTATTTAACTATGTTGCCCTCGTACACATGAAACCTATGCTGCACTGATATGGATATGTTGATACGAATACGACACGATACGGATACGATGACGCGGATTCTTAAAAATTTACTGGATACGATACTACATGGATACGAATGTAAAAAATATAAATTTATATATTTTTGCATATTGAAATTAGTAAAATAATATATGTATATATTCATACCTATTGAAATAGATCAGTTCAGTTTCATAAGTACTAAATTACATAATTTTTAGAAAAAAAAATTATTTAGTAACTTAATACTATTAACTATATATAATGTTCATTGTTTTACTATATTATATAAAACATGTTCCATTATAGAAAAATTATCTTGTATTGCAGTTGTATATAATACAAAGTGTAAATTGTAATTTGATGCCTTATATTATTCTTACCAATTGTGGTGACTTAGCAAAATTCAGAATATATAATGTGTTGGATACGTCCAAATAAGTATCCGATACGTATGTCCAACATTTTTTTTAATTATATTTATCGACACGTCACGTGGAGTGTCGAATACGTATCCCACAAGTATTCGAGGAATATCGTATCCGAAAAGAGGCCGACATGACATTTAATAATTTTTTGAAGTGTCCATGCTTCATAGCATGAAACTAATTATTTTAAATTGAGTAATTGAACCACTATTAATTAAAATATCGTCGAGTTGGAAGATTGATTTCTTTGAAATAAACAAATTGACCTATATAAGTATGTTGTCCTCGTACACATGAAATTAATTATTTTAGATTTAGTAATTGAACCACGATTAATTAAAATATTGTGAAGATTGATTTATTTGAAATGGACAAATTGACCTATTTAACTATGTTATCCTCGTACACATTACATAAATTATTGAACCACTATTAATTAAAATATTGTTACGTTGGAAGATTGATTTATTTGAAAAGGACAAATTGACCTGATTTAACTATGTTGCCCTTGTATATATGGGGTCGTTTGGTAGGACCTAATAGGAATATTAAGTCATAATATATGAGTTAATATGGGTTAATACAACGTTTGATGGTATTGCTCTAATACCGGGTCAAATGGATTAAATTTTTACGACCTGATATTAAGACTAGATTATAATATATCCATACATGAGTGAATTAGTTAATCCGAATAAATATAAATTAGGTAAAATGAATCAAATTTGCGGGTTATATCCGGATCCGCTGAATTTGATCAACCTAGAATCAATGCAAACGTCAACCAATTATCACAAAATTTAGATCACATTAAGATTTTCTAAAGTCTGGATCCATTCTGAATCAAGTAATGGATCCAGTGTTAGATTCCACTAAGGATTAAAGATCTGCTAATACAAATTAAAAAATTAAAACCATAATCATAATTCAACTTCATTCGCATAACTATTTATGTTGCACGAATATGAACACAATGGGCATGTTTGTTTGGTGTTTCGAAAAGTAGTTTGGAAGAGTAGTGGATGTTTGTGAAATAATTTCGATTTGTGTAATGATGTTTGGTTGGATTTTGAGAGAGTAGTTTGAGAAATAAAGTAGGTATAGATTTTTTTGGAAGAGTGAGATTATAGGTGTAAGATGTGTAAGACTTTATGTTAAATCATATCTGTTATGTGAGATAAATGGTGTAAGAGATAACTTACTTTATGTTAAATCATAGTAGAATTTGTATAGGTTTTGTTTGAAAATTGTTGTTTATTTGGCTTTTAAGATAATAGTTTGAGAAAATTGAGAGATGAAAATTTTATTTGAGAAAATAAAAAATATATTTGTTTGGTATTTCCCAAACATAATTTTTTTTTGAGAAATCCCAAACAAACAGGCCCAATAATTTTGTATATATATATATATATATATATATATATATATATACATAATGATAAAGACACTGCTATATAAATTTTCATAATTTACAGAATACGATATGACATACATAAAGATATAAAAATAATTACCATATATTATATTATAATTTTATATATCTTATAAGGGGCAATGGTGTTGCTACAGTTCAACCTTTTTCTTTTTCTTTTTTCAACCTCTTTTAATAGTGAAACGACGCCGTTTAATGAATTTGGGGAGTTTTTGTGCTTCAGCTGATTTTATTTTCTTTTCATTTGGCAGCTAAATAGAGGTGTTTCGTCGGCTCTCCAGCTTCTGTGTAACCTGCTTGCCGGGGTTTGAGTGGGTGCTGTTTTTTTGTCTCTTCCATTTTCTCGTTGGACCGCCGTTCTTCTCTACCTCCAGGTACATTTAGAATTGAACCCTTTGTATTTTTCAAAGATAATTAGTTTGTGGTGTCAACTAAACTTTTTAAACATAATGTTATAATTCGATTTAGTTCCATTGTAAAATAGATTTATATTAGAATTCTTAAAGGAAATTCCACTAGTTAATTAGACATATATGGTGTTAAATGGAAGAACGTAGTTGTAGTTGAGAAATTCAAAGTGAACATAGATTCTTTACATAGACCCTTTTACTTGGAAATGTTGGGGTTTTATGTGTGAATGAAATAAATAAAAGTAAGAGATGTGTCTATTCGGTCCGAAGAGGTACCCTTTGGACCGAACCATTGTGTCCCTTTTTCAAGAGGCACTTTTGTGCCTATAAATATGAAACAGAATCTGGCCAATTCTGAATCAATTAATATAGGAACAAAAAGGAAAAACACTACTTTCTCTTTCTCTTACTTTCGTCAAAATTTAGTTCGAAATTTCTGTTTGTTCAAGTTCGCCGTGGGTTCATTATTTGTGCAAATAATGAACAACAGACTGTTGTATCTTGGGAGACTACCGGGAATCAAACTGTATGCATCGTGGCAGTCCCGGAAATATTGTCTTAAGGAAATTTGTTTCGGCAAGCCTCAGTCTAATTTCCTTGGTTTTTACGTAAAGATTGAAGTGATCTTTGGTTTCAATACAAGTAAGTATTTCTCACTATTTTTTATGATAGATCGAAATATATAAGTACACAGATTGTTAGACACCAACAATCTTAAGACAATATTAATTTTGTTTAACTAATCTGTGAAGGTAGATTTATCAAATCATGAAAATAATTTCATAAGATGGGATATCTTTTAACAGTTGAAAGTGTTTTAATAAAAAACTATAGTCGGCTGACTTTATGAATATAAATTACATTGCATGTGTGAATTTTAGAATTAACTATCCGTGGATGTAATTTACACTGCATGTATTTAATTATCTGTGTTTGGCATAATTTTATGCTCAAATCATGAATAACCAATGGAAGCAAAAGTTTGTAAAAATAAAAAAACTTCTATGTGTGTGAATCATTGCAAGTTTGACTTGGGTAAGCGGTAAACCAAGCAAACTTTGTTAAGTTGGTCTGGTGATAATTTCCCAAAAATAAACTTCACCATGCTAGTGTGAATTATAGAACGAGTTATCAAATCTATGTTAAGTTGGGAAGAAAAATACAAAATCAAGGATCTATTTAATTTGATAATTTATCAAATGACGTATAGACAATTTTTTTTAATCTCAGAGGAGTTAATCATGATCATGCACCGTCATAGCAAAATCTAAAAACATAAGACAGGAAATTAGTATTTGAGTGATTTGTGTCATGGATTTTAATTGGCATGTCATTTTCTTCACAAATTGGCCGAAGCGGTGCTTATATTCGGAACTAATGTGAAAAGTGTGTCTTCATTGGGTAGATTTGGAGAGGTGTTTTTATATCTCATAACCGTTAATATTCCTATTCCGTATTTGTGTAATTTTGAATATATTGTTTTATTACAATTATTCAAATTATTTGCAATCTAAAAATTCGACATTTCTTTTCTGTGAGAAAAGAGTGGTATAATATGATATTTATGGAAATCATTGATTTCTTGAAAATGGGTTGCGTGAGACGAACTCTTAGCCTGAAATATTCAACCATTAGTGGAGAATTAAAGACAAGAATATTTTCAAAAATTAGAAACAATTTGTCTACAGTGGAGAGATGTCTTCAAATTTTATTTGGAAATGTCGCAAGCATTCAATTAATGATTTCAAATGTGAATGTGGTGTTATAATTCTTTGAATGAACATTTTTGCTACTAAGTGCGACTTATACTTATGTGGGACAAATGATAATATATAATTAATAATAACATTTATGCATAGATAAATCATTTGTGAAATAAGTATAACTAATTGCAGTATATTTTTTGAGAAAATATTGAAAATTAATATGTAAAAGTAATTATAATTATTTTGTGGAATAATTATAATTTGCTATGATATCAATATTTTATTGAGGAAATATTGATTTTAAAATTTATTCGCGAAATAAATATCAATATTATATTGAGAAAATATTGATAATATTTTATTTGTGAGAAATAATTATAAATTATTTGAAAAATAAATATCAATATTTTATTGAGAAAATATTGATTGAACTTATTCGTGAAATAATTATTATTTATTTGTGAGAAATAAGTATATAATTATAAATTATTTGTTTGCGAAACAAATATGAAAAAGTTCAAAATTTTTGAACTAATCCAAATTAATTATGTGATTTTAAATCATTACTAACTCGTGAAGTTTAAAATGTATTTGATCACATATATTGTATTGCGTCATTTATTGAATAATAAATAAGAGGCAATAAAAGTATTTGCGAAATACAAAGAGATGCATTTGTGAACTACAAATCTAGAAAATGGAATAAGAAAATTTTAAATTCTTATATCCAAATTGTGGGGGTAAATACGAATATATTAATTTACACAAGAGTGTGTTAAATTAGGAATAATTCGGCAAATAATTTACCTAGCTCAACTCAATTCAATTTGGTTGCTAAAATAACAGAATTTTAAGATGTGGTTAAGCGTCAATCTTTAAATTTGGGTTTACTTGACAACTTGTGGGAGGAAAGCTCGCTGGATGTCTACACACATACTAAGTCGAGTTTCATACAAGAAAGTCAATTATCATTCCATATGAGTTATGGAAAGGGAAGAAAAACCAAATACCTTAAAATGTGGGGGGTATTTAGGTTAGATTCGGTTTCACAACCGAAAAAGAAAATAACTTAAAAATATTAATTACTACTAGCTTATGCGATAAATAGTAGTAGCTCATATTTTTGGTATATAAATATGACATAATTGTAATCATGTGAACCAAGTCACGTGATGTAACAATAATTGAGAATATAAGAAGGATTTGAGAATCATTTCTTATAAATTGATCTTTCTTTTGGTTCAAATTTATTTTCAGTTTGTGTGGTTTACTGATATTAAAATCTGATAAAGTAATATTATTTATTACTTACATAAACATTTCTACAATTTATAATTAGAGTTAATTATAAATTATTTGTTATGCGAAAATAAAAAGTATATTCTAATTTATTTAGATTATAATATTTATTTAAAAGTCACTAAATATTTTGCAAAAATATTTAATTGATTTTGATCTAGAGGGTTTACCTTGTGAAACTTATAATTATTTTTAATTATAAATTACTTTATTCTGATAGAATATACATATGAATCGATCTCTAAAGAGGTCAATCTCTAACTTCAACATGAGTTGAAGAGACATATGAGCTAAAAGCTCGAAGTTATTTGATCCAGATATTCTAATTTATATGTTAAAGAATTAACCTCAAAGATATAAATAGATTATGTCACGTTCCAATATCGTGGATTGGAAAGAGGCGATTGACAGCTAGTAAAATTCATAAAATTGGTAGACCTCGAGGAGTGAACCAATTAGATGTAGATGGGTTTTTAAATTAGAGAGTTTAAAAACTTTGATAAGTCAATCGATAAAAACTAGGCTAGACTAGTAGCCAAGTTGCCTTATAAAAGAAATAATTTTACTTCTTTGACTCGTATTCACTAACGATTAAGATAATATCCATTTGAATGTTAAATAGCTCTAATAGCTAAATACAATGGATGTTAAAATTATCATCCTTAATGGTGAATTAAATGAGAAAATTTATAATGAGTAACTAGAGAGTTTCGTGTTAAATAAAAAGAAAACATAGTTTGCGAAACTAATGTATTTTCTTGTTGACGTTTAAACAAACTCCTAAATAATGACACGAAAAATGTGATAGTGTCACTAACAAATTTTGACTGTCATATTAATAAATATGACAAGTGTGTCCATATAAACTAACTAGATAATTGAGTATCATAATTTGTTTATATGCAAATGATATGTTAATATTTGAGACTAATACTGTGAGTATTAAATCCATTGAGAAAATATTAACTTATGATATGAAAAACTTCGGTTTAATCAATCATGATTAAGAGGTTATGTGATGATATTTAACTATCTCAAGCAAATTATGTGAGATGAGTTATAAATAGTTTAAAACTTATGAAAAAGGATTTCATAATTCTATTTAATTCATACCTTGTGTGCAATACGAGAATAAATGTGATATAGTATCACAATTTGAGTATGCTCATAAAATTAGATGTCACGCATATATCGTAAAATGCAAGAGGCTAGACATCGTCTCTTTAGTTAATAAACTAAGGAGATACATGAGCAATCTTAGCAAGATTCGTTGGGATGCATTAATGAGAATGCTTGAATCTTGAAAGAATACATATATATATGCATTATATTTGGAAAAATTTCAAACGATCCAGGGATATAGTAATGCAAATGAAACTTCTGATTTAGATGAATCAAAGTTTATAAGCGGATATGTATTCAATTTCGGAGGCACCGCTATTTCCTGAGAATCTTCCAAACAAACGCGTATAGCTCAATCCACTATGAAATTAGAGTGCATAGCATTGGATAAAGCTAGTAAAGAATTTGAGTGGTTTCACAAAATTCATGGAAGATATTTTAATATGACTGAAAATTGTGTTAGTCATACATAAAATGCGATAATCAAGCGGTGATACAGAGAGCTCAACAAACTCTATGTATAATGGTAAATTCACGACATAATTGTTGTCGTTGATACAATACCTAGAGACATCTACTTTCAAATAGAATGGACTTTATAAAGTCAAGAGATAATCCTGATTCCGGATATTAAAGGTTTATCTATAGAGTAGTATGTGCATCGAGGGGAATGGGCTTAAAGCCTAAATCAGACTAAGTTACTTCGTACGGAAACCTAACCTGGCGACTGGAGATCCCACGGACCAGGTTCAATAGGACAACCAGTCTTGGCTAACTTAAAAGAAAGCACTTAAGAGTATAACTCTATCCCATTCTTATAATGCAATAAGTGCAAGCCTACCGCGTTTATAAGGTTAAGTTAACGCTTTTAATGACGTCTATACCTTGTTAAGAACAAGTGGAGTATGGTAGGATACTCTTGATAGATGCGGTCACCTATGTTAGTGTGAGCTGGGTCGGCTCGTTGAGAATTTCTTCAAAGGCTGGAATTCTCTAAAGCACTCGCATAACCAAGAATGTTCAGGGCCAAAACGAACACAACCGAGAACTTGAAACAAATCGGTTTGGTACTGTGTTAAGTTTATTGTCTTGGTTTACACAAACAGCCGACGGTTCAAGATGAAATATTTCACCGATTGGCTAAGTAAATCCGATAAGCTTTAACTAGGGAAGGTTCAAGATGAAATATTTCACCTATCCCAATGCGGTATTATTCCTAAAGAAATTTCGACATGATATGTCTATGTGAAGGAACTCAAACAACAATTTCATTCATGTGGGGGATTGTTGGGGTTTTATGTGTGAATGAAATAAATAAAAGTAAGAGATGTGTCTATTCGGTCCGAAGAGGTACCCTTTGGACCGAACCATTGTGTCCCTTTTTCAAGAGGCACTTTTGTGCCTATAAATATGAAACAGAATCTGGCCAATTCTGAATCAATTAATATAGGAACAAAAAGGAAAAACACTACTTTCTCTTTCTCTTACTTTCGTCAAAATTTAGTTCGAAATTTCTGTTTGTTCAAGTTCGCCGTGGGTTCATTATTTGTGCAAATAATGAACAACAGACTGTTGTATCTTGGGAGACTACCGGGAATCAAACTGTATGCATCGTGGCAGTCCCGGAAATATTGTCTTAAGGAAATTTGTTTCGGCAAGCCTCAGTCTAATTTCCTTGGTTTTTACGTAAAGATTGAAGTGATCTTTGGTTTCAATACAAGTAAGTATTTCTCACTATTTTTTATGATAGATCGAAATATATAAGTACACAGATTGTTAGACACCAACAGGAAATGCATATGCATTTACTTATTCTCTAATATAGTGCATACTTGAAGCTAACTTGCAATTCTTTTAGATGTCTGTTACTTACCCATTTAGTAACATGTAGATTACAGGAAGAAAAAAAAAGGTGGAACTAGCAAAACTCGAAGCAATTGATTATGGATATAGTACGTTTCTTATTACTATGGAGGCATTTTCTGCTTCTTCCGATCCGTGACTTTATTTACTCATGATATTATTATTCTTTCTCATTCGGGATGGTGTTTCTGGTTGTTTTGATTACTACGCGGATATGGCTGAAGCATTCGATTCAAAGCAAAAAACACATGTTTCTATTCAAATGGAAACATTAAGTGTCATGTTTTGAGGGATCCAATTGGATGGTAAGTTTGGATTTGATATTTGTCTTACTAAATAATTAAGAGAGAAGGAATTTCATTTTATTTCTCTGTTACATCCCTAGCTCTTCGAAAAGGAACATGTTGCACTTGTTTGAATAAAATCATCTAGTCCGGTTTCATTTGCTTCAATTAGAAGTACTTATGTCATCAGTATTGTTTCTTACACATTCTATTAGAATTGCTTCATCTTCATTTTACAGGAATTACCCTCTATTAATGGCCACATGAAAAGTTGCCCCTGCCTTGGCAGTTGGATGCACTGCAATACTTAAACCATCTGAATTGGCTTCTGTGTAAGTATTTATCGTATATTCATTATTCATGGATTCTCTTCTATAGTTTTATTTTACATTTAATCCTAACTATTTCAAGTGCAGCAGTTGTTTAGAGTTAGGTGAAGTATTTATCGTATATTCATAATTCAATGTGTAAAAAAAAATCAAAGCAACATAGATCCGGCCCTGGTTGAATTATGTCAAAATCCTCAAATAAAGTCATGTGGGTTAATTCTGGCCAATTTTAAAATTTATTGCAATGTGAACCAAATTAATATTTGACCCATAAAGTAAAAAAGAATACTCGTAATAATCCAATGAAAATTCCAAATGAATAGCTTATGTTTTATGCAAATCCAATGAATGAAAATTAAGTGATCTAATTTTGTCTAAGTATTATTTTAGAATTAATTTTTGATAATGAATCTTGCATATTGTTTGATTACTTACATATTTACGTTACTAAGTAAGAATATTTTTGAGAACATGATATTTATCATAGATTAAGTTTTATGATACGAAGAGCATCGTGTGCATCTTCTATAAATTGTTTAATTAAATTATCCATGCATTCAGGAGCGGAGCTGATTTTCCAGAGATTATCATAAATGCACACCCAAGTTTTTATTCTCATGTGGTAGATTGGTTCATCTCCACAAATAAGAAGACTCTATTTAAGAATGCAGCAGACAATCGCAAGTTTCAGATAATTGATGATCTCTGCCCAAACATTTCTATGTTATGGAGACTGGTAATTCGGGAGTAAAGTACTCTAAAGTTTCCCCAGTTCTACATTAGTGAGTATTAAATTAGGCTGGACGGATGGAACAATAGAATGTATTGGAGAATTCTGCTGCATTTTTCATTTGATATTCATGGTTAGTTTTTGCGTATGGAAATCTTTTGCAATCAGTGCATTGTCTATATAATGTTTCTATTTGACAATCTTTTATATGCATCACAAACATGAGAAAAAATTAGCCGAAGGACCCCTCTATCGTATTTCGTCCTTGACATGAAAGTAAGCAAGGCTTTTATTATTTTTTCATTGAACGATCATTTCATTGTTTCTGAAACAGTATAATTTTAAACTTAATTATGGTTCTATTTATGCTCTGATTTAGTGTATCAATTGTGACTTTTACTTTACATCCAATCAAGCAACTATTTTCATTTTGTACCTTTATGAAATAGTTCTTATATTAATTGCAGACTCTTGTGCGAGTTTGTTCCCCACTGATGATCTTGATTCAAAATCAAAAGTACAGCTCAAATGCCATCATTAAAATTGAAAACCAAGTCATCCATATGTTGTTTAAAAGAAAAAAATGGCCTGCCAAAAGTCAAGAATGATATCCAAGAATCCTCTCTCTCATGCCAAAGTTTTTCACAATGCAGAAGAAATTGGAACTTATAATCGGAGTAGTCAGGATGGTAAGTGTTGATGAATCTTGAATTACCTCCTTGCAGTTTTTCTCGTCTATGCTATGTTCATCACGATTGTAGCTTCACCGACTGCCACCCCAAGTACTTGTTATTTCTTACACCCCCACCCCCGCCCCCGCCCCTTATTTCTTGATAGGGGCGCGGCTCTTATATCAGGTTCTTGTCTTCCAAATAAGCTTCATTGCATGCCACCTTTGGTACCATAATTGTTTCAGCGTCTTCGTTTGGTGGCGCTAGCTCATACCAATACCTAATTTTGTTGTAGATATGTATATCTTTTAACTTCTCGACAGATCCTATATCCTGCAGCTTCAGTCTATGGAACAAATACAGTAATTTATTTTTTCAGATTATTTTACTTTTTGATTTATGGATACAAATATAGTATTGTCTTTCAGATTTGTTTTTTCTCTATCTTTTACATTGCTTCTGCGAGTTCTTACTAATACATATTTTTGTGGCATTAAGTTACCATAATTCTCAATGCATTTTCCTTTTATCCCTGCTTCAGTTTCTAACAAGGTGTATGGTGGGGGAAAATTCTTGTATAGACCTGGTCTACGAGCTTTTCATAGACCTTATGATTGTAAATGCATCACACCATACATTTGATGATGTCATGCCCTCAAAATGTATGTTGAGGACCTTAAAGGGGATGACGTTGACAATGACGAATTGTCCAATGAAGAAAAACTTATCCAGAAGCAGCCATCATCTATAACTCTGCAACTCCTGATAGCATGGTAAACACAAATAAAAAAGATGTAAAATTGCCTTTTTACGCATGTCGCAGGGGAGTAAAGCGAGGTAAATATATTATTAAGTGTAAGGTTAAATTGATCATTTTTACATGAAAATAGAGTCTCAATTAGATTATAGAGTATGACATCTCCACTAGCAAGGAGGTAAATTGCTCGTTATTTCATATCAGAGGAAGGTAAATTATTCATTATTTCATTTCACATGGGGGATAAATTGTTCCTTATTTCATTTTACATGGAGGTAAATTGACCATTAGACATATCACATGGAGTTAACTTGCAAAAAATCTTAGCAATAGTGACACAGTATATTTTTAAGTTGAGTATGGAACTTAATATGTCACTACTATCAATTAGATACACCATTTTAATGACAACCTAATGACAATATTTATCGTCTCTATAATTTAGTCACAACTTTTTAATTGTCACTTTTGAGATATCAGTAAATGTCAATAATGACAACTTATTCAAATTACGTATCACTAATTTGTCTTTGTATTAATAATAATATTTAAATTCTTGTCACGCTAGCATTAAATATTTTTATAGTGCTTAGTGCTTACAAATTTCTTCCCAACGGCATTAAACGCAAACCACAAACGTGCCATTGACTATTTTATGAGAGAAACACAACCCAAATGGAAATTCCACCACAATCAAAAAACTAACATTCATTGATAAAATTTATTTCTCAAATTGATCTTTTATGATTTCCGAACGGGCATGAACTTGGGCTTCGATGTAATTAGTCCCGACATCATTGTTAGATATTTGGTAGAAAATAACTAAACACACACGAAATTGTCCAACTTATAGAATTTTTTTCTGCAGTAGAATATAGATAAGTAATCTGAAGAAGTAAGAAGAATATGTATTTTTCAGTAACCAAACAACTCTATTTATTGACCAAATTTGTGTCTATCCAGATTGACACAACTCTTCACATTTGTGTCCATTGGGAACAGTCACAATAGTTCGAATTTGAATAGAAAAAACTATTACAAAGTAATTTGTTTAATAGCTCGTGTAGCTAAATTTTATACAAGTTTTTTTTAAGATAGATGCCACCACATATCGACTTATTTACTTATCAGCAAACAGCAAAATGTACCTATGTATTTACAAGAGAATAAGATTTGTTTCAATATCTTTACACATAAAAGCATGGACTATTCTATTATGAGATACCCAAAAAAAATTCTCATATAAGATATTCAATCGCAACCATTAAAATTAAGCAAGATGAAATCTGAACTACACGATTTTGTCCAATGTAAAAATGTTCAATTGGACCCCTTTTTGTTGTTGGATATATTCAAGATAGTAATTTACTTTTATACCCATACATAAATATGTTTAACTGGAAAAAAAACTTCATTTCTTCTTCCATCTCTTTCTTCCAAACAAATCACCACACACCATTTCACCACCACCATGAAGCTCCTCTCAATCTCTCTGTCACGGCGTGGCTATGCCCGACCACGCCACGGTCTGACCTGTCAACGCGAAGGCCAAATCCGGTCGCCGCGTGGTCGGACATGGCCACGTGACGGCCAGATCTGGCCTCTGCGTGGCCGGACCTGGCCACTTGAAGGCCAAATCCGGCCTTCGCATGGCCGGGACATGGCCACAGAGGTTGGATCTGACACGTGAAGGGGCCCGCCGCCTTCATGTTAGTGGTGATTTTTTTTTATTTATTTAAAAAAGAAGGGGGAATTATGATAAAAATAATAATAATAATTTTATAAAAGAAATAATAATCATTAATAAATATGAATTGTTATTACACAATTTTCATGTGTTTTTTTTAAATAATTTACATAATATAGAATATGGTACTACATTGATGTTATTTAGAAATTGAAATATTTTACATTGCAATTATAACATTAATTAAAGTTGTCACACTTACCAATTTTTTACAAATTTTTAAGTAGATGGAATGTAAGAATAATGAAAGGGTAAAATTTTATTTTAATAATTAATTTATTTTGTTTTCGAATTTTGAAGAACACTTGGCATTTATTTAGGTGGTATCTCAATTACACCATGGCCAACAAAATCTTGTAATGCCCCTAAAAGCATTGTATTTGTAGGAAGTACATTTTTCCTTTTATGGCAAACCGATCCCTAATTTATATGATGATTTTGTCATATATAATATGACTAACTTTTCGTAGTACCTCGGGTTTTTTGCATTTTGCATCCCCGAAATATGGAAAATAGGCATTTTGCACTTTCGAAACTTAGATTTAGCACTTTGCACCCTTGAAATATGATAAATGCAGCATTTTGCACCCTCTTTTATTTACAAGCAAAAACTCAAGGGCAAAATAGGTAATTCTATTGTATATCTTTGACACTTTGCCCTTCCAAATCAAAATTAGCACTTAACTCTCCCTAATTAAGAATAAATTAACAACTTGCACTCCCAAAATACATTAAATGGGCACTTTGCACCCCAAAGTACAAAATTAACACTTAACACCCTCAAATTTAAAAAAAAAAAAAAAAAAACTCAAACCCCCTTATTATTTTCGGCAAAGTTGACCATTAAGGTGAATTTTTTTATGACAAAATAGGTAATTATTTATGGGTCTTTGATATGTTGAAGTAGACAATGGATCTTCGAGAAGTTTACTTGTACTTAGGGGTGCACATGGTACGGTTCTGCATTATTTTTTACAAAATTTGTACCGTACCAATTAGTGCGGTTTTAAAAAACTCAAAACCAAACTAGAGTTTTATGAACCATACTAACAAACTTGGTTTTGTGCGGTTCCGATACGGTACGGTACGGTACGATTTTGCGGTTTTTTCTAACAAACTTTTTTCGTGCAATTTTTCTTATATCATTGATTATATAGTTGACAATTATATAAAAATTAATAATATTTTTTCATTAAATAAAGCATCGGAAAAGAAAATGTTCACAAATTTAACTCTATAGTTCGACCTAATTGAATAAAATTAATTGGTTAATTATTTGATCATTGTTTTTATTATGTGAAGAAACTTACTATTTGGTATTTGTTGTCTAGAATTTTTGCATTTTAAGTTTTCAATATATAACAAGTTTGGCTCAAGATCCTCTGCACCACAATTTGTGTACCACAAGTGTGTACCACAAATGAGTAATTGACACATGTATATATGACTATTATAATAATTGTTATATATACATGTGTCAATTACTCATTTGTGGTACACAAATTATGGTACAGAGGATCTATTGCCAACAAGTTTAGTTTGTGCTAAACAATATAGTATTCAATAATATTTGAATAATAAATTTTAAAATAAAAATTTATAAAATGTAGTTGTAAATATGAAAAAATGAATAGTTAATTCATGTTTCTTTTCAATTTCGGTACGATACGGTTTTTTACGGTATGAGAAGTCTAAAACCAAAATCATACCGAAATAATCGGTACGGTTTTCATCCATACCAAGACCTTCGGTTTTTTAAAAAAAAAAACCTAACATTCGGTACGGTACGGGACGGTCCGGTACGGTTTTGAAAACCACGTGCTCCCCTACTTGTACGTTATTTAGGTATTTATGGTTATATTGTTGAAAAGAAAGATGGAGAGAAAAATGAGTATTCGAGTATTTATAATTGTATTTTGCAAAATTTAAGTAAAAAAATGAATTTCCTATTTTGCCTTAGATCTTTTTCACTCTGATAACCGACTTTGACCAAAAAAAAGAGGGGCTTGCATTTTTTTAAATTTGAGGGTATTAAGTTTTAATTTTGTGTTTTGAGGTGCAAAGTGTCCATTTATTATGTCTCGGGGGTGAAAGTTGCTAATTTGTTCTAAATTAGAGAGTGTTAAGTGCTAATTTTATTTTGGGGATACAAAGTGCCAAATTCTCAAGTTTTGAGGGTGCAAAGTGCCAATACTTTTGAATTACCTATTTTGCCCTTGAATTTTTGCTTGCACATAAACGAGTGTGCAAAGTGCTGCATTTTTCATATTTCGAGGGTGCAAAGTGCTAAATCTAAATTTTAGGGGTGCAAAGTGCCTATTTCTCATGTTTCGGGAGTGCAAAGTACAAAAAACCCTTGTATCTCTTCATCTTTGCCAAGATCAAATTCATTATTTTGTTTTCTGTTTTCTATGTTAAATTATATACTTATACCAAGATATTAATCAAAATTTGTGCATAGGAATAAATAATTCATACAATGACTATATGATGTGTAGATATTGCAACAAAAGTCTACCTAAAATAATCATAATCCATATTCAAAAGAACTATCTGAATTCAAGTACTACTACATCACCATGCTCATGAATCAAGGGAGAGTTTTTCTAGACCTTGAACTCCATGCATCGAAGCTTTCTTCATTTCTAAAGCTCGCTTGTACGGAGGTGCAATAGGAGGTTGTACAGGATCTAAGCTCCGGTATGTAGATCCGTCTGCAGCTTTAGGGAGTGGATACGAGCGATCCGAGTCATAACCACTGAGGTCTCCGCATGCCAAAAATGGAATGTAAACCTTATTGGGCCCTTCTAACCACCCACTGCTGCAATCTGTGTGACAATAAACCAGAATTAACAAGAAATCAGAGAAAAATTTCACTTTATGATCGAGAGACAAAATTCATATGTTTTGCAACATTTTTTTAAGTATTAAAGGTTTTGTCAAAGTTACCTATATCATCTGCACCAGATGGACTTCCTATTTTCTCCAGTAGGCGGTGAAGATCTTTTTCGTTAAAGCCTTCAGGGGGTGAGTAATTTTCACAAACCACAAATGCCTCTGCAATAAAAATACTAGTTTTAAACATTTGGAACTAAAAAGATATCGTGTGTGTGAAAATTTTAATTTTTTTCTACATAATATTAGAAAAAAAAAACTTTTTACATCTGAATTAGCATGCTTCTTTTTAACAAAATTAAACTTCTTCATGGACCTATTAAGTTGAACAATATAGTTATATCACCTAATACAAGTTCATCAGAGGGAATGCTTTAGAATAACAAGATGAACAATTTTTAAGCGTTTAAAAACTGACGATTTCATCCAAAAACTAATAATAGATTTAGACATCACACTTCCAACCGCCTTCTTCATAAGCAATGATACTTTCGCCATTAGTGGCATGCAAATGTGAAGATTTTGTTCTTGGTAACTTAGAACAATATATCTGATACTCCATGAATAATTCTTAAAGAGTGCAAGAATATTGCTAATTGTTAAGGTTATCATTTTGTTTGTCTATAAACATCATCGCCAGCTATATCCTATAGCTGGATTAGTAAGGGCAGGTGATATTTCTATCCTCAAGAATGTAGACTTTAGGAAAAAATAAAGGAGATAAAAAGAATTATTGAGAGAGAATCGAAAAAGTCTAGTAATTACCTATGCTTGAATTACGACTGCTTTTCGGTTTGGCAAATGTCACCTCTGTGAAAAATAATTTTAGCTGCAACACAGAGGCAAAACATCGGTTATTCCATAAGTTCCATCTCACCATCATTACATTTGGTTGATGTTGTAAAAGCATGATAAACTCCATAACTAGTATTTATTTAATTGCTGAAAACATAATAGAAATTCATAAAACTATAACACATGACAATAGAAATCCTGAAGAAAAACCACATTCACATCAATCTAAACCAAAACCACATATCCCTGCTTTTAAGGCGAAACATGTTGCAGTACCAATCCTTAGCAACGCAGCATTAACTCAATTATCTTAACATAGCAAACCACCCTATATAATTTACATCACATACATGTCACAATTAAGATTTGCACAAACCTGACAGTATAGTAGACTAGTATCTTTTCCTCGAAAAATCTTTGCAATAAATTTTCCACCTTGTTTTAGTACGTGTGTGACAATTGTTAAACCCTGCAAACATGTTAAGCAATGCTCTAATATCAGTTTAAGATGTGACAAAGATAAATCTTTGAATCAGTTTACTTACTCTGAAAGAATTATTCAAGAACACACGTAAGACAACATTCATTAAGAAAAATTGGTAACAAGTTATTGTTCAGTATCTATCTTTCGTCTTGAGTTCATGAGCAACAGACACCCAGAACAGATATGTAACATGTCAAGAAATTTAAAGAAGAAACAAGAAAAGTGTGCAGGAGAAAAGTGAGATTAAAATATGCCATTTTCCCAATTATACTAGTCGCTGTTTTAATTCAACAAATTTTCTTCCCAAACTTTATAACAATAACACAACAGAATGTAGGAAACAAAAGTTCTATATAGAAAAGGATGGCATGGAAAGGAATATAGTATTAATTGAGTAATGTAATGCTATGCTATCATAAGAATTAACGTTGTAGCAAATGCGAACGTAAATACTAACCGCCAATATAAGTTGGGATTGAACAAATTCATCCATGTCATGTAGGCCAGTCACTAAAACATGAAAATAAACCAGTTTTGTACATAGATCATATAACTATATGTAGAGTAGATAAGGTTATGTCATATAACAAGGTCATTTCACAAACCATCGGGTGCACCATCACATACAACAAGATCAGCTTTGCCTCCATCAAAATGTCGAATGACCTAAGAAGAAAGAATTATAAGAATTAGGTAGTGGACACACACTTCATAAACAGGATTATAAAGTGGTAAGCAAAGATCATTATAATAGTCTAAGCATTTCCCCTTTTTCTTTTTTGCAGCATAATCAAGAATCTTTTTGGAATTAATGATCAGCATTGGTAAAAAATATCTGCCTCCTTAAGACTTGATGGCAAGGCATGTGCAGAACTTCAATATGCAAATATACTATTTCATGGTATGTTACAGATTCAGGTCAAATATATAGGAATTATTTGACTTTGATAATACCACATTCCTACTCTTAGAGCAAGTTAGCTGCCCATTTTTCAGGACAAGCAAAAATCATAATCTTTGTAGAAGTTGAAGGGAGGGAAAAAGGAAACGCAATTATACAGATGATTACATACTTACAGAAACATGGGAACCTAAAAGCACACACACAGACAGGTATATATATATATATATATATATATATATAGAGAGAGAGAGAGAGAGAGAGATACATGAACCAAAAAAAAGCTCATACATACCACTTCTGCTGTTCGAGCATTTGTTATATCTCCTTGAACTTGAATAACGCCTTCTATAGGAGCCATGGGCTGCAAGTCAATAGCCACAATAAGTGGTAGTTCACTATCCCTGAAATTTGTAGTGAAGACACTTGGCTCAGACGAGTAAAATTGTAAAGGGGATAAGCTATGATCACTTGATATGATAGCAAACAATAGAGGGTTTTGAGATCAAACTATCAGAACATGTGAGCATGTCTAACTATCAAAGTACAAAGTCATCCGGGAAAGAAAATGAAACACAAAATAATGTAAAATCACCAAATAAACATACTTGGAATCAGGCGCCAGCTTTGCTGGGAGATAAAGGTTTCGACTCAAAACCTACAGGAAGAGATGAATTGTCAAAGATTGTTGAATGCAATACATAGGACTTCCTAGAGTTTCACGAAGTGCAAGCAAATTTAGAATCTATGTTTGATTTATATACTTAAGCTTGAGCTCTAATTTTATAGTCTTGAAAAAAGGCGGGGAAGGAAGATAATTTACACATCTTGAAACATTAAAAAACATGATAAATGTAGCACCATCGCAGTTAAATAGTGCAACACTATCCAGATTGTGATGTGTCAACAAAAAATTCGTAAGCGAATGCACATATTGAACTAATCTGTCAAAAAATGAAGCAATTGGAGGTGAACGTGTGCATTTCCCATTTTTACATATTATGAAAGTCTCACACGATGTGATATCAATGTTAAATTCCCTGGAAATGTTAACCAATTAAGTTATCCAATAAATCTTTATTTACTAAGTATGATTGTTTTAGATTTATACAACAATTCCGAAAACTGCAGATTCCTAGATACCTGACTCCAGCTACCTGGAGCTGCACATAAATCCACTGCTCGCTTTACACCTATATATATTAAATTATCAAACTATCTGTAAACAACATTTTATGAACCAACAAAAAAGAAGAGAAAAGATTAAAAGCAGTATATAATAACAAATACACACAAAATTTTAATTGGACCTTCAAATATGTTGAATTCCTCATCAATTTGAAGCAATTTGAAAGCACTTCGCGCCCTCCATCCTTCCTCTTTTGCTTTCCTGTAGTATATATCCTGCAATCCAAATTCCAAACCAATCAATTTCAGGTAGATGGAAGAACAAACAAGTTTTAGCAAGCAAAGCAGGAATTACCCTCTTATCTCTCGAAGCTTTCCCCATTAAGAAATACCGCGGAATAAAAGAAGGGGAAAAAGGACCAAAAATAAAAATTTGGTCCTGCCTTCAAGAAATTAAGCCCTGCTCGAACGCCGGTAACCCTCGGTTCTCTTCTCTTTGATAGACTTTTGCCCCTCACACTCGAACTATTTTGCGCTTAACCCCTAAATTTGTTTAAATATAGCACTTAAACCCCCGCACTAAACAATTTTGACATGGGATGCGGGTTTGGGCAGTGTTTTCAAATTGTTCCATACAAATAATCAAAATGTCTCAAAAATTAATATCAATGTCAAAATCATAAGCCATAAGTATCATTCAATAATTTACACATCCAAAAAAAGACAACTTAGATTAAAAATAACAGGCCAATGTCCAAAACATAAATTAAAATTCCACACAAAGAACAACAATTTCATGTCTCAAAAGCAAACAATTTAAAGGTATAATGGTTAATGGAGTCATCTATAACAAACAAATCTTATAATCACTTGACAAATTTGGAGCTCCAAAAATATAACTCTCATTTGTTCCATATAATTAGCAGGCTAATTACTTATAATTAGTATAAAGAAAAAAAAAACCAATAAATATTATTCCAATTCAAGTATATTAACTTAATCATATTTTCAGTCAGATTCGGTTTCTGCTTCAGAATTTGAACAAAACGTTTTAGTCACTGAAATCAAAGAAACAAACATAGCTCAAATCACCCTTGAATCAGAAAAAAAAGAAAAAAAAATGAAATAAAACATAGGAACTTAAAAATAAAAAAGAATAAAACAGGAAGAACAAACATACATACCAATGGGTAGTGAAGATATTTGAGCAGTGACTGGAAATGAAAGTTTGTGAAGTGACCCAATTAGCAACGACTCCATTTTTATGTTTATGAAGCAACTAAAAAATTGGGTGAACTATGCAAGGTTTGATTAAATGTTTAACAAAAAACCTCTACATTTTAGAAAATTAAAACTTACCTCAAATTAGTGGAGAAACTCAATTAGAGGATGGAGATTGAAGAAGACTAGACCACTTGGAGAAGAAAGGTCTTGATTCTCTCTTGTAATTTGTAATTTGTAATTTGTGAAGGAAGAAGATAAAAAGCAACCACTTGAAGAAAGGCTCTGTAAAAACTGCTGGTGAAATTAGTATGGGTCCCTAGGTAAGTTTTAAATTTTTTTTTTAATCAAGTGAACCGCTGGTTCGCTAGAACCGGCGGTTCTCTAGTTTTTTCAGTTTTTGGGCCGGTTTTAACCGGTTCAAGCTGGTTAATTTTTAAGGTGATTTTGAGAGGTACGGATTGAGAGACAAAATTCATATGTTTTGCAACATTTTTTTAAGTATTAAAGGTTTTGTCAAAGTTACCTATATCATCTGCACCAGATGGACTTCCTATTTTCTCCAGTAGGCGGTGAAGATCTTTTTCGTTAAAGCCTTCAGGGGGTGAGTAATTTTCACAAACCACAAATGCCTCTGCAATAAAAATACTAGTTTTAAACATTTGGAACTAAAAAGATATCGTGTGTGTGAAAACTTTAATTTTTTTCTACATAATATTAGAAAAAAAAACCTTTTACATCTGAATTAGCATGCTACTTTTTAACAAAATTAAGCTTCTTTATACATCTTATTTGACAAAAACAAAATTTGTCAAATAGAAAAAAAATTGAGACCCCTCTATAGTCAGTCAGTTAAATAATAGAAATTTTTCAATAATTTTTGGGAACATTTGAAAACCTATAAAACAAAGAAATATATTTTAGTAGAAATTACTGGAACTTTCGTCTAGATTAAGACAAATATATTATAACTTTCATCTACCCTCCAAATATACATTGAAACCCTAATTTTCTATTCATCTATATTACCTTCATCAGGAATTTGAAGGTCAGACAGTTACACTGCCGTTTAATAGCAAATCATGGATTTTTTTTAAATAAAATCCAAGCACTCAAAATTTATCATATCATTAAACTCAGAAGCTTAAGCGGATCAGTTACAAACTTTCAATTCTAAAACTTTGAATTATATAGATCAATACTAACACATGATATAAACTTATTGCAGTGTAATTTTTCCTGTTAATTGAATAATCCTTCAAATAATAACATAGAATTGGTAGAAAATATTTACCTAGAAATCCAGGGATCGAAGTTCTTTTAAAGAGGCGAGTACATCACCATGGCTGGAGAAACAGGTGTAGTCTTTAATTTGATTTTCTGTGATTAATATATTTCAACTAAAACCCTAATGGGCCTATGTAGTCTTCAGCCCATACGGAATCACAGTACTGTAGTCCCTTACATAAGTAATTATTTAAATTGACACTATGTTTATTAATTATATGTAGAAAAATGTTAGAAATAGGATTAAATATATAATGATTTTTCCCCCCTAAGGATTCAACCATTTTCGAGACGCATCGATCATATAAAGTTTGAACTTCTTCTAATAAAAATTTGAACATGAGTTCGTTACTTTTTAGTGATTAGTCTATTTCACTATTAATAATCATATATAAAAATGAGAAAAATAATCCTTCAACTTCGTAACCTGAGTTGAAAAGGCGCGTTAGCAATATTAATTCCGTTTGATTCACTAGATTCTCCAATCTTAATCTATAACAAATAATTGGATAGTGAATACAAATTACAATTAATATACTTCATTTATTCTATTTCTTGTTTTTACTACATTCCAAAACTAGGTTTGCTCACTTGTAACAACTTCTATTTTTTGTCTTAGAGCTACTCCTCGTTGTGAAAATTTGGTTTTCATTTTATGTTAAATTCATTAATTAGATGAAGTGACATATATTATCACAATTCATATAATGAACTATAATAAAGTAAATATAATAAGAAGAATGTAAAACTTAAAAGTAAAACAGCTAGCCTGATCTGGAATCACGTCATTAGACGACGTCTTAAGAAAAATAATTGCCTCCCCTCATGCAGGTATTGGCGGCTGATCAATCCCTCATGATAAAACTTTTGGCCTCGTCGAAGTCTTCTCGTAAGCACATTCACGAGAACACAATGAATTAAACTTTGTCTCAAGTACCCAAGAGAATTTAGAGAGTAATATAATTTTAGTGATACACGTTAAGCTAGTGAGGTATGTGTTTTCTAAGACACTTAATCCCTATTTATATTGTGAATGTGAGGTCAAATAATTTGGATAGCCACACAATGAAAATAAAAAAGAATTATCACGTCTAGTTGCACAATCAATTTTGATTACCGTTACAAATCATTTAATTTAAATTTTAAAAACTTAAGGGCCTGTTTGTCTCGCTTTTCGGAGAGTGGTTTGGGAAAGTGGTGGAGGTTTGGGAAATAATCTCGATTTTCGTAATGTTGTTTGTTTGGGTTTTGGGAGAGTTGTTTGGGAAAAAAGTAGGTGTAGGTTTTTTTTGTAGGTTTGAATTAATTAATTAGGTGTAAGAATAGTGTAAGACTTTATGTCACATCGGTTAGTTATATATAATTAATTAATTGAGTTGTATATATTATATGTAATATATGTGATAAATAATATTTTATAATTAGTTATTTGTGTTTTTTAAAATAATAAAAAATAAAGTAGATTAATTTTCATTTTGTTGATTTTTGTTTTTAAAAATATTATAATAAAATTATTTTAATCATTTTATCTCACCGACGAATTCATTCAAACGACATATTAAATATGCTAAAAATTACACATTATCCTTAAAATATTAACCTAATAGTTATTACACAATATCCAGATTAATCTACATACGGAAATAACATATTAAGTTACAATAAAAAAAAAACCAAAAAAAATTAAAAAATTTACCTAACTGCAATTTTTGGTAAATTTTTATTTTATTTTATTTTTCATAATTTCGTAAAAATGCAGAATCGCAGTTGGCAACTGCGATTTTTCATAAAAGGTACATTTAGGGAAATCCTTTTCAGTTTGCGTCATTTTGGAAAATACTTTTATCTAAATGGCTATATTGGAAAAAAAATTCAATTTAATGGCTATACGCCGCTTTCTAATTCATTCATAACATTAAATAGTACAACTACTGAAAACAAAGAACACTATTCTATAAATAAGAACTTACCTAAGTTGATGCTCTAAATTTTACAAATAAAGCACATGAATCCCCGAATTAATTGTCCAGTTTGGCAAAATCCCTAAATTAATTGTTCAATGTGGCAAAATTCTCAAATTAATTGTCCAATGGGCAATTATGCAATTTTTGGCAAATTGTGGACTATAATTGCAGTCATGTGGACTAAATTTGCGGGTATAGAAAAGCTATAGGACGTATCTTGCATGCTGGAAAATTTAGTGTCCTGATTTTGCCGACTTGTGAAAGTTAAGGGACGTAAAATGCTTTCTGAAAAATTAAGTGTCCTGATTTCGCGGACAAGTGAAACTTAAGGGACTAAAAATGCTTGCCGAATATTTAAATGTCCTACTTTTGCGGATTTGTGAAACTTATGGTACTAAAAATGCTTGTCGGAGATTTAAATGTCCTAATTTCGCAGACTTACGAAACTTATGGGACTAAAAATGCTTGCCGGATATTTAAGTGTCCTACTTATGCGGATTAGTAAAACTTAAGAGACTAAAAATGCTATTTTGCCAAAGAGAGAAATAGGCCGCAGAAAAAAACAAGAAGAAGAAGAAAGAAGAGAAAATAAAGAAAAGAAAGAAAGTAGACTGACAGAGGAGACAGAGGAGACAGAGGAATAGGATAGAGAAATAGGTAGGGGTGTAGAGTTATTTTCAGAATTTGGTCAAAAACGGCTGCTTTCATAAACTTATTCCGGAAACAAAATATTTTAGCCGCAACTTTCGGAAATCATCAGACCTGTTTGTCTCGCGTTTCGAAAAGACGAAAATTTTTTCCGAAACGCGAGACAAACAGGCCCTAAGAATTCCAACACTCTCTATCATTATTTTTATAAATAACCTACTCTTCCACATGCATTATGAGCCTCTCATTTTTTTGGATTCCTTAGCTTTAAGTTTTTATAAGTAAGCTCTGCCTCTGGGTTGGGAGCCTGTAGTTATCATTCATTTGAAGCTCTGCTTCACATATGTGATTCTCCTTAGCATCAAATGTTTGTATCCGTTTGGCCTTCTCATTTGCATTATTGTTATTTGATTGACTTGCTTTGGTTATGGATTCCATTTCTCTAACACAAGGTACATGTAAGCTTAGATACTAGAAGCTTGAATTATGTGCTATTAATTGACATCTATGATTCTATAGGATCGTGTTCACCTATATTGAAATCCTATGTTCACTTCTTGTTGGTGCCTAAGGCCATTTCCAACCAAGCCGGCAATCAGGCATGAGGGAGATTGTCGGCTCGGTTCGGTTGGATATGGATGATGTCAATTGGTCAAGCAAGGGTGCAGGCGAACGCCCCTACTAGCCCCTGCCGGGAGTTGGCAGGGGCTGCCGGGTCTCGGGTGTTATTTTTTTTGTTAAAAAAAATTTCATGAATGAAATAAATGAGATTTGTTGAACAATTTCATATATAATTGGACAAATATAGATCTAAATAAATAAGATTTGTTGAATTAATGGATGTTGATTGCCCTTCAGTTGGAGATGAGTTTTTTAGGTGGGTCGAAAAGACATGAGGTCAAGGCAAGAGGGCTAGACAATTGAGCGAGTAATTGGGTAATTGGGCAAGGCATTCGGTTGGAGATGGCCTAACACGTCTCATTAATTGTCTTGTGTGTGATTGCATTTTGATCCTTATCATTTTTCGGCCTCCTAGTACTCTCAAAGTGATTGGTCAAATGGAAGGACTAGTACCGTCAAAGTGGTCACCCAAGTTAAAATTCCTATTGGAATAAGTTCTCATATAACATATCCGACGCGTCTCGAAAGTGATTAAACCATAACTTGTCAAAATTTAAATTAAAAAATGTCTAAGGTGAATTATATCTCAAATTAATTTTGATCACCTAAAAGAGAGTGACTGATCACACGTCATTGGTTTTCGAGGGTTTATTCCCTTTCGAGGGGCATTTGACACATTAAGTGAGAATCTCTCTCAATAGAAATTTGATCATGAGTTCGTTACTTTGTAGTGGCCAATCCATTCGACTAGATCAATCAGCGATTGGTAACGATCGCAATTATTATACATAAATAATTAAACTTATCTTGTGATAGCTACACTCGATCAAATCAAATTAGAATTATATTTTTTTAAAAATAAAAAATGATGCATAATTTAAAGAAATAATTATCAGATGTAAAAATCAGAAGACCAAAATTGTTTCTAGTGGATTATCTATTTATGTTTCTTATTTCCCTTTTCAAATGACTAGAATATTAAAACCTCGAGCAATTTTCGATGCATAATATGTGCTATCAAATAGATTCATTCTCTCAATTTTCTCTTGTAATTTAATCTAAATCCGCCCTTGATTCCATTTCCTTCTTGATCACTATAACGTAAATTTAATCCCGAAAAATTAATAATCCACCCAGCATCCAGCCGTTGAAAAATTTAGACTTGTCAATCCAACGAGTTACATTTAACCCAATTACAGTTAATTAGACAATAAATTTCCTAAAATTAACTAAACGTCTTAAACCTCAATTAGCTAGAGTGACGTAATAATCTCACCAGAGGCCCCTAAATCTCGTTTATATTTATGATCTATTAAGGGAGAAATTATGTAGTACAACCGCTGCACCACGTCATCAAGTACACGTGGTGCAGCCCACCAATACACATGGGACATGTGGATTATTAATCCACATCACCCCATGTTCTGGCCATGTTCCAAAAAAATAGGGGTTCAGAAAGTTGTGTTCACACTGCCAGAACATGGGGTGATGTGGATTAATAATCCACATGCCCCAAGTGTATTGGTGGGCTGCACGTGTACTTGATGACGTGGTGCAGCGATTGTACTACATAATTTCTCCTATTAAGGAGTCCATATTAACCCGGGAAATATCAACCCTAACCAAAACGTTCGACATTTAAGTAATGGCTAAACAAAGGAAATGTGCCGTTTGAGGTTCAAACTTTGTCCCAAACGGTCACGTGCAACCGTCAACCGCCGTCAAAAGAATCTGTGTAATCCTTGGCTGCAAATTAACGGCGTCGTCAATAACCCCTCATAAGTATTCGTTACATACAAAATATATATAAGTAATTACTCGTCTTTTCTCTCTCTCACGTTCAACGGGCAAGGTTTTTTGCAACTCGGAATTTTCTCTCTCTAAATTGAGATTTTTTGTGTTTCCGGTAGGGCTGAAGAATCTGATGAGCTCGATTTTCAATTCATAAGGTTAGTTGTGGCAGTTTTCTCCTATTCGATTCTTGAATTTTAATTTTTGTGAATATATGTCGGTTTATTTTACTTGCTATTTGATCAAATTAACTAGCTCCGACTAATTCGAATAAATCCGAGGATTGTAATTTTTTTTATGTTTTTTTCGCTTTTTAATTGCTTTTTTTATTATTCATTTTTTGATATTTGAGATCGGGAATTAGCTTACTTTAGTGTTAGTGCTGAAGATTATTTCTGCAAATTAGGTTTGGAGGTTTTCTTTGATGCTCTGAAGATTAATTTGTTGGATTGGTGATTGTATTTAGGGAATTTGGAATTTTGAGGTGTGATGACTTTGTGGGATTAGATGGCAGAGGTGAATTCTGTTGATTTTTGCATTGAGAACATGCAACTAGCAGCTGCTAGTTCTTCTGTATCTGAGAACAGTAGCATTGCTGGGCTTAAGTCACCTGGGATAAGTAGTCCTACAAATACTTCGCCAGCTCATAGGTACTGTCTCAATTACTTCTTCTAATGTAGGTTTATTTTGGTATGAGTAAATTTTGCTTCGTCCTTGCTATTTAGATTGAATCTTTTATCTCTGCATTAGTGTTTTTTTTATTTCTATCTTTGAATGCTCGATCTCTTATGATTTTTTGTTAGTGTTCTGTTTACCCTGTATTAATATATTGGTGTTTACAGAGATGCTTATCATAGATCGTATGTAATGGTAACTCTAATTATGACAAGTTGGTTTCTTTATTAGGGAATGGATGAGGTTTTTATCCAATTGATCATAGCTTTATTTGGTATGTTAGTAATTATGCACTTCACATATGCCAGACAGATTGTGTATTGAAGAACCTTTAGCATACCAATGTGTGATTTGTCTATTGGAAGAGACTAGTCCTCTTAATGTGGCGAACCCACATTTGAATCTCTTCTGAGAGAGGTCTCCACACGCCTCAGATGGGATTAAGTCGGTTCTAAGGCCTGAATACCCTTGGGAAACCAAAAAAAAAGAACCTTTAGCATGTAATTTGTGCTTAAATATCTCATGGAATACTCAGATGGGATTAAGTCGGTTCTAAGGCCTGAATACCCTTGGGAAACCAAAAAAAAAGAACCTTTAGCATGTAATTTGTGCTTAAATATCTCATGGAATATTGTATATTGAAAATTAGCATTGGGAATTCTAAAATGTTTTTGTTTATAGTAAAGCAAACTCTATATACGTCCTAATTCTGAACAGAATAAATAAGTTCTGTAACACTAACTCAGTATATGTGACACATTCATTAGTACTCAAGTAACGGAGTCTCCATTTTTTGTTGTCATAAAGTGACAATGTAACTTTGGTTTATCTGTTGAAGTTATAAGAATGTTTCAGAGTTCAATAACCTCTTCCTTTGTTAATTTTTTCATGTACTCATTAAAAAAAAGGGAGTAACTTTCACATTCACCTTTAAAACACAAAGCAGTACATTGTTTTCTTTTTACTTTTCAATTCTTTAAAAAGCCTTATGTCGATGTCTTGACGATCTGGATTCATTACCGCATGTTGATTTGCAGAAGAACAAGTGGACCAATTAGAAGGGCGAAAGGAGGTTGGACTCCAGATGAGGTAAGAAAATTTAGGAAAGTGCAAGTTTGTGTAGCTGACATTGAGGAAGTTCCTGTGGTGTAAAGCTTACATGATGGTTAATGCTTGTTGGGAAAAAATGAATTGCAGAAATTCGCAGAGAAATTCTTTTGTTTATATTCATTTTGCTATCTTAAATATAATTAACGAATGTTTAATGATATTGCTTTAGGATGATTTGCTAAAAAAGGCTGTTGCAGCTTTCCGAGGGAAGTGTTGGAAGAAAATAGGTATGTTTTGCCAAAAATTTTATTTCATTATTTTATGGTGCTGTCGGCACTTTTATATTTTATTTGAATGAAATGGATCTTCTAATTCCGTAATGTTGTTGTGATCTTTTAGTACTATACTTTTACTTAGAGAAGGTCCAGAATTCTTTGAAAGAACGTTATTAAGATTTGATTTCTTTTTTGGCATCTCTATATTTATTACAATGAGAAGCTTATTAGTATTTAATATTAGTAAATGATTCTTTGAGTAAGTATGATGTATAAGTATTGACTGAATGAGTGAATGATGAAGTAAGAGGTCATACAGTTCTTATTTTGTGAAATTCTCAACACCTGAATATGTGGCAGTTTTAGATTTTAGACGGCCTATTTTACTGGGGTGATTTTCCCTCGACATTTTAGTGCAAGAGCTACAAATTTAATAATGTTTATTCCTTCAATAGCATAGTTCAAAAATTTGTTTATGTTCATTAACATCCATTTTAATTTTATGTGTCTCTAAGAACTTCCTGGAATCATTCTTCAAGTAAGTTTCCTGCACTAACATTCGTATGCATGTAGCTGAGTACTTTCCGTATAGATCAGAGGTGCAGTGCTTGCACAGATGGCAAAAGGTTCTGAATCCAGAACTTGTTAAAGGTCCCTGGACCCAAGAGGTTAGTCTCTATTACACTTTCTTCTCCAACTGATATATGTTGAACCTCTCATGATAATTGCCTTCTTTGAGATTCCAATATTCTACTGTTTATTTTACTAACAGGAGGATGAAATAATCACTGAACTGGTAGCTAAATATGGACCTACAAAATGGTCTGTCATAGCAAAGTCATTGCCTGGTCGAATTGGGAAACAGTGCCGTGAAAGGTAACATCTCAAATGGCTTTGAAATTTTGTTAATAGTTAATAGTCACTCATGCAAAAGGGAATGTGATAAAGACTTATTCATTGTTTCACCATATTGTTTTTGTTTTCCTTGTTTCGAGAATTCATTTACTTTTAAATTGCATGCATTCACTGATTAAGAAGGCCAAAGACTTTAAAGATATCCATATGGGTTCTGGGGAAATATATATTCCCCCTCCAAAATTAGCAAGGTCTGCCTGAAAAAAATTATTTTGGAACTTGTAGACTTTTGTACAACAGTTCTAGTACTACTTCTTTCAGTGATATTCTTTTTGTGTAGAAGTAAGTAAGCTTCACAACTATTGCTAAGTAAAATTTGTAATATCATACACCAGTTTGCTGCGATTATTCATGATGGTTAGTTTATTTTTCCAGTCATTGTTTATGCACTCGTGTTCTTACATGCTATCTTATATGCTTACAAAGCTTGAGAAATCTTACGGCTGCTATCATGGGAACATTTCTTCTCTTATTATTTTTAGCAAGGTTAAGCAATAAAGTCGAGCTTGCTTGTTTGAAAATTTTCAGGTGGCACAATCATTTGAATCCCCATATTAAGAAGGATGCTTGGACTTTGGAGGAGGAGCTTACTCTGCTTAATGCTCATCGAATTCATGGAAATAAATGGGCTGAGTTGGCTAAACTTCTGCCTGGAAGGTAACACTCTATCCTTCCTCAAATGTGTAGTGTTAAGATGAGGAAAAAGTCGTATATCATATATGTGACAGCCATTTAAAGAAACTTAATCCTGGATTCTAATGACTGATTATAGCCTCCATAAGGTGAATTATACTGGATAGTTATTTGAAATTGTTTTTCCATATTATTTTTTGTAATATTGGAAATTTATACATTTTGCATCTATACTTGTCTGATGCTGTAAAGAGGCGTCGAGGGTAAGATTTTTATTTGGGCTGGGAGTGCGGGAGGAGAGTGTTCTGCATTTTCAAAACAGTACTTTCTAAATAACAATAGCTTTGAGTTAATTTGGTGTGGACGTCACGTGAAATTAGATTTGTGGTGCCGAGTTGGAAATTTGTTAACTTTTCTGAATTGTTTCACCATTTGTGGACTGGTTTCTTTCATCCACTAAGATCCTGTTTGGATGGCTCACTTAAATAGCAACATGGTATTGGCTTATTTAACCGTCCTTTCTTTCTGCAGAACCAGTATCTGTATTTTATATGTAAATGGACTAAAGTTGGTAGTTTAAGGAAAAAAATTCCTTTTGTGAAGTGTTGGTCCACAGGATGTGCATGAACAATCATTATATCAAAAAATTGAGATTCTTGAATAATTTTTTTTACTGTGCTTAGCCCTAGTAGTTAGGATAAGGCCTAGTTGGGGTTGACTATTTTGTTTTTTAAAATCTATTTCCTTGTTCAAATGCAGTTTGTTCATAGCTTATTTTATAACAGCTGTGCACAGAGAACTTGTAACTAGCATATAATTCTATGCAGGACTGATAATGCAATCAAGAATCACTGGAATAGCTCTCTGAAGAAGAAGTTAGATTTCTATCTTGCAACAGGGAACCTTCCACCAGTTGCTAAAAGTGTTACCCAAAATGGTGCTAGGGACATCAACAACACTGCCTCGATTGGAGAACTGCTTTTTGGTTCAAATAAAGAATCAAAGTCAACTGTCTTAGATTCCTGTGAAACTACTAATACATGTAAGGTTGAAGAAGGGAATGATAAGCCAGAGCCAATAACCAACAACCATGACCTTACTGCCTCTGCTGATTGGCATAGTGAATCTACCAACTCTGAGTGCACTAGATCTGAAGCAATGGCATCTGAAGAAGAGAATATCAATTCAAACATAGAGTCTAAGTTTGAGAGACGTGGAATAAGCAGTGAGGTTGATCAATACAGAATTATTAGAACACCATTGCATTATGATACTCCAAAGTACGGGACACTGTATTATGAGCCACCACAGTTAGACGATTATGTTCAGCTAGAATCAAATCTTGCAAGTATTTCCTTGATGCGTTCGGAATCTGACATTAGTCCTGCAATGTCCCCTACAACTTTCTTTACACCACCAAGTGTAAAAAGCAGAAGTTTCTTTGCACAAACTCCTGAATCCATACTAAGAAATGCTGCAAAAAGCTTTCCGAGTACTCCATCCATACTGAGAAAGAGAAAATCTGAAGCAGAGCATGGGGAAACAGTTCTATCTAATTGCGAGCATAATCACACAAATAGTTCTGAGGATACTGGGTTGCAAAACATTAGTTCATGTGCAGATGCTACTTCAGATGATGACATTGGGTTAAGCAGCAACAAGTCCTTTAATGCTTCTCCTCCATATCGATTAAGATTTAAAAGGACTTCTGTTCTTAAATCTGTTGAGAAGCAGCTTGATTTTTCTCTTAGCACCGAGCAAGAGTATTGCGATAATACAAAATCTGGAGATTCGATGGTCAAGGAAACTCCTCCTGTAACCAAGTTTGTTTACACACGTCAAAGACGGAGGTAACTTATTTTAATATATGTCTCTTCTGACTTCTGTAGTACGCATTGTGCAGTTCTTCTTATGCACTAAAATGGTAAGCACACGATCGATTCACAATATGCATAGGAGTAGCCATGTTCTTGTCAAGTTTTTAGATTTTATATTTAGTTCTATATTTATTCAATGCTTTATGACTTGATCGCAATCTACCATGAAGGGTTCCACCTTATAAAATATGTGATCTTATCAAATAAGATGTGAAAACAAATCTGATCCCACAAATACACTGTAGCCTGATTTTATCGTATATCATCTCTTGGGTTCATGTCACCAGATCTATAGCTCGTAGTTGTTGGTGCCAAATAACATGTATTCGACAAGATGACCTAATGGAACTTTCCCCTTATAAGAGGCTTTTTATTTTCAAGAATTGTCCACCCTAGTCATAGCTATTATTGTAGACAGTTTCTATTTTTTCCTCAATGCTGCTTCTGCAACTGCTGCTCATACTGTATTCTGGTACTTACAAACTGATATTAATACACGTACTCATCACTACAAAACAACGTCGTTTTTACTGATGATTTTGTGCACTTTAATATCTAGTTATTTACTTTTTCTTTTTTCGATTGATCAGCTAACAAAAGGCTATACCTGAAGTGGTTGATATCTTCTTGAGGTGGCTTCGAAAATGATTGGTAATGGAGTGTACATGAACACACTCAGGATTCTTGCGGACAAAATAAGCCTTGTCAGGTATGTCCTGACTTTTAGCATTGTGCAAAATGTACAGGCAAGGAAAGTTATGAGGTACTACACCCCTAGTTATTTTTTTTCTTCCAAATAATTCATTATCATTAAAGCTGTAACTGATTTGTACAGCATTCCTTATTTTTAATGGGAAGTATAATTCTTGTCATCATAATATCAACTTTTTTTTTTAGTGTTTTCTCATAGAATAAAATTTACACAATGTTATTAGGTGGAAAATACTTTAGCTTGTACAGCATTTTCCTTATTAAAGCTGAAACTGGTTTGTACTGCAGTCATTTTTAATTTTAATTGGGAAGTATAATTCTTCTTCTTTTTTTTTTTTTTTTGTGATAATTGAGAATACATAATATTAATCAAACAAAAGAGTAGTTCCAATTTACACAAGGTATCCACCATCACAAAAAATCGAAATAGGAAGATTAAAGGGACAAAAATGTGCGGCATAGTTTGAAGAAACAGTGCAAGTAGCCAAATCATGGGCGGCTCGATTTGCAATCCGAGAGATAAATTTGAATCTCCAATTGGGCCAACACGCCCAAAATCTTCGAATGTCTTTAATAAGGATAGAAGTATCCTGAAAAGAAACATCATCAATGCAATTGACAGCCAAAATGTTAAACAGTCGCTTTCAAATTGAACAAAATTAGCATCACAAAAGTTTGCAGCAAAGCAGGCTTCCTTAAGAGCAATGACTCCAGCAACCGCAACATTAAGACAAGGAAGGACATCAGATTTTGCAAAAAGAATGGAGCCAAGATGGTTCCGAAAAATGATGGCCCAGGCTGCTTTACCATATTTGAACGAGGCATTAACATTAGCCGAAATCCATAATTCTTCTCACCATAATAAGATTACCTTTTTTTTTAAGTCCTTTATCTTATATGAAAATTTTAAACGATCATTTTATTTGGAGAGTGTAGTTCAGGACACGTGCCCTAAAATAAATAATGTGAGGTGGAAATAATTGCGTAAAAAGACAAAATTATCCATTCCTACACATAAAAAAGAGAGAGTAAATAAATCCACATGAAAATAATGCATGAGAAAACTGATCCATAAAAAATTAAGGGGTTTTTGCACTTTGCACTCCGAAATATGGAAAATAGGTACTTTTTACCATTGAAATATAGATTTAACATTTTGTACCCTCGAAATATATATAATTCATCATTTTGCACCCTTTTTTATTTTCCTCAAAAAATTTAGGGACAAAATAGATAATTCATATTGGAAATTTGGCACTTTGCACCTCCAAAATACGAAAAATAGGCATTTTGCACTCCCAAAATAGAATTAGCACTTAGCATCCTTGAATTAAGAACAACTCATCAACTTGCACCTTCGAAACACGAGAAATTGACACTTTGAACCCCCAAAACACAAAATTAGCATTTGGCACCTCAAATTAAGAAAAACTCAACAACTAGCATCTCCTCTTTCTTCGGCAAAGTTGCCACCGGGGCAAAATAGGTGATTCATTTTTTTCTTTAAATTTGAAAATATGATTATGAATACTAGAATACTCGTTTCTCTCTCTATTTGAAAATTTATTTTTGTGATATGATTCAGTCAATTTTATGTATTAATTTTCTAAAACTTTTCGAATTATTTTGGTGTGCTGTCGTACGCAACCAAAAATAAAACCTATACTCCTAATAATGTAGTAGGGCGAGTAAGGGTCGATCCCACAGAGAATATCTAGTCTAATTTTATGCTAAATGGATTAAAACAAATGGGGGTTTAAGTGTGATGGAATTCAATAATTAAGAAGTGATGAAAATTAAATTTAATCAAAGTAACAAATATTGGTCCAAGTCAACATCCACTGTCGGAATCATATAACTGATCATCGATGCAAATATATATAACAATTCACACTTTGAATATTCACCGTGAAAACTAATCCCCTATCTCTCCTTAGTTTTAATTAATCAGAAGAAGATATCCAATTAATCCTAACTACTAAATAACCCAAGATAAGCACTAAAGGTTTAATATAGCAGATGCTTTAAGAATTAGAGAGATCAATGAAACTAAACAATTCAAACACAAGCGGTTGGATTTAATTTAGTCGATTTATCTTCTTAAGATTAACAATTTCTGACGCAGCAAATTATTGAATCTTAGATGCTTCACAAAATTAGATGGATCAAACAATTACGGATTTGATATCTAATCAAGCAGTAGATTGAAAAGAATAAAATACTAGTAGGCCTCCTAGCAATTAAACAAAACAACCATATTAATTATAACAGAAGAGCAATCGATATTCAAAACATAAATCGTATAATAAAACTAATTAGATCTCACAGTTTTCTTGTTTCCGAAGCTTCAGTTTTCTTCGACCAATAACAAAGATTTAGCCACGTAAGGCCATTAATAACTCTAGGTATATGTGGGAGGAAAGAATTAACTAGGTGGTCTTATAAAGTCCTATTTATAAAAGAAGCCAACACAACCCTAAAAGAATCCTCTAAAATTGATATCCAATCTTTATATTATAAGAATAATATAAAAAATAGGATATTATCTCAATGTAAATAGGAGAATGCTGATTTAGTCCTTCCAAAATCGTCCATCAAAGATTGCCCCAATATCAAGTCAATATATTAGACTAGATATTTAGGAAACTTTCCATAAAACAGGTATAGCGACTTTAAGTCCGATTTCGTCTAGGATCCCTTCAGAATCTTGAAAATCCCCAAAGATGAAAGTTGTAGACGTTCCTCTTGCCGATCTAAAGCATCTTGAATCATCTCATTTGGATTTCGTATGAGGATTTTACGCCCTTAATACGAAGTAGTGTCAAAACTGTCCAGAAATTGTCTACTTAACTTCTTTTGCACTTAATGCCTCCAATTGTATCCTAGATAAAAATATAAGAATAATGAGTGTGGTTTGGTGTCAAATAAATATTAAATAGCAAATAATAATGCATAAAAACTTGACACTTTGTATTCTTATCAAATTCCCCCACACTTGTTCTTTGCTCGTCCTCGGGCAAAATTCAAATTCACTTCCTCAAAAAAGAACATCAAGGTTGTAATGCCATTAACAAAGAACAACCAAACTTTTCCAAAATCATAACACATCATGAACAACATTCTTAAACAACTTACAATTAGATAGCAAGTATTTTCATTTGAGAATACAATAGACTAAATATGTAGACCCTTACAGGAATGTACACTCAACTCTCATGTGTTTGAAGGGTATGTGTTTCGCTCAAATTCATTCCTATGGAAATGATCTACCATAAGCTTGCATATCTTCTCATTCTCCTCCATTGAGACCACATGTATAACAAGAATCATAAGGACTTTTAGGGGTTGTAACGGGGCTTAGGGACAAGGAATGAACATTTGGAACTGAGTTTAAAAGTCATCGAAACTAGTGGAGCAAGTAATCGGTTTAATCTCAAAATAACCAAACACTCTATTTATCATATTTGTTTGTTTTTGCTCTAAAGTACTAACCACATAAAATCCTTGCACTGAGAGAAGACCATGCTTTTAAATCATATGAAACATTATAAACTCCCTTCAATCAATTTTCTCTCTCTTTTTTTTTTTTTTTTTTTTTTTTTTTTTTTTTTTTTTCTCTTCTTTTTTTTTTCTCTTCTTTTTTTTTTTTCTTTTTTTTTTTTTCCAAAACACTGACATACTACAACTTCGTTAACCCCCACACTTATTTCAGGCACCCAATTATAGTGATGAATAATGCTCCACTAGCTCTAAGACTTGGGTAAAGATGTCATTTTTTTTTTTTCGGCTTAAAGTTTGTAATGTGGGTTAGAAAAAAAAACAAAAAAAGGCTAAAGAAAGGCTCAGAAGGGGCTGAACGAGGGAAAAATTAATTCAAGGTAGGCTATTTGGCTTAAGTGGCTCACAAAAAAAAAAAAAAATTGCCTTAATCATATTCACGTATGCATGAGTCAATATGGCCTCAAATAGAATCAATGCAAGTTCTAGAGAAACAAGACCATGGAAGAATATCTCTCATGAAAAAAAATGAGATCGATATTGATGTGTCGATCTAAAAGCTCAAAACCTCACCGGCTTTTTGTCTACAAAACTTAGTTACTATCGTTCTCGAAGAAAATATCAAAACTAATCAATTTTATGTTGTAAGATTACTTATTCAATCATGTTATGACTTTAAGGCAAGTTCAATCGAACTTTTGCTCATGACAAAACTAAAACTTCTCCCCCCCACACTTGATGTTGACATTGTCCCCAATGTACCAAAAAAAACTACCAAACCAAACCAAAATAAATAAATAAATAAATAAGAATAAGAAAGATGTACTCCCCTTGGGTTGCCTCCCAAGCAGCGCCTATGTTTACAGTCGTTGGCTCGACCCAATGCTTCTAGTCAGAATAA
This sequence comes from Penstemon eatonii, assembly GCA_038501285.1. Classification (NCBI taxonomy): domain Eukaryota; kingdom Viridiplantae; phylum Streptophyta; class Magnoliopsida; order Lamiales; family Plantaginaceae; genus Penstemon; species Penstemon eatonii. Next base: position 71,809,153 of record CM076710.1, read on the forward strand.
ATTGGATCCTCAACGTCCAATGTAGCCACATTGTTTACTTGAAAACCTTCATAGAAGGTTTTTAGTCTATGGCCATTCACCTTGAATATTTTGGAGGTCTCCATACTTTGAATTTCAACTGCACCATGAGGAAAAACATTAGTAACAACAAAGGGTCCAATCCAACGAGAACGTAACTTACCTGGAAACAAACGAAGTCGAGAATGGTACAGAAGGACTTTTTGACCAACTTTGAACTCCTTCCTACTAATCATCTTGTCATGAAAAGCCTTCGTCCTTTCTTTGTAAATCCTAGCATTCTCATATGCATCATTGCGAATTTCCTCTAACTCTTGTAGTTGCAACTTCCTATGTTCTCCACTTTCATCCATCTTCATGTTGAAACTCTTTATAGCCCAATATGCCTTATGCTCTAACTCAACTGGAAGGTGACATGGCTTCCCAAACACCAATCGATAAGGTGACATACCAATGGGCGTCTTATATGCAGTTCGATATGCCCACAAGGCATCATCCAAGCGCAAACTCCAATCTTTCCTATTTGGACTGACAGTCTTTTCAAGGATTGACTTAATCTCTCGGTTTGATACTTCTGCTTGTCCATTAGTTTGTGGGTGATATGCAGTAGAAACCTTGTGTGTCACGTGGTACTTTCTAAGCAAAGTCTCCATAGTACGGTTGCAAAAGTGAGTGCCTCGATCACTTATTATAGCTTTTGGGATTCCAAACCTGGAGAATATGTTAGACTTGATAAAATCTGTAACAACTTTAGAATCATTAGTCCTAGTGGATTTAGCTTCCACCCATTTCGAGACATAGTCAACAGCAAGTAATATGTAAACATAGCCGAAAGATACAGGAAAGGGTCCCATGAAGTCGATGCCCCAAACATCAAAAATTTCACAAAATAGTATAGAAGTTTGTGGCATCTCATTCTTCTGGGAAATATTACCCATTTTTTGACAATGCTCGCATGATTTACAAAATAAATATGAGTCCCGAAATAAAGATGGCCAATAAAAACCACATTCTAGTACCTTTCTTGCTGTTCTTTTTGCTCCAAAGTGACCTCCACAAGCATAAGAATGACAAAAGGTGAGAACAGAAATAATATCATTATCAGAGACACACCTTCTTATTATTTGATCACCACAATGCTTCCATAAGTACGGGTCATCCCATACATAATACTTTGCGTCACTTTTCATCTTATCTTTTTGAGCCTTAGATAAACCAGGAGGTAACATATTAGTAGCCAAAAAATTCACAATATTTGCATACCAAGGTAATGTCACACTCGCGGAAAGTAGTTGCTCGTCAGGGAAGGTCTCGTGTAGAGGAAGTTCATCCTCCATACGAACTAAGCGACTCAAATGATCAGCCACTTGATTTTCTATCCCTTTTTTGTCCTTTATCTCCAAATCGAATTCACTTAAGAGAAGTATCCATCTTATTAACCTTGGTTTCGCCTCTTTCTTGGTCATCAAATATCGAATGGCTGCATGATCAGAGTAAACAATAACTTTAGTACCAAGCAAATAAGATCGAAACTTTTCTAAAGCAAAAACAATAGCTAAAAGTTCTTTTTCAGTAGTCGAATAGTTTCTTTGGGCATCATCCAAAGTCCGTGAAGCGTAATAAATGGCATGAGATGATTTTCCAACTCTTTGACCCAAAACAGCACCGATTGCATAGTCACTTGCATCACACATTATTTCAAAAGGAATATTCCAGTCAGGGGGCTGGATGATTGGTGCAGAAGTTAGCAACTCCTTCAGCTTATCAAACGCTTTTCTACATGCTTCATTAAACTCAAACGACACATCCTTTTGTAACAACTTGCATAGGGGTACTGCTATTTTGGAGAAGCCTTCGATAAATCTTCGGTAAAAACCTGCATGTCCAAGAAAAGAACGAACTTCCCGTACACAAGTAGGGTAAGGTAAAGATTGAATAATATCAATTTTAGCTTTATCTACCTCTATTCCCTTAGGTGAAACAACATGGCCTAAAACTATTCCTTGTTCAACCATAAAGTGACATTTTTCATAATTTAAAACAAGGTTAGTATCTATGCATCTTTTAAGAACAAGTGCAAGGTTATGCAAACAATTATCAAAGGAATCTCCATGAACGGTGAAATCGTCCATAAAGACCTCTATGATGTGTTCAATATAATCTGAAAATATGCTAACCATACACCTTTGAAAAGTCGCAGGGGCATTGCAAAGGCCAAAGGGCATGCGCCGATAAGCAAAAGTACCGAAAGGACATGTGAAAGTCGTTTTTTCTTGATCCTCTGGGGCGATTGCAATCTGAAAATAACCTGAAAAACCATCAAGAAAACAATAAAAAGCATGACCAGCTAATCTCTCAAGCATTTGATCAATAAAAGGTAAAGGAAAGTGATCTTTGCGGGTTACACTATTTAATTTTCTATAATCTATACAAACCCGCCACCCATTCTGAACTCGGGTGGGAATCAACTCATCATTCTGATTTTTTATGACAGTTATTCCGGTCTTTTTAGGAACCACTTGAACCGGGCTAACCCAATTACTATCTGAAATAGGAAAAATCATCCCAACTTCAAGGAGTTTGAGGATCTCCTTCTTAACTACATCCATCATAGGTGGGTTCAATCTCCTTTGCGCTTGTCGAGATGGTTTTGCTCCCTCTTCAAGCAAAATTCGATGCATGCACGTAGACGGACTAATTCCTTTGATATCCGCAATGGTCCAACCAATGGCTTCTTTATACTCCTTAAGTACTTTCACGAGCTTTTCTTCTTGTAGTACACTAAGTTTGCTAGAGATGATCACAGGCAGTGTATTTCCATCTCCAAGGAACATGTACTTGAGATGATTAGGAAGGGGCTTCAAGTCTGGAATAGGGGCCTGTAAAATAGAAGGCAAAGGTTTCTCGTTAGAAACTGGTAGCGTAATATAAGAAATGTTACCTGTTTGTTTTAACTTTGGAAATTCATTCAACGCTGCGACAGTTTCCTGTAAATCAATGTTCAAGGCTAACTCCTCATTTTCTTTCTCAATATGCTTACCAATAGCAACTTCCAATTTATCTTCTCCATCAAGTTCAAAAATTTCCTGTGCTAAAGAATCAATGACATCAATAGAAAAAACAGAATTATCATCACTAGGATATTTCATGGCATCATAAATATTAAATTTAACAATTTCGCCATCAAACTCCATAGTTAGTGTGCCACTATGAACATCTATTTTTGTCTTGGATGTCTTTAAAAATGGTCTCCCCAACAAAATAGGTGTAGCTTGATCACCATTCTCCATATCAAGTACATAAAAGTCAGCAGGAAAAACCAAATCATTAACTTGCACAAGAATATCCTCAACTATTCCCTTAGGATATGCATTAGATCTATCAGCCAATTGAATCACAACACCAGTTTTGTTTAAAGGTCCAATTTTTAGAGAAGCATACACAGAATATGGCATGACATTGATCGATGCTCCTAAATCTAACATGGCCTTTTCAAATCTAGTGTTACCTATCTTACAAGGGATAGTAAACATGCCTGGATCTTTACATTTAGTAGGTATTTTTCTTTGAATAATTGCAGAAACATTCTCTCCTACTCTCACCTTTTCACTTCCCTTAAGTTTTTGTTTTCGTTTGAGTGTGCACAGTTCTTTTAGAAATTTAGCATAACGAGGTACTTGTTTAATAGCATCTAAAAGTGGAATATTTACCTCGCATCTACGGAAAGTCTCATACAAATCTTTATTTTGTTCATCTTTCCTGGATTCTGCTAATGCTTGAGGAAAAGGGGGTATTGGTTTATAATCGGAAAAAGGCAAAAACTTACGGTTAGGTATGTCCTCGTCCTTACGAATGCCTTTCTCCATTATAGTTTCTTTCTCCTTTTCTTGTTTTGACGGTGCATGAACTGCCTCAGTTGGAATTTCAACCTCTTTTCCGCTTCTCAAAACTATAGCACTTGCATTTTCTCTTGGATTTACTATCGTTTGAGACGGTAATTTCCCCGAACTTTGAGCCTCTAGCCGACTAATTGCGGTTGCCATTTGACCCATTTGATTATCCAAGTTCTGAATAGTGGTCCTCGTTTCTTGTTGAAATTGTTTGGTCTCCTGTTGAAATTGCAAAGTATTAGTTGCAAGAGACTTAACAATATCTTCTAACGACATACCAGAATTAGAAGGTTGGATCGGTTGTGGTCTATGAGGGTATGGCTGCTTATATTGTTGGTAATTTTGACGGTTTTGACTTGCGGGCTGATTCATTTGAGGGTTCCCATAGCTAAGGTTGGGGTGGTCCCTCCATCCCGGATTGTACGTGTTTGAGTAGGGATCATACTTCCTTTGTGGCTGTCCATGAAAATCACCCGTAGCATTCACTTGCTCAACGGATTCCTCTTGAAGAGTTGGGCACAAATCAGTTGGATGCCCTACTACCGAACAAATCCCACAAGATTTTGTTGTTTGCACATTACCTACAGCCATTTGACGAACAAGAGAAGTTAAACTAGCAATTTGTTGTTCAAGGGAAGAAACGTTTACCTCATTAACATTCTTTGGTAGAACGTCAAGCCTAGTGCCAAATTGTTGGGAATTTGCTGCCATATTTGCAATTAAGTTCTTAGCAGCCTCCGGAGTTTTATCCACTAAAGCTCCTCCACTAGCGGCATCAATCATGTTTCTATCGGTGTGTAGAAGACCCTCATAAAAATACTGGATAAGTAATTGCTCAGTAATTTGATGATGGGGGCAGCTTGCACATAATTTCTTAAATCGTTCCCAATATTCGTAAAGGGATTCTCCATTGTGCTGCCTTACACCACAAATTTCCTTTCGAATGTTTGCTGCTCTTGAAGCTGGGAAATATTTCTCTAGGAACATCCTTTTCATCTCGTTCCATGTAGTAATGGTCCCAGAGGGTAGATAATACAACCAATCCTTAGCCGAATCTTTCAAAGAAAATGGAAAGGCTCTTAATTTTATTTGCTCTTCAGTCACCCCCACAGGTTTCATACTCGTGCATACCACATGTAGTTCCTTTAGATGCTTGTGAGGATCTTCCCCTGCAAAACCATGGAAAGTTGGTAAAAGATGTATTAGTCCTGATTTTAGTTCAAAGGTAGTAGCAGCATCTAAAGTAGGAAAAGTAATGCATAGAGGGTGTTGATTCAAATCAGGGGCAGCAAGCTCTTTCAAAGTTTGATTTCCAGCCATGATTTCTTTCTCTTCAGAATCAGAATTGCTTATAGACCAATCAGAAGTTGGATTGATTTCTTCTGTGTCTTCTCTAAGTTTCTTCTTTAACCTGCGCAAAGTTTTCTCAATTTCTGGATCGTACTGCAATTCACTTTGATTAGAAGATCGAGTTGCCAACATAAAAATAAATAAATAAGGATCACAAAAAGCAAAAAATCAACTAGAAAATTCCCCGGCAACGGCGCCAAAATTTGGTGTGCTGTCGTACGCAACCAAAAATAAAACCTATACTCCTAATAATGTAGTAGGGCGAGTAAGGGTCGATCCCACAGAGAATATCTAGTCTAATTTTATGCTAAATGGATTAAAACAAATGGGGGTTTAAGTGTGATGGAATTCAATAATTAAGAAGTGATGAAAATTAAATTTAATCAAAGTAACAAATATTGGTCCAAGTCAACATCCACTGTCGGAATCATATAACTGATCATCGATGCAAATATATATAACAATTCACACTTTGAATATTCACCGTGAAAACTAATCCCCTATCTCTCCTTAGTTTTAATTAATCAGAAGAAGATATCCAATTAATCCTAACTACTAAATAACCCAAGATAAGCACTAAAGGTTTAATATAGCAGATGCTTTAAGAATTAGAGAGATCAATGAAACTAAACAATTCAAACACAAGCGGTTGGATTTAATTTAGTCGATTTATCTTCTTAAGATTAACAATTTCTGACGCAGCAAATTATTGAATCTTAGATGCTTCACAAAATTAGATGGATCAAACAATTACGGATTTGATATCTAATCAAGCAGTAGATTGAAAAGAATAAAATACTAGTAGGCCTCCTAGCAATTAAACAAAACAACCATATTAATTATAACAGAAGAGCAATCGATATTCAAAACATAAATCGTATAATAAAACTAATTAGATCTCACAGTTTTCTTGTTTCCGAAGCTTCAGTTTTCTTCGACCAATAACAAAGATTTAGCCACGTAAGGCCATTAATAACTCTAGGTATATGTGGGAGGAAAGAATTAACTAGGTGGTCTTCTAAAGTCCTATTTATAAAAGAAGCCAACACAACCCTAAAAGAATCCTCTAAAATTGATATCCAATCTTTATATTATAAGAATAATATAAAAAATAGGATATTATCTCAATGTAAATAGGAGAATGCTGATTTAGTCCTTCCAAAATCGTCCATCAAAGATTGCCCCAATATCAAGTCAATATATTAGACTAGATATTTAGGAAACTTTCCATAAAACAGGTATAGCGACTTTAAGTCCGATTTCGTCTAGGATCCCTTCAGAATCTTGAAAATCCCCAAAGATGAAAGTTGTAGACGTTCCTCTTGCCGATCTAAAGCATCTTGAATCATCTCATTTGGATTTCGTATGAGGATTTTACGCCCTTAATACGAAGTAGTGTCAAAACTGTCCAGAAATTGTCTACTTAACTTCTTTTGCACTTAATGCCTCCAATTGTATCCTAGATAAAAATATAAGAATAATGAGTGTGGTTTGGTGTCAAATAAATATTAAATAGCAAATAATAATGCATAAAAACTTGACACTTTGTATTCTTATCAAATTCCCCCACACTTGTTCTTTGCTCGTCCTCGGGCAAAATTCAAATTCACTTCCTCAAAAAAGAACATCAAGGTTGTAATGCCATTAACAAAGAACAACCAAACTTTTCCAAAATCATAACACATCATGAACAACATTCTTAAACAACTTACAATTAGATAGCAAGTATTTTCATTTGAGAATACAATAGACTAAATATGTAGACCCTTACAGGAATGTACACTCAACTCTCATGTGTTTGAAGGGTATGTGTTTCGCTCAAATTCATTCCTATGGAAATGATCTACCATAAGCTTGCATATCTTCTCATTCTCCTCCATTGAGACCACATGTATAACAAGAATCATAAGGACTTTTAGGGGTTGTAACGGGGCTTAGGGACAAGGAATGAACATTTGGAACTGAGTTTAAAAGTCATCGAAACTAGTGGAGCAAGTAATCGGTTTAATCTCAAAATAACCAAACACTCTATTTATCATATTTGTTTGTTTTTGCTCTAAAGTACTAACCACATAAAATCCTTGCACTGAGAGAAGACCATGCTTTTAAATCATATGAAACATTATAAACTCCCTTCAATCAATTTTCTCTCTCTTTTTTTTTTTTTTTTTTTTTCTTTTTTTTTTTTTTTTCTCTTCTTTTTTTTTTCTCTTCTTTTTTTTTTTTCTTTTTTTTTTTTCCAAAACACTGACATACTACAACTTCGTTAACCCCCACACTTATTTCAGGCACCCAATTATAGTGATGAATAATGCTCCACTAGCTCTAAGACTTGGGTAAAGATGTCATTTTTTTTTTTTCGGCTTAAAGTTTGTAATGTGGGTTAGAAAAAAAAACAAAAAAAGGCTAAAGAAAGGCTCAGAAGGGGCTGAACGAGGGAAAAATTAATTCAAGGTAGGCTATTTGGCTTAAGTGGCTCACAAAAAAAAAAAAAATTGCCTTAATCATATTCACGTATGCATGAGTCAATATGGCCTCAAATAGAATCAATGCAAGTTCTAGAGAAACAAGACCATGGAAGAATATCTCTCATGAAAAAAAATGAGATCGATATTGATGTGTCGATCTAAAAGCTCAAAACCTCACCGGCTTTTTGTCTACAAAACTTAGTTACTATCGTTCTCGAAGAAAATATCAAAACTAATCAATTTTATGTTGTAAGATTACTTATTCAATCATGTTATGACTTTAAGGCAAGTTCAATCGAACTTTTGCTCATGACAAAACTAAAACTTCTCCCCCCCACACTTGATGTTGACATTGTCCCCAATGTACCAAAAAAAACTACCAAACCAAACCAAAATAAATAAATAAATAAATAAGAATAAGAAAGATGTACTCCCCTTGGGTTGCCTCCCAAGCAGCGCCTATGTTTACAGTCGTTGGCTCGACCCAATGCTTCTAGTCAGAATAAATTGGATCCTCAACGTCCAATGTAGCCACATTGTTTACTTGAAAACCTTCATAGAAGGTTTTTAGTCTATGGCCATTCACCTTGAATATTTTGGAGGTCTCCATACTTTGAATTTCAACTGCACCATGAGGAAAAACATTAGTAACAACAAAGGGTCCAATCCAACGAGAACGTAACTTACCTGGAAACAAACGAAGTCGAGAATGGTACAGAAGGACTTTTTGACCAACTTTGAACTCCTTCCTACTAATCATCTTGTCATGAAAAGCCTTCGTCCTTTCTTTGTAAATCCTAGCATTCTCATATGCATCATTGCGAATTTCCTCTAACTCTTGTAGTTGCAACTTCCTATGTTCTCCACTTTCATCCATCTTCATGTTGAAACTCTTTATAGCCCAATATGCCTTATGCTCTAACTCAACTGGAAGGTGACATGGCTTCCCAAACACCAATCGATAAGGTGACATACCAATGGGCGTCTTATATGCAGTTCGATATGCCCACAAGGCATCATCCAAGCGCAAACTCCAATCTTTCCTATTTGGACTGACAGTCTTTTCAAGGATTGACTTAATCTCTCGGTTTGATACTTCTGCTTGTCCATTAGTTTGTGGGTGATATGCAGTAGAAACCTTGTGTGTCACGTGGTACTTTCTAAGCAAAGTCTCCATAGTACGGTTGCAAAAGTGAGTGCCTCGATCACTTATTATAGCTTTTGGGATTCCAAACCTGGAGAATATGTTAGACTTGATAAAATCTGTAACAACTTTAGAATCATTAGTCCTAGTGGATTTAGCTTCCACCCATTTCGAGACATAGTCAACAGCAAGTAATATGTAAACATAGCCGAAAGATACAGGAAAGGGTCCCATGAAGTCGATGCCCCAAACATCAAAAATTTCACAAAATAGTATAGAAGTTTGTGGCATCTCATTCTTCTGGGAAATATTACCCATTTTTTGACAATGCTCGCATGATTTACAAAATAAATATGAGTCCCGAAATAAAGATGGCCAATAAAAACCACATTCTAGTACCTTTCTTGCTGTTCTTTTTGCTCCAAAGTGACCTCCACAAGCATAAGAATGACAAAAGGTGAGAACAGAAATAATATCATTATCAGAGACACACCTTCTTATTATTTGATCACCACAATGCTTCCATAAGTACGGGTCATCCCATACATAATACTTTGCGTCACTTTTCATCTTATCTTTTTGAGCCTTAGATAAACCAGGAGGTAACATATTAGTAGCCAAAAAATTCACAATATTTGCATACCAAGGTAATGTCACACTCGCGGAAAGTAGTTGCTCGTCAGGGAAGGTCTCGTGTAGAGGAAGTTCATCCTCCATACGAACTAAGCGACTCAAATGATCAGCCACTTGATTTTCTATCCCTTTTTTGTCCTTTATCTCCAAATCGAATTCACTTAAGAGAAGTATCCATCTTATTAACCTTGGTTTCGCCTCTTTCTTGGTCATCAAATATCGAATGGCTGCATGATCAGAGTAAACAATAACTTTAGTACCAAGCAAATAAGATCGAAACTTTTCTAAAGCAAAAACAATAGCTAAAAGTTCTTTTTCAGTAGTCGAATAGTTTCTTTGGGCATCATCCAAAGTCCGTGAAGCGTAATAAATGGCATGAGATGATTTTCCAACTCTTTGACCCAAAACAGCACCGATTGCATAGTCACTTGCATCACACATTATTTCAAAAGGAATATTCCAGTCAGGGGGCTGGATGATTGGTGCAGAAGTTAGCAACTCCTTCAGCTTATCAAACGCTTTTCTACATGCTTCATTAAACTCAAACGACACATCCTTTTGTAACAACTTGCATAGGGGTACTGCTATTTTGGAGAAGCCTTCGATAAATCTTCGGTAAAAACCTGCATGTCCAAGAAAAGAACGAACTTCCCGTACACAAGTAGGGTAAGGTAAAGATTGAATAATATCAATTTTAGCTTTATCTACCTCTATTCCCTTAGGTGAAACAACATGGCCTAAAACTATTCCTTGTTCAACCATAAAGTGACATTTTTCATAATTTAAAACAAGGTTAGTATCTATGCATCTTTTAAGAACAAGTGCAAGGTTATGCAAACAATTATCAAAGGAATCTCCATGAACGGTGAAATCGTCCATAAAGACCTCTATGATGTGTTCAATATAATCTGAAAATATGCTAACCATACACCTTTGAAAAGTCGCAGGGGCATTGCAAAGGCCAAAGGGCATGCGCCGATAAGCAAAAGTACCGAAAGGACATGTGAAAGTCGTTTTTTCTTGATCCTCTGGGGCGATTGCAATCTGAAAATAACCTGAAAAACCATCAAGAAAACAATAAAAAGCATGACCAGCTAATCTCTCAAGCATTTGATCAATAAAAGGTAAAGGAAAGTGATCTTTGCGGGTTACACTATTTAATTTTCTATAATCTATACAAACCCGCCACCCATTCTGAACTCGGGTGGGAATCAACTCATCATTCTGATTTTTTATGACAGTTATTCCGGTCTTTTTAGGAACCACTTGAACCGGGCTAACCCAATTACTATCTGAAATAGGAAAAATCATCCCAACTTCAAGGAGTTTGAGGATCTCCTTCTTAACTACATCCATCATAGGTGGGTTCAATCTCCTTTGCGCTTGTCGAGATGGTTTTGCTCCCTCTTCAAGCAAAATTCGATGCATGCACGTAGACGGACTAATTCCTTTGATATCCGCAATGGTCCAACCAATGGCTTCTTTATACTCCTTAAGTACTTTCACGAGCTTTTCTTCTTGTAGTACACTAAGTTTGCTAGAGATGATCACAGGCAGTGTATTTCCATCTCCAAGGAACATGTACTTGAGATGATTAGGAAGGGGCTTCAAGTCTGGAATAGGGGCCTGTAAAATAGAAGGCAAAGGTTTCTCGTTAGAAACTGGTAGCGTAATATAAGAAATGTTACCTGTTTGTTTTAACTTTGGAAATTCATTCAACGCTGCGACAGTTTCCTGTAAATCAATGTTCAAGGCTAACTCCTCATTTTCTTTCTCAATATGCTTACCAATAGCAACTTCCAATTTATCTTCTCCATCAAGTTCAAAAATTTCCTGTGCTAAAGAATCAATGACATCAATAGAAAAAACAGAATTATCATCACTAGGATATTTCATGGCATCATAAATATTAAATTTAACAATTTCGCCATCAAACTCCATAGTTAGTGTGCCACTATGAACATCTATTTTTGTCTTGGATGTCTTTAAAAATGGTCTCCCCAACAAAATAGGTGTAGCTTGATCACCATTCTCCATATCAAGTACATAAAAGTCAGCAGGAAAAACCAAATCATTAACTTGCACAAGAATATCCTCAACTATTCCCTTAGGATATGCATTAGATCTATCAGCCAATTGAATCACAACACCAGTTTTGTTTAAAGGTCCAATTTTTAGAGAAGCATACACAGAATATGGCATGACATTGATCGATGCTCCTAAATCTAACATGGCCTTTTCAAATCTAGTGTTACCTATCTTACAAGGGATAGTAAACATGCCTGGATCTTTACATTTAGTAGGTATTTTTCTTTGAATAATTGCAGAAACATTCTCTCCTACTCTCACCTTTTCACTTCCCTTAAGTTTTTGTTTTCGTTTGAGTGTGCACAGTTCTTTTAGAAATTTAGCATAACGAGGTACTTGTTTAATAGCATCTAAAAGTGGAATATTTACCTCGCATCTACGGAAAGTCTCATACAAATCTTTATTTTGTTCATCTTTCCTGGATTCTGCTAATGCTTGAGGAAAAGGGGGTATTGGTTTATAATCGGAAAAAGGCAAAAACTTACGGTTAGGTATGTCCTCGTCCTTACGAATGCCTTTCTCCATTATAGTTTCTTTCTCCTTTTCTTGTTTTGACGGTGCATGAACTGCCTCAGTTGGAATTTCAACCTCTTTTCCGCTTCTCAAAACTATAGCACTTGCATTTTCTCTTGGATTTACTATCGTTTGAGACGGTAATTTCCCCGAACTTTGAGCCTCTAGCCGACTAATTGCGGTTGCCATTTGACCCATTTGATTATCCAAGTTCTGAATAGTGGTCCTCGTTTCTTGTTGAAATTGTTTGGTCTCCTGTTGAAATTGCAAAGTATTAGTTGCAAGAGACTTAACAATATCTTCTAACGACATACCAGAATTAGAAGGTTGGATCGGTTGTGGTCTATGAGGGTATGGCTGCTTATATTGTTGGTAATTTTGACGGTTTTGACTTGCGGGCTGATTCATTTGAGGGTTCCCATAGCTAAGGTTGGGGTGGTCCCTCCATCCCGGATTGTACGTGTTTGAGTAGGGATCATACTTCCTTTGTGGCTGTCCATGAAAATCACCCGTAGCATTCACTTGCTCAACGGATTCCTCTTGAAGAGTTGGGCACAAATCAGTTGGATGCCCTACTACCGAACAAATCCCACAAGATTTTGTTGTTTGCACATTACCTACAGCCATTTGACGAACAAGAGAAGTTAAACTAGCAATTTGTTGTTCAAGGGAAGAAACGTTTACCTCATTAACATTCTTTGGTAGAACGTCAAGCCTAGTGCCAAATTGTTGGGAATTTGCTGCCATATTTGCAATTAAGTTCTTAGCAGCCTCCGGAGTTTTATCCACTAAAGCTCCTCCACTAGCGGCATCAATCATGTTTCTATCGGTGTGTAGAAGACCCTCATAAAAATACTGGATAAGTAATTGCTCAGTAATTTGATGATGGGGGCAGCTTGCACATAATTTCTTAAATCGTTCCCAATATTCGTAAAGGGATTCTCCATTGTGCTGCCTTACACCACAAATTTCCTTTCGAATGTTTGCTGCTCTTGAAGCTGGGAAATATTTCTCTAGGAACATCCTTTTCATCTCGTTCCATGTAGTAATGGTCCCAGAGGGTAGATAATACAACCAATCCTTAGCCGAATCTTTCAAAGAAAATGGAAAGGCTCTTAATTTTATTTGCTCTTCAGTCACCCCCACAGGTTTCATACTCGTGCATACCACATGTAGTTCCTTTAGATGCTTGTGAGGATCTTCCCCTGCAAAACCATGGAAAGTTGGTAAAAGATGTATTAGTCCTGATTTTAGTTCAAAGGTAGTAGCAGCATCTAAAGTAGGAAAAGTAATGCATAGAGGGTGTTGATTCAAATCAGGGGCAGCAAGCTCTTTCAAAGTTTGATTTCCAGCCATGATTTCTTTCTCTTCAGAATCAGAATTGCTTATAGACCAATCAGAAGTTGGATTGATTTCTTCTGTGTCTTCTCTAAGTTTCTTCTTTAACCTGCGCAAAGTTTTCTCAATTTCTGGATCGTACTGCAATTCACTTTGATTAGAAGATCGAGTTGCCAACATAAAAATAAATAAATAAGGATCACAAAAAGCAAAAAATCAACTAGAAAATTCCCCGGCAACGGCGCCAAAATTTGGTGTGCTGTCGTACGCAACCAAAAATAAAACCTATACTCCTAATAATGTAGTAGGGCGAGTAAGGGTCGATCCCACAGAGAATATCTAGTCTAATTTTATGCTAAATGGATTAAAACAAATGGGGGTTTAAGTGTGATGGAATTCAATAATTAAGAAGTGATGAAAATTAAATTTAATCAAAGTAACAAATATTGGTCCAAGTCAACATCCACTGTCGGAATCATATAACTGATCATCGATGCAAATATATATAACAATTCACACTTTGAATATTCACCGTGAAAACTAATCCCCTATCTCTCCTTAGTTTTAATTAATCAGAAGAAGATATCCAATTAATCCTAACTACTAAATAACCCAAGATAAGCACTAAAGGTTTAATATAGCAGATGCTTTAAGAATTAGAGAGATCAATGAAACTAAACAATTCAAACACAAGCGGTTGGATTTAATTTAGTCGATTTATCTTCTTAAGATTAACAATTTCTGACGCAGCAAATTATTGAATCTTAGATGCTTCACAAAATTAGATGGATCAAACAATTACGGATTTGATATCTAATCAAGCAGTAGATTGAAAAGAATAAAATACTAGTAGGCCTCCTAGCAATTAAACAAAACAACCATATTAATTATAACAGAAGAGCAATCGATATTCAAAACATAAATCGTATAATAAAACTAATTAGATCTCACAGTTTTCTTGTTTCCGAAGCTTCAGTTTTCTTCGACCAATAACAAAGATTTAGCCACGTAAGGCCATTAATAACTCTAGGTATATGTGGGAGGAAAGAATTAACTAGGTGGTCTTCTAAAGTCCTATTTATAAAAGAAGCCAACACAACCCTAAAAGAATCCTCTAAAATTGATATCCAATCTTTATATTATAAGAATAATATAAAAAATAGGATATTATCTCAATGTAAATAGGAGAATGCTGATTTAGTCCTTCCAAAATCGTCCATCAAAGATTGCCCCAATATCAAGTCAATATATTAGACTAGATATTTAGGAAACTTTCCATAAAACAGGTATAGCGACTTTAAGTCCGATTTCGTCTAGGATCCCTTCAGAATCTTGAAAATCCCCAAAGATGAAAGTTGTAGACGTTCCTCTTGCCGATCTAAAGCATCTTGAATCATCTCATTTGGATTTCGTATGAGGATTTTACGCCCTTAATACGAAGTAGTGTCAAAACTGTCCAGAAATTGTCTACTTAACTTCTTTTGCACTTAATGCCTCCAATTGTATCCTAGATAAAAATATAAGAATAATGAGTGTGGTTTGGTGTCAAATAAATATTAAATAGCAAATAATAATGCATAAAAACTTGACACTTTGTATTCTTATCATATTTCAAATTATACATTTTAGTTTGTGATTTATTTTTGTAGAATGTGTTTATATTTATAGAGATTTGAGAAGAATTTATGATATTTAATGATGTGTTAGTGTTAAAATATGTAATATGTAAATTTGAGGTTATAAGTGACATTTCACCGAATCCATATTCACCCGTATTAACTAATTCACCCATGCCTAGGTAGATTATAATCTGGTCTTAATACCGGATCGTAAGGGTAAAATTCCTCGAAGGCATAACGGTTAATTCATGGATTCCGTCCAATTCCGTTAGTTCCCATTAGAGTTTTGTAATTCTTTTGAAAGGTCGGAAAAGATCCCTGTAATTATCCCCTATATAGTAGCATATAAATTATAATAACCCTGAAACAAAATGATTTGCCAAAACTCATAAGTATCTAGAAGTGGGATAAAGAGATTATCTATTTATATCTCTACTCTATGAAAAGAGAAGTCATGTCATGTTATACCAATTTTTTTTCTTTCTATTTTACTCTTACAATATTTAGTTTTTTTGTTCCTTCACTTCTTCAATAATATTCATTAATAAAATTTATTTTTCACTTTGTTTTGGATCAATCCCCAAAAAGAATTCCTACTTTTTGTGCTTAAAAAAATTATGCACGCTCTGAAGTTTATTAGTACTATTAAAAAGAGAAGCATGTCATGGTGTAACAATCTTTTGATATTCTTATTTTGTCCTTAATTTAATTTTATGACTCTTGATTTCTATATTCCTTACATCCTTGAAATAAAATTAACATTTGCTTTCCCCTTTATAAATAAATCTTTATCTTTTAGGCTTAAAAATTTAATGAATACGCAAGAAATAAAAGCACTGATGCGTGAGGGAGAAAAAAAATACAAAAAAACAATCAGACGCCCACCGTGGGGCTCGAACCCACGACCACAAGGTTAAGAGCCTTGCGCTCTACCAACTGAGCTAGACGGGCTGTTTGCAAGCTGACTACCTAATAATAATTAATTTCTTATTGTTTCTTGGAAGTAATTATAGAATAACAATCTTTTGATATTCTTATTTTGTCCTTAATTTAATTTTATGACTCTTGATTTCTATATTCCTTACATCCTTGAAATAAAATTAACATTTGCTTTCCCCCTTATAAACAAATCTTTATCTTTTAGGTTTAAAAATTTAATGAATGTGCAAGAAATAGGAGCACTGATGCATGGGGTTAAAAAAAAATACAAAAAGACAATCAGACGCCCACCGCGACCACAAGGTTAAGAGCCTTGCGCTCTACCAACTGAGCTAGACGGGCTGTTTGCAAGCGACTACCTAATAATAATTGACTTATTATTGTTTCTTGGAAGTAATTATAGAATAATGGTGAAAATAATAATTGTTATTCTAAAAATATCCAAGATTCAAATGCAAGAATTTATCTAGCTTAGTTTAATAAAGAAAATATAGTCATAATTCAATATTTCACATTGTATAAAGGATATCTCTAAGCATTATTATCTACAACTTCATTGCGTCTAACCCATCTCGAAATAGATTAAATCAGATCTTAGACCTGAGTATCCTTAAAAAATCAAAAAAAAAAAAAAATGCAATGTCGACCTGCCCTCCAGATGAGGTAATGGCATTATAAAAAAAATCATCATATTTTAAACAAAACCTCTGCAATGTATATGGATTACACCAAAATAAATACTACAAAAAATTCAATTCACCAGAATACAAAACAAAACTTAATCCTGGAAATAGATTAAGATCCCTACAATGCTACAACAACACACTACTGATAACCTGATTTTGTCTTATTTTTCAATCAATGAGTAAATGGTTTCTCCTTCCCAACTTTAACTATTTACTCAAAATGGCTACAATTTATTTTCCTTCCTTCATCTTTAATCTACCTACAAGGATAACATATTTACACTAATGTACCTAAATTATTTTACATAATAAGAAAAAGGTCCATGACAAGTTCAATTTGAAATAATTTCTTCTAGAAGATCATCAAATATTAGATCTTCAACCTCAAGTCCAACACACTCTCCATCAAACTGAAGATTCATCCAAACATCGCCTTTACCTAAATCCCGACTCACGGCATCATCGATGCTCAAATCGATATCAGGCTTCCAACTCAAGAACAAACTTATTTCTCCCCAAACCTCCTCTAAAACATGGTACCCCATAGGCATTCGATGTATATGAGAACGAACGGTTAAAGGCATAGGCCAATAACAAAACGATCTCTCGTAAATATTTAATAAAACCTCATTAATTAAATCGAACAAAAGAAGATGGTCACAACTTCCACCTTCCTCATAACCAGAACAATCAGGTTGTGCAACCAAACACCCCTCAACTTCATCAAACACTAAAGGGTTCACAGGGTGTTCAGCTGAATGCCATTTTCCGAGAATCTCGTTTCCGCTGAATCCGGAAAGTTCTAGAACGTCTTTTACGTAGCTGAACTCAGCTTTATTCTTGATATCCACCTGATGTAAAAGATCACTGTAAAATTGCTTTACCTTACTTTGTTCTGATATATTATATAAATCCAAAGAGTCGTTTTTATCATCTTCAACGATCTCCGGTTTTGATGAATGAGGCGCAGAATTTAGGCCAGGTTCAAGGCTGAGATCATAGTAAGAAGCGGTCTCCTCGGTTTTTGTATCATCGAAATTCTCTCCAACATCAACAAAGTTTTCTTGACTTTCACTTTCTGAAATCGGAAAATGCTGCATTTTATTGTCCGAATTTAAACCTAAGAGTTTCTTTTCAGTAAGCCTCGAGTTTCCGGAAGCAACCCGAGCTAGTGTATCGACTGAGCTAGTACTCGGAGACTCATCGATCGGAAAGTACGAATATGACCTTAAATCAGGAAGAGAAAGAATCCTTCCTAAAGTGGCATGACTACGCGGAGTAGGTGAGACCGTATTATTAGCTGTTCCGGACTTTACTCTCTCAGATAAAGGGAATTTTGCTTCTTTACCATAACTAGTCTCGAGTAACTGATCATATCTATCGAAAGATTCATTAAACGAAGACGTTCTTTTGAACTGATGATTCATTTGGTCTTTTTCACTCGGAGGGTATTTCCCGAATTCTTGACTATCCTTCTTGTTATCTTTCGAGGATCTACGACCGTAAGGAATTTTATGGAGTACCGCATCCATAATAATCCGACGCTTCTCCTTTTTCCTCTCTCGGATTACGTGTTTTATTTTCTCTCGTAAATTCTTGAAACTCTTGAGGGCAACTTTATTGTCATTCCGTTTCTTGAGCATGTCGGATGAAGAAGGAGAAGGAGAAGAAGAAGAAGAAGCATTGCATGAGAGCTCTAGTTCCTTTGTTAACTTTTTCGGACTACCATTTTCTTGATATGAATCTTTTAATTCATGTTCCTCTTTTTGACAATATCCGTTTTCGTTTTTGGTTATGGAATTGTTCCTTAAATCTGAGGATCCGGGAGAAGGAAATGACACAGATTTGGTTAAACCGAATTTCAGACTTGAACTCCGCCTCGAGTGTAGCTGATGAGCTAATGAAGAACTTGGATCTTTCAAAATTTTCAAGAACACCTCTTTTCTCATGTTGAGTAAATCCAAAGCATCGAGAAATAGCTTCGATTCTTGAAGTGAAGCGTACTTGCTTGGCTCTATCGCGTATATGAACTCATCTTCAAGAAGAGTATGATCTCTAAGCTTATTGATCGTGCTTTGCTTCAAGTAATTTGCGCGTACTTTTGGTAGGTCTAATGAAGCAATGGAATGCACACTATCATTACAACCCAATACCTCGTTGTTGGAATATTTAGTATGATCCGATAGATCTACATCGGAAGCTTCTAGATGATGTATGGAAGATGTTCGCTCGAGTTGTGTCCTTATTGGGTAAGAAGAACTCCTGCGATGACGACCCCTCCTTTTCGACATCTCTTCCGTAATCAAAGCTTTTATTCTAGATGTTATTGAGCTCTTTGGTGCTGGACTTGGCGGATCCATTAATTTTGCTTCAACCTGATATTAACAAAAATGCATTTTTAATCAATAATATTGTATGCACTTCGTGCTTAAAGAACGAATGAAACGTACAGCAGAGTTTTCGATAACAGAATCGTTATTTTCTTGGATTTGAGCAGCCTCTGGAGTACTTTTGGTGCTCTCTTCATCTGCAATCACTTAAAAAAAAAAAAAGAAAAAAAACTTATTAAGTATACATTACTAGAAGTCAATCGTTCAAATTATTCAACGTTTTACGATAAGAATGAATATGAATCCAAGATCGAAAACATAACAAGAAACGGGATTAATCGAGGCAACCTACCTAATGCTAGATTTTCTGCTCCATGTTTCCTTTGTGTGAGCCTTTTATTGGCACGATGGCGTTTGTGATAGGGAAAATGATGAAATATTCCCTTTATACATCCTGGATTACGTTCATCCATAGCTATCCCACGTTCTCGTTGATCAAGGTTCTTCCCCATTTTGTTCGTGCGACATAAAATGCTTAATAAAACTCAGTCAAGAACTTTTCCGTATATACAAGGCCTGATTCAACATTAACGAAATTGCTGTAAAAAACTAAGTACATACTATTTAGGCAAATCATCGATGTTAAAAGACGAGGCAAGATCAACCAGTAATTTACTGTCTCTTTCTTTGATTCCGAAGTAAATAAGATCTTTGCTAATTTCATCTTAGAGCAAAATTTCAGCAATTTAATAATCATACTAAGCTTTTTAGTAACACATCTTCACAATATATTCTAACATAGACAAAGCAGAAGTAGATGCAAAATTATGTGTATACTAATATTTTGGCTTGGCTAGATTGAAAGTTTAAGAATGCTGGAAAAATTGAAATAAGAAGTAACAAATGTAAAATAGTCCAATTCTTCATCATCCATGATGCATATAAGAACTGCAAATTAAATTATGTAAGACTAGATACAGGAAATAAATAAAATGGGAAGAAATAACAAAAAAAGAAAAAAGGGTAAAATTCTTTTACAAGGCTACAATATATATGATGAAAATGCATTAGCAACAGAACAGAATCTACCTGATTCATAGTACTTTTTATGAAGACTCTTTTATTTGAAAAAGCATGCTATACATCCAAATTGAGAAGAAAAAAAAAGAAAAAAATTTCCACAGTTTAGTATCCGTTTTTATCGGTTAGTAGTTATGTTTTTCTACTTTTTGGCGCCAGATTCTCCATTTAACAACCATACATTCCCATTTTTCACTCTCGCCCTTTGAAGTAGAGTTCTTTCGCAAATAATTTTCTTGGGCCTCCATATTTTTAGGATTAATTCACGGTAGCGAATAAATAATCGGATCAGGTCTTGATCGGATTTATCTAATCTTGTACAAGTTCATTACACATGGTTATTTGAATCCATCTCATGTGGAGTATATTTGTATTTTGGTAAACAAAGTTTGATTTACACTTATTACGTACGTAGGACAATTAGTTTTAAATTAGTGTCATAGCAATTTGGTGTGCAAATCTATTAGCGGGTCGGACTAATTTAATCAGGCTGATCCACTAGTCCTTCAAATATGGGCCCTCTTCGGCAGATTGTGCAATTTGTGGAAGCCTAGCCCACAATTATTTAACAAAAAAGAATGAGAGATTGGATTGTATTTAATTGGGCCCAAATCTTTCTACCATATCTCATTGGGTCATCTACACAAAAAAAAAAAAAAAAAGTGTCAAAAAACTAGTTCATGATAATATTAACTTTAAATTAACATATAACACAGTATATTTTTCATCAACTATATTGCATGATAGTGTTTAAATATTTACGTACAACAACTAAAACCAATATCTAGCCAACTTGTCAGTTTTATACAAGGTCCGTTTTTTAATACATTGTTCTTTTGTTGAAATAAGAAAAGAAATAGTTTAGGACGTCATTTGTTAGGCCTAATATTTTAGTGAATATGCTGACTGTATAAGCAATAGAATTGTAAATAAATAAATGATAAAAAAAAAAAAAGGAATTGTAAATAAAACAATTAAAAAAGGTCTTACCGATGTGCCCGACTTCTTAAGATTGGAAGATTCTTTTGAAGACTTTTCATTTGCGAATTTCTTATTACTATTAATTATTAAATGAAATAAGCTCTGACTTTTGGCATTAGTTCAAGCATATGGATATGGTGCCTTTTCTAAATGAAAAATTCTCCCATTCTCGTGATATTTTTATAATAAAAATATGCCCAAGTATATTATATATATGCAGATACGATTTGATATGCAGTATTTAGTTAGTTGGGTATTGGAGCAAGTGGCCATATATGATCGATGTTTGTAAATCAATATTATTAATTTATTATCAGTTTCTATTTAAACACGGGGTTAATGCAAAATATACCCTTGTGTTATGTTAAATCTGCAATAAATTATTCTATAAAAAATTTATTACGTTAATTTTTTATTTGTGTTTTAGAAAACTCTGCAAAAAATACATAATTTGTAATAGGTCTTTTTTTTTGTATCGACATATTTCAAAAAATTATTTTTAAAATACTTCAAATTGATCCCTACAACTTCACGCGATATATTTTAAAAATTATTTATTGAAATTTGTCGATCTAAAATGACCTATTTTTTTACAAATTGAGTATTTTTTGCAGGGTTTTAAAACACAAGGAAATTTGGATCAATAAAAATTTCACTGGATGATTTCTTGCAGATTTAGCATAACACAGGAGAGTAATTTGCATTTTCCCCATTTAAACACTATTTGTTAATTAGCTACGATTTAGTAATTTGGGCAACTCTTTTTGGTGCAATTGACACAGTGATTTTCAAGAGTTATGAATGCATCTTGTAAGACGGGAAACAGAATATTCGTGCTATTATATTTTAATTCAGACAAATTATTATTATATCAAATACTCCCAAGACTTTTATTCATTTCCGAAATAAAGATTTCTTTTTAGTGATTTTTAATCTATCTTATCTAACGTAATGATGTGACATATTTATCAAATTATTTAGAAAATTCCCTTATTTTTTGTGCAGAGTTTAGAAAAATTTACTTATTTGTATTTTATTTTTTTTCATTGTAATCATGTTTGAACATTTTTGAAATTTTGTGCATTTAACCTTTCAAAAATTTTAGCTATTGCATTAAATTCCCTGACTAACGCTTTTACCCTTTTGGAAATTATTTAAAAATAATAGGGAGGAAAAGTGCACTTATTTGTCAATTTTTAAAGGACACAAATAAACATTTTCAATTAAAGGGGAAAAGTGCAAAAATTAAAAAAAAAAAAAAAAATTGGACGGATGATGTGCAAAAATCCCTTTCAAATACGAACTAAATGAAGCTTCCTAAAGTCAAACTACTATTCATTAAAAAAGTCAAACTACAAATAAAATCACCTAATTTACATGTGTTTTTTTTTCCACTTTTTTTGGGCAAGTTTTCCCAATTACAAGTCAAATTCTTTACAAGAAGTCTAGCAATAATGGTTTCAACAATTGATAGCTGTCAAAACATACGTGTGGTTAGTAACTATTTTCAACACAATTTATGAATTTTGATGGGACTAAGGAAACTTGCATTTATGACATTGAGACCATAATTTATATAGGCAATTTTTTTTTCTCATTTTATTCACTTTATTTTTGCATTGATGCCTTCACAAGCATTAAATAATAGAATATCTGGGGTAGATAAGATATTTACACATTTAAAAATTTAATTGGAGATAAGAAAGATAAAAAAAAAAAAAGAGTAGACTTTTCTCAATATTGAATGAACCGGGAGGGAGTAAAGTCAGGGGTTGAGATGAAACAACAAGGATGGCAAAATTGCAAAAATAATCCTCTAACTTTGTGAGCTTTTTAGAGATAGTCATGTGGTTGTAATATTAGGCACACATCATTTTCAATTCTAGTTCTGCATAGTAAATAAATCTCAACTTTCCTCCTGCCCTTACAAATTTAATTAAAAATTACAAGACAAGATTTGTTATACATATGACTAAATGTGAAATGGGATGAAAGTTAATTGATTAAAATTTTAATAAAATAAAATTTAAATTACTAAACATGCATTTAGTGTTATTACAAGACTACATGGAAAGAAAATTGCAACTATTCTTTTAAAAAAAAGGAATATTTGCAATTCTCACTTTTAGTCTTCTGTTTGAACTAAGCATTGGATGATTGCATTAATTTGAAACATATTTGTAACAAAGTCAATTAATTAGTACGGTCAAGCATTTGATTTGATTCGCAATTGATGTTAACAATATTAGTTTTCTCATTTCATTTGTTTCAACCATAGGAAAAGTAAGCAAATTGCACGCGAGTTTTTTTAAATCTAATTCTTTTGCAGTTTTCAACTTATGATATTAATGGGTAATTTTTTAATGAGACAACAAATTTTATATTCATTATATCAGAACATTATAAGATTACACCAACATATTATTAGATGATTACACTAACAAATCATTTTGAATAAAATAAATTATAAATAACAATTAATTTAATATTAAATTAGCCAAAAAAATAAATTGATATAATACATGAGATATTGTAGATCATCATTACAAACAACAGATGAAATTAATATGTTAGGCATTTAGCCATCATGACATCCCATTCACGATTCCACCCTAAAAGCGGTGCACCTGCAAACTACAAATAAATTGAAGGAAGAATTATCCCTAAAAATCAAATTAAACTATTCAATGTTGAGTTAATTTGATCACGATTTATTATATTTATTAAATAAGCTTGAATAATTTTTTTTATTTGATATTTGAATCGATTTCGTTTGAACTTCATTCCTTTAACAATCAAATAAAATTCAAATCAGACATAGACAATGTATTATTCAATATTACTCAACTCATTTTCTATCCATATATAAATTAAATTAGATTGCTGAAGAAAACTTCTTTTATAATTTAAAAATATAAATGAGAAAATTTCACTTTGTCCCCTAATCTTTGTGAGTTTTCACTTAACCCCCTCAACTATTAAAAATATCTCATATCACTAACTTTTGATGTTCGTCGCCAGAATATGTTCAATGGTTGGGTCGCAAAGTGCCAAAATGTCTAAAGATCGGATGACAAAGTGCGAAAATGTTCACAACTTGTTCAAAGGTTGGATGACAAAATGAAAAAACGTTCAAAGCCACATCATTAAAAATTCTGCTAGATTTTAGTTTTATACATCTTAAAGGACTTCCTGAAATATATTTAATAGTTGAAGGGATTAAGTTAGAACTCGCAAAGATTATAAAACAAAAAAAAATTCAAAAGTTAGGGGACAAAGTGAAAAATTCCACTTTAATTTTGTTTATGTATTGATGTAAACGACAATACAAATATATGTACCTAATGCACAAGTAACATTTTGAATTGGTGCCTTCTGACTTTCCATTCCTATAATTTTCGAGTTTTTTCTAACCTCTTTCTTTGTAAAAAGATACTTTCATAATCCCAAAATTCCTCTAGTACTACTATTCTATATTCCAATTGCCCTAAACCCCACACACAAGGGAATAGTACTGCACTTCACCCTCCAAATTTTTTAGCACGTTATTCTCTTGAAGTGTTTATATTAAACACTTTTCCCCTTATAATGTTAAAATTAGTTGCACATTTTTACTTTTTTTTTTTAAATTAAAAGGACACGCATACACCTCTCTTGTAATTTTATAATGGTAAATCAGCCAAAATATAATTTTATTTCAAGTGAATTATTCATCGAACTAGTATATACTCTCTACATCCCTTGATTCTTTACACTTCGGTATTGTTGACCGTATGTCATTGAACCGTCAACTTAGACTAAATTTTAAAAATAACATAAAAATAATTTAATTGATCTTATTTCTGAAATCATGCTTTCGTAGTAACTTAAATGTTTAAAACAATCCAGTATTCCACTTTAAACATCATAGTAACTTTTTTTTTTTTTTTGAGCAAAATCATCATAGTAACTTTAATGTCTAAACAATATTTATAGCATAAAATCACTTGTTGCTTACGTTTAAAGATATGTTAGAATAAGAGAACTATTGGGTAACAAAGTACATCTCAAGTTCTCAACGGTAGGTTTTCTAAATATGTTTGAAAATTGTAATTTTAAGTGCATAATTTTATGTGTCTAAGTTTTTGTAATCCTCGACGTTTTGAGCATGGATCAAAATTTCGTTTTGAATGTATGTTTCGGTCAGTCAAATATTGAAAACTTTTCGAGATTATACGGAAATGTTTCGGAGACACGCTGAGGAAAATTGTAAAAAAAGTT
Source organism: Penstemon eatonii (assembly GCA_038501285.1). Lineage (NCBI taxonomy): Eukaryota > Viridiplantae > Streptophyta > Magnoliopsida > Lamiales > Plantaginaceae > Penstemon > Penstemon eatonii. Next base: position 71,834,490 of record CM076710.1, read on the forward strand.
ATTAAATTTAGGAAAATAACAGAGTTTAAGGCAAATAAATAGTTTCGGAATTACATCTTATTTTTGTTTCGCCAAAAAATGAAAACTTTTCGATGTTTTCAATGGAAAAGATAGAAATTTGGTCCATGGTTTTGAGCAGACAAAAATTTGTTTGGATCGAGGGGAGATTGTACAACAAAGTTCAACAATTGAGGTGACCAAATTCTTATTTAAAACTTTGAGGGAGTAAAGTGCAAAAATAGTAAATTTCAGGGTATAAAGGGCAGTTCTCTCTATAGACAAATATACCGTATTACTACTAATTATTAAAAAAAAAAATATCTTATATCTAGTCAACGCCATTATCCCACCAAAACTTAAGGCATTGAATTCGAATATTAAAGAAAAATCAAATTGTTTTAATTTAAAACAAACCTCCTCAAAGTCAACTTTCTCTCCATTTATATTATCTTCACCTCATCTCTCTCTCTCTTCTTCAACTTCAAGTTTTCAACCCTTCAGATATCTCTCTTACTTAACGCTTAGGAAAAATTATACTAAAAATCTTTTCTTTAAAGAAAAAAAAAAGAATGGGAAATGGAATAGGAAAGCTAAGCCTCTGCATATCAGGAGACGCCGGGGATATTTCCCGGCGAAGAAACGACGTCGCAGTGTGCTTATCATCAAATCCACTCGACGAAGGCTTGGGGCACTCTTTCTGCTACATACGACCCGACCCACTTCAAAAAATCAAATCTTTATCAGACGATTGCTCTTCACAAACGACGGCGTATCGCACCATCTCCGGCGCCGCCATCTCCGCCAACACTTCCACCCCTCTCTCCACCACTGACCCTTTTTCGTACAACGCACTTGACAAAGCCGCAGCTTTTGAAAGCTCCAATTTTTTCTCCTCAATTCCCCTTCAACCAATTCCAAGAAATTCCACTGTTAAATCCGGCCCGATTATAAGGAATCAGGTCTCAATATCCGGCCCGATTGAAAGGGGTTTCATGTCCGGCCCGATTGAACGGAGCTTCATTTCCGGGCCTTTGGATAACAACCTTGATCATCAGCTACAGAGGTACAGAACTAAATCCAAGAAATGGGCTTTGGTTAAAAATTTGAAAAAAGTTTTGTCTAAATCTTTTTGGGGGTTTTCTAAGGAATTGAATAGTAATGAAATTGAGCATAATAATAATGTTGTAGTGAGTTTGAGTACTAGTGGGAATAGTAGTACAATTACTAGTAATAATTTGAGTTTGAGTAGTGAAATGAGCTTAATTGATGAGAATGATGATGTTGGTATTGGTAATGAATCTTTTGGAAGTCAAAATGTGCAGTGGGCACAGGGGAAAGCAGGGGAGGATAGGGTTCATATCGTAATTTCCGAAGAACACGGATGGGTTTTCGTTGGTATATACGATGGTTTTAATGGCCCTGATGCCACTGATTTTCTCATGAATAATCTTTATTCCAATGTGTATAAGGAGCTTCAAGGGTTGTTATGGTGCGATAAGGGCGAATCTTGTGAAAATACGGTTAATAGCTCTTCTTTTACGTCCAAGAGTTTAGATAGTAATGAAAGAGTCGAGCTTGATAGGAAGTTAAGGGAGAAATTGAGTAATTTAGGACCCGATGGGATTGCGGGTAATAATAATGATACCGTAAATCATTTAGGAGTATTGAAGGCGTTATCGGAGGCATTGAAAAAAACGGAGGCGTCTTACTTGGAGATAGCGGATCTGATGTTAAGGGAGAACCCCGAGTTAGCTCTGATGGGATCTTGTGTTTTGGCAATGGTAATGAAGGAAAATGATGTTTATTTGATGAACGTTGGGGATAGTAGGGCGGTTTTAGCACAAAAAGATGAGAAAGATTCTCAAGTTGGGAAGACTAGGAAAGATTATGAAGAATCACTTTACGGTTATGAATACGAAAACGTGCATAGTTTGAGTTCTTGTCAGCTTACAATGGATCATAGTACAGATGTTAAAGAGGTAAACATAGTAATATTTTGGCCTTTCTTCAACAGGTCTCTGTTTTGTGTTCGTGTATTTAATCTTTCGTATTTTTCTTTTTATCTATGCAGGAAGTGAGAAGGATTAGAAATGCACATTTAGATGATCCTTCTGCAATTAGTAATGATAGGGTGAAAGGTTCTTTGAAAGTCACCCGAGCATTTGGTGCCGGATTTCTGAAACAGGTAACCTTTTTTTTTTTCTCCTCAAAGTGATGGATTAAAAAAAAATTAAAAAAAAAAAATTCTCAAGTGATGATCGGTAATTTGATATTTTGATCTTATTTTTGCAGCCTAAATGGAACAATGCTCTATTGGAAATGTTCAGAATCGATTACATTGGAAATTCACCTTACATTACTTGTTCACCATCTCTTTGCCACCATAAATTAGACCCCGTAGACAAATTCTTGATATTGTCTTCTGATGGGCTATACCAGTACTTCACTAATGAAGAGGCGGTTTCCGAAGTTGAAATATTTATGTCTACATTTCCCGAGGGAGATCCAGCTCAACATCTCGTCGAAGAAGTGTTATTTCGTGCTGCTAAAAAAGCTGGTATAATTCTAAAGAAATTGTGAAATTATATATATAGAAATATGAGTGATTTTCCGAAAGCTAATACATTGAAATTCAAATGTTTTTGTAGGTCTGGATTTTCATGAATTAATTGACATCCCACAAGGGGACCGGAGGAGGTACCATGATGATGTCTCGATTATTATCATTTCGTTTGAAGGAAGGATATGGCGTTCATCGGTGTGATTAGCATTAGGATTAGAGACGCAAATATATAGGAAAAGAAATGGAGAAATTTTACAGGAAGTTTGAAGATTTTTTGTTTTTCTTGGATAATGCACATTATCTTTCCAAGATTGTTTATACTTGATGCATATAAAACTAGGTTATAATCTCAAAGAGTTCCAGTATATGTTAGAAATTATGTGTGATAACCACAAGTTTTTTCACTTTATTTTTGGCCTATGGTCTAAATTCTTTGGTTCTTTTTAGCTTTGCTTGTAATATTAAGCCACATTGTGATATACAGAAACTGCCTTCAACTTGATATATACATGATTAATATTGCATATTTGTGCTTTGACAATTTCTTTTGTAGATTGAAATATAAATTCGAGTTTTAGTCTATTGGAATTTCTACTTTACACAAACATTAATCTTTTGACTGTGTCAAGAATAGGCTCCATATGGATCGATGTTGACCCGATTATGAACTTTTCGGTTTCATAAAACACGTTTGAATATTTGAAATACTATTTTGATTGTATTTGAATAGTGAGCTTTAAAAACTTGAGATATGATAAGGTGTGGGGGAAAAATTATGGACTATAGGTGCCAAATTAATAATTATTTTAAAGAATAGGTTTATAAGCTTGCTAAAGTTGTCTTCTAGATAAATAATTAATTTAAGTTGAATCTCTCAATGAAATGCACTTAATTTGTAGCGTTAGGAGTTAGTCAACAATTTGTTAAGCACTTGCGCGTTTCGTTTTGTGAGACTACATCCACTCATTTTTCCATAAATGAAAGTAACTGTCATTGTGTTACCTGAAATTGAGTCGTTGAAATAGGATTGTCAATAAGAGCGGATTTTAATGAATTTTTAATTGGGTCGGATTTATTTAAATTTAAATATAAATATGATAGATATGATTCAAAATCTGTAATCTCGAAATTCGTTGAACGAATATGGATTTGAGTTGATTTTGTTTTCCAATGGTGTAATCCTTTCTAAGGCGCATCAAACGGGGCAAATGCATGATACTCCCTTGTGTTATGCAAAACATGCAAAAAACTACTATGTGATTTTTTTTTTGCACCAAACTCTCTTGTACTTTCAAAAATCCTGCATAAAACACCTAATCTCCGTTAGTTTTAATTAAATTGTCTAAATTACCCCTAGATATAATTAAAGTACAAGGGAGTTTCGTGCAAATATTTAAAAGTACAAGAGAGTTTTGCGCAAACATTCAAAAGTACAGTGGAGTTTTGTGCTGAAAAAATATGCAAAAATGACACATTGTTGACGGAACGAGACAAATTGAATGTTTTATGCAGCAGGATCTTTAAAAGTACAAGGGAATTTGATGCTGGAAAAAAATTCACAGTATAGATTTCGCATAATACATAATAATATCATCCATCTTTCCTGCGTCGAGCATATTATACGAACTGACATTTATGTAAATATTATTTATATTATATTTTTTTTATCTGAATCCAATACGACATAAATGAAACCGGAAATAATCATACAATTGTGAATTGTCCCACATGGATCTAAATGTCCAGAGACAACCTATAGTGGTCTAGTTAAAATGATTAAGCAAATAAGGAAGCAACAATTAGATAGTTGACTAACACAACAAGACACAAAAGATTGCATGAGCCACAATATTTTGTTGGAAGATATATGATGATGTATGTATATATATAATTAGAAATTGCGGTAGGTTTCTAGTACATGCAATTAATTAAGATACATACATGAACAATTATATTAAGTCAAATTACATTAAATTAATACCTTTTTTTTTAAAATAAAATAAAGATATGGAAGACAATTGCTTGTGGTTTTGGTATCTCTGACATCTCGTGAACTTTATTAAATTTAATTTAATGTTACATACCAAAGTTTGGTTTCTAATGTTTGGACTATCACAATCAATTGGAGGAACTAGTAAAATGACGTGACTGAGTTCTCATTTCTACTCTACGTAAAAGACCCAATTCATGAAATTCAATTAACTATTAATATTGCTTTCTCGCATTTTAGGGAAGTGGTTGAATTACATAGAAGGTGAAAAGGGACTCTTATTGCCAAACCCACATGGTGTGGAACAATTAGGCTTCTTTTGTTTTCTATTTCTTGTTTTTGTTCCAATTCGTCGTTTTTCTAAAATAAATTTTAAGCTTTTAAATTATTATTTTGAAGAATACGTTTAGTCCGACCTATTTTTATTAAAAAAAAAAAATTACATTTCTACATTTTCGTCCAAAATACAAAATGAGAAATACATTAAAAAACGAGTGGAGCTTTAATAATTTAAACTGGTCTCATATATTTGTTAGATTTTATATGGATCTGACTAATCCTCTTTAAACGGTTTCAGCGATGACTCAAGATATGAGGATTATTCAATATATCTTATAAGATGAACTTAGTCTGGTTACCAATTCATATAAGACATTTTAGCCTCAATATATAGTTTTTTCTACACGTGATATCTTTACTAAACTAATTTCATTTCAATATATTTCAGAATTTGGAACTCCTAAACCAAGATAGGCCTTATATTTAAAATCACCATACCAACAGGTGATTAGTCTAGTGGAAGAGACTAGTCACTACAAAGTAGCGGACTCATGTTCGAATCCCTGTTGGAAGAGGTACCCACTTAATGTGCCCAACCCGCCTCAAAAGGGATTAAACCCTTGGGAAACAAAAAAAAAAAATTAAAATCACCATGAACTAATTATCACTAGCTAATGTTACTTGACTTATTCGCGTGTTAACCTCAACTCTTAACTTAAGTCAATTAATATTTTGGATGATGGTTGATGGATGTTAGTTTAGATAGCTTAAATTCAAAGAGTTGTTACGATATGATGAATCATAGCTATAGCTAGTATATTCTCAATTCAAATTTCATATATCATTCCAAGTTGAGAATTTGTAGAGTCAAAGTAGCTCAAAAAACAGCCAATTGGCAATTTGTGCTAAAAAGAAAAACAGATATTCAGATGTACTATTCTAGAAGGATGAGATATAATAAAAAAAAAAAAAAATACTTAGACATGGTCGTGCAGTCGTTATCCTGTGTGTACAATTTCAATTTGGACTTAGATAATATCCGTGCACGTAGCCATGCAATAAACCCACTCAAACTCGAGGGTTTGACAATTCCTCAATGTTGAAGTCAGAATATTTGATAATACAGTGATAAATGATTTTTATCCAAGTGTTATAGGCTTACATAAATTTTTATTTTCCCTAAATCTGAGTAAGGGAAAAGTCAAAATTCATTTGATTTTATTTATATCATGATCTGGCATAAATTGGGGATGATACTACATGTGAATGTTGTTTTATCTCTTACACACTGTATGTTTAGTTCAATCCAACACGGTGCAATTTGCTTTCACAAATCACATGGACGGAAGGAGCCGACATAAATAAAACTTCAAAAATGCTCAAAACAAGGATAAAATTTTGTCAAGCACTATGTTTGTACATGATAATAAATTGTGATTTTTATGTTATTTTTCACCTTATATGTCTTAGGTTTTATGTGACTGAGTTTTTGGCTAGGTCTCGTGGATTTCGCGAAATCAAACTAAAATCCTTCCAAATGAACAATGCCGGCCCAACTCATAGACAGCTCTGGTGCTTGCCTAGAACCCCTCCTCCTGCTAGTTATTAGTGGCCCAAAGCCCAATTTCTATCTTTTTTAAATAATTAGGCCAAAAACATTTATTCCCAGTACACTGCATTATAATATATATAATATATACATATATAATAGAAAGGCATAGCAATGTTCAGTTCACAATTTTTTTTTACTAAGAAGATGAAACGTCTTCGGTCTTCACCAAGACACCACCAACATTCTTATCCATTAATTCAGCACAATCCATAAGAAAAAAATTCATTATATCAAACCATAATTTTTGTATAAATATGCTTATGCCTAATGCCTTCAGCCTTCCTATATTCATTAATCATTATCTTCTTCAACATTATTCTTTTCATTTTTATCTTCTCTATCTTACTATTTTGCTATTGTGCCCTAAAATTGAAATAGCAATTTTTTTCCCTTCTAGTTTATAATTAGTTTTGGACAATTTTAATTGAAAATTGCCGGAATAATTTTTTCTACAAAGTCATTTAAAAGCATACAACAGTGGGTTTGTACTATTTTTTTTCTATTGTATTTAGTTTTTCTTTATGTTGTTTATTTAGTTAATGAATTGGTTGGGTAATATTTATTATGTTATTGCAGGTATATCAATTAGCAAATAAAATAAATTGGTTAATTAGCTCATAGTGTTGATCTTGCTCTTGTTGGCTTCCGACTCATTAATTTTTAAGTTCTCTTGTTTCTTGGCAAAATTATATTTATTTATTTATTGATATTTGTTGCTTAATTACAATTTCATTAGTACCATGTGATTATTTTTAAGTTATTATGTCTAGTAGAAAATTCTTATCCAAATATACCTGTAAAAGTTACATATGCCTAAAGAATTTTTTTCAAATTATTAAAATTAATAAAAACATGTTTACGTTCAACAATGACACAAGAAATATTAAGTAATTTGTCTATATTGTCTATAAAAGAAAATATGATAGAAGAATTAAAATATGAAGATTTAATAAATACTTTTGCGTTCTAAAAGAGCAAGAAAAATAAAATTTACGTAAAAAAATTATTACATAAGGGCCCCAATTTTTTATTTTGCCTAGGGCCCCCAAAACCCTTGGACCGGCCCTGCAAATGAATTTTCATCAGACCAATGAAGTGATGAAACTCAACATAAACATATTCACAAATCTACACCAAAACTCTTGAAACCTATAAAACATTTATTTAACACCTATCGTATATTTTTTTCCCAAAATCTCTTAAAAAGATATTGATTGACACCCACCACCTATTTTTTCCCACACCCCAACATCCAAAATCGGTCCAAGTGGGGTTTCAACTTTTTCAGAACCACAAATCCAACATCCAAAATCTAACCAAATGGGGTTCCAAAAGTTTCACCGAAACTACCTAAACCATTTTTTTTAAACCGAAACCCGTGAAACCGAGCCCGAGCCATTCCAAATAGGCCCTTAGTTTCTGCCCAAATTTAATAGTGGTAACAAAATTGATTTACTAGTAATTCTTTACAATACTTTATTTCTGATCTTAGAATCATATCAAATCAAATAAGTGAATGTATTCCTTCCATCCATGATCCACCTTTTACTTGCCAGTTTCCATCCTCTTATAAACTCACTTAACAGCATTGAGAAGACCTATGTAATTCATTCGAAAATGCAACATGCACAATTTTGTCTAAAAAAAACTCTACATTTCACTTGTTTACGAGAAGCTAAGTGACATAATAATACTTAGGCTACTTGGGTTAACCCACACAAAAAAAAAAAAAAAAAAAAAAAAAAGTCCATGCATTAATTAGTGGTAGAACATTAACCTTTGCTTATTGTTCATTTTGTTTTCAATGATCATTTTATCACTAACCACCCGGTAATTGCTGAGAGCCCGAAATGATCTTCTTTTGCATCAAACAAGAGTAAGATCCCTATGATAGCAAGTAGGATTGCACGGAAAAGGGCAATCAATATGTTTAGCTACTTCTCTCTTGAAGTACCAATCACCTACTGCTTCTGCAATTGTCTGTGTAAAAAATGGTAATAAGATGTTAACAAACACAATAACACATGTAGTTGTAACATATATAAGTATGCTTAATTTATGTAGAAAATAATTTGATGGATATTCTCACATGAAAATGCAAAGAAGTAATGTTATGAAACTAACTTTATTGTTGATTCTAGGAGAAGTTGGAGAATGCCATGTCTCAGCCGCCCATGTCTGGCAATGAACAAAACAAGAATTTATAAACAATCCCCCTTCCACATTTTTTCGAAATTCACTGAGCGTCTCCAGCATTAAATTTCTGTAACCTGTGAGCATGAATATAATTATTTCACATTACTCAAATTACAATCGAGAATTTCGTGCTAGAGTTAGAATTGAGAAAATATTACAAGATTATTACAAATACTGTTTCATGTCTATGAGTGAAAATGATGAGGGAAGGCCAATGTGCAAAGTCACTTCCTACTATATATTTTATATAATACCATGGAGCACTTTTAGCTGGACGGGATCACAGTTGAATATATTTAGCTTGCACCTGAGCCAGCTTCCATCATCTGATGCATTAGGTACCAAAATATTTGCTATCTGGAACAAGTCGTAAAATTATTTATTGAAATAAATAAAAATGCTCCAAAAAAGATGGAATAAAAAAGAAACTACCTGCCAAAAATCATATGCTGGTTGAACGAGGAAGACTGGTGTCTTTATGTTTCCTATAAATTCTCGAGGAAAGAAACACTGCCACAAAAATCAATGATCACTACCAAAATTTGAGAGTGCAAGGAAATTAATACAAAATTTGATCAAAACAAGGAGACAGACAGGCTAATTTGAAGAAACCAAAAAACAAATGCAGGGAAAAAATGCACCTTAGAAGGTTCAGATCTGGCAATACAATCCTTGTTCAAACTTTTAGCCACACCCTGCAATCAGATTGGGAAAGCACAAAATATCAGTTATGATTTCAAAATTATCTTGTCTATGAACAGATTGAATGTGATTGAAATGTTTCTTTCTCGACAATGTTAGCCGATATGGGAACAACTAGAACACCAATTTTCCTCTTTGTCTGTCTAACTCCTATTGAATGACCACACAACAAGACATTCCTCTTAACTACATTGTCTAATTTGAACCTTAATCCATTCTACAGGATGGTCTAACATTTAAACATGGTTGATGTTATAAAGGAGGAAACTCTTCTCTTTTTGAATATAATGTAATTCTTATGTATCAAACATTAAGCATAAACACTTTAAATCGAATGGAGCATCAAGTTTTAGTAATACTTACCACTTCCTGAACTTGATTGCTATACTAATTTTTCTGAAATGACAAATACGTAAAGTAAACATCACCACACAAATGAAAGATTGGAACATAACCATCTAACTTAAATGCATTCTGTCATAAATTTTATTCAGAAAACTGACAGAGATATCACAGGGAAATATAAGTTGACACATGCGCAAAACATAGGTTATAAAGTTTCAGGATAACCTGGAGATGTACAACATCACGATAAAAGGACTCTATGGTGCGTTTTCCAGTAATATCTTTCCTGTTCACAAAAACAAATCTCGATCCAGTTAAGACAACACTACAAAAGAAAGATCGTAACTTGAAAAGACTCAAACAAGAAGCCGTTGTCAAAGGCTCAGATTAGATGAAGGCAATTCTCAATGTAACATAAGGGTGAGAGTATGTGAAGCACATACTCATTAAGGAAAAAACCTGCATCTGCAAGACACTTTACATTTGCATCTTTTGGCAGAAGGTTCCGGAAGTTATCACAATGTATGAGAGTGGCCAAACCACCCGCAGAGCATCCTGTAAGAAGGGCCTGAGAAGTGATAAAATGCATTTGTAAGAATATAAACTTTTCCAAATGATAATCGTGTGGCCGTTCAGTAAACTGAAACAATGGTGTGAACATCTTTTTGGCAGCAGTATGAATAATTTTGAATCCATATAGATGACATTTGATCAATTTAAATGACGACCATGCAGCAAGAAAATAGAAGTTGCAACTCGAGGATGGGACTGATAACATAAACTAAACAGATCATGTCAAAGAAAGAGAAAAAAAATGCAATAGGAAATGGCTAATTCATTTGAGACAACAGAAATTTGTTACACAAAAAAAGTACATGATTGCAAATTTGAAACGACAAATATAAAAACGATATTCATATATTTTGTCCTGACAGTATTAAAAATACAAAACCTATACAATGTTAAACTGTGAACAGAAAAACTACCTCTCTAGCTTTAGACATTCCAATGGACAAGAGCTCGTCCATAAATGTGTCCCAGATAAGCTGACCTCTGAAGAAAATTTTTGTTCCATTCTGGGACATAGAAGAATACATATGTAATTTACTTCAAATTATTCCATCATATCATAGAGGCTATCTACAAAACTGCACAACAATTTCAACATTAGCAAAGAAGTTCCAGGGACTTACTCTAAATTCACTATCAGAGTGACTGGCAAATGAAGATCCATCACAATACCGTATTTTCACCTTGTTCCAGTTGAAAAAATCTGAAGATGTACAAAGAATAAAATACTGAAGAAGTTCATCAAAATCTGGCATCAGGTCACAAGGGATAATTCCTCAGGAAACATTTCTTCTTATTGACTTAGATATTTGAATTGAAAGTGTACACTAATGAAAATCTTAAGACTATGTCATCCCACAGACCTATTTATTGGGTTCTAACTTGTAAGAATTAATCTTCAAAATAGATACAAGACATCATAAAAAGAGTAGACTAAACACAAGGTTGGACACAAAGAAAAACATATTATAAATCCTGGTGAAAGTACCTCCAAAAAGGAGAACAAGGTGAACAAAAAAGAATACAAAATTGGACATATATAACATGATAAGGTGCTAAATATTGAATAACTTACCAGGATTTTGAAGTGGGTCGTGGCTCAAAATTCCAAAAAATTGAACTTGAAGTTCCATGTGGTTTGAGGAACCTAGTTTCGTTCTCTTCCGGGCAGAACAAAATGACATAGTACTGCACCAGCCTCCACCCTATGCATAATAATCTGAATATCAGCAAGTATCCCATCCACCGTAAATAAACATATATAAAACAAAACTTTTGACATTTTAAGCTGCAAGATCACCACCCACTATGAAGGGTATAACACAATACTAGAACCCTCCATTTCATTTGATTATGACACAAAACCTTGTCGGTACAGTGAAAAACATGGCATAGTATGATCATTCTAGAGAGACTTTATTATTCAGTAATATGCTAGATCATCATTGATAATGAGAGCAACATAAGAGATTATCCGTACTTGGATAGTTGGATTGCCGCATTTACTGCAAACTTACACTGCTTATAAATCACATATACATAAATCAGTCAAACTTATACTGAATAGTACATGAATAAGGATCAACTAGTATTTGAGTGCCACTGAGTCAACTGCACTTATATTTTGAATGAAATAGCAAACGGAACATCATGTTTATTGATAAAAAAACAGTATTTATAAAATTTGAAAATTTTGTAATAGTATTGTGGAAACCTCAACGTGAAGAAGCCAATTGTTAGAGCCAGATCCAAAACCTCTCCTTATATGATACCCCGGCAAACTCCCATCCAAACAAACTGTAATTAATCAATCTAAATTCAGTTCGTAAGAAAATAATTAACTCGAAATCGAAATCGAAATCGAAATCGGTCAAAACAGTGAGAGATCATTCCTTACAAGCGGAATTTGTTTGAGCTTTGGACAAAGGCGTGAAAGGCACCCCCTCAGAATAATCATCTATTCCTGAATTTACATTTGTATCTGTAAATGTAGGCGACATAGAGATTGGAGAAAGAATGAAGAGGAGAACGGCAAGTACGGCGGAAACGGCGGCGATTGTCCAGTTCCGGTTTGATAATTTGGGGCACCACCACAACGAAAAGCCTCCACGAGGAAGCTTGTTTGGCATTGAAACGAAGCAAGCTGTTGTTGATCTATACTATAATAGTTGACTTCGAGTACTGATACTGAATTTGAATGGAAGCATAGCCGTAGTCTGGTGGCTAGTCTCGATTGTACGTTGAGGTACTACCACAAAGTCGCAGGACTCCATTTTTAAATGAAAAATAAGAAAGAAAAATGATTACGTTGCATCTTGATAGTTATATTTTTGTTTAGGCAACAAATGACCAATTTAGAATTCATACAAAAAAGAATACACATTTTTTTGGAGAAATAACTTTCAACACATTTGATATCACATTTAATTTATTCGGTATAATTGCTACATTTTTATTACAACAAATATATTATTTTATAATTATCCTCAGAAAAACCAAATCGATTATACAATTAGATATCAGAAATTGAATCCTTTTATCTTTGAAATCAAGCACAGTTAGTTTTTACCCATAACAATTGGTCCTGCATCTTTTCAAACATAAGAATCTCCCATAAGAAAACAACTTGTAGAATTTGATAACACACCAAAACAGATGTTTTGTGACGGAAAAATGAAAACAATGTAAATGTTCAAATGACAAAATTTCAGATTTATACAGACTTACCATTCAACAAATAAAGACTTACCACTCGTCATTTCTAGTTCCTAGTTCTTTACTTATGCCAGAAATTTCTAGGGGTTGTTCACTGTTCGCATAACCGAATCGAACCGAATCGAAATGAGTTCGGTGAAAATTGAACCGAACCAAACAATTTGGTTCGGTTTGGAGATTTGACCTAATTCGGTTTTCGGTTCTGTTCGTTATTTTTGTTCAATTAATCAAACCGAACCGAAAACCAAAATTTTGGTTCAAATAGTTAACATTTTTGTTCTGTTTTATGGACCCTTTTTTTTTTTTTTTTAGAAATTCTGTTTTATGGACTTTAAAATTCTTTAATTGTATGTCTATGAATATGAATTTTATTTGTTTAATTTATGTCAACTGAGGATTATTAAATGTTAGTTTATATAGTTGGATTGTAAAATCCTTTAATTTTATGCCTGTGATATGGATTTTAGTTGTTTAATTTATGTCATTTGATGATAATTTAATATTAACCACTTAACTATATAGTTCTATTTAATATTCAATAATGTTTAGTGTTATGATTACCTATTAATTTGATGTATTTTATGATAAATAATTTAGTATTGATTAAATAATTTTAATATATTTTGTATAATATAAAATTCCGGTTAAACCGAAACCAAACGGAACCGAACCGAAAATTTTCGGTTAAAACCGAAACCGAATTAGGATGTTCGGTTTGGTTTTCACCGAATGAACAGCCCTAGAATATTCTATAAAAAACTATTTAAATTATCGTTACATTATTTCCACATCAATCACTACAAAATTGAGTTCTACTAACACCATTCTTTCTCCTCAAAAAAATGAAACAAACAGGAAGCCAAAATCTTTGGCTCTTCCTTGAGACTCTGTTGTTCTTCTATCATAATGCAAATATCAGCTGGCCAAAAGTTAGTGTTTTGAGATACTATTCACCATATAAACCTCTGCGTCCCGGCCTCGTGCTTCCAAGAAAACGGGCGAAACAAGAACATAAACATAGTGAAGCAATTGATTGAAAGATATAGTGTCCCCATCAGAAGCCAACTTTTGTTGTCATTAATATCAATGTGGATAATCAACAAGTAGAATGGAATCGTATAGTATCGGAACTCGATCAACGGAGTAGGAATAAGTGTTGCCGCACAAGCCAAAAAGTATACCAACACCCAGGTCTTCTTTTGACTCTTTGCTGAAAATACAATACAAAAAGTAATGCTCTTCAATAGACAATTCACATTACATACAGAATTTAAATAAAAGAAGATAACTTCGTGTTTACCCAAATTACTGAAGATCGAAAACCACGAGTAAATGTAAAGTGGGACCATGAGGTACTTGGTTGACCAATGGTAATTGATGACTTTTCTCCAGAGATAGAATGGATAATGCCGATTGTCAGCAAGGAGATATGGATGTGCTATGCTGCACCAATCATAAAAATATTTAACATTAACATACAAGAATCAATATATTTAAGAACTATGTGTCATTATTCCACACCGGAATAAAGAAAATGAATGCAAAAAGAGCCACAGATCCTTTGCGCTCCATTTCTGTTGATTGTTTGGTAATTACTATACTTTTAAGCAAAAATTTAGAACCAAATGGAGATTTAAGGAGTTGAATCAGGAACTTTTGTCAAATGAGTAAAAATTCTTAAACGACAATCAACTAGGTGGAAGCAAGTGACTTCAAGCAATAATGTTACATAGGGATGAGTCGATGAATAAATTACGATAAAATCATTCTCGGATTTCTTTGATTTTCTAACCTGAAATATTTCACAGAAAGGAAACCAACGGCTAATGCGATGAACCAATTGAAGGTTGTAAGACATTTGTAGGTTGTAAGACATTTGTTCTTGCGGAACTGATGAAAAAATAGAGCAGCTTGACGTAAAGAGAAGTGGACAGGGAACATGAAGAGACCAGAAACCATGCTGTAATAAAGCAATTGCGTGAAATGAGGAGAAACTGCGTGTGCATCTTTAGCACCTGATAGAAAAAGTAAGAGAAGACAATGTTAGCTATATTTTTCAAGTTCAAAGCTTGAAAATAAACAAGGAACAACATAGTAGCAAGCAATACCAAGAACTATGCTCCCATTCCAGTAAACAAAAGCAACAAAAGCCACGAATACCATAAAGAAGGGACTAAAGGTAACCAAAAGCTCCCATAAGTGATGCCATGAAATTACAATCATGTCCCGAACCTCGCCAAGTAATCCTGCATTATACAGCCAAACAGATGTTTTGTTAGCATGATAGCTCCTTTAGATTATGAAAAACCACCAACTAGCGGTGAACCTCTTAGGAAAATTACATTTCTTGTAGGTGCTACTGAGTATTCTATTATGCCTAGTACAAATAATTTGACTCTCAACCACAATGCAAAAAACCCAGCTCTAGGCGCTAGCACTACCATGATGTTATCGTTACTGTGTTTATATTTTTTCCATATTAGATGCATTACCAATCATTACTAATTAATTGAAGACGAAGCCTACAGCTTTCAAGATTTCTGACTAGTCCATATCACTACAGACTTCTAATGAGAATGAGATTTAACCTGTTGAACTTGTCATAAGAACAGAAGAACGGGAAGTAAGATCATTCCGACTTTTCACTCCATTATTGACCCTTCTCTTTCTCAAGTTAGAGTTCATTGATAAACCTCCACTGTTCACGGACATAACATCTTTTCCCTTAGATTTGCTGTAGTCATCAGCTTCCACAGCATCTTTTCGATGACACTGAGTGAATTCTATCACCCCAGTGCATGCAGCAAAAAGCATCCATATAATATTTGTTTGCCGTATCAACACAGAAATAGCCCCAAGCTACAGATTGATAAATTTCGAAAAAAGAACAGTTCCAAAACTGATAAGACATATGTGATGAGTAGTCTCATCACCGAACAAAAATTGGGAAACAAGAATGCTTATAAAAGATGATTGACACGCACGAAGTTTATCACCATGTATCTAATGCAAATCGATACACATGCTTAAGATAAACAAAAGGTGTGGTAACTGGTAAAGCAGAGAACATTCCTTACCAATGAACTGAACAGGTATTTCTTCTTCAGAGTTAAAAGATACATAGCAAGTACTGCCGTTAGCGATGCCACATCCGTATAGTATAAATAAGAAAAGAACCAGTGGAGTGGATATAATGACAGAACCAATGCATGGTATGTTGCTTTTTTGTCATCAAGAGATGGTCTCAGATGTCTGATTATCTCATACACCAGAACGCTACATATAACTGCCAATACAACATTGGTGAACCGCAGAATTGAAGTTGAACAAGCATCATAAAATGATGACACTTCTTGCAGGTATACCAATCCTGGAAACAAAGAAGCAACATAGGCTAGTGAAACAAAGTACCTGCAAAAGTATTAAATTGCATAAATCAACATTTTTTTGTTCAAATTACATCTGAATCGTGTCTAAAGAGTCTTTTTTCACTAGCTTCTAGAGTTGAAAATCTAACAAACTACTCGAGCATGGTTCGTCATACATATCAGACAAGCTTGAACAATATTTTTCTTTTGTTAATTTTTGGAGGTTAGTTCAAGTTAGACTTGATAAGGTAAAAATTGACAAAATACATGTAAAATATCAAGCTATACAATACTCGACCCGAGCTCGTCTGATAAAAGCTCCTTTGAATTCTGTTCGAACCAAGCTCTCACAATTTCAACTCAATACAAAATTCAAATCAAGCTTGAACAATGTGTCGTTCGACACTAATTGCCTCATTTACACCCCTACTAGTTTCCTCAAACTAACACATTAGTTTAATATTTCACTGAAAAGTATTAAACTAGCAAACTACAACATAAACAAATTATAATATTTTATGCTCTAATTATTACTAGTAATTAATTAATTTCTGTAGCAATTAAGGAAATGAAAACTCACAGTCCAGGAGGAGTAGTGATCATGGGATCCCAACTTCTGAACTTCCCTCTACAGTACTGTTGAGCCTGGGGCACGTGAAATATCTCATCCTGCAATTACCCCCACAAATACACGTCTGTGAAAATTTTCAGTTATTTCTCAAAAAGGAAAAGAGACAAAAAATCAAAGGGGGTAAAAGGGTTTTACCATGTAAGGATCTGGAACAATGCGATTAACAAGAATAGAGATGGGTGTTAGGCACAAAAATACAATGGATGCCACAGCTAATCTACCCATTTTCTGCAAGTAATCTGACTATAAGGAATTGATGGAATAATTAAAAGGGGAATCGGATTGGGTTTTCCTCTTCAATGATCAATTTCTGCTTCTGTTCCAATTTAGTAGCCCAATTCTTTTTTCTTTTTATTATTCTTTTTGGTTCTTTTGGCGCAATATTTTACTTGACCAGGTTTATGGGGAAAAACGCTTGAGCCACAGCCTCAGGAAACTAAACTCAAACAGAAAAGCGTGCTTACATAGCTGATATATGTTTGTAAAACCAATGTAAATTCTCACTTATGTCTGACTCTGGGCAAAATTTCAATTTCGTTATCAAACGTGGTTTTATTTTGAAATAAATCATCTTTTCTGGTACCACGTGATCACTGTCAATTGATGTTTACTTTTGGCAAAAGAATCAAATTTTTTCTTTTTTTTATAACCCACTTATCCAAGCTAAACTAATCCTGGATCCTCACAAAAAAATCAAATTTTAAATATCTCGATAATTAAAAAGTTTTTTTATTTTGAGAAAGAAAAATCATTGTATTTCGATATTAGTTGTCTAGGGTGGTAATTTGTGCCATTTTAGACGGTCTTTAGCTTTAATGCGATACTATGGACTTGTTTACAATAACTTATGGAAAATGATTTGTACTTTTCGTTTGTAAAAACTATATATAAATGTTTGGATTTCATGTTTTAGCTTATGCCAAAGGAAAATAAGCTAAAAAGTTGGAGAACAAATTTTTAGTTTATATGGAATTTTTCATTTCTACAGGCAACACATTTTTTTTAATATACAATACAAAACTCGTATGTTTTTCACAAAACATTTTAGATTAAAGAATTATATAATGACCATTTTTTTAATGTGTTAAAGAATTTAAACGTGGAGAAGTCTGATTTTTCTTTTTTTTTTCTGATCCAGCAATAATGAATTTGTTACATTTAGCTAAAACGTAAGAGTAAAACTGAAATTGGGTAGGATTATAGAATAAAAACTTGAAGTGCCCCAAACACTATCAAAATCCCAAACGAAATGTTAACGAAGACATAATGGAGTAGATGAAAAATGACATGATATTAAATTGGTAGGATCATTTAAAAAAAGGAGACCTGAGACCGTAATAGAAGACCAATAATAAGATGTTGCCTTTTGCTGTATGTTTGATCATGTGATATACTAATTTTTCTTACTTAATTATTTAACATAAAAAATACATCACAAAATTTAGCGACAAATAATTTTAAGAATGACTCAGAAAAAGAAACAATCTTCTTCTGATAAACAAAATTGATTCAAAGACCAACTACTTATTAATAAATAAAAACACAGCTCCGACGTTCAACAACAATCCTTGCAAAAACAAAACAAATAAAACAATACTATGATCTTACAAATTGCAAGACCAGGAGGAGCTGACGACAGTAATAGAACACGAAAATATAAGAAATCAATAACGAGAATGCAGGTAACAGCACCAACATTTTCTTCCTTGAACCAATCCTTAGGATTAGAAACACTTCCTGTGAACAATTGAAGGTCCAGATTCATCGTACTCGGCCTTTGCTATCCACATCTACAGATAACGAAAGAAGAAAAAGAAAACCTCAAATAAACGAATATGTATGAAAACTTGAAAAAAATTAAGAATAAAAAACTATTTATACCTGCTGGAAAGTACTGAGTGATGCTAAAATGGATCCTCCAATCCACACACTGTACTTCCTTTCAGGAGGAGCCACCACCTTAATCTTCATGCTGCTAGGAGCCAATGCAGTGATTTCCTTGCTCATCCTATCAGCAATACCCGGAAACATAGTAGACCCTCCACTGAGTACAATGTTACCGTACAAATCCTTTCTGATATCAACATCACATTTCATTATAGAGTTATATGTCGTCTCATGGATACCAGCAGATTCCATTCCGATCATTGAGGGCTGGAAAAGGACTTCAGGGCATCTGAAACGCTCGTTTCCAATAGTGATCACTTGACCGTCAGGTAATTCAAAATTCTTCTCGACGGAGGAGCTTGTCTTGGACAACTCCATTTCCTGCTCAAAATCAAGAGCAATGTACGCCAGTTTCTCTTTCATGTCCCTCACAATTTCCTTCTCAGCAGAAGTGGTAAAGGTGTAACCACGCTCAGTCAGGATTTTTGCAAACTGCTCAGTCAGGTCACGACCCGCAAGGTCAAGACGAAGGATAGCATGGGGAAGAGCATATCCTTCGTAAATGGGGACGGTATGGCTCACACCATCCCCAGAGTCCATGACAATACCTGCATAAATCGAAATATTGATCAAACTACCCAAAGAATGCATGGATGATGCTTAATTATGAGAAAGAAATCTTGGATGAATTAGAAGCCTCAACACCAATGATTTCCACTTTCTAAAATGTTCCCAATTTATTTAACAACAATGTCAAAAAAAGCATCTGAATATTTATAAGCTAGCATAGGTTAGACATCTCATGGCACATCCAGTCCCATTCTCAACTAAGACAACACAAATTGAATGGACTTACCAGTTGTACGACCACTGGCGTACAGGGATAAAACAGCTTGGATAGCAACATACATGGCAGGGGAATTGAAAGTTTCAAACATAATCTGGGTCATCTTTTCACGGTTAGCTTTTGGGTTGAGGGGTGCTTCTGTGAGAAGAACCGGGTGCTCCTCTGGAGCAACTCGGAGCTCATTGTAGAATGTGTGATGCCAGATCTTCTCCATGTCATCCCAATTACTAACAATACCATGCTCAATGGGGTACTTCAGGGATAGAATACCACGCTTGGACTGGGCCTCGTCCCCAACATATGCATCTTTCTGTCCCATGCCAACCATCACACCCGTGTGACGTGGGCGACCAATAATGCTAGGGAATACAGCCCTTGGAGCATCATCACCAGCAAAACCAGCCTAAAACATCATCAGTTAGCCATCAATATCATTAACTAGTGTAGGAGAAAAACTACCAATAACTTGATGAGGATAAAGTAAGAATTTTAACCAAGAGAGAGGTCAATTAACAAGATACTCATGATCTTTGTAAGAAGAAGTATTACCTTGACCATTCCTGTTCCATTGTCACACACAAGTGGTTGAATATCCTCAGCGTCTGCCATTTAGTTGATGATCTGCCAAGAATTTACAAGTATCATCAAGATTTTGAAACAAAGATTAACAAAAACAAATTAGCACTGACAATTTAGTTATTATAATATGTCAAAGGCATCAGATTTGCTAGAGCAGAAAGGTCACATTTTGGTCAAAGCAAATTAATTTCAACATCCAACTTTAGTTCATCATTAACATATGACTCGTGAATCTTGATACATCTAATAGTTACCATTGCTGGGGAACAGTATAGTCTGACTAGAAATACAAACACTGCTGACACAAAATTTGTATAAGCAGATCCTAATAAGACAAGATTGCCTCATAGCCTTACAAATATTACTTGAAAGATATATATATCAAATAAATCCTAATCTCCACTTTCTACTTATATTCCTAAAAATTGTATTAGAGCTGCCAAATTGTTGAAATAATATGCTGATCTGCCCCTCCCCTTTCCCCCAGTGGTTCTACATTAAGATGGAGCTTTCTTATATCTCATAGTTTCAAATTATGAAGTAAAAATGAGTTCTTTCCATCATATTTGACCATTTGTTAAAAAAATGCCTGCCCACAGATACCCCTTAAAAACTGCAAATCTGCAATAGCTTTACCCCAAATGGAAAATTATCCAAAGTGGACTCCAATCCAGTCCTTATACCTGCCATAGATGTGTTTATCTATATCTCTGTACAAAATATAAGACAGTAGATTAAAAAGAAAAAGAAAAAGTAATAACTCACACCCCCTCCCCTCTACTCTTGAATATTTTCATCCTTTCATTTCTCCAGCTACTCTTTTCAAGCATTGCCACGTTTCTTCAAGCATTTAAAAAAATTATTCTCAAATAAGATCAGCAAAGCTTTTAAGGTCCATTTTCCTTAGATTCATCCTCATGCTCTCAAACTTGTCATCTGGAATGGCTGGATATCAGAAATCAAAACCAAATATATTTGATACTGCATGAATTTTCTCCACACAATTCAGGCTGAGATTCAGATATATCAAATCATGAACCACCTAATCCATCTTCAACAAAAGAGATCATATATCATATCCGATCATATATCATATCCATCCAATTTCAAAAAAATTATGCAATAACATAACAAATAATGGAAGGAAAAGAAATCTCATACGATCCGTACTCACAGCCATCATAATTGAAAACTCATTTTCAATGATCAACCTGCTTATAAGATCATTAGATCAGAGATCTCAGATATGGAAAATGACATATAAGCACACCGTAGCTGTATTTATACACAGACACAACAAATAACACATAAAAACGTAATAAAATAAATCGGCGAACGAAATGAAATGTTGATCGACGAGAAAACAATATGGATCGGAGTTTTCTACGGTCAATCAAAACGAAACCATGCCAATCGTAAGATTCAGAATGTGAGTGAATTACGTTACCTCTTTTCGAGTTCGAAGAAACCCTAGAAATTGAGGAATGATGATGTGAAAGGAGGAGAGAATGTTAGTATTCCTGTTTCCCACAATTAAGCGCCTCACGTTCAGAGCTGCAAATGAAATGTAGATGTGAAGGAAATGGAATTCACCTTAAAATACACCCGAAATCTCGCTTTCTCTCCGCTAGACCCGTGCCTTTAGCACCAAATGTTGTTTATATTGTATGGATCCGAAAGTAACGCATTGTTTTCTTACCATAGGTAATTTACTAATTCTAATACACTAAATTGAAATTATATGAATTATTATATAAAAAAAAAATTATGTAATTATATGTTCCTCAAAAGAAGGAAAAAATATATTCCAAGTATGTGAATATTTTTCCTAATTTTGTTATTGGTTTCTGTTTGTATCAAATTTATGTTTGTATTTTGATGGTAAATAAATAAATTTTGATTTAACGATGAATATATTAATGCATAAGTCGTCTCAAAACTAAAAAAATGTAACTATACGATATAATAATCAAATAATAACAGTTGATTTCAATTAATTATTTATAATTAATTTTCCTTTTACTATATTTGAAAGAAGACTATTTGAATGTTATGTTTTTTAAAAGGTTTAGAGTGAATTTTTTTTCTAGAAAGGGTTAAGAAAATATTGAATTTCTGAAAAATATTATATTTGACTAATTTATAAAAGTGGTCGGATATATTTTCAATTCTAATGCTAAATATTATTGGAACGTGTTAGGCAATACAAAGATTTTGAAAAATTTAAAATTTAATTCAGGTACTGTACCTAAAACCCAGATTCAATTCACACACCATCTCAATTTAAGAAAACAGTGCAACAACTAAGCGTTTTTGGGCTAACTAGTTAGGCCCATGTATATAATGCAGTTCGAAATAAAAGAGCAATGGCCCAAATCTTCATAAAGAAGCAAAAGTTGGATCTGGTCCCGACATATTATATCTCAAAATCAAGAGGCACCAACCAACATTGCAAAGTAGTGGGAAACATGTCCTTCTACTCTAAGGAAACATGCATCCACATCCTTTTTCTTTTTCTTTTTCTTTTTCAGTCCCCCTCACTTTAAAAATGAAAAGAAATCTATGTAAAATCTTTATCAAATCAAATAATACAATGCATCCTGATTATTGAATTTCATAATTTTGATAAACATGCAAGCAACTTCTAAGCCATTCCTCCATGCATGTCTAAGGTACGTGACACCATATATAAAAAATTATAAATTAACATAGTTCAATAATTGATCTATATGGTACTGACATAGAATCAAAATGACAGAAGAATCACTTATAATGGATTATTAAAAATGTTCATGACTAGTTGCCGTCACCAAAAGGACATGCACGCAGGGGCGGATCCAGGATTTTTTGTCGGGGGCTAAACTTATATAAAAAAAAAAAAATCTATCAAACAGTTAAACTTAGAGTTTATATTATTCACGAGAAAATATATGACGCAATACAAAAATGGGAGGTGGAGTTTTACAAAATAAACCCTACGAGATATTATAGTCCCAAAAAAAACCCAAAATATCTACATATTTACTTTGATAATTGACCATAACGATTTTTCATCTTTTGAAACGGGTCCATGATAGCATCGTTTGAAATACTACTAAATATGTCTCTCTCTATAAATACAACTAAACTATCATTTAGCCATTGATCCCCAATTGGTTACGAAGTCGATTCTTTACTATCTTCATAGCCGAAAAAATTATCTCCACTGATGCAGTTGCAACGGGTAAAATAAGCGTCAATGTCACAAGTTTGTAAACCATCAAGAATGCGAGATGCAAGTCTTTTAGTTGCAACCATCTTCTTAGCAAGATCACCAATCTCTTTCAATATAGAAAAATCATCACTTCATCGAACATCCCATATAATTTTCAAGTTGATTGGGAAGGACCGAGAGCTCAAGAAAAGAGAAGTCATGTGGATAAAGTTCGGCAAGACGAACAAGTTTTCCTTTGTCAAAAGCTTCAAAGTGATTGGACGGATTTAAGCATGCAACATAAATAAGCAACTCCATGTTTACTTCATTGAAACGTTGTTCAACTCTTACAATTGTCTATCTATCACCGAGTTGAATCTCTCAACTTTATAATGATGCTCGATAGTCACTTGTTCAATCCTACGCTTTGGCCTCTCATATGGAACATAGACATTACTCATTGGAGGAATTTCAATTTCTTGTTTAGAACAAAAAAGAGTAACTTATATTTGGACTGAAAATTTCATATTGGGCTAATTTATTGAATTTTTTTTTTAAAAGATTATACAACACTACTATATTAAAAAAAACAAAATAGCCCCCCCTTGCCCCTATGTGCATCCGCCTATGCATGCACCTATCCACACAAAAAAAACTTATTATATAAGGATGGGTTTATTTTGTGCATTTTGGTGACTGCGGGTTTCATTGTTAAAAAAAAAAAAAAACTTATTATTAAGAGAGAAAATATTAAATGAAGTTTTTGTCACTATTTGCATATATTATAAGTATTTGACATTTTACAAATAATAGTGGTAATAATTAACTTTTAGACGGTCACTATTTACCATCACTAATCGGGTCAATCACAATGCAAATATAGAGTAGTTTCTGTTTCACTATTTTTCTTTACTTTTCACATTATTTTATTCTCTCACAAAAAAAAAATTATTAATTAATTACTTTATCAATTTAACCTGATATTCGTCTGTTTAACCCGTATTTTTCCGTCATAGCCTTTTTATTATCGATTTCAATGGTTGTTCTCCAATTTCACCTTTATTACCCATTTAATCCTTTTTATTTTGCCCATTTTCATCAATCTCACCATTTTCTCTCTTTTTCTTTTTGTCTATTTTTTTTATTTTTATGTATGGATTTCTCCCTTTTTAAGCCGTTTCTCCAATTATCCACCAATCTCACTCATTTAATCTTTAACAATTTTTTTTTTTAAGTTTATAAATAAGGAAAAAGAAATTATTACTGAAACAAATACACATTATTAAATATCAAAAGAGTTTACCACAAAACAACTTTTATTTTATATTTGTGTAGTTTGTTAAATGGATGGGCCTACATTAATGCCAACTTTAGGAGAATCATGGACTCATAGTATGGTAGTTTGTTAAATATACAGGCCGACATATATGTCAAACTTAGGAGAGATTTGTGCATCCCGCTTCACATGATGTGACATATCTGATATATCACATCAAGTGCACATACTAACTTTTTTAAGTTTCACATTTGTCACTGAGTACGTAAATATATGTGATATCAAATTACTATGGTCTATTTTGATGGGTTTTGGTTCGGTTTTGCGAGTCTCGGTTTAAAAAAATTGGTTTTGGTGGTTTCGATGAAACATTTGAGACTTCATTTGGATGGGTTTTGACTCTTGGATTTTGTGGTTTGAATAAGTTGAAACCCCACTTGGATTGGGTTTGGATGTTGGGGTTTAGGGGAAAAAGTAGGTGATAGGTGTCAAATCAATATTTTTTTAGTGAGATTTGGGGGAAAAAATAGGTGGTAGGTGTCAAATCAATGTTTTATAGGTTTGAAGAGTTTGAGTGTGAGTTTTTGAATAGATTTTTTTATGGTTTTATGATTTTGGCAAAAACTCATTTGGAAAGGTTTTGGCTCGATCTCGCAAAACCCGCGAGACCGGGCCAAAATCCATCCACACACACCCTATATACTTATATACATAAATATGAATGGTTAATTGGTTATTAAACATAGATTGAAAATATATGGATCTGTTTTGGCGGTGGTAATTTCTCAAACTGTGGAATTAGAAAATTACCAATCCAATTGCGTTTGACCGGGCCCAAGTAAAAGATAACCCAAAATCAAATGAAAATTATAGGAGTATATATCAAAATTTGCCATCTAGTTTTTTTTCATATTAAATTCTACAAAATTAACACCTACCACCTATTTTTCTATTAAAAATCAACTAACACCATAATTCGTCAAGTATGTAAACTCATGATAGAAAATAATTATTATATAGTATCTTTTATCTAG
The DNA here is from genome assembly GCA_038501285.1 of Penstemon eatonii. Taxonomy (NCBI): domain Eukaryota; kingdom Viridiplantae; phylum Streptophyta; class Magnoliopsida; order Lamiales; family Plantaginaceae; genus Penstemon; species Penstemon eatonii. The sequence goes on from CM076710.1 coordinate 71,860,277, forward strand.
TGTACGTACGTCCCTAGCTTAAAGATATTTATTCCCATCTCCTTTATATATCTGATTTTTTTTAAAGGGATCATGCACCCAAAATCTTCTTACCAATATTTAAGGATTTTTCTCTAAGATCGATGTTGCTGTCGTAATGTTATCTATGTATATATTACAATTTTGCTTTATGGATAAGTTTAGAAAGACTTACCAAATCAAAACTCATCATCCTTTCCATTATCAGATGAGAATCCTAAGTTGATTAATTACTACCCCCCAACCCCATACACACACACACAATGGTTGAACTATATATATATATATATATATATATATATAATTAATAATGTGATCAAATTAGGTGCAAAGATGCTTTCAACTTTCTACATAAGGTCAAAATCCTATTACTAGGCCAAAAAGATATTTGCAAGGCATCATATGTGGAAGTGGAAAGGGCAAAATTATTATGGGGATGGACCATATATATGTCTTAGTTTTTTCAAGTTAGAACTTTTTATTTATTAGCGTTTAATTATGTGCATATATATATTTTTTGTTGAACCAACTCTTCCGGTCCCCTACTTTAGCTCATAGTAGTCAGAGGCGCATAGCGCAGCGACGCGCAAAGGCTGCCGGGGCTATAGCGCATAGCGCAGCGCGATAGCGCGGGCTTTTTGAAAATAGCGCGCGGTAGCGGATTTTTTGAAAATGAAGCATATTTTATATTTTTTTCTGAATGATGATTAAAAATTTCAAGTTAGAGTCTAAGATATATAAAAACAAAAAAAGTTATAAAACCAAAACATCTTAGATAATTAATTCCAAAAGAAGTCTTTGATAATAATACCCTAATATATTAACCTAAAAGTATGATATCTAAATTCTAAATCCTAAGCAACATCAATCATCAAGCTCATCAACATTAGGATGCGATTCGGATGTTGAAGTCCTTGTTTGCTTTGGTCTAAATCTATTAGAACGTCTTTTATTAAAAAAAAAAGTCTTTTTTTTCTTAAGTAAGGTAGCTTTGCGCTAAGTGCGCTATTTAGTTGCGCTAAGTGCGCTATTTTAGTTGCGCTAAGTTGCGCTAAGTTGCGCTAAGTGCGCTAAGTGCGCTAAGTTGCGCTAAGTGAATAGCGAGTGCGCGTGGCGCAGCGACGCGAGGGGCCTGGGCTATAGCGCATAGCGCGCTATAGCGCGCGCTTTTTGCGCTTTTAACTACTATGCTTTAGCTACAATTTAGTTAATTACGGCAGATTATTACTATTTGCTAATATATTCCATTGCTTTATTACATGGAAGAATCTTTAATTTTAATATTAGGAGAATTAATTATGTATTATTTGATTATTATGAAAGTAAATGAAGGATTTTGAGAGTCCATAATTAATTAGTATAAACTTGGACACCTGAATTATAAAAAAAAATATATATTTAGAGACTGACATTCATCTACATACGTACGTAAGTTTCAGTCTTGCTATATATTATTGAGTTGCATGAAATTTAAATTCACCTTTCCACCAACTTCACCTCATTGAAGGATTGGCCCCTACCAATTGACCAATCGCTAGAGTATTTCATTCCATGTACATAAATAAATATTAATTAATTTAATTAAGAAGCAAAACACTCTCAGTTTTCACTTTGATTTCAGTTAACCCAAGTAATATTTTTATTTGGAAAAATTGTAAAAAAAATTTCAAACTAATTAGTGATTTTGAATTTTTTCGTCTCTAACTTTATCTTTTTTTTTTTTTGGTTTTTTTCCCAAACTATATTAATTCGTCGAATTTCGTCTCATAATTGACTATTTTGCATGAATTTAGTCTCAATATTAATTTTCTAATTTAATGGAAACGACGGTTCAATCTTGTAATTAGTTTGGGACGAATTCTGCAATATTGCTTTAATTGTTCATGCTAAATTTTGCCACGTCATATGACATGTAAGCAGCTATGTGGCAATTTTATAGATACATGCGCAATTTTCGTCCCATAATTAATGGTGTGACGATATGCCAAAAAAATATTAAATTACGGGACGAAATTTGCTGAAATGATAGAGTTGGAAGAAAAAAAAAGGTAAACCAAAAAACTCTTGGGAAACCAAATAAGTGTTTCATGTCTTTAAATTTTTCTCAGTTACTGTGCCCAACACTTCTCGAAAAGGATAAAAACGTACCATTGAAAAACCGAAAAAGAAAAGAAAAAAAGGAAATTACGTTGGCAACCTTGCCTTGTAATCAAAATTAGTTTGTACATCTACTTAAATTTAAAAAATAAAATAATCTAACAATGCAACAGATGCAAATAATATTTTTTTCCCGTCTCTCCATTTTCGTATTCGAGTTACAGCTATATTATTTCAATTAAAAAAGAAAATCTAATTTTAAAAATTAAACATAGTGTTGAGGAAACAACCCATAGTTTTCCCACATGGCATGCTACCTTGATCTTGTATTTAAACCAAAATTTGTTGGTTTCGGCCCGACCGATCAAATAACTTCGATTATTCCACCCATAAGTACGTTGATCATGTCCATTGTCTAGACAATCTCATACAAAATGCCAATCACAAGATTAGATTCCATAAATTATTATTTGTATAAACCAAATTAAATTACCCAAGGAGAAACTGGGGAAATATTTATCACGAGATAAATGAATGAATTATGTTTCTTTTACATTCGGAAATATGGTCCCATATTGCAAAGACATGTGATTTATTGATAGGTCATATTTATCATTATTTGATCAATTAATTGAGGCTAATTAACATTAAATTTTCTTTTATTTCTATAACTGTTGTACTTGTTGCTAGCTGATACTAACATGAAATTGAGAAAAACAAATGTACTCCCTCTAATTTTATACTTTGGCTTTTCTCAAGAAAAAAAAAATACTTTGGCTCCCTATCCTTCGTACATATATCTTCACAATTTTTTCCTTGAAATCTATATATAATTAAGAGTTAATAATAACAAATCATCGCTTTATTTTCACAATTTTGCCCTGAAAATTATGTTGAAGAGTTAATAATACCAACTCATTATATTATTTCAGAAGATAATTTTACATAAAAAAAAACATTTTATTAAAAACATCCCAATTTATCTAAATAGCAGTAGTAATGATTTTGGAAAATTGTAGTGTCTGTTTGTCTCGTTTCTCAGAGAGCATTTTCGTGTTTTTTTGGAAAGTCAACTTTTTCTTCCTAGAGACACATTTATCCTATAAATTTATCTCTCAAATTTTAAAAATAATCTTATCCTAAAAAAAAAAATCTAATATCCAAAAGAAACTTATAATTAATTAAGCTATGTTTGGTTTATGGATTTGAGTGAGTACAATGATAAGAAAAATACAAATGAATAAGAAGTGAAGCTTAACGTCACTTCATCGGATGCAAGAGTTAACATTTTCCTTAGCGTTTTACTCACTGAAATTCAAGAATCAAATTAAATAAATTTTACATTAATTTGACATAGAGCAACACATCTCTTCCTTGTCTAACATAATAAACATAATTTAATATAAAATTATTTATCTATCATACAATTTCTCTTAGGGTCTATTTGGATGGGTTTTGGCTCGGTTTCGCAAGTCTCGATTTAAAAAAAATGGTTTGGGTGGTTTCGATGAAACCTTTGAGTCTTCATTTGAATGAGTTTTGGATGTTGGAAACCTCAGTTAGGTTGAGATTGGATGTTGGGATTTAGGAAAAAAAGTAGGTGATGGATGTCAAATCAATGTCTTTTTTAGTGAAATTTGAAGGAAAAAATAGATGGTATGTGTCAAATCAATGTTTTATAGTTTTGAAGAGTTTTAGTGTAAGTTTCTGAATAAATTTTTGAAGATTTTATGAGTTTGACGAAAACTCATTTGTAAGGATTTTGGCTCGGTCTCGTGAGACCGGGGCAAAACCCATCGACTTATACCCTTATTTTCACTATCTCTGAAAATGACCTACAATTTTCCAAGAAACAAACTCACGAATTAATTTCATTTCTGAAAAATCAACAAAATATCATTTCTCAGACACGTCAAAGTGACCCATAATTGTCTCTTTCATAGTGTGTTTTTTTTTGTGTGTGAGAGAGAAACATAGTGAGAAGGACACATTCAAATTGAAGAAAAGTTAAAAGCATTATGAGAGTTAGTGTTCCTCGGATCCTTCGCCTATACTTCTACTATTCCTAGAACCCCTAGCTACCATTTACCAAATCTCTCTCTCTCTCTCTAGCTATTATTTTTTTTTTCGTTTTTCTTTTTTATTAATTAATAATCTCTCCTTATTTGTTTCTTCATGAAAAACAGAGAAATTTTCTGATAATTCATTCTCTTCCTAAAACGGAAAATATTAATTGATGATGTTTACTCTGATGTTGAATCCTATCTATTTAATTAATTTTCTCTAGCTCTCTATATATTACTTTATCTTTATGTGCTCGGAAATTTATCAAACAATTTTCTTTAATTATATATGTCATGTCCGGCCACACTAAAAATGATCCACAACCTTTCCAATTCCAAAAAGAAGAAGAAGAAGAAGAAGAAACATCAGCAGCTGCTAAAGAAGAAGAAGAAGAAGAAAATAAAAAGAATGTTGAAGAATTAGAAAATGAGTCACCAATTTCAGCACAAAACGACGACGGATTCACAACTCCGACATCATCGGATCATAAAATCCCGGAAATCAAAGAGTGCCCTCCGGCGCCCAAAAGGGAATTGAAAAGAAAAGCTTCGTCGCCGACGACGGAAACTCGACGGAGCCTCCAATTCGTTGAGCCAGCAGACGTGGACTCGATTTTCCGGCCCATTAATGTTCCTGATGAAGATAAAGTAGAAGAAATAATCAAAGTCAAGAAAGCCCGAAGAGATGATGATCAAGATTGATTAATTACTCCAATAGCTAGTTGTTCTATATCAAGATTCAAGACGTAAATGTTAAAGATCAAATTCGATTTGGGCAAGAATATATAACATGGTAAGAAATCTAACTTACAAAAATCAAATTATTAATTTTTTTTTTTTTTGCAAAAATCAAGGTTTAATTTTTTTTTCTAGCGAACATTGTAATGTGGTTATGTGGTGATATACCAAATATTCAATCAATGACATGGCAAGTTACACGTCAGAATAAAGTCAAACTAAGACTAGAAATCTGCTCCTATTAGACATACACCAAACTGGTTCTCTTTGACATAGACCAGATCTGGTTCTCTTCGACATAGACCAGATCTGGTTCTCTTCGACATGGTCCAGATCTGGTCGTGTCAGATTGGGCTCTTATTCGACATAGACCAATATCTGCTCTTATTCGACATAGGCCAAGATCTGCTCCTGTTCGACATATATCAGACTGGACATGTTCGATATATAGCAGACTGGGCATTAATTCGACATAACCAATGATATACCAAATATTCGATGAAAGACTTTGCATATTCCACGTCATACAAATAAATCAATATCATTATTAAAACTATGTATTTAAACTGATCCCATTCGACATCCAATCCAGATTAATCTGTCTCGTTCGACATCCAGGATCAGATTAATCTGCTCCATTCGACATCCAATCCAGATTAATCTGTCTCGTTCGACATCCAGGATCAGATTAATCTGCTCCATTCGACATCCAGGTTCAGATTAATCTGCTCCATTCGACATCAAAATACCATTTGATTCGACCCGAAAAGATCCGACCCGAAAGATCCGACCCGAAAGATCCGACCCGAAATATCCAACTTGGAAATCTATAAATAGAAGGCATTTATGGATTTCCAAAGGTAGATTCTGATCGACTTAACTATTACTTTTCTGCTATATTCTGCTATGCATTGAATTGATCTGACTTAGGCATCGGAGGGTCAGCGCCGGGTCAACCACCGGCACAACCTGACGAGTTTCTTTGAGCACAGGGTTAGGAACCTTGAAGTGGAGTCCAGCTCGATCTGACCGGCTTAGGATTCCATATTGTGGAGCGGAAAACATCATAACGTGGCACACTTGACGTGGACCAGACACTTAGACGAAAATTCCCTTCATCAGTTGGCGCCGTCTGTGGGAAACTCTAACCAATGCTCGAACAAGAACGATGATCATATCAAGGATGGTAGCAGCAACGCTAGAGTATGATCAGAGTGGAGACAACATATAAGTTGATTGAATAAGCATATGCGATGAGGAACAACCATATATAAAGACTTTCAGTACCAGAACAAAGCTTTATCAAGTTATTCGACCAGAACTGAACTCATCGATAGCACCCATTCATATTTTGTGAACATAAAAGCAAATACACATCGGATGATCGACCATAAAGATTTTGATTGACCACATCATTGACGAGATCGATGAAGAAAGCCAAAGGTCATTGACCAACTTTCTAGAAATACTGATTATGTAGCAAAAGAAGAAAAAAGAAATCAATTTTTCATCGACAAACGCGAAGAATTCTATCTACATAAAAGCAAATACACATCGGATGATCGACCATAAAGATTTTGATTGACCACATCATTGACGAGATCGATGAAGAAAGCCAAAGGTCATTGACCAACTTTCTAGAAATACTGATTATGTAGCAAAAGAAGAAAAAAGAAATCAATTTTTCATCGACAAACGCGAAGAATTCTATCTACATCTTTCAAAACATCGAATTCTGAATAGTCTACAGCTTTCAAAGCTTCAATTCCTTACACTATAAAAGTGATAAGTTGAACAGTTGATAGCTTTCAAAGCATCAATCATTTCGACAGCTTTCAAAGCATCGAATTCTGAACAGTCGACAGCTTTCAAAGCTTCGATCCCTTGCACTATAAAAGTGCTAAGATGAACTGATCTAAAGCTTTCAAAGCTTCAATTCCTTACACTATAAAAGTGATAAGTTGAACAGTTGATAGCTTTCAAAGCATCAATCATTTCGACAGCTTTCAAAGCATCGAATTCTGAACAGTCGACAGCTTTCAAAGCTTCGATCCCTTGCACTATAAAAGTGCTAAGATGAACTGATCTAAAGCTTTCAAAGCTTCAATTCCTTACACTATAAAAGTGATAAGTTGAACAGTTGATAGCTTTCAAAGCATCAATCATTTCGACAGCTTTCAAAGCATCGAATTCTGAACAGTCGACAGCTTTCAAAGCTTCGATCCCTTGCACTATAAAAGTGCTAAGATGAACTGATCTAAAGCTTTCAAAGCTTCAATTCCTTACACTATAAAAGTGATAAGTTGAACAGTTGATAGCTTTCAAAGCATCAATCATTTCGACAGCTTTCAAAGCATCGAATTCTGAACAGTCGACAGCTTTCAAAGCTTCGATCCCTTGCACTATAAAAGTGCTAAGATGAACTGATCTAAAGCTTTCAAAGCTTCAATTCCTTACACTATAAAAGTGATAAGTTGAACAGTTGATAGCTTTCAAAGCATCAATCATTTCGACAGCTTTCAAAGCATCGAATTCTGAACAGTCGACAGCTTTCAAAGCTTCGATCCCTTGCACTATAAAAGTGCTAAGATGAACTGATCTAAAGCTTTCAAAGCTTCAATTCCTTACACTATAAAAGTGATAAGTTGAACAGTTGATAGCTTTCAAAGCATCAATCATTTCGACAGCTTTCAAAGCATCGAATTCTGAACAGTCGACAGCTTTCAAAGCTTCGATCCCTTGCACTATAAAAGTGCTAAGATGAACTGATCTAAAGCTTTCAAAGCTTCAAGTCCTTACACTATAAAAGTGATAAGTCGACAAATCAAAAGCTTCAAAACTTCAATGCCTTACTCTATAAAAGTGATAAGTTGAACAGTTGATAAGCTTTCAAAGCATCAATCATTTTCGACAGCTTTAAAAGCTTCAAGTCCTCACGCTTTATATTTCAAAACAAAAACACCTGATCAAATTGAACTGGTTTGTTCAACCAACTAGTTTATCATATATTTGATCAAAATTGATACTCATCTTATTTCGACCAAATTGAGACTGATTTGTTCGACCAACTAGTCAGTTTCATATATCTGATCAAATTGCTACTCTTCTTTTCGACCAACTTGGTACTAATCTGTTCGACCAAACACTTTGTTAAAAATATCTGATCAAATTGCTACTTTTCGACCAACTTGGTACTAATCTGTTCGACCAAACACTTTGTTAAAAATATCTGATCAAATTGCTACTTTTCGACCAACTTGGTACTAATATGTTCGACCAAACACTCGTATATATTGCTACTCACTTGTTCGACCAAATTGATCAAAATACAAAATGTGAAACATTTGATTTGTTCAACCAAATTAAGATGATCATAGTGTCGGCTCTTATAAAACAATTGATAGCTTTCAAGGCATTAATCTTTTTGACAGCTTTCAAAGCATCGAATCCTTACACTACAAAAATGATAAGTCGACACATCAAAAGCTTCAAAGCTTCGATCTCAACTGCGCCTCAATTCCTTACACTATAAAAGTGATAAGTTGATCGTTTGATTGCTTCAAAGCGTCAACCTCTTCGATAGCTTCAAAGCATCAAAATCCTTACACTGAAAAGTGATAAGTTGATCGATTGATTGCATCAAAGCATCAACCTCTTCGATAGCTTCAAAGCGTCGAAATCCTTACACTGCAAAGTGATAAGTTGATCGATTGATCGCTTCAAAACGTCAATCTCTTCGACCAAAGTGGTCTTGAAAGGATTGCAATTCGACCAAAATTGTTGTGGTTAAATTCAAGGAGATTGTTATCTTCTCTTCGACCAAAGTGGTCTTGAAAGAATTGCAATTCGACCAAAATTATTGTGATTAAATTTAAAGAGATTGTTATATTCTCTTCGACCAAAGTGGTCTTGAAAGAATTGCAATTCAACCAAAATTGTTGTGGTTAAATTCAAGGAGATTGTTATCTTCTCTTCGACCAAAGTGGTCTTGAAAAAATTGCAATTCAACCAAAATTGTTGTGATTAAAATTTAAAGAGATTGTTATATTCTCTTCGACCAAAGTGGTCTTGAAAGGATTGCAATTCGACCAAAATTATTGTGGTTAAATTCAAGGAGATTGTTATCTTCTCTTCGACCAAAGTGGTCTTGAAAGAATTGCAATTCGACCAAAATTATTGTGGTTAAATTCAAGGAGATTGTTATCTTCTCTTCGACCAAAGTGGTCTTGAAAGAATTGCAATTCGACCAAAATTATTGTGATTAAATTTAAAGAGATTGTTATATTCTCTTCGACCAAAGTGGTCTTGAAAGAATTGCAATTCAACCAAAATTGTTGTGGTTAAATTCAAGGAGAATGTTATCTTCTCTTCGACCAAAGTGGTCTTGAAAGAATTGCAATTCGACCAAAATTGTTGTGATTAAATTTAAAGAGATTGTTATATTCTCTTCGACCAAAGTGGTCTTGAAAAAATTGCAATTCAACCAAAATTGTTGTGATTAAAATTTAAAGAGATTGTTATATTCTCTTCGACCAAAGTGGTCTTGAAAGGATTGCAATTCGACCAAAATTATTGTGGTTAAATTCAAGGAAATTGTTATCTTCTCTTCGACCAAAAAGTGTTCTTGAAAGGATTGCAGTTCAAAAAGTTTGTTATCTTGTCTTCGACCAAACTGGTGTCTTGAAAGGATTGCAATTCGGTCAAAACTTTGCTTAAGTTCGATTAATGTGTTAGGTTAAAATTCGACCAAAATGAATGGTCTCATGTTTGATCAAATGAATTAGATCAAATGAGTCCAATTCGACCAAAATGAATGGTCTCTTATTCGACCAAAATGAATGGTCTCTTATTCGACCAAATGAATGAATGGTCTCTTATTCGACCAAATGAATGATCTCATGTTTGATCAAATGACTTAGATCAAAGGAGTCTTATTCGACCAAATGAATGGTCTCATGTTTGATCAAATGAATTAGATCAAATGAGTCCAAATTCGACCAAAAATGAATGGTCTCTTATCCGACCAAAATGAATGGTCTCCAATTCGACCAAAATGAATGGTCTCTTATTCGGCCAAAATGATTGTTTGTTCAAATTGATTCATGTTCGACCAAAGTGCTATTTGTTCGACATATAAGTTGTTCAAATTGATTCACATTCGACCAAAATTAGGTTTGCATCATTCAATAAATCGACCAGAGTAAATCAACATCAAATATTGATAAAGTATAGGTCGAACTTCGACCAAAAATGCGATCTAAAGCTTCAAAACTTCGACGACATAAAAAGTCACCAAGTACTATAAATGCCTCAAGCTTCTCAACCAGTGAGACCTCAATAATATGTTCGATCAAGAAAGTAAAATTGAACACCCATTAAATTGACAATTGCATCATAAAGTTCAAAATTATAACTTCCAGACTTCGATCTACTATCGAACTCTAGAACTTGGGGGACTATTGATATACTAGGAATTCGAAAATTCAAGTTACAAACTTCGAAACTTCGATTTACAATAGAACTCTCGAACTTGGGGGACTATTGATATACCAAATATTCAATCAATGACATGGCAAGTTACACGTCAGAATAAAGTCAAACTAAGACTAGAAATCTGCTCCTATTAGACATACACCAAACTGGTTCTCTTTGACATAGACCAGATCTGGTTCTCTTCGACATAGACCAGATCTGGTTCTCTTCGACATGGTCCAGATCTGGTCGTGTCAGATTGGGCTCTTATTCGACATAGACCAATATCTGCTCTTATTCGACATAGGCCAAGATCTGCTCCTGTTCGACATATATCAGACTGGACATGTTCGATATATAGCAGACTGGGCATTAATTCGACATAACCAATGATATACCAAATATTCGATGAAAGACTTTGCATATTCCACGTCATACAAATAAATCAATATCATTATTAAAACTATGTATTTAAACTGATCCCATTCGACATCCAATCCAGATTAATCTGTCTCGTTCGACATCCAGGATCAGATTAATCTGCTCCATTCGACATCCAATCCAGATTAATCTGTCTCGTTCGACATCCAGGATCAGATTAATCTGCTCCATTCGACATCCAGGTTCAGATTAATCTGCTCCATTCGACATCAAAATACCATTTGATTCGACCCGAAAAGATCCGACCCGAAAGATCCGACCCGAAAGATCCGACCCGAAATATCCAACTTGGAAATCTATAAATAGAAGGCATTTATGGATTTCCAAAGGTAGATTCTGATCGACTTAACTATTACTTTTCTGCTATATTCTGCTATGCATTGAATTGATCTGACTTAGGCATCGGAGGGTCAGCGCCGGGTCAACCACCGGCACAACCTGACGAGTTTCTTTGAGCACAGGGTTAGGAACCTTGAAGTGGAGTCCAGCTCGATCTGACCGGCTTAGGATTCCATATTGTGGAGCGGAAAACATCATAACGTGGCACACTTGACGTGGACCAGACACTTAGACGAAAATTCCCTTCATCATGTGGGACAAATTTTCTGTCCCAGTTCGTGACATTAATATCACACATGATACATATAGTTATATGGAGGAGCGTTCTAATTTAAATTTGTTTGATTACATATGTACACATGAGTATTTTTCTATGTGGAGGAGTGTTCTAATTTAAATTTGTTAAATGTACATATGAATATTTTAGGAGAAAATTAAATATTGTAGTTTAATTAAATCTTTGATTTCCGTTCTCAATGTGGGATTTGGGTCTAATTCAGCTCAAATAATTTAAATTTTATAAAAGCTTACAAAAGTTATCTAGGATGTATATTGTGGATAGTTGCACCTTTTTCTCTGGCTTTCTTCTTTAACTTCTTTTGCAATCAAGGTATTATGTTGTGAAAAGAAGAGAATTTATTCGATCTCACAATGTGTAATCATTTTTTCATGAGTTATTTTATAAAATTAAAAAAGATTTGAATATATTTTTGGTTTGTATATATATAAACTCATGCATGTGCATGTGGTTGGAATGAATTAATTCATGATCAATACTTTTGTCAATCTAAATACAGCAAAAGATCCAGTACTACAACTACTACGTACTATGTAGCATGCCTTTTTTCAGTAATTTAATTATTAACTTAATTAGAATGTTTGGCTTTGTCCCGAATTACCAAGTGTGACATTTTTAACTATAGCCGTATATATTTATATGCAGTTTATTAGTATCTAATTAATGATCTAATCCTTTTTAAATATTTAGTATAAATTATTATATTGGTGAAGGATGATCAATTAAATTGAGAAATGCCGTTTCCATGATTTGTGGATTGATATTGTGGGCTAAAAATTAAATAATTAAACAGCTAGATATGTTGTTGGTGATAAATTAAATAATAAAATAAAAAATAAATATACATCATAATTTAAATAAAGTGCGATCAAATGCAGTCTAAAATAGTATTAAATCAAACCCGACTGAAAACTTGCCTTTTTTTTCAATATGCCCAAGATAAACCTATTAAAACCATTAAACAATCAAATCACAAATTGCGGTGGATTTGAGTTGGGTCGATCGATTGGGACAGTCTAGCGATTTCGTTCAACACACTTAAAACTCATGACAAAATGATGGTCTGTCTAATTTATCCAGAGAATTAGCAAAGTAGACGGAAATTTTGAAAAGAAAAAAAAATTGCCCTAATAAATTCAATTTTCCGTGTAAGAACATTTCACTATCGTCACTCACTTTTTAAGATGAAATTTTAATAAATTTTAGCACCATAAAAGATCGCTTTGATTTTTATATATCTTTTTGACATTTTTGAAGACAAGATGGCTTTAAGACGGCTTATTAGTCAAGTGAGTTGCAGATTTTCATCTTTATCACCATTTTTCGTTTACAATCATCCTTTTTATTGTGGAATTTGCGCTTTTTTTAACACCCTAATTTAGGTGTTGTTTTATGTGATGTGAGAAATGTAAGTTTAGGAGAACAGTTGAATTAGCTCTGATAGGATTTTGTAGTGTGTTTACTTCAATTTTAAAGATTTGAGATTGACATTTTAGGGCCGTTTGGTAGGGTGTATGGGATTAAGGTGGATTAGATTGGAGCCGGATTGAAGGCCATATTAAAATCATGTTTGTTAGATTTGATTGAATGCTTCCATGTTAATTCTAAATTGATATAAGTTTTAATTTGTGATTTATTTATGTATAATGTTTTTCCATTTTCAGATATCTGAGAAGAATTTATGATATTTAATGATATGTTAAAAGGGAAATATGTAAATTTGAGGTTATTAGTGATATTTACCTAATCCATATTTACCCGGATTTTAACTAATCCACCCAAGCCTGGGTGGATTATAATCTAATCTTAATACCGGGTCGTAAGGATTTAATCCATTTGACCCGGTATTAGAGCAATGCCACCAAACGTTGTATTAACCCATATTAACTCATATTATATGACCTAATACCCCACTATTACGTCCTGCCAAACGGCCCCTTACAGTAGTATTTTTTATTTATTGTTTTAATAGGAAAGACATGAAGTTTTATGAGGTTATGGAGAAAAAACTGCAATTTTATCAGCTCTTGTGCCTTTATTTCTCTTTTAGATGGTTTCTAAATATCTCTGCATTACTAAACATTGTAAAGGATTAGCTCCTGAAGGCTCAGTTGTGAATTTTATCAAATTGTCCATTGGATTACATTTTAAGGTTTAATATGTTTAATTTGTTGGTTTTCAAATATAATGTGTGGCATTTGCATTCTTATGATAGGTTAAAAGGCATGAGACGCAGTTGAGGGAGTTTAGCTATTTGGCTGCTCAACCTTATCGAACTTCACAACATGCCAGAGGAGGAGGTATATATAATTCATCTTTATCTCTTCTTTTACATTCAGTAATATTCATAAATACTAACTTACTGATCTTTTCATAACTATGCTTAAAGTTTCGAATAGTTCTAGTTTTTAGTAAAATGATCTATTATTAGATGCAGACTTCTCTATTCCGAAAACATTGGTTTGCCGTTTCTACACATTAGAGATTGTCATGTTTGGTTATAATTTTGACAGTGTGTCGCAGTTTTTTTATCTATGCTAGTTAGAAGTTTGCTCTTGTATGCTAAGGGAACTAATTATCGTGTTTTTTTCTAAGCAACCAATTTGGATTCATTTCAGAACTCGTCTTTGTCATGCATCTCTAATCCCTGCATAATGTGACGAGTTAATGGTCGACCTCTGTAGATTATTTGGCATACATTATGGGATCTGTAACATTATGGTATGGTATCTTAATTTCACGGATTTGAGATTGTTAGCTTTGATGAGGGCAGTGGCTAAGGTAAGTGCATCAATTAATATGGAGACTTTGCTTGAACATTGTCTTATGAAAAATCTTGAAATATCTCTCTGATCTGTAATCATATATAAAACATCTCAATCATTAAACTACACTAATTTGTTTGATTATACTTGTCATCTGCTGCACCACTCCTTTGCTTCTCACCATTTAATTTTCTTATGCAGTGCAGAGGCTTTCAAGTTCTGTAGGAACGAGCACACTTGGAAGATCAAATTACTCTGGCAGGCCAGCTCGTGGATTGCGTGATACAGAGGGTTCAAGCAGTGCATCATATCTTAGGGAGCTAAATCTTCGAAATGACCCAGAAGCAGTCATAAGGTTGTTTGAGAGTCAACCTTCACTACACAATAATCCTTCAGCTCGCGTTGAATGTCTCTGGGCTAAGATTGATAGGCTTGAGCAAATGGAAAAGACACTGCATAGAGGTGAGGACTTAGGACATTTTCCTCAGCCTTGAGACTCTCCACCTCAGCTTTTTTGCCTGAAAAGCGAGCGACTAAGCCCGTTCTCCTATGTATTTGCAGTCTACTAGAGACATCCCTAGTTTTTGGTTTGGTCTCCACTCGTTATCTTATTTACTCATTTGGGTTCTTTACAGGGGTCCCTGAAGGTCCTTACTCTATGGTGGATAAAGAAAGTGTTGGAGCTCTCTCATTTCTTAGAAATGTTGGAAGATCTTCAAAAGATGGAGTTCTTGGTACTGCAAGTGCTCTTTTGCACATGGTGACTGCAAAAAGGGGGCATTTTAAAGAGCATTTATGGCTCCCAGTCTGTGCTTTGGGTTTGGCCGATAGAGGAATAGGTAAAGGTACTGATAGATCCTTCAACACTGCTACTGTTGTTTAGTTGCATCTCTGGCTAAACTGGAATGTTATAAGAGAAAAGATGTAGGGAGAAAGTATAAAGTTGTTAGTAATAATGAACCCAGAAAGAGGTATTTATACATAGAGATAAAGACTCCATAAATACTAAAATACCCAACCTTTACATTGTTGTTTGCTCTTATCAGGGCTTGGTTTACACCTACAGGAAGAAGTTCAACCCACTACGGAAGCTAATATTAAATTCAGTGATGTGAACGGATTGGATGAGGCAAAAGCTGAGCTGGAAAAAAAGTTTCATTACCTTCGCGATCCTAAGGTATAAGTATTATGTAATTTTGTAAACTTCCCTCTCTATCACACACAATGTAGGAATTAAGTCTGCATTAGTAGCCCTGTCAGTAGTAACTACTGCTAAATGTACTAATGGACATTGTCAATGATATTTTATGTATATACCCGTAGTCCGCGCATAAGGATCTCTTGAACTTAGTGGTTGGGTAAATTTTTCTTTTGTGTTTTGTTTATTTGTTTATTTGTTTCATATTATATGGTTTCATATTAAATGTACTAACTACTGCTAAATGTTCTAATGGACATTGTCAATGATATTTTATGTATATACCTGGAGCCAGGTGGTGATATTCTTGACTGCCGCCACGATTGGCTGCTTTTTGCTGGGCTTGGCTGGAATGACCTTAACTGGGACATTGATAGCCTTGATAATTGCAACCCCGGTATTGCTCTTGGTCAGCCCAATTGTAGTCACTGCCGTGGTTGTGCTGGCCTCGGTCACCGCTGGAATCTTATCCTCCGGTGGCTTTCTTGTGGCAGCATTGGCCACGATTGGCTACTTTTTGCTGGGCTTGGCTGGAATGACCTTAACCGGGACATTGATAGCCTTAATAATTGCAACCCCGGTATTGCTCTTGGTCAGCCCAATTGTAGTCACCGCCGCGGCTGTGCTGGCCTCGGTCACCGCCGGATTCTTATCCTCCGGTGGCTTTCTTGTGGCAGCATTGGCGGTGGTGGCGTGGTTATACAGGTACATGGCCAGGAAACACCCGTTCGGGACCAGCCGGTTGGATTATGCCAAAATGAAAATTGCAAGCAAGGCTAGAGATGTGAAGGAGAGGGCTGCTAGAGAGCATGGACACAAATCTCAGGAGCCTGTTCAAGGATCTTGAAAAGTTATAACCCCAATAAGATTAGATATTATTAATGGCATATATTGTGAAAGGTTCACTAGATTTTGGTTGAGATATTGCATGAATGCATGTGACTGTTGCTTCTTTATGTTTTTCGGTTGTTATGCTCTACTCCCTTTTGCTGAAAGAGCAATAATATTAGGCAAAATTGCGAACATCGTTCTAAACTAATCAATAATTATTCATGTTAAAATTCACCATGTCATGACACTTAAACAGCCATGTGATAATTCATCAGCAAATGTGCAATTCCGTCATATAATTATGGTGGGACAATATTCCAAAAAAATATTAAATTACGGGACGAAATTCGTCAAGTTAAATAGTTCAAGACGAAAATCCAAAATCAGTAATTAGTTTGGGACGTTTTCTGCAATTTTACCATAATATTATAATTCATCAATACTTTTTGTTAATCTAAATAAAGCAAAAGATCCAGTACTACAACTACTACGTACTATATATGTAGCATGCCTTTTTTCAGTAATTTAATTATTTACATTCATGTTATGTAACCAATAGGTAGATTATGTAACCAGATCTTGGTTAACTTAATTAGGATGTTTGGCTTTGTCCCGAATAACCAAGTATGACATTTTTAACTATAGCTGTATATATTTAATGATCTAATCCTTTTTAAATATTTAGTCAAAATTATTATATTGGTGAAGGATGACCAATTAAATTGAGAAATGCCTTTTCCATGATTTGTGGATTGATGTTGTGGGCTAAAAATTAAATAATCACTTTGTTAAACAGCTAGATATGTTGTTGGTGAATAACAATTAATGAGATTTTAAGATAAATTAAGAGGTGTAGAAGTAGTTATTGGTTAAATTGTTGTCCAGTTTGGGATCATTAGAGATAAACGTATGTGTTTGACAGACATTATACATACAATCTCACTACTTTTAGTTGTTCAAACATGTTTGATTTAGCCAAATTCATTCAGTCATCAAATAAGTGTATTGCACTTTCGGTCAATTTCGATGTGATTAAGAATTTCCCATGAGAACTGAAAAGATAATATTTGAGGAAAAGGTTAAATTTTTCAATTAACATGGTTTTCTTGTAAAATCCAAAAAGAAATATGATAAGAGGAAGAGCAACCTAATTAACATTTACATATACCTTACCACAAAATAATTAATTAATATGTAATTTGCATACGGATTATATATAACTATAAGTTGTCACTCTCTCATTAATTATGCTATATATCAAGGGTGGTTTGGTTTGAAGGAGCAAATATTGATTAAGAGAATAAAGAAGATAAAGAATTTTCAGGTGCAAAAGTAGACAACTAGAAAAAAGATTCAACCCATCCTTTAATTTTTCTTTCACGAGCATTTTTTTAATTTTAAACTCCTGTGATTTTAAAAAAAAAATTTATGTGAAAAAAATTATAAGATCAATTAATCTTCTTCCATTGAAGAGTGTAACTTACTGGCAGGGCCGGCCCTGAGCGTAAGCCGCACATGCGGTCGCTTAGGGCCACCGATTAACGAGGACCTCCAATTACGAAATATTTTAATATATATATATATATATGTACGTATGTAGTAATTATACAAAGATTCGTTATGGCAAAGATGGTAAACCTCCTAATGAGTTTGTGTGAGGTTAGTGTTCGAATCCTTGCTTCTTCAAATTGTCTTTAATTTTTGTTATTTTTGTATGTGGAGCTCAAATTCTAATATGGAAAGTCCAAATACATGGCTAAAAAAATCAGGCCCAACATATTGACAATTAAATATTAAATAAACCCCATTAATTAAGATAGACATTGTCTAAATCAAAAAGTAAGAAAATGAATCTTTGTATTGCAATTTTAAAATTTTGGAGTTGTGAGTCATGTGACCAAGAGATCCATATTAATATATAAAAAAAAAATCGACTTGATAATGTTAAAATTTATTGATGATGGCTTTTAAGTATTTATTGTTTCAAACTTTGAATATTATTTGAATGAAACTTATGATATAGATGAGACTGACTTAATTATTTGAGTTGAGAGTCTTAAGATATATTTTTACTTAAAGAACTAAAAAACTTGAATTATTTGCAAACTATATAATATTAATTTCTCAAATAGATGGATTGCTTATAGAATACTGTTAAGTATTCTCGTTACAGTTGCAGTTGTAGAGATAATATTTTCGAAGCTATAGTTGATTAAGTCTTACTTCTGATAAACCATTATCACAAAATAAATCGAATCGGTTAGCCATATTGTTGATTGAAAAATATTTGTTATGCAAGTTTAATTAGTGATTATGCTATAAAAAAATGCTAGTAGAAGAATATTTAAGTAATATTTTACTAAGATTTTATGTGTTTATATATGTTATCATTTTCTTATTAAATAGAAGTGTGTCTCGTATTACCGATATTTTTTACAAATCGATATTATATTTTATTCACATTATTATTGTTTCTTATTTTTTTAATTTACAAAAAATTATATTAGTTATTAACACAATTTAATTGCACATGAAAACTTAAGGGCCACAATTTTAGAGTTGGCTTAGGGCCACAAAAAACTCAGGACCGGCCCTGCTTACTGGTTTGAATTGAATGTGCAGATGAGATTTTTTTGTGAGGACAAAATACTCTTCTCTATAAAATAATACAACATTGAGTAAATTGTCACAATTAGGGAGGAAATTGATATATATAAAATAATACATGGAGGTGAACTGGTCCATAAAAATAACATTGGGACTAAAGTGGTACTCCCGTCATTTTTTTTTATTTATCGTTTTGGAGGACTGCACACGGTTAAGAAATGGAATAAATAGCAAATTTTTTAAAGCAAAAAAACCCAAAATACCATTTTAATCAGATAATAGAATCATTAATTAGCATTTATTACAAGCATTAATAAGAAAGGTAATATTGGGAGAAAATAATTAATTTACATATAAATCATAAAACGACATATAAAAGTAAACAATTGTTTTTTGCCAAAACAACAAATAAAAAAAACGGAGGGAGTACAATTTTTCTTTAGGTTATACAGTGGAGGTTATTTTTGACAAATCATATATTACTTAAGTTTTAAAAATGTGAGTGAGACTAGGACAGTCAATCGAGCCTTGTGACCCGAGCTCTAATGACTCGAACTCAAAAATCGTCGGGCTTCATAGCTATAAGCTCAAGCCTGACTCATAAATTTTCTAATTTTCTTGGCTTAAACTCAGCTCATGTAATTTTTTAGACTTCGAGTTCATATCGGACTTATATTAGATTTGTTAATACTAGCAAATTTTACTCCCTAAATTACACATTACTGAAATACACATAAATAAATTACTATTACTCATCACCTATGATGACAACAAAAATTAAAAAAACAAAGAATTTAGTAATAATACCTCAAGTGATGCCATATCCGGAAAAAACTAGCTTTTGCGAATGACATTAAAGTCCAGAACTTTGATTATACGTTTGCTCCATATGAATAGTTTGTAGAGTTTAAAAGTCCTAAGACTTCGATTTATTTGATCTTTTGTTATATTTCCTTCGTGTTATATGTGGTGTTACACTATATCTTGTTTATGTAAGGTTTCGTGTTTCAAAACAAAATTAGTAATTATTGTAACTATAATTTTAATAAAAATAATTATTAGTATATTTAAAATAATTCTATGTTTGGACTTTATTCCGGTTGAGTCTTATTTTTTGATCTACTAGACTGTGTATTTACAGCTCGGACCAAAGAGTGCAAAGGGTATAGATCCTCCCCAGTGTGGTGTCTCCAGTAGGATTCGAACTTGAGTTTCGCCTCTGGGGATCGCAAGTCACTACCACTTGACCCAACCACCTTGGGTAGGTTGAGCCTTATTAGGCTCAAGTTCGATTCATAAATTGATCTCGGTCCAACTCACAATTGAGTTTGGACAAATTTTAGTCTAGCCAAGTCATCGGGTTTCAGATAGGCCCGACTCAATTAACAGCTAGGTAAGCCAACATCAATGAGTGCAATTTATTAAATAACAAGGTATAAATTGAACATTAAAAATTGTTCCTGGGACAAATTGCCATTTACCTCTCAAAACTCATGACAAAATGATGGTCTGTCTAATTTATCCAGAGAATTAGCATGAAGTAGACGAACATTTAAAAAAAAAAAATTGTTTGCCTTAATAAATTCAATTTTCCCTGTAAGAACATTTCACTATCATCACTCACCTTTTAAGATGAAATTTTATTAAATTTTAGCACCATAAAATATCGCTTTGATTTTAATATATCTTTTTGACATTTTTGAAGACAAGATGGCTTTAAGACGGCTTATTAGTCAAGTGAGTTGCAGGATTTTCATCTTTATCACCATTTTTCGTTTACAATCATCCTTGTTATTGTGGAATTTCCTCTGTTTCTAAAACCCTAATTTAGGTTTTGTTTTATGTGATGTGAGAAATGTAAGTTTAGGAGAACAGTTGAATTAGCTCTGATAGGATTTGTAGTGTGTTTACTTCAATTTTAAAGATTAGAGATTGACATTTTACAGAAGTATTTTTTATTAATTGTTTTAATAGGAAAGACGTGAAGTTTTGTGAAGTTATGGAGAAAAAACTGCAATTTTATCAGCTCTTGTGCCTCCATTTCTCTTTTATATGGTTTCTAAATATCTCCGCATTACTAACTTTTGTGAAGGATTAGCTCCTGAAGGCTCAGTTGTGAATTTTATTAAATTGTCCATTTGGATTACATTTTAATATTCAATGTTTAATATGTTTAATTTGTTGGTTTCCAAATATAATGTGTGGCATTTACATTCTTATGATAGGTTAAAAGGCATGAGACTCAGTTGAGGGAGTTTAGCTATTTGGCTGCTCAACCTTATCGAACTTCACAACATACCAGAGGAGGAGGTATAATATATTATTCATCTTTATCTCTTCTTTTACATTCAAGTAATATTTATAAATACTTAAAGTTTCCAAAAGTTTTGGTTTTTAGTAAAATGATCTATTAGTAGATGCAATCTTCTCTATTCCGAAAACATTGGTTTGCCGTTTCTACACATTATATTATAGTTTTGACAGTGTGTTGCAGTTGTTTTATATAGCTAGTTAGAAGTTTGCTCTTGTATGCTAAGGGAACTAATTATCGTGTTTTTTTCTAAGCAACCAATATGGATTCATTTCGGAACTCGTCTTTGTCATGCATCTCTAATCCCTGCATAATGTAACCAGTTAATGATCTACCTCTGTATATTATTTGGCATATATTATGGGATCTGTAACATTATGGTATGGTATCTTAATTTCACGGATTTCAGATTGTTAGCTTTGATAGGGCAGTGGCTAAGCTAAGTGCATCAATTTATTTGGAGACTTTGCTTGAACTTTGTCTTATGAAAAATCTTGAAATATCTCTCTGATCTGTAATCATACAAAAACATCTCAACCATTAGACTACACTAGTTCTAGTTTGTTTGATTATACTTGTTATCTGCTGCACCACTCCTTTGCTTCTCACCATTTAATTTTCATATGCAGTGCAGAGGCTTTCAAGTTCTATAGGAACGAGCACACTTGGAAGATCAAATTACTCTGGCAGGCCAGCTCGTGATACAGAGGGTTCAAGCAGTGCCTCATATCTTAGGGAGCTAAATCTTCGAAATGATCCAGAAGCAGTCATAAGGTTGTTTGAAAGTCAACCTTCGCTACACAATAATCCTTCGGCTCGTGTTGAATGTCTCTGGGCTAAGGTTGATAGGCTTGAGCAAATGGTAAAGACACTGCATAGAGGTGAGGACTTAGGACATTTTCCTTAGCCTTTAAACTCTCCACCTCAGTTTTTTTGCCTGAAAAGTGAGCAACTAAGCCCGTTCTCGTATGTATTTGCAGTCTACTAGAGATATCCCTAGTTTTTGGTTTTGGTCCGCTCATTATCTTATTTACTCATTTGGGTTTACAGGGGTCCCTGAAGGTCCTTACTCTATGGTGGATAAAGAAAGTGTTGGAGCTCTCTCATTTCTTAGAAATGTTGGAAAATCTTCAAAAGATGGAGTTCGTGGTACTGCAAGTGCTCTTTTGCACATGGTGACTGCAAAAAGGGGGCATTTTAAAGAGCATTTATGGCGCACAGTCTGTGCTTTGGGTATGGCCGATAGAGGAATAGGTAAAGGTACTGTTAGATCCTTCAACACTGCTACTGTTGTTTAGTTGCATCTCTGGCTAAACTGGAAGTATGATACTTTACATTGTTGTTTGCTCTTATCAGGGCTTAGTTTACACGTACAGGAAGAAGTTCAGCCCACTATGGAATCTAATATTAAATTCAGTGATGTGAAGCGATTGGATGAGGCAAAAGCTGAGCTGGAAAAAATTGTTCATTACCTTGGCGATCCTAAGGTATAAGCATTATGTAATTTTGTAAACTTCCCTCTCTGTCCCACACGCACACACACAAGGTAGGAACTAAGTCTGCATTAGTAGCCCTGTCAGTACTAACTACTGGTAAATGTACTAGTGGACATTGTAAACGATATTTTATGTATATACCCGTAGTCTGCCCATACGGATCTCTTGAGCTTAGTGGTTTTTATATTTTGTGTTTTGTTTATTTGTATCATATGAGATGGTTTCATTCCTTCTCCATAAACTGAAAATTTGTTGCCTAGCCTTTCTTCCCCTTGATCTGGATAAGGAGCTCACATGCAAAAGATGTTCTGCTAATTGGCCCTCCTGGCTCTGGGAAAACTATGTTGGCAAGAGCCATGGCTGGAGAAGCCGGTGTGCCATTTTTCTCTTTCAGTTGCAGTGAATTTGAGGAAATGTCTGTTGGTGTTGGAGCCCAAAGAGTGAGAGATGTCTTCACTGCTGCAAAAAAGAGGTCTACATGTGTAATATTTATTGACGAAATTGATGCCATAGGAGGGAGCTGTAACCCAAAGGATCAACAAGACATGATTATGACATTCAATCAGTTGCTTGTTGAACTTGATGGTATCAAAAGAAACAAGGGTATTATTGTAATTGCGGCAACTACTTCAGCAGAGTCACTGGACAAGGCATTGGTGCCACCTGGACTGTTAGATTGCTACATTGAAGTTCCTAATCCTGATGTTGCAGGAAGGAGGCAAATCTTGGAAGCTCACATGTCAAAGGTAATTGCATATTTCAGAAAGATTTTGACTAAGGTTCGGTTTTTATTAGTTCTCTGATTTTGGTGTATAATTTGACAGGTCCTCAAGGTGGATGATGTCGATCTAATGATCATTGCCCGGGGAACACTGGGTTTCTCCGGTGCTGATTGCAAACTTAATCAACATTGCTGCACACAAGGCTGAAATAGACGGTTCCTTAGCAATGAGTATGGCTGATCTTGAGCATGCTAAGGATAAAATAATGATGGAAAGTAAGCTGAAATCTGCTTGCAATTCTCCAAAAATAAGAAAGATGGTAGCTTACCACGAGGGAGGTCACGCTCTTGTAGCCATACATACCAATGGACCATTTCCATTACGAAAAGTAACTATTGTTCCCGATTACAATTCGTTGGGAAATAATACCTATTTGCCAAATGATGATATGGTTCCTCGTTTTTCTCTATCACGGAAGAAATTGCTTGCTCATCTTGATGTGTCCTTCGGTGGAATTGTGGCAGAAAGGCTCATACCGATGGTGATAATGATAAGAGTAATGAGCAAGAAGTGATGGAACTCCTGGCAAGGGCTTTTAATAATGCTCAAACTATTCTTACAATGCATATGAAGGAGCTTCATGCTCTTGCTAATGCTTTGCTCGAGCACAAGACTCTTTCGGGTAGCCAGATTAAGGCTATTCTTGCGCAAACAAACTCTGAGGAGCAGCTCCTTACTACGCATGAGAATGAGCTACATACTCTTTCACGCAGCCAAATTAAGACTATACTTGCGCAAATGAAGTCTGATCTAGAAGAGATTGTTGCTGTTCAAAGCAGCTCACAGTCGGATACAGCTCTTCCATCACCCCCCATTGCAGCTGATACAGCAAAGGAAAAAGGCATTGCCCCTGTGGGATCTGAGCCATGAATGTGTAGTTACTTATCCTCTTTTAGAAATGGTGAGTTGTATGGCCAAGTGATGGTATTACTCGTATGTTCAGAGCATATATATACAACTATAGATTTTATTTCAACTTATAAGTTACACTTTACCTGATATATACGCGGGAGGGTACCGCGTCCGCGTGTTTCTCTTATTTTAGCAATGCCTCCCATTTGGTTTGTATATTTACATTGAACACAATATTTTTTTAAATTTTACCCTCCCATTTAATTTCAAAAAAGGAAAAAAAAAATACCCTCCTTCAAAATCTCTCTGCCGCCGCTGTCCGTTAAAAACTACTCCGCATTAATTGGAAGTTTTTTCTGGCTTTCGGCTTTTGGCTTTCCATTTTTCATTATAAACACATGGATCTTTCTAGGGTGCGGGCGCCCGAGTTACGCCCTCACATGCGGGAGGGTTAATCGGGCCGTTAATTTGGATCAGATTAATCTGGATCGTTGATTTGGTAACTTGGTCAAAGTTAATGGGTAACTATTGACTTTTAATTAGTTTACAATATACCAAAATTACCCTTTTAATTAAATTTTAAAAAAAGAATTAAAAAATTGGCCAGTATTCTTAATTACCACTTTACCCCTATCTTATTAATTGAGTTTGACAATTTTGCAAATTGATCCCAATGTTCCGCAATTTTACGAATTTAATTATTTAGCTTGTAAAAAATACAAAAAACCTCCTTTCATATAAAGACATCGTTACCCCCAAATTTGATAATAATTAACTTTTACAATTTTGCAAATTGACCCCTATGTTCCGCGATATTACGAATTTAATTATTTAGCTTGTAAAAAATATAAAAAAACCTCGTTTCATATAAAAAGACCTCGTTACCCCCAAATTTGATAATAATTGAATTTGACAATTTTGCAAATTGACCCCTATATTCCGAAAAAAATTAAAATTTGCAATTATGCTACTATTTTCAGAAATTCGAGTTGCACTTTTGGTCCCTCTATTTTTGGAAATTGCAATTTTGACCCCAAATTTTCGAAGAACCCATAATTACAATTCAGTCGAGAGTTTTCATAAATTATTATTTTCAATTCGGACCCCGATTTCCATTAACCGAATTTACACTTTTGGTCCCTTAATTTTCAGAAATTACAATTTGACCCTAGATTTTTGAAAAACCCAGAATTGCAATTCAGTTAATTTCGGAAGATTAAAATTTTCAATTTGGCCCCTGAATTTCAGAAATTCAAAATTTCACTTTTGATCCCTTAATTTTCAGAAATTATAATTTGACCCCATATTTTCTAAAAACCCAGAACTGCAATTCAGTTCATAATTTTCAGAAGATTAAAATTTTCAATTCGTCACCTGATTTTCAAAAATCCAAATTTGCACTTTTGATCCCTTCATAAAAATTGCCATTTGACCCTAGATTTTCGAAAAACTCAGGGCTTATTTGTTTGGCATTTGAGAAAGTAGTTTGGGAGAGTAGTGGAGATTTGTGAAATAATCTCGATTTGCGTAATGTTATTTGTTTGGGTTTTGAGATAGTGATTTTGAGAAATAAAGTAGGTGTAGGTTTTTTTTGGA
Organism: Penstemon eatonii; assembly: GCA_038501285.1. Taxonomy (NCBI): domain Eukaryota; kingdom Viridiplantae; phylum Streptophyta; class Magnoliopsida; order Lamiales; family Plantaginaceae; genus Penstemon; species Penstemon eatonii. Next base: position 71,886,181 of record CM076710.1, read on the forward strand.
CGAATTAGGTAGTAGGTGTAAAATGTGTAAGACTTTATGTCAAATCATGTTTGTTGTGAGATAAATTGTGTAAGAGATATGTTACTTTATGTCAAATCATAATAGAATTTGTATATGTTTTGTTTAAAAATAAGAAAATTATTGTTTATTTGGGTTTTGAGAGAGTAGTTTGAGAAAATTAAGAGATGAAAAATTTATTTAAGAAAATATAAAACATGTGTGTTTGACATTTTCCAAACACGAAATTTTTTTGGAAAACGCCAAACAAACATGCCCTCAGAGTTCTAATTCAGTCTAGAATTTTCAGAAAATTAAGATTTTCAATTCAACCCCAGATTTTCTGAAATTCGAATTTGCACTTTTGGTCCCCCAATATTCAAAAATTATAATTTTGCCCCAAATCTATGCGATTTTATCCTGATATTACCAACAAGAACTAACTCATAGAGAAAATTATAAAGCACGATCGAATTTTAAATAACACAAATGATACTAATAATGGATTTCAAATGAATGGATTTGAAATCATTTGTAGAAAAACTCACCCAAACAAGAGATTGCAAATGAATGAATTTCAAATAATTGGAATTTCAAATCCATTCATTTGAAATCCCTCTTTATTTCAAATTCATCCATCCAAATGGGCCCTAAAATTATCTTGTTCGTCGTACTATATTATATTCAATCACTTTATCAAATATTTTTAATTTCCTCGAGGAAGGAAGATGATTTTGTGGGCAATAATTGAAGATGGGTTTCCTAGGTTCGGAAATTAGACAAATGGATACTTTGTCCGAAGTTTTTAAAAATATGTTCCTCGATTACCAATCTTCCGAAAGATAGCTCAGTTGATGCATTGATAGACATTGAAATGGGCTGGCTGTTGGAATCGGACACTTTTTTGGAAGATGAAGCACATGCAAGTGAATCAGTGATCGATCCTTTCATCACCATTGGGAGATAGAAGGAATTTAGACATACATGGTTCTTCAGTCTAAGTCTAGCTTCTTTTTTCTTTTTCATAGTTTTCTCTAATGACTCATTCTATTCATTTCATTTAATTTCAATTCTACGGATTCGATCTCGAGTAAAAAACATGACGTTCACTTGCTCCATCAACTAAGCCACCCTTGCGGATACATATATTTCTTTGGACTTATAAAATTTAGTTTGACGTATTAAATTTATGTAAATTTCTGGTGGACAAATTAATTTTAACATACTAGCTAATTGCGAAATATGTGAATGCCAATAGTTTCTCAATTTTGTAGCACTCAAACAAAATAATGATTTTTCTGACATGAAAACACGTTTGTTAAAAATGTGTACGATCAATCATATAACCTAAAATCGAACCAATATTCTTAGGGGTCGTTTGGTAGGGTGTATGAAATTAAGGTGGATTAGACTGGGCCCAGATTGAAGGTCATATTGAAATACATTTGATAGATTTGATTGAGTCATATTACGTTAAAACAATCTACCGTAATATGTTTTGTAGAGTTATGAGTTTAGGCATATATTAATATATTTTTACTATTTAATTGAACATATTATGTTAATTAAAATATATCAATTCATTGAGGCCAATTGTTTAATATGTATAAGAGTATCAGTTGATCAATGTTTGTTCAATATTTAAGTTTGAATGCCTCCATGTTAATTATAAATTTGATATAGATTTTAATTTGTAATTAATAATGTAGAATGTGTTTTTATTTTCATAGATTTGAGAAGAGTTTATGATATGTTAACAAAAAAATATGTAAATTTAAGGTTATAAGTGACATTTTACCTAATCCATTCACCCGGATTAACTTATCCACCCATACCTAGTGTATTGTTTTAAATTCTAATTAATATTAATTTTATGATAATTAAAAAAATGGCTCACACTTAATTATTTATTTCTATTTAACTCTAGTTTAATCTAGTTGGGTTAGTTAAATCTAATAATTGAATTTTAAGTAATTATAAATAATGTGGCAAAATCTAGACCACAAGGTCTACCACTAAGCTTATAGACCTAGTTTATGTAAGTATTTTCCCTCTCCCTCATTTGCGATTATTACATTCTTCAATCTTCATTCTCTGCATCCTTGAGCAGCCGTGGGTCTTCATAGAGGTAATATCACACCCATTTTATTTTTTCATCCTTCTTATTCGAACACAAAGATTTTTTTAACTTTGTTTTGTTAAATAATCATTTTTTAGGGAAATATCATTCTAATTCCTTTGGAGCAACAAAGGAGTTTCTACATGTTTTAGGTAAATTTTTTAACCTTTTTTAATATTTATTACCCAGGTAATGTTCATTTTTTTTTTTTTAGAAAATAAACAGGTAATGTTCATTATTCATATTGCTTTTTGTCTTTTATTGATTAAATTTTGTTATTAAGATTGTAGTTACTTTAAAATTTGATATTTCCATCAAAAGGAAAAATTTATGCAATTTTGAAGTGAAAACATATGATGAAATCTAATGGGCATGTTCACTATTTTGAAACTTTAATTAGTTAGTTTAACTTTATTAATTTGAGTCTAAAACATTATTAAATACTCCAAAATAAAGTAGCCGAGTGAAATAATATTTGTGCTAATTAAAATATTCTAGCCATAATTTATGGGCATCTTAACTATTTTGAGAATTTTCATTCTCTGTTGTATGATCATTTTTTAACTTCATAAAACATTATTTGATTGTCTAGATTAAGTTCCGTATTCTGTTTTAAATTAGAACTATTTTGTTATCCTGGTGAAATTAATTTGCATCTCTGTCTTTTGGAGGAGAAAATGTTTTAATTATTATTAATTGATAAAAGTGTTAAATGTTAGGAGTAACTCTGTCTTTTGGCCAACAAACCCAATAAATTCAACAAAATGCTTTTTTGTCTTGCAAACACTTTTCTCATTGCTTTTTTGAGCTTTTTTTTTAACTTTGCAAACACAACCTGCTTAATTTTCAACACAAATTAGAGAAGCAAAAGCAAAAGCAAGTACTTCTCCATTTGGAGAAGCTCTTGCAAACACCACCTAAAACTACGGTTGATGTGATTTAAAACCCAATAAAATGACTAGAAATATGCATTATATATGCATTATACATCAGTAGGTAACAAATAGCTAGGCGATTTTTATAGCAACAAATCTGCAAGAACCATGTTAAATACTTGAGTAAAAGTTTGCATTTCCGCCTTTGGCTTTGACAACCCAATCTCCACACCACCCTCGAATTGTCCCGAATTGCAAAGGGACATGGATCCATCCCTATGAACAAAAAGAGCTTCAAACTTGTTTGGCCTCCCCCACCCAAAATCTGCTCCGTAGAAATCAAACCTTGGTGATAGTGCCACCCGAAACCGTCGCTTTCCCACTAATTTCCCGTCCTCTTCCAACCAATTTTGAGCCCCGTCCAGGATTCCTTTATCGCCATACACGTTCTCCGAAATGGCCTCCCCGATGGACTCCACAGCCATCACAAAACCATCGGTTCCCTTCAACTGGCCATGCTTTAGTTCCGTCTTTACAGGGGCCACACAGTTGCCAAAGTAATTCAAAGGCAATGGTGAATTCAGTCTTCTCCGACAATCAGCCAAGAAGCCAAAGTATTCTGTCTCATCGTCGTCTACACCTGCAAATGCAGCCGCCTTGGCTGAGCAAATCCAAACAAGCGCGCACGTGACAGTGAATGAGGACAAATGACTCACGCGAGGACGTTTAGCAGAAACAAACTTCTTAAGCCTTTGGATTTCATCTTTTTTCAAAACAAAGGTGGATCGGACTTTGCCTATGGGGAATTTCATTCTCGGAGGCTCAATCGGACAAGAACGCTTTACTATCAGGTCCCAGTATAGTGAATCCAACCCATTGATACCTACAACCGTTTTTCGATCATAAAAAGGCAAACAGCAATTAGCTTCCATCAACCGAGTAATTTCCGTACTGTCAAGTTGGCTGTTGATCAAAGCCCATGCCTTCATGAAGGATAAAACTGTGCTGCCATCGGCAACAACGTGATGAATTACAAAACCAATACATATGCCCTGTCCGGGGAATAGTGTCACTTGAAGGGCCAAAACAGGACATGTGGTCGAGTTATCCGAATGGGTTGCCGAGGGTAAGTTAGGGGCGAAATCATAGAAGTCGTCGGAAGTCCGGGGATGATATCCTGTTAGGTGATTAAAATCAGATTCGGATTCAGAAACTGTGAGACAAACTGAATCCCCGGGTACGTAGCTTAAGATGGGCTTATTTTCGGGGTTTAGAGGGTGAATAATGTTTCCGGCGAGTGGAAGAAACTGGCCGAGGGTGGAGGACAGGGATTTCTTTAGATCTGGAACAATGACTTCCAAGAAATGGGATTTGGAACATGGGAACTTGAAGAATAAAACGCTTTGATTTTCCATAATGCCGTACCACAACATATCCAAAAAAACGATTGGAAGTGAGCACTCACCGGTCATGTTGGAGGGCGGTGAAATTTCGCATTGCTCAATAAGAATAGCCATAATAACTTAGAGAGAGATCTGGCAATCGATGACAATGACACTTATATGATAATCAATTTGCCAAAAGTTGACTTTTATCAGTACTAGAAAAGTGAACGTAGGTTGTACGTGTCTAGTTTTAATTTCATAGGTATTTTTCATAAATTAATTAGAGTAAAATTAGCTATGTTTATATCATAGAATATCATATTTATGACTGATTGATTTATTTTTATTAATTATTATTGGTTTATAAAAAAAAAATTGCTTTAAATAGTTGTAATAAAATATAATATGATGATTGATTTAGTCATTACATTTACATCTTATAAAATTAGTTCTAAAATAAGATCATAAGAACATAATTTAATTCATTCATCATAGTAAACTTCATGTCAAGTTTGTTCGTTATTCACCGATGACACATGTTTCATCCGTTTCTTCAGGGGCAGACCTAGACAACTTTGGTTGGGGGGGGGGGGGGGCGAGATTTATTTAAATAGCACTCGATATTTTTCAGTTATTGTGATAAACATGACAATTAATTGAAAATAAGTAATATTGTATATTTATCTAATAAGAGGTGAAGAAATATATTAGTAATTTTTTTAAAGAGTCCCATTCAATAAATGGCTCAAAATATTGAGTAATCTTAAAACACATAAATATTTTACAACATAAATTCAGTACTGTAAAAAAAATTGCTATAAAAAGTATCAAAATTAATATTAAAATTTATTTTTCTTTATTGTTGTGCATTTTATAAAATCAAACATTAACATTAATTTTAGTATATATGACAATATTACTATTATATATTGATCCATATATTTATAGTCTAGAAGAAAGAAAGAAAAATAGCTTATAAATTATAACTAATCCATATATCTTATATTTATAGAAGAAAAATTGATATAAAGCCCATATTTATAACTAATCCACATAGCTCATATTTAATATAAAAGAAAGATTTATATACAGCCCATAACTAAACATAAAGAAAACTGATGTCAGAGGTACACGAACCTGGGCGCCTTGTTGTCTAAGTGGAGCATTTCATCAACTGCTCTCCTAATAAATTTTGGGATCATCTGACGAACTTCTGTATAAATATTTGTTTCATAATTTTCTTGTGGGGGTACCGCCCTCCCAGCCCCTGAAGCGGTTCGCCCTTGCGTTTCTTCATAAATTTCACCTGAATTTTCAACGATTTCACGAGCATTTTTTCTAACTGGTTTCACCAACTTTATCATTGTTTACCAATTTCACCCAAAGTTTCATCGATTAATTTATTTTAACTGTTTAATTTTTTTTTATCGATTTTTCCTTTTTTTTTATCGATTATAGCAATTTAATTATTTTTCCCTTTTTTGTTGATCTTTTTTTCAATTTAAACCATTTTCTTTGGATTTCACCTTGTTTTTGTCGGTTAAAATTTAACTCGTTTTCACCTATTTCACATGTTATTCACCTAATTTTTTCATTGATTAAACATGTTTTCACCGACTTGAAGCTTTTTTTTGACTGATTTTGTCCATTTTTTTACAAATTTCACCCAAACTTTCACCAATTCATATTCTTACTGTTAAAAAAAAATTATTTATTTATTTTTTTTTAGCGATTTATCCCTTCTTTTTTATAGGTTATAATATTTTTCATTGTTTTGTCATTTTTGGTTGATTTTTTTTTTGTATTTCCTTCAGTTTAAACCATTTTTCTACCTTTTAACCGGTTAAACTTTTTTTTAACTGATTTCACTCGTTTTTACCTATTTTTCATGTTTTTTTCACTAATTTCACATGTTATCCACCTGAATTTTTCATTGATTAAATATGTTCTTACCAACTTTACGTTTTTGACTGATTTTACCTTTTTTTCACCGGCTTTACCCAATTTTATTGGATTTCACTGGTTTCATCTTTTTTCTTAGAAACTCCGTTCGAATTAATTTTCATCGATTTCACATATTTTCACAAACTTTACATTTATTTTAACCGATTTTACCCTTTTTCATCCATTTTTCACAAATTTGACCACATTTTTTATCGATTTCAAATGTGTTTAAGATTTCACGTGTATTTTTTTCACCGGTTTAAAGTGCATATGTGTTTATTTAATTTCAATGGTATTTTGTTGTAAATCCGAGTAAAATTAACTTCATTATATCATAAAATAGCACATATTAATGACCGTTTTTCAATTTATTAACTTCATCATGGATATTTTCATCGATTTCTTTAGTTTTTTTCAGTTTAAACCCTTTTTTTAAAGGTTTGACTTTGTTTTTGTTGGTTAAACTTTTTTCATTTTATTGATTTCACTCATTATTACCAGTTTAACCAATTTTTACATGTTTTTGACGACGTTAGCCTTTTTTTGTTTAATCGATTATAACATTTTTCATTGTTTTTCCATGTTTCGTCAATCTTTTTTCCATGTTAAACCATTTTCTTCCGATTTCACCTTGTTTTAGTCGGTTAAAGTTTAACTCGTTTTCACCTATTTCACATGTTATTCACCTAAATTTTTCATTGGCTAAACACGTTTTCATCGACTTCAAGCTTTTTTGATTGACATTATCCGTTTCTTTACAAACTGTACCCAAACTTTCATTGATTCATATGTTCTCACTGTTAAAAAATAATTTTACCGAATTTTTTGGTGATTTATCCCTTTTTTTTTATTGGTTAAATATTTTTCATCGTTTTCTCATTTTTAGTCTATTTCTTTTGTTTTTTTTCTTCAGTTTAAACCATTTTTCTACCGATTTAACCAGTTAAACTTCTTTTTTAACTGATTTCACTCTTTTTACCATTTTAACCCTTTTTACCTATTTTTTTCATGTTTTTTCACTAATTTCACATGTTATTCACTTGATTTTTTCATACCAATTTTACGTTTTTGACTGATTTTACCTTTTTTCACCAGTTTTACCCAATTTTACTGGATTTCACTGGTTCCATCGATTTTCTTAGAAATTTTATTCGAATTAATTTTATGATATTTAAGAGAATTTGAATTTTTTAAGAAGTGACATATTATATTAAATCTTTAAATGTAACAAATAATATTTTAACGTAACAACATATTGATAATACATTATAACAATTTTACACATATACTTTAGCAACTATTCAAAATAATAGTGTTCTTTTATTTCAAATTTAATATAATACAACAAGAAGTACAACTTTGAGGGGTACATGGAGTTTGAGTTTGGTTATTGGAACAATTCTAAAAAAAGTTACTAAATTAAGAAAAATAAGAGAGTTATAGTAAATATATAGTTATAGTAAAATTTTTCTTATGTGTATGCATTTTCTACGATTATGTGTTTGTATGTAGAAAATGGTAGTGGGTAATTTAATAAACAAAAGCAGTGATGGTTTTGAGGGCTAATGAATAGAGATTGAACTTTTGAAAATTCTTGTCATTAATAAACGAAAATAGTGATGGAACATAATGGAAATAAACATATTTAGACATTTTCCTTATATTTGTAGTTTAGAAAATATTTTCCTACCAATTTGATATAAAATTATTGTCTAATTATATTTATCAATTTCATGGGAAGAGGGCATTTTTGTCTTCACAAAAAAAGAAAAAAACTTAAAATATACGTACTTTTAGTAGTAAAAAAAAAATAAGTATAGAATAGATATAGATATAGATTATTAATTGATTAATTGGTTTATTAGTTACACAAATACTGATGAGATCTATTTTATCAGTGGTAAAATGTTGGGTTTTGAAACCAAATCAATCTACAAAATATGTGAGAAGTTTACTTTGGCACCAACAATTTCCCTTTATGCATTTGATACCATAATTATTTCGTCTGACACATTCGGTACCATTATTTGACAGAACGTTACATATTCGATTCATCCGTTGTCTCACGAGTCGTGGAACGGGTGTAATTAGAGCAATATGACCGTTTCCTTGATGCACGAGTTAAAGTGCCAAGGGTAGGGCATATTCGGGTCATGGCGTTGTCTCACGAGTCGTGGAACGTCCATGATTAGGGTATGTCTTATCAAGATTGATAGTGTAGACTTAACGTTTAATAATATGGATGTCGCACGAGTCGTGAGTCCATACGAAAAGCGAGGCAAAATATTCTCAAAGGTCGTTTGGTAGAAACGATTGGCAATTTGTTGTCTACCTATTGAATTGACCACACGTCTCACGAGTCGTGGGTGTGGAAAATGTCTTTAGGACTTTTAGACCTACTAAAATTTTTTAATTTCTCATCTACCATGTGGGGGCATAGGATTCGATAAAATAGTGGGAGACCTTTATGGTTAGAAGTCCAAGATCATAAAGTATATTATATTACGAAAATATTGAAAGCCCGGTTTTCTACCGATTTGATGCTATTACTTATGCTTGATAAGAATGCAGTAGCTCTATTTATACTTGTTTTTTAAATCTATCCGCTGAAGGTAAGATAAATTTCAAAGCTACAAGTACTGGTCCCTGGAACGGCTCCCCGCAACTTTTGCATTGTACACTCTGTTGTACTATTCTGTCAAGAGCATTTAATGCCCCTGCTGATCCGAGAATGCCTTCAACCATTTGCCATTAATATCATTCTCTTGCAGCATTTATTACTCCAAGTGCATTTATTACCGTTGGGCAGACTTCTTGATCTCTTCCACTCTGCTGATCGAAGTAACCCTTCTGATAGATACTCCGCTAATCAAACTTGAACTCATCTGGTTTGAGTCAGCTGATAACCTACTCTTCTGATTACGAATTCAGCTTAAGATCAGTAGTCTTTTCGACCTTTGAATTTTGACCCTTCTGGTAGTCTTCTCACTTGATCAAAATTCTTCTAAGGTTTCCAAGCATTCCTTACTTGGCTGATTCTGATGTTTTGGAAATCATCAAAACCTTCCTTATCTCCTTGCACTTCTTCTTCATCTTCATCCAACAATTTCCCCCCTTTTTGATGATAACAAAACTCCAGCTAATTACCTGTAACTATACTAAAGTTTTGATCATAAAAAATTTCTGAGATAGAAATGACTTGTTGGAAGAAAACTTGAACTTTTATACATTCTGAAATTGACTACAAGTTACAAGTTCTTTGATGAGATGTGCTTAAAGTAAATTACAGAAAAAAATATCTAGAAACCTAGTCTAGTGAACTAGTCTAGTCTTCCCCCTCAAAAGTATATAGTTGTCGTTAGCTTTATAATCGAAGTTATCTATCTACTTATAAATATATTTGAGATCAGTCTTTTAACTGCCATCTATTAATTTTGACTCAATTCTAATTTTATAGAGTTTTGAATTTTCTTAAATTCTCCAAAATTATCACTCCGTTAAAATTCAAATTACAAAAACACATACAGTTTCTTCTCACTTTCTCCCACACGATTTACAATTTTACATTGCCAAGATCCACCACCATGAATATTTTCATCAGATTTTCCCCCAAATTTGTGTCAACTTTTTTCTATATTACAAATTGCAAATTTCACGAAAGGATAGCCACAAAATGGGGGTGATTTTTGTGTTCTTTATTTTGTAATCAAGAAGTAAAGTCCCCAATTTTATTTCTTAAATTTATTTACATAGGTTTTAGTTCTTTAAATGTTCTTTATTTTTGGGTTTTTAGGATCAAAACACTCGAGTAAAGGATATCAAAAGGTTCACAACATTTTGGTGGGATACTTAATTTGCAATTTTTCTTCAAATTGATGAGAACACTTGACAAAAGGATAGCCATAAACTGGGGGAGATTTCGGTGTTCTGGATTTTGTAATCAAGAAGTAAAGTCAACATGCTTATCTCTTAAACTAAGTCTTGTTCTTTCATTTTTTGGGATTTTAGGATTTCAACACTTTAGGAGGCATTATGTGATACTAATTCATATGACGTTTTTTTATATATTAGAACAATTTTATGAGAAGCTACACAGACTCACTACAAGAAAAACCGGTTTCAGCGACTGTAGTTATTGGTCGTTAAAAGCAAGAAAATGGTCGCTAAAAGCTATAGCGACTAAGACTTGACCAGTCACTCATAGTGGCGACTAAAAGTCCGCAGCGACAAATCATTAAATTGGACGTTGAAAGTGTTAGTTTTAGCGATCAAATATTATCAGTCTCTATTGGTAACGACATTAGCAACAATTTTTTTTACTCGCTAACAAAATATTCATGGTCACTATAACATCCTCTTGGTGGCTGTAGCGATACAAATAGCAACCATAATTTTATATTTAGTGACAAGCATAGTAATGGTCTTTAAAGATGTCGATATTAGCAACAATTTTATGGCCGCTAATGTTAGTTTTCATAGACACTATATCGTTGTCTTGGTTGCTATATTAATAAAGATAGCAACCACAATTTATGGTTAGTGACCAAGGAATTAATGGTCTCAAAAGATACAAGCATTAGCAACAATTTTTTTACTCACTAATGAATTTTTTAAGGTTACTATAACATTCCCTTGGTGGCTGTACATATACAAATAGCAACCAAAATTTTATGTTTTGTAACATGTGTAGTAATGGTCTCTAACGATGTCGATATTAGCAACAATTTTGAACTCGCTAATTTGAGTTTTCATGGACACTATAACATTGTCTTAGTTGCTATATCTATAAAAATTGCAACCACGATTTATGTTGGGTGACCAAGGAATTAATGGTCTCTATAGATACATGTATTAGCAACAATTTTTTTCACTCGCTGAAGTGATCATTCATTGTTGTTAAAATGTTATTTATAGTGACATGAATTAATGGTCTATAAAGATACACGTATTAGCAACAAAAAATGTCACTCGCTAAAGTCATCATTCATTGTTGTTAAAATGTTACGTTCAGTGACTAACATAATTTGGTTGAACTAAATTTCGGTACAGTTGCAAAATTTATAATACAATCTAATGTGATTTAGTGACAAGAAAAAAATAGTTATTTGTTGCTAATAAGGAAACAACTATAATTAACTTTTATAATTTAATCATGAAATCTAGAAAAAATAAAAAGATACACCAATGATTACTATATAAAAGAGATGTTATAAAATCATAATACAATTGTTGTCGCAAAAAAACATAAAAAGTTACACAGAGCGATAATTTTGTTACCTAGAAAAAAACAACGGAGAAGCACAAAAAAAAAACCTCAATTTGTAAATCCTCATATAGAGTTGCTAACTTCTATATTTAACCTTCATTTGTTAATTTTCATCCAAGCTTTATGCATCATGCTCCATTGACAATCCATTCACGTCCCTTTAAATGAGTCAAGCTGCAAACATCAATTTTCCACCTATTCGACGTCATCAACATATTTCAATTACAAGCACTTTATTCATCTACTCACCTACAAAGTACCAACCATTTAATCACCATTTATAGTATTAACAACACTTTGTGCATGTTTAAATTAATACTTATCTTCACACTAGATAGTAAACTTGCAATTATTATGCGTTTGCATGTCATGTAATAAATAGATCTATTTCATTTAATCTCATTTGAGAAAATTGAGCAATTATAAAAATATCTCACCATGAATTCAACACTAGAGTTGATGGTAATATATGATCCATTGATGAAATCCCAACTTGAGTACTAAGAGACATGGCTTCAAGCCAAACTACAAATTGAATGCCTTCAAGGAGCTCCCTTACCATTTTACTTTTGCTGCAATAAAAATATAACATAACTTTAAGTGACATTAGTATTAACTCCTAGGACTATTTTGTTGCATTTTGTAACATTTGAGGCACCTATCTCTTTAATGTAATGGTAACTGACATGTATCTAATTGATATAAAAAAACAGAATTTTCTTACTAGCAAGACGTGAAGTTTTTGAAGCAATAATAAAGCATTAAGTATACAAAAGACATACTATAAACATTTAGCCTATGACGTATTGACATCAAGGCCTTGCATATATGGTTCTGGTGGCTGCTATACATTTACGTTAAGGGACATTTAATATATTTGCATAGCCAAAGAAGACATACTAACATATAGTGAATGTAAGGATGCATAGCCAAAGACATACTAACATTAAGGGACATTTAATATATTTGCATAGCCAAAGAATTTTCTCATCTATATCACCGTGATTGTTATCTTGTTATAAAGGTATATCAGAGGTTTCACCATGGTGCAGCCATTTAATATAACCAACATCTATACCATTTGAGAGTAAATGCAATTTGACCAGGGAAGTTGGGTACGATCTTAGATTCAAGCAGTTTCGACAATGACAAAGCATTTTATTGTTATCTCTCGAGTTCTCCAATGCAAATCTTATGAAACTTCTAACTCCGTTAGCATAATCATCTGATGTGTAGTCAACAAGTTTCATCCAACTCTTATCCATTTTTATTGTTTTGCAAACTAAAATCAAATCACATGTAGAAAAAAACATATATAAAGTGGTGTATTAGATTCTTATAATAAATAATACAGTTCAGAAAAAGTTCGAAGTTACAATTTCATTTTAGTGAATTCTCAGTTACAATTTACAGGTCCTAGAACCAAAAGATCTTTTTTTTGTCATTCTATTGCACTACATAACCAGATCTCTACATAATGAGCGCTCACTAATGTTCTAAAAGGGAATGAATAAACCTCTGATTTGTTCAATTCCCTTTGCCCCTGCTATTCAATTTGATTTAGTCTACATGGTAAATAATACTAATGTAATTTTGTCATTATTAGTTACAAGCATTTGTAATCCACATAACCAGTATTAGACATTTATATTTATACTATATTAAAAAGATAGCCAAAAAGTCTTTAATAATAACAAATTGAAAGATTTTAAAATATAATGAATAAAACGAATATCAAGCATATAACTGCACATCAGTCTTTAACTTCTAATGAGATCACAAGCATTCAAGGTTTCTTCAGTTGTATGAACTGGAAAATTAAGTTCAGTTGAACATACTCACCATAAGGATGCCGAGAAATGGCAAGATATTCGCACTTGAAGAATCTTATTGCAAGTTTGTGCTGGTATTATGGCCTAGTTAAAAGAACTCAAGGGAAAAGATATTAAAACATCCACAACTGACCAAAAATCTGTCAAATTGAGTATATAGAAATAAAATTGTCAGATTATAAAATTTGTAATGAACTAAAGCAAAATAAAACAAGCCATAAAATAAATAGACAAACAAAAATGGTAATAGAGGGTTGATACTATCTTCTGAATTTGAATTTTTGACATGGCAAAATAGATTGACTAATTCCTTTTTTCTTAAGCAGGCAGGAGAAGTAAATGGAATAACAAGAATTAACAGTTAGAAGATATAAAACCACTTCTGAGTTCATATTAACTATTGTTCTTGTGATGTGCAGAACAAGCCCCTAATATCCAAAGTGGTCATGCTTTATGTCATGGCCTTGATGCAGCACTATACTTGTCACTGTCTAAAGTACTAAAAAGTTTCAAAGAATGCTGAGGAATTCCTAGGGCAGTTTTAGCACTCAGGTTGGTGATATTATACCAAACCTGTATAAATGCCAACTGTATGATATACTTTTATGATTACAACTACCATAATTCTGTTTTTTCCTGTGCTAGCTGTATATCAGATGGAATGCAAACTATAGATACACTTCTTACTTGCAAAGAAAAAAGGAAAAGGGATGAAGCAGAACTCAAGCAAAAGAAAGCTGCTCGAACGTCTTATCAAGGTTTTTCTTGCATGCAGAAAATTAACTACTATGAAAAGTTCATTAAAAAATTTAGAGGAAATTCTATGCTATAGATTATTTCAGGCAGCTTGGCTTATGAGAATTTTAAACAGTATAATGATTCCAAACCTTAGTCACATACTAACTATATACTTACTAAGCTAACATACACTGTTTGTCAATAAACTAAAGCAACACATCAAGTTGACATGCTAAAAGTTTTATTTATCATTAACTTTTACTCAAGTAGTATTAGTTATGATATAGTTTGATTAAACATTAAGACTTCTAAGTATTAAAAAATACTACTTAGAGAGGGCGCATATATAGGTCTAGAACTGCCTAATTGGATTCATACTTTACTATAATACACATGAAATGGATATATTTAAAAGTACAATACAACAGCAAATTCACTTTCAATACAACAGCAATTGACTAAAAAAATTTATCTAATGCTTCAGGGGAGGAGCTGCCTATACAATCCAAAAATTCAACACACCGACGTTACTATAAAATTGTTTTGGTTGATACAATAAGAATAAAAAAGCTTTACCTATACACAGTAAATCAATAAAAGCTGATAGCAAACATAATTGAAAGACTGTATACAATTCCAGACACTAAAAAACTAATTTTCAACCATATTCAGTAAAGGGAAACTGACCAGTGGTATCTTGTCGCCTCTATGAAATAGATAGAATGGGAAGCAAATATGAGAGAGAGCGAGAGAGTGTGTGTAAACGAGGAAGGTGAACCGTGGCCGTTGCTCCGGCGTCGTCTGTGGTGCGGGATTGAGTTGCTCCGGTGGTGGTGAGTGGTTGGGGCTGCTTTCAATTTAGGGCACGAGAGAGATTGGGGAGACGTTCTATTTTTCGCAGCTGTATATAGGGCATATAAATTGCAGTACTAATTGCGTTTCTTTAATTGATAAAACATAAATTGAACAAAGGAGAAGGTGATGTACGTGGTCGTCTTCTCCGGTTATGGCCGAAGATTTTCAATAGCCGGAGTTGATCGTGGTATGGAAGGGTTCAAGAGGCGGGTTTGAGAGGCACAAAAGCTCTGCTATTGCGTTCAATATTTTTGTCAAAGGGTTTTCAATTTCTTTTTTTTTTTCTTAATTTGGGGTTTGTAGAAAATTGGGGGTTAAGTTTACAAGGAGCTAACACAGTCAAATTGATTAACACCCAATTTCTCCTGTTTTGAATTTTTTATGTTTAAGTTATGCACTTAGTCCAATTCATTCATGCTTTTAATTTATATAATTTTTTTAACTATCAATAAAACTGATATAATTGACAACTACTAATAAATTATACAAATGAACCTTCAAGTTGTATTATTTTAAAACAAAAATACGAAATTCTTATTATTGTATTTATATACATGAACTAAATTATAATGAATTATATATTAAATTATATTACTTTTCATATTTGAATTTTTTCTTTTGACACTTTTAGATTTGGTTTTCAATATGAGGTTATTGTAGAAAATTAAGTTTCATATTCGTAAATGTCATCTTGAATTTATTGCAATACGTATTAATTTGTTAGTAATCATCTTAAACTTATAGCTAGGAAAATAATTGTACCGATTACTCTAGTGACCATTTCAAACTCGTTATGAACAGGTCAGTGACCATCTTAAAATTGTTGCTACTAGTGTATATGTTTAGCAACCATCTGAAACATGTTGCTATGGTTAGCGTCTATCTAAAATATGTTGCTATGACTCAATCTCAGTGACCATCCAAAAATCGTGGCTAAAGTAGTTTTTTAGCGACATATTAAGCTTGTTACTATAAGTATAGCTTTAGTGAATACATTGAAATCGTCACTATGAGTTGGCAATTAGCGACTATCTAAACATCATTGCTAAAGTACACTTTTAGCGATTGTCTTGAAGTTGTTGCTATAAGCTTAGGTGTAGTGACCATTTAAAATTAGCCACTACAGGCTATTTGTCTAGAGACGATAGTATTTGGTTGCTATTGGTCGACTTGAGATAGCATTTGCAGCCAATCAAATATTTTCTTGTTGAAATGGTCGTAGTTGATAATTTTTTTAGTGACTAAGAAAATCGATCGCTAGAAGCACTAATCTTGGTCGCTATGTCTGCCCCAAACATCCAGCAACCATTCACAGTGACCAAATGATTTTTGGTCGCGAAATAACCTACGAAACCACACCTTAGCAACCAGTTCAGTTTTCATCGCTATATATAGATATATAGCAACCATTTCGACTTCATCGCAGAGAATTTGGTCGCTGAAACTAGATTTTCTTGTAGTGACTTTTGGGTTTTTAGAATTTCAACACTTGAGTAGGCGCTATTCTATTTATACTCTGTAATTTGATTGGCCTTACATCCGCAAATGAAACACTTTTATGAGAAGCTACACAGACTTTTGAAGCATTCTCGTGTAATTCTTATGGTTGATTTCACTAAATTATCTGTGTATGTTATATGTGAACATAGTGGTAACTTCAAAAGAAATTGTATTAATATGAGTTCAATAGAATGAAAAATCGAGATTGGTGTTTACTTTATTGTTGATAGTTTGGGTTGATAGATATGAAATGTTATGGACTTTGTCTTTATACTGAATAAATTGATTTTGGTTTGTCAATAATATATCAAGGGGTGAAATAATTTGATTTGCTCAATTTGGGGTGAAGTGTGTCAAAACTTATAAACCAAAAAAATGGAAGTTCACTTTTGAAACATTATCATGTCATTCTTATGGCTGATTTCACTAAATTGTCTATGTAGGTTATACGTAAATTAAAAAAAACTCCACATTCGTCATGACTCACCCCAAAGAAATCTCAAACAGAACTTGGTAAGATTCTTTACAAAAATTATTTAAATGCTTACTTCCTAATTTAGTCAATGGTGATAAAATGGTAACTTTAAAAGAGGGTGTATTATGAGTTCAATACAATGAAAAATCGATATTGGTGTTTAGTTTATTGTTTGATTGTTTTGGTTGATAGATATTAAATGTTATGGACTTTGTCTTTGTACCGAATAAATTGATTTTGGTTTGTCAATAGTATATTGAGGTGTCAAATAATTTGATTTGCTCAATACGGAGAGAGTTGTGTCAAAACTTATAGGCCAAAAAACTAGAATATAACTTTTGAAGCATTCTCATGTCATTCTTATGGCTAATTTTACTAAATTGTATGTGTAGGTTATATGGGCATAAAAAATAACCCCACATTCGTCCTGACTCGCCCCGAAGAAATCTCAAACGGAACTTGGTAAGATTCTCTACGAAAATTATTTAAATGCTTACTTCCTAATTTAGCCCATGGGGATATAATGGTAACTTTAAAAGGGGGTGTATTAATATGAGTTCAATAGAATGAAAACCGAGGCTGATGTTTACTTTATTGTTCGATTGTTTTGATTGATAGATATTAAATGTTATGGACTTTGTATGATGACCAAGCAAAATATATATTTCGCAAGGAAGCTGCAAATCTAAAAAAGCTACAGAACATGTATAAAAGTAATTTCGGTGTTTGTTATAGATTTAACATTAAACATAATGTAACTTTTACTAAAATAATGTATTACTCAGCAAAATGGTAACAAAATGTTGAGGGAGCACGTCTTTTCATTTCTACACCGTGCATTTACTTGTATCATTCCGGTGCCGCCGAAGTTTGTGAGCCTACATTCTTGTGCAGTTAAATTTGTTTTGTGTGTAGACTGGTCGATTGTTCATATCTTCCAAAGAGACGGTCGATTTTAGGAAAAGACAAGTAAGTCATAATTCATTACCTTAAATCCTAAATATGCATGCATAACTCAATTATATAGAGATATTATTGACTTCTCTCTTGCTCATTATGCAGGTATAAGTTCGACATCGATGGTGTGCAAATAATTCAAACTAAATTATGTATGTAACTTAGATGTTCAAAGTAATTTGTAAAGATTATAACTCCTTCCTCTATCAACTCTATAGATATTTAACGCCTAGGTTTTTATTTTTTTTTATTTTTTATATAAATATTATTATTGTATATGTTGATTTTGTACATTTTAACCATGACGTGTGTTACACAATTCTATCATATTATCCAAGGTATTTAACAAAAATATATTTACTTAGAGTCCGTGCATAACACGGAGCGTATACTAATTGAATTAATTTAAGATCATTTTCTATTGATGGTCCTTTTATTTAATTCCCATGGCTTAATTAGTACACATTTTTAATCCAACACACTATTAAATATTAAGAAAGTAGAGGATATGTTTATTCAACTCATCAAATATATATCGTGTGTCTAAAAAAAAAAAAAGCCTTAACTGCCCATTTGGATTGATGAATTTGGGTTGGGTGGATTTGAAATTCATAGTCAAATCCATCATTATATTTGGATACAAAATTAAATCCGTCCATTTGAAATCCTGGATTTTAGTCCAACGAATTTTAGTCCAATTTTAAGTGTATTTGAAATTTCTCCTAAAACTAGTAATTTGAAATCCACTTAAAAAATGTTCACATTGTATATTTTTAAAATTGCAATTTGATCTCAGATTCTAAAAAACCCTAGAATGCAATTCATTCCAGAATTTTCAAAAAATTAAAATCTGCAATTATGCTACTATTTTCAGAAATTCGAATTCCACTTTTGGTCCCTCTATTTTTGGAAATTGCAATTTTGACCCCAGATTTTCGAAGAACCCAGAATTACAATTCAGTCGAGAGTTTTCTGTTTTCATAAATTAATATTTTCAATTAGGACCCCGATTTTCATTAACCGAATTTACACTTTTGGTCCCTTAATTTTCAGAAATTACAATTTGACCCTAGATTTTTGAAAAACCCAGAATTGCAATTCAGTTAATTTCGGAAAATTAAAATTTCAATTTGGCCCCTGAATTTCAGAAATTCAAATTTTCACTTTTAATCCCTTAATTTTCAGAAATTATAATTTAACCCCATATTTTAAAAAAACCCAGAACTTCAATTCAGTTCATAATTTCCAGAAGATTAAAATTTTCAATTTGTCACCTGATTTTCAAAAATCCAAATTTGCTTTTTAGATCCCTTCATAAAAATTGCCATTTGACCCTAGATTTTCGAAAAACTCATGGCTTATTTGTTTGGCGTTTGAGAAAGTAGTTTGGGAGAGTAGTGGAGATTTGTGAAATATTCTCGATTTGCGTAATTTTATTTGTTTGAGTTTTGAGATAGTGATTTTGAGAAATAAAGTAGATGTAGGTTTTTTTTTTGGAAGAGTTAGGTAGTAGGTGTAAGATGTGCAAGATTTTATGTCAAATCATGTTTGTTGTGAGATAAATTGTGTAAGAGATTTGTTACTTTATGTTAAATCATAATAGAATTTGTATAGATTTTGTTTAGAAATAAGAAAATTATTGTTTAGTTGGGTTTTGAGAGAGTAGTTTGAGAAAATTAAAAGATGAAAAATTTATTTCAGAAAATAGAAAACATGTTCGTTTGGCATTTCCCAAACACAAATTTTTTTTGGAAAACGCCAAACAAACATGCCCTCAGAGTTCCAATTCAGTCCAGAATTTTCAGAAAATTAAGATTTTCAATTCAGCCACAGATTTTCTGAAATCCGTATTTGCAAGATCCCTCAATATTCAAAAATTATAATTTTGCCTCAAATTGATTTATGCAATTTTATTCTGATATTAACAACAAGAACTAACTCATAGAGAAAATTATAAGGCACGATCGAATTTCAAATAACACAAATGATACTAACAATGAATTTCAAGTGAATGAATTTGAAATCCTATGTAGAAAAATTCACCCAAACAAGAGATTGCAAATGAATGGATTTCAAATAATTGAAATTTCAAATCCATTTACTTGAAATCCCTCTTTATTTCAAATTCATCCATCCAAATGGGCCTAAAATTATCTTGTTCGTCATACTATATTATATTCAATCACCTTATCAAATATTTTTAATTTCCTCGAGGAAGGAAGATGATTTTGTGGGCAATAATTGAAGATGGGTTTCCTAGGTTCGGAAATTAGACAAATGGATACTTTGTCCGAAGTTTTTAAAAATATGTTCCTCGATTACCAATCTTCCGAAAGATAGCTCAGTTGATGCATTGATAGACATTGAAATGGGCTGGCTGTTGGAATCGGACACTTTTTTGGAAGATGAAGCACATGCAAGTGAATCAGTGATCGATCCTTTCATCACCATTGGGAGATAGAAGGAATTTAGACATACATGGTTCTTCAGTCTAAGTCTAGCTTCTTTTTTCTTTTTCATAGTTTTCTCTAATGACTCATTCTATTCATTTCATTTAATTTCAATTCTACGGATTCGATCTCGAGTAAAAAACATGACGTTCACTTGCTCCATCAACTAAGCCACCCTATATTTCTTTTGACTTATAAAATTTAGTTTGACATATTAAATTTATGTAAATTTCTGGTGGACAAATTAATTTTAACATACTAGCTAATTGCGAAATATGTGAATGCCAATAGTTTCTCAATTTTATAGCACTCAAACAAAATAATGATTTTTCTGACATGAAAACACGTTTGTTAAAAATGTGTACGATCAATCATATAACCTAAAATCGAACCAATATTCTTAGGGGTCGTTTGGTAGGGTGTATGAAATTAAGGTGGATTAGACTGGGTCCAGATTGAAGGTCATATTTAATGGAGGCTTTTCATCCTGCTGCTGAATTGCACCAAGCCACCTGCGTACAAAGGAGAAGAGGAAATGTTAGAGATCGATTTAGGAAAAATTAAAATTAGGGATTTTGTTTTGTATAAAAGTAGTGTTAGATAAAAGCGTGTTTTATTTTACTTAGTTGCTAGTTTCCTTTGTTTAGTTAGTCGGTGTATTTTCTCTATAAATAGGTCAAGGGATCAAACCATCTTTGTAACAGTTAACACACTATTTTTCATATCAAGTTTATGCTGTGCATTTTTTTTATCTTTTCTCTCCAAGAAAACTTCGATTTCTTCTTGTCAAATTCTTCAACAATTCATCAATGGAAATATGAATTACAATATGGTATCAGTAGATTAAGATTCTCTACTATCCGCTGCTTCTATTCTCCTTTCTCTTTTCCTACGCAGAATCCATAATTGAGATTTCTGTCAAATTCTTCATCCTTCGTCCTTTCTTTATTTTCTTGATTCTTATCAATGACTTCCTCCAGTTCCACCACCACTGTTTCCTCTACTTCCACACGTTCTAAACCACCTATGGAAAACCCCTCCCATCCCTATTTTCTTCACCCATCTGATAACCCCGGACTGCAACTAGTTCAACAGCCACTAAAGGGAGACAATTATTCAACTTGGTCACGCTCTATGCTTCTAGCATTAAATGTTAAAAACAAACTTGGGTTTGTAAATTGAACACTACCAGATCCTGGAGAGAAGGATCCCGATTTACAAATAGCATGGTCAAGAAACAACGACGTGGTCGTTTCTTGGATCCTAAACTCAGTTTCCCCTGAGATTTATTCAAGTATTATGTATACAAATTGTGCAAAAGATATTTGGAATCAAGTACGCACAAGATTTCAGCATAGCAATGGCCCAAGAAAACTCCAACTCCGCAGAGAATTGGCCACTATTTGTCAAGAATCACACACTGTCAACATGTTCTTCACCAGACTTAAATCAGTCTGGGATGAACTTACAAACTACAGAACTGTTCTCATTCCCTGCACATCTTGCAATGGATCACAGAAAATACATGATCAACATCAGGAGGACTTTGTTCTAACATTCCTTCTTGGACTCAATGATTCCTTTGACAATCTACGCAGTCAAATTCTCCTAATGGACCATATACCTGATATTGACAGGGTATTTCAATTGGCAACCCAGGAGGAGAGGCAGAAACAGGCTGGCTCTAACCCTACACCCTTTGATATGTCATCTTCAATGACCTTTGCCACTACAACTAATCAGCCCCCTAAAAGGCCATATAATCAATACCAACAGCAACAACCAATTCTTCCATCACCTCTTGTTGTTAACCCTACATTTAAAAAGAAGGATGTCCCATATGTGCTCATTGTAATATGAGGGGCCATGTCATAGACAAATGCTATAAACTACATGGGTACCCTATTGGTTATAAACCACCCTCCAAGTCTAAAAATACAAACCCCATTAATTCTTACACCACAAATCCCCAACCTGTTGCCACATCTGCTCAGGCTAATCCACCTGATCAGAACCCACTCACCCCATTACTACAAAGTTTAAATACAGAACAGTGCCAACACTTAATGAACCTATTTAGCACTCACCTCAATTTTAATCCACCTACTTCTTCACAAGACTCTGCACACATATCATGTGTTTCAGGTATATGTTCAACTTCTTTCTTACACAGGGTCAATAATCCACATGATTGGATCATTGACTCTGGTGCTACTAAGCACATCTGCTCAAATATTTCATTGTTTCATAATTTAGAAACTGTTTCTCATGCTCAAGTCATTTTGCCTGACCATAGCACCTTCACAGTTACTCAAGTAGGGGATATTCACATCTCCCCTTCTCTTTCTCTTTCAAATGTTTTCTATGTACCTAACTTCAAATTTAACCTGATCTCTGTAAGTGAACTTCTCTTATCTTCTAACTTTTCTGTTCACTTCAATAAAGACTCATTTTTTATTCAGGATCCCCAAAGGAGGATGATTGGAGAGGGTGACAAGGTTGAAGGTCTATATGTCCTTCACACCAGCATACCTACTTCAGAATATTGCAATAAAGTCTCTACTGTTATCTGGCACAGAAGATTAGGTCACATGCCATACAAAGCTATGACCAGAATTAAAACTACTTTAGGATTATCTACTGCTTTTGATTGTAATAATAACTCTATTGATCCTTGCTATATTTGCCCTCTTGCTAAGCAAAAAAGGCTGTCCTTTCATGTATCCACTACTACTACTTCTAGAGTTTTTGAATTGATTCATTGTGATATATGGGGCCCATTTCATGCTCCAACTTATTCTGGCCAGAAATATTCACTACAAAAAAAAAGGGGCTTCACCTACGTCCTGATTCCAACGAAAATAAATATGTCGCTATTAGTGACGGATTAGTAACCAAATACCAACATAATTTCAATTTGAAAATCTACCTTCAATAATAGCGACAAATTACCGACGGAATGTCGACAAAATTATTTTTTGTAGGAATTCGGTTGTTAAGTTGTAGGGAAAAGTTATTCATAGCGACGAAATCACTCCAACGGAAAGTTATCCGTCGCTATTTAGATTTTAGTAACTGAACAGCGACGGAACCATCAACAAAAATATGTTCCGCTAATAATAACGACAAATAACCAACAAAAAATTGGGAAAAAATATTTTTCGTAGGAATTCAGTTGTTAAGTTGTAGGAAAAATTTTATCCATAGCGACGAAATCATTCCAACGAAAAATTATCCGTCGCTATTTAGATTTTAGTAACTGAACAGCGACGGAACCATCAACATAAATATGTTCCGCCAATAATAACGAATAATAACCAACGAAAAATTGGGAAAAAATATTTTTCGCAGGAATTCAGTTGTTAAGTTGTAGGAAAAATTTATCCAAAGCGACGAAATCATTCCAACAGAAAATTATCCGTCACTATTTAGATTTTAGTAACTGAACAGCGACAGAACCATCAACAAAAATATGTTCCACCAATAATAACGAATAATAACCAACAAAAAATTGGGAAACAATATTTTTCATAGGAATTTGGTTGTTAAGTTGTAGGAAAAAGTTATCCACAGCAATGAAATTGTTCCAACGGAAACTTCCGTTGCTATTTAACTCTAGTAACAAATGTGTAACTGAATAGCGACAATACCAACGATAGAAATATGTTTCCCGAATATTTTCATTGATTAAATTCATTTTCCAATGGATTAACCAATTTTTTATCGATTCATAAATTTTATATATTTTCACTGATTTTACACTTCGATAAAATTAGTGAAAAAACAAGATACTCGGCGAAAAAATGTGTATATATGTAAATTGGTGGGAAAATGGTGAAAATGGGTTAAGTCATTGAAAACAGGTGATTTCAGTTAAATTGAAGAAAAAAATTGGTGAATTTGATTTAAAATGAGTTTAACCTATCAGAAACATGTAAATTTGATCAAATTCGTAAAAAAATGAATGAAATCGGAAAAAAAAAATTTAATTGTGTTTGAAACATGTTGAATCAGCTAACTTAGTTAAAAATAAGTGAAGTCGATGAAAAATGGGTGAATACGGTTAAATTTGATTAAATTAGTAAAAAGAGAATGAAAATGGTGGAAAAAGTAGTTAAATTGGTCAAAACGATTGAAATTAAGGGGAAAAACTAGTTATATCGATAAAAAAATAATTAAATCAATAAAATTGGGGAAAAAATGGGTTCAATCGATGAAATTGAAAAAAAAACTTATGAGATTGGTGAAAAAATGAGTTAAGTTGGTCCAAAACAGTTTAAATCGCTGAAATTTGTGAACAAAACGGGTTAAATCAATAAAAAAAATTACAATCGATGAAATTAATGATAAAACAGATGAAATCGGTGGGAAATGGGTCAACGGTTAAAAATGATTTAAATCGATGAAAACTTGGTGAAATAAACTATTAGTTTGCTCATATATATAATTGTCAAATGAAAATACAATAAAGTTGTTCAGCTCAACTGGTTTGATCCTTTAATATGTATATGTGAGGTCAAGGGTTCAAATCCCACATTCAACAAGTAACTTAAAATTACATTGCCTAGTCGCCCAGGCGTCGCCCGGGCGCACATTGCCTAGGCCAAGCCCAAGCGAGACCTAGGCATCCGAGGCAACCCTATGAGTGGCCCAGACAAAACCCGGACGTGACCTAGGCGCCTAGGCCAAGCCCAGGCGAGCTCGAGGTAGAGGCGCCTCAGTCAAGCTTAGGCGAGACCTAGACAACTAGGTCAGCCTCAGGCGCGCCCAGGAACGACTCAGTCAATTCTAAGTCGAGGTTCAATTTTTTACTTCGACCCGATTGCTAGTAACGGAATCAGCAACAAAAACCAAGCATGGCCTAGGCGCCTCATCCCAGCCCAGACGAGACCTATGCGCCCGGGTCAGGCTCAGGCGCGCTCAAGAACGACTCAGTCAATTCTAAGTCGAGGTTCAATTTTTTGCTCCGACCCGATTGCTAGTAACGAAATCAGCAACAAATAAGTTGTCACTAGGTTCCAACTGATTTCCTTCAAATTAGTGACAAATAAACTAACGGAAACATTTCAATGCTAAATCCGTCAGAATGATTCCAACCGATTGGCGACAAAATACCGACATATTTATGCCGTTGGAAATCAATTAGTAACTTTCCTACGCATTTCCAACAATAAAATTGTCGCAAAAAATAATTGGGCCCGATCGTTCATCCGACGCTTTTTCCAACAAAAATACCAACAAAAACAAACCGTTGCAATATTTACCAACGGAAAAAAAAACCGTTGCTTCATTTACCTACGGGGCCTTCACCTACGGATCAACTAACGGAAAAAAAGCGTCGCTACGCATGAATACCAACGGAAATCAAGGCTTCACCAACGAAATATGTCGTAGGTGAAGCCCAATTTTCTTGTAGTGATTTTGCTACAATTGTAGATGATTTCTCTAGGTTTACTTGGATTTGTCTTTTACAAAAGAAATCTGATATTATTGATGTTATTCCTAGTTTCTTGTCTATGGTTAAAAATCAATTTAATCAAACTATAAAGATATTCAGGAGTGATAATGCCCCTGAACTATCTTTTACATCTTTGTTTAATGAACATGGTATTATACACCATTATTCATGTGTTGAAACTCCACAACAGAACTCTGTTGTGGAAAGAAAACATCAACACTTGTTAAATGTGGCTAGGGCTTTGTTTTTTGAGTCTAAAGTTCCTATTTTTTTTTGGGGAGACTGTATTTCTACAGCTGCCTATCTAATTAACAGGACTCCTTCAAAGGTTTTAGGATATGTAACACCCTATGAACTTTTATATAATGCATCTGTTGATTACAAATTTTTAAAACTTTTGGTTGCCTAGTGTTTGCTTCTACTCTACAACAAGGCAGGAATAAATTTGACCCCAAAGCAAGGGCTTGTGTTTTTATTGGGTACCCTATGGGTATCAAAGGTTACAAATTATATGACATTACTAGTCATGACATTTTTATCTCAAGGGATGTTATCTTCCATGAAGAAACATTCCCCTTCCACTCAGTAAAACCTGATCTTACTTCTACTAGTCATCTTTTCCCCCCTTCTACTTTTTCTGATCCTGATTTTTTATCTCCTATTATTCCTTCTAATGATTTTTCTGACACAGGCACTCATTCGTTGGATCCTGACTATCATCCTGAATCTCATATAGATTCTACTGTTACTCAGAATCTTAGGAGATCTACCACCGTCTCCACAAAACCTAGCTATCTGTCTGATTTTCACTGCAACAGCTTACAACTACATAAGTCTTTCTCAACTAAATACCCTCTCTCTACTGTTCTAACATATGATAAATTGTCTCCTCCTTTTAAAGCTTTTGTTATGTCTATTTCTGCCACCTATGAACCAGAATTTTATCACCAGGCAGTTGGGGACCCCAAATGGAGAATTGCTATGGATGTTGAAATTAAGGCTTTAGAAGCCACTAACACATGGACAGTTGTCCCTCTTCCCCCTAATAAGCAAGCCATTGGCTGCAAGTGGGTTTACAAAATAAAAAGGAATGCTGATAGTAGTATAGATAGGTTCAAAGCTAGGCTTGTAGCTAAAGGGTTCACCCAACAAGCAGGCATTGACTATATTGAAACCTTTTCCCCTGTTGCCAAAATGGTAACAGTGAAATTACTAATTGCTTTATCAGCTTCTAAAGGATGGAATTTATGTCAATTGGACATTGACAATGCTTTTTTGAATGGGGATCTCCATGAAGAAGTCTACATGGATCTTCCCCTAGGTTATCCTAGGTCTAAAGACACTCCTAAACTTGTCTGCAAACTAAATAAATCATTGTATGGTTTAAAACAAGCCTCTGGGCAGCGGAATACCAAATTTAAAGACTGTTTAAATGATTATGGTTTTAAACAGTCCAAGTCTGACTACTCCTTATTTACTAAAGGGACAGGTGATAATTTTCTTGCACTCTTACTATATGTTGATGACATTGTCATAGCTGGTCCCTCATCTACTATCATCTCTGACTTAAAGGCCTACCTTCATTCTAAATTCAAGTTAAAAGACCTAGGGGATTTGAAGTATTTTTTAGGGTTGGAAGTTGCTAGGTCTTCTAAAGGGATTGTATTATCACAAAGACAATATGCTCTACATATTCTGGAGGATACTGGCTATCTGGGAGCCAAACCTCTTTCTTTACCAATGAATCCTAAGGTAAATTTAGACTCTAAAGAGGGTGATTTCCTTACTGATGTTACATCCTATAGGAGATTGATAGGCATGCTTCTTTACTTGACAATTACCAGGCCAGACTTAAGCTATGTTGTGCATAGACTTAGCCAATTTGTTTCACAACCTAGAACTACACATTTACAGGCTGCACATCATATACTTAGGTATTTGAAGTCCTGTCCTGGTAAGGGATTACTATATTCAGCAACAACAGACTTTCAAATGAAAGCCTATGCAGATGCAAACTGGGCTGCTTGCAAAGACACTAGGAGGTCTATCACAGGCTTCTGCATTTTCATGGGAGGTTCTCTAATTTCTTGGAAATCAAAGAAACAAGTTACTGTGGCCAAGTCTTCTGCTGAAGCAGAGTATAGAGCCTTGGCTGCAGTATCTAGTGAAATTATTTGGCTTAATCAATTACTAGTTGATTTAGGCATTTCTCTTCCTAAAAATACTTTATTATTCTGTGATAACCAATCAGCTAGGCATATAGCAAGTAATCCTACATTTCACGAACGAACTAAACACATTGAAATTGACTGTCACTTTACTCGTGAACAGATTTCCAAAGGTGTAATTCGACTAATGCCTATACGCACAGAAGAACAACTAGCAGACATTTTAACAAAACCATTAATGTTACCTCAATTTTTGCAGCTACTATCCAAGCTGTCCCTAGTCGACATCTACGGTCCATCTTGAGGGGGGGTGTAATGGAGGCTTTTCATCCTGCTGCTGAATTGCACCAAGCCACCTGCGTACAAAGGAGAAGAGGAAATGTTAGAGATCGATTTAGGAAAAATTAAAATTAGGGATTTTGTTTTCTTTCTTTTGTTTTGTATAAAAGTATTGTTAGATAAAAGCGTTTTATTTTACTTAGTTGCTAGTTTCCTTTGTTTAGTTAGTCGGTGTATTTTCTCTATAAATAGGTCAAGGGATCAAACCCTCTTTGTAACAGTTAACACACTATTTTTCATATCAAGTTTATGCTGTGCATTTTTTTATCTTTTCTCTCCAAGAAAACTTCGATTTATTTCTTGTCAAATTCTTCAACAATTCATCAATGGAAATATGAATTACAATAATATTGAAATACATTTGATAGATTTGATTGAGTCATATTACGTTAAAACAATCTACCGTAATATGTTTTGTAGAGTTATGAGTTTAGGCATATATTAATATATTTTTACTATTTAATTGAACATATTATGTTAATTAAAATATATCAATTCATTGAGGCCAATTGTTTAATATGTATAAGAGTATGAGTTGATCAAAGTTTGTTCAATATTTAAGTTTGAATGCCTCCATGTTAATTATAAATTGATATAGATTTTAATTTGTAATTAATAATGTAGAATGTGTTTTTATTTTCAGAGATTTGAGAAGAGTTTATGATATGTTAACAAAAAAATATGTAAATTTAAGGTTATAAGTGATATTTTACCTAATCCATTCACCCGGATTAACTTATCCACCCATACCTAGTGTATTGTTTGGTTGTCGGGAAAGTGCGGGAAAGTGAGGGAAATGAAGTTTTTTTTTTTTCTCTCATTGTTGTTTGGTTAGCAGGAAATGAAGTTTTTACTTTCCTTCAACTTTCCTACAGGAAAAATTTGGGAAGAAAAAATTTCCCCACCAATTTGATGGGAAAATCCTGAGAATTTTTTTTAGTAATTCTCTATTTGCGATTTTTTCCCATCAAAAGCCCGTTTGTGCTTATTTATTACTCCCTCCATTCCTTTTTACATGTCCTTTAAGGTTGTTTCACAAGGATTAAGGAATCATTTAATGCTCTAGGTTTTAGGAAAATAAAAGGGTAGTTAGACAAAATTACCCTTGAGAAACATAAGTGAATATTTTGAAAATTGGGAGATATTAAGTATATTTAGAATTCCAATTTTTAATGAAGAAGGGTAAAAATATTAAATTAGCATTTAAATCTATCTTGAAATTATAAAGTGACATGTATTGTGGATTTTTTTTCTCTCTAAAGTGACATGTAAAAAGGAATGGAGAGAATATTAGCAAAAAAGTACCCTCTCAGGTCATTATAACAAATATACCCCCACAAAATGATGCAGAAGCACCCCTTTTAGTAAATTGTAAAACTCCCCTTGTACTTTTATTTTGCAACTTCTAATATATTTTATTATTTTGAAAGTACTCATAATCAAACAAAAATATTTTTCAAAAATATTATATTTCAAAATTTTCTTGACAATCAAATATCTGCAAGAAAATAATTTTCCTGACAACCAAATATGTCGAGGAAAATGACTTTCTTTTTCTTTTCCTTTCTGCTATGTTTGGTTTATGGATTTCAGCGAATAAAATGATAAGTAAAATGCAAATGAACAATAAAAGAAGTTCAATGTTGCGTCATTGGATGCAAGAAAAAATATTATTCATAGCGCTTTCATCACTGAAATCCTTGAATCAAACATAATTCTTTTTCCTACAATTTTTTTTCACTTTCTTGACAACCAAACAAGCTATAAAGAATCTTCCTGGCCGTGAACCTCAATTCTTATCTTATGCAGTTCACTTTTTTATTTAAGTAATTGTGATCACTATATTGTATTTGTAATATGTTTTATTTAGTAATTAAAAGTTTAATTATTAAAAAAAAAAAAAAAACAACAACAACAATGGCGGGATCACCGTTGTTTGCTTTTTTGCTACTAGTAGGCCCATCAATATCTTGTGGCTTTAATTTTTTTTATCGACTCCATTTTCACGTAACGTAAAAGGGGGTCCTCTACACCTGCCGCATATAATAAATGGAGACCCCGTGCTCCTCGTCGCAATAAAATATTAGTAACATTTCTTGGTGATGAGGTTCATGGTCTCCCAAGATATCTTGTAATTTATTCCTAAAATGTACGTTAATTGTTTAATGTGTAGCGAATATTACTGTGAATTTGTGATTATAAAAATATATCTGAAAATGAAGTATAAACGTGTAGGTAGTATTAAATGACACTTGTTAAAGTTTCTTTCGAATTTGAATCGAACTTTTGAAATCGGGTTAGAGTTTCGTTTGATCACTTAAATCAATTTCTAGGAAAACTTCCAAAAATTCATTTTTTCCCCTAATACGTCAAACACAAACAAAATTTTAATAGAATTTTAATAAATATAAATTATAAGAAAATTACTAGTTAACAATTAAATACAATCCTTCTGACATGACATACGTAAATTTGCCTCAATATGTTCTGTAGCAAAATCATCAAGGTCCTTAAAACTTATAAATCACATTAAGCAATCATTTCAATATCATACAATTCACATATATTATCAAACATAAGAATAAAAATCTATACTTATTCTTTAATCTTTTTTTCATTTTTTTAAGATAAAAATGCCTTTATTCAAATTGTAAAGTATATTAATAAAATATAATTAGACATAAATTTTTCCTTAATTTCTCTCATAAAAAATTTGGTAAAAAAATATTTTAAGAAAATTTGTAACTTTCGTTCCTCCTAACCAAGAAAAACAAAATTATATTCAAATTAGACATAAAGTTTTATTATAGTTATTTACTACAATAACTCTAATAATTAAGAAAATTAACTATTACATCACTTTTACAATTTCATTATTGTTTTCTTATAACACATAAAAAATATTTTGAATACTTGCTAAAATATACATGTAAAATTATTATAATGGAATATCAATATGATGTTATGTAAAATGTATTATGTTTCACTTAAAGATTTAGTACAATATGTCACTCCTTAAAAATAAAATTCTCTTAAATATCATAAAATCTGTTAAAGTAGAATCGCATCTTACCTATGAACAAAAATGCTTATGACTTAGTGAACTAAGTATTTTATTTACCATAAGAAACATTACCCCAAATTTTCATGAAATTTATTTCGAGAAAAACGTGTGGAATAAGTGAAAAAATGGATGCGAAATCAATTAATGAAAGTTGGTGAATCTGATCAAATAAATTTTATGTAATTGATGAAAACATGTGAAATTGATTTAGATGAAATTTATGAACACTATTGAAGTCAGTGAAAATATGGGTTAAATCGGTAATAAACAGTGCCATTAAGATCGATAAATACACGTGCAATCAATATAATTTGAGTGAAATTTGTGAAAACATGGGAAATGGATTGGTGAAATCAGTGAAAAACGAATGAAATATATGAAGAATGGGTTAAATTATTGAAAAAGTTAAAAGTCTATGAAATAATGCGAAAAATCAATGAAAATTCAAGTGAAATTTATTAAAAAAATATGAAATCGGTGAAATATAAGTTAAATTGATAAGAATAAGTAAAATCTGAAAAAGAAAAAAAAAGTTTAACTAGCAAAAACAGTGTGAACTAAACCAATAGAAAATTTTTGTTTTTTTTTTTTTTGTTTGTACATGAGAAAAAAAGAAATCGGCTAAAAATAGGAAAAACGATGAACAATAGGTTATAATTGATCAAGAACGAGTAAATCAGTAAAAAAATATAAAATCAGTAAAAATCAATTAAAATTGAAGTAAACTAATTAATATAATAAGTGAAATGACTTAGATCGGTAAATAAATATCTTTCAAATGATAAGAAGAAAAATACCATTAAATTTAACCAAAATAAAATAAAACAAAAAATAATCACAAACCCCAGGGCATGTTTGTTTGGTGTTTCCCAAAAAAAATTCATGTTTGTAAAATGCCAAACAAACATGATTTTTATTTTCTGGAATAAAATTTTCATCTCTCAATTTTCTCAAACTACTTTCTCAAAAGTCAAACAAACAACAATTCTTTTATCTCTAAACAAAACTGATACAAATTATACTCTAATTTGACATAAAGTAACATATATCTTACACAATTTATATCACATAACAAACATGATCTGACATAAAGTCTTACACATCTTACACCTCGAATTTAACTCTTCCAAAAATAACTTACACCTACTTTATATCTTAAATCATTCTCTCGAAACTCAAACAAACAACATTACGCAAATCGAAAATATTTTAAAAACATCCACTACTCTTCCAACTATTTTCCAAACACCAAACAAACGACCCCGTGATTCTCTTAGAATACCTATATTACAAAAAAGTTAAACCCAATCAAATCATAAGAAAAAAATGCATATAATTAAATTAATAATAGTATAAAACTAAAATGACCAAATGGATAAAACAACTGTTACCTTTTGTTAGATAAGTATCAGCTCAACCAGTCACTATTAACACATCAACCATCAATAAATTTCGTTGGATAAATCTAATTTCACTTTATTATTGATAGTGGCAATTTATGATCTAGGGGTATTTTAGTAATTATCTAATTAAATAAATTTGATAATAAATAATTTAGTCAAAATGACTATTTTACCCCCTATTTACTTCATTTGACATTTATGGGAGAAAACTCTTCACCTCCCAAAAACTTCTCCTATAAATGGCATCTCATTTTCAACAAAAAGGGCAAGTCATTCTAGAGAGAAAAAACTAGAAATAAAAGAGTTCTTAGCAAGTTCGTCCCGTGCAAATTAGCTCTCGTAAAAGGATCAAGAAGAGAAAAATCTCGAGGAGGTCCTTTGATCATTTTCATACAACATCATTTTGGCGCCGTCTGTGGGAAATTTTTGCTTGATTTGCACGTCGAGATGACGAATGAGAATGAAGAGAACCAATGGAAAAACACAGAAGACTCGAATGATCCACCTGGTGGAGGAGACGCATAACGCGATTCATTCGCTGAAGGAGACGCATAAGGCGATCCATCTGCTGAAGGAGGCGCATGACGTGATCCACCTGGTGGAGGAGACGCATAACGCGATTCATTCGCTGAAGAAGACGCATAAGGCGATCCATCCGCTGAAGAAGGCGCATGACGTGATCCACCTGGTGGAGGAGACGCATAACGCGATTCATTCGCTGAAGAAGACGCATAAGGCAATCCATCCGCTGAAGGAGGCGCATGACGTGATCCACCTGGTGGAGGAGACACATAAGGCGATTCATTCGCTGAAGGAGACGCATAAGGCGATCCATCCGCTGAAAGAGGCGCATGACGTGATCCACCTGGTGGAGGAGACGCATAACGCGATTCATTCGCTGAAGAAGATGCATATGGCAATCCATCCGCTGAAGGAGGCGCATGACGTGATCCACCTGGTGGAGGAGACGCATAAGGCGATTCATTCGCTGAAGGAGATGCATAAGGCGATTCATTCTCTCAAGGAGACACATAAGACGATCCATCCGCTGAAGGGGCGCATGACGCGATCCACCTGGTAGAGGAGTCGCATAAGGCGATTCATTCGCTGAAGGAGGCGCATAAGGCGACCCATTCGCTTAAAGAGGTTCATGACGTTGTCCACATGGTAGAGGAGATGCCTAAGGCTATCCATCCGCTGAAGGAGACGCATGAGGCGATTCGTCGCTTGAAGGAGGCACATGACGCGACCTAGTGGAGGAGGCGCACAATGCGATCCACCTAGTTGAAGAGGCGCAATTGTCGATCCAACTGGAGAGAGACACATGATCGCACTAACTCAAATGCCTTACCCTGAAGCACCACCACATGCACCACCCCTAGCATCTACGATACAAATGGCCCAAGAAATGCTTGATAAGATGGCAGCAACAGTAGTAGCAAGTGCGGTTGCACAATACTGGCGAGACAAGACGATATCTTTTCAAATGTCGGCACAGTAAACGTAATATCAGGAGGGACAGTTGGAGAAGACTCGACTAATATAAGAAATCTCTCGTCAGAAAGAACATTTTTGGGATCTTCACTATATGCCAAACACCATATTCACCAAGCGAAGGAATATAACCAGACTATCACTGCTGATGATGATTACAGAATGTTATGCTAACATTTTGCTTCTGAGTTTGGACCAAACTATACCACTTAGAACGAGGCAACTGAAAAATTGATGAGCGATGTTCCAGATGCTAAGGAAGATGAGATCAAAAGCAAGCAAACAAAGCTGGAAAGTTACGGATAAAAGCAGTGGAAGAATTAAAGAAATCATGTAGCATTGTAGCTAGGCTTCGGCTATAATATTTCAAAGTTTTCATTACCTAGTACCTGTCAATAAATGTTCAATAGTAACAGTTGAAGGATTTCATTTTTCACGCGAGGATACACGTTTTAATTCCTTAAGACAACTTGTCTATTTCCAAACGAGGAAATAAAAATAAAAAATCCTCAAGGCTAACAACAAAATCTTCGCCTCAGAGTCAAAGTAACTCTTTAAAGGCATCAACGAATATACCGCGCCTCCAAATAAGAAAAATAAAAATTTCTCAAGGCTAAAGGAAATATCCTCGCCAAGTCAATGTAGCTCTTTAAGAGCATTATGCCTCCAAATAAGAAAAATAAAATAAAAATTTCTCAAGGCTAAAGGAAATATCATCGCCAAGTCAATGTAGCTCTTTAAAAGCATTATGCCTCCAATATGAGACAAACAAAATACAAAACCTCAAAAAGTGACACGATCACGCTTAGATAAAAAATTACTTGAATCTCGCATCACCAACAACGAAATTGCATCCGAAACAAACAATTCGTGATTGATCAAATCGAAGAATGCCCGACCGAGGCAAAACCATGATCAAGGTACAAACCTTGTCGAGGCATAAAGGTCGGCTAACGCAAAACCTCGGCCAAGGCACAAAAGCCTGACCGAGGTACAAACTCGGCCGAGGCATAAAGGCCGGTCGAAGCACAATGGCCCAGCCGAGGCATAAACCCGACAGAGGCACGTGCCCGACCAAGGTGTAAACTCGGACTAAGCACAAATACCCAACCGAGGTCCACAAAGAAAAAATTCTTTGTATACGGTGAAAAACCCTGGGGGAGGAGTCCTAATTTTCTGACCTTCAGAAGAAAACAAAAACTCATGACTAGAGGATAAGTTAATCTTATCCTTAAGCATATTCATATCCTTCAAAGACATCTCACTATTAACTATCTCAATATCTACTGCACGACTTTTACGCTTTAAAACCATAGAAGAGGGTGTATTCCGCTCTTCATCCTCATATTCATCCTCATCCATAACCCAGCTAGACGCATCTTCTGGCCTATTTCCTAAAGGAATTTGACGAGATGTATCAGAAGAAGATTTATCATCAAAAATAAGAAAATCTGAAAATTCAGAATCGCATGGAGGTAATTCACGAACATATTTAGCAACTTCTTCCTCAAACGAAAAATCAATCCCTGAATCAAAACTTGAAAAAATCAACCTAGGAAGAAAACACTTAGACAAAAACTCGCCACGCTATATTTAAATCTGAAATGGCGCAAAGAAGGATACATCGCCCAAACCTGACCGAGGAAGTCTAGCCTCGGCCAAACTCGGCCATGGCAGGATTGCCTCGGCTGGTTCGGCCAAGGCAGCCGCCTCGGCAGGGCTTGGCCGAGGCATGCTACCTCGACAAGATATGGCCGAGGCAGCATGCCTCGGCTGAATGTGGCCGAGGCATGTGCCTCGGCTGGACATGCCGAGGCAGATGCCTCGGCTGGGTGGCCGGGGCATGATGCCTCGGCTGGATCGGCGCCGAGGCATGCTACCTCGGCAAAATATGGCCGAGGCAGCTTGCCTCGGCTGAATGTGGCCGAGGCATGTGCCTCGGCTGGACATGCCGAGGCAGATGCCTCGGCTGGGTGGCCGGGGCATGATGCCTCGGCTGGATCGGCGCCGAGGCATGCTACCTCGGCAAAATATGGCCGAGGCAGCTTGCCTCGGCTGAATGTGGCCGAGGCATGTGCCTCGGCTGGACATGCCGAGGCAGATGCCTCGGCTGGGTGGCCGGGGCATGATGCCTCGGCTGGATCGGCGACTCGATCGAGGCATGCTAACTCGGCCGAGTCAGCCGAGGCAGAAACCACCCAGGCTGAACCAGCCAAGACAGAAACTGCCCAGGCTGGGCGCGATTGAGTCGGCCATGCCCCGATTGATCTGCTCGGAAAGTTTCGGAAGGCTGAAAATTTAAAAAAAAAAAAAAAAAGTTAACACGCAAAGAGAATTTGTAAATTGTATTAACAAAAAGTACCTCGTGACGACATTCTTCGAAAGTATTTTCTCGAGAAAGAAGCTAAATATTTTAAAATTTGAGAGGTGTACTTAGAAAAAATGGGATAAAAAATTATAGACTATAATATTTATAATTTTGGAAGTACAATATTCTGAAAGAATAAAATCCTCCTATAATTGATCCTAAGATAATTAGGACATTATTTTGCAAAATTTATATCTTCTAAGTAACGAACATATTCTAATCTAAATATATATATTATATATATATTCTCAAAGTATATATATGTTATGTATTTTAAATTCCGCAATTGAAAAAATTTCATTCACGGAATCGGGGGGACATCATGATAGTGGCAATTTATGATCTAGGGGTATTTTAGTAATTATCTAATTAAATAAATTTGATAATAAATAATTTAGTCAAAATGACTATTTTACCCCCTATTTACTTCATTTGACATTTATGGGAGAAAACTCTTCACCTCCCAAAAACTTCTCCTATAAATGGCATCTCATTTTCAACAAAAAGGGCAAGTCATTCTAGAGAGAAAAAACTAGAAATAAAAGAGTTCTTAGCAAGTTCGTCCCGTGCAAATTAGCTCTCGTAAAAGGATCAAGAAGAGAAAAATCTCGAGGAGGTCCTTTGATCATTTTCATACAACATCAATTATTTGTAAGTTCTTATTTATTTAGTAGAAATTATAACTATCCTAGATGATTGAGTCAAGTGGTAGTGACTTGCGACCCCCAGAGGTGAGACTCAAATTCGAATCCTACTGGAAACACCACACTAGAGAAGACCTATACCCTTTGCACTCTTCGGCCCGAACTGTATATACACAGTCTAACATATCAAAAAAAAAAGTAGAAATTATAACTCAATCTCTGTATATATTGCGCAGTATTGAATTTCCAAAAAATTCCATTTTTTCTTGTCCAAATTCCTGATTAATTACTCAATAACAATATAATTATCAACCCAATTAAGTAACGATTGAACAAATAAATTTATGGTTCAATTAAATTTCGACCTAATCATACAAATCAGACAAAAGAATATTCCAAAATAATCTATGTTGTCCTTTAAAAACAATTAATTTAATTGGACCCAACAGTATTAGTTCATTCGTCTTGTCTATATAAATGCTACTGTGTCCTGCCTATATAAATGCGACTGTCCTAATACTCCTAAAAGCCAAGTTTGAGGATTATACAAAAAAAGAAAAAGAAAAAAACGAAAAGAAAGATGTGGGCCTATGTGATTATTGCAGTGTTCACTTTACTATTAATTTGGGTAGTGAAATTTGTGAATTGGGTATGGATCGAACCAAAGAAAATGGAAAAGTTTTTCAGGAAACAGGGTTTAAAAGGGAATTCTTACAGGCTTTTATTCGGAGACGCTAATGAAATTTCGGACATGTACAAGGAAGCTTACTCTAAGACTCTCGGCCTGTACGATGATGTCATGCCGCGTGTCATACCCTTCATCAACAAGACAGTTGAAAAATATGGTACATACATACAATTTCATCAAAACCTTTATCTCATTTAATTAGTTGAAAAAATAGTATTAATTATTACATGTACTTGAGCAAAATTGATTTGCAGGCAAGACTTCGTTCGCATGGATTGGGCCAAAACCACAACTTATAATATCGGATGCCGAATCAATGAAAATTGTGTTCAACAAGCCCATAAACTATCCGAAGAGTTATAAGGCAGCTAATAATAAAATTACCAGATTGGTGGTTGGTGGTCTTGCTTTCTATGAAGGTGATGAATGGAGCAAATCAAGAATGAAACTTAATCCTACCTTTCATGTAGACAAATTGAAGGTAATTACAAACAAAAATCAAGATTAAGCTAGATTAATATTAATCTATAATTTTTTTTTTCAGCAAAGGATACCTGCAATTCAAGCTTGTTGTGAGGATATTTTGAATCGATTGAAAAAAAAGATATTAAAAGATGGTTCAAATATCGTGGATGTATTGGATTATCTGGAAGATTACAGCGGTTCAGTTGTGACCCGAACATTATTTAGCACTCCCTTCACTCCAGAAATGAGGAGAAATTTTCACTACCTCAGGGACCTCGCTATTATGACAGATATAGCTTCCAAGCCATTCAACATCCCTGGATTCTGGTAATTATTAAATTGACCACATATATAAATAGCTAAATCATGAAGAGTGTTAATCTTGTAATTTCAGCAATAACATGGGGTTTTTGTTAATTAGATAGAGTATACCTACGGGGTCCGAACGTAAATTAACCTATAAATTACTTTAAACAAGGTTTTTTAAAGTCGAAATATTATTTGTTGGATGAAGATGAAGATGAAAGAAGACAAGTAATT
The DNA here is from genome assembly GCA_038501285.1 of Penstemon eatonii. NCBI lineage: Eukaryota > Viridiplantae > Streptophyta > Magnoliopsida > Lamiales > Plantaginaceae > Penstemon > Penstemon eatonii. Next base: position 71,925,205 of record CM076710.1, read on the forward strand.
AAGGGAAGGTTTTGATGATTTCCAAAACATCATAATCAGCTAAGTATGGTAAGCTTAGTTCCCTTGGAAGAATTTTGAACAAGTAAAAGAAGACATCAGAAGAGTTCAAAATTCAAAGCTCAGAAGACTAATGATCTCTTGCTGAAACAGCGAACAGAAGGGTAGATCATCAGCCGAGTCAAATCAGATGAGTTCAGTATTTGATCAGCAGAGTATCTATCAGCAGAGTCGTTTTGATCAGCAGAGTAGAAGAGGTCAAGAGATTAGTCCAACGGTAATAAATGCACTTGGTGTAATAAATGCTGAAAGAGAAGGGTAATAATGGCAAATGATTGAAGATATCCTCGGATCAGCAGAGTGCATTAAATGCAGCATTAAATGCGATGGACAGAAAGGTACTGTACACAGTACGGAATGCTGCAGGGAGCCGTTTCAAAAGGAGCTGAAGGATGGATTTGATTTGTGACTTGCCTTCAACGGTCATAATTTCATCTCCATGTATAAATAGAGCTGAATTTCAAATCGAGCAAACACAACAACAATCAGAGATCGAAATTTTGAAGCAGAATTTCTCTAAGTCTCAAAAGCTCGAACAGCTCACTCGTCTGGTGGAAGTCATCTGTTGACAGAAACCCAGTTGAAGAAATCAGAAAAACATTATCTGAGTGATTTTGTGATAGCTGAGTGTTGTGCGAAGTGAGAATCCATCTGTGTGAGTGATTCTACTTTAGAGGATAGGCTTTCTTTGTGAATTCCTATTGTGAGCTTACAGCCTTCTCATTAGTTGGTTAGGTCTAAGTGGAGAAATATTGTAATCTAAGTGATTATAGTATAACCCAGAATCTGTGTGATCTGGAAGAGTGGACTAAAGGATTTTCATCCATATAACCACTATAAAAATTCTTTGTGTTATCTTGCATTTAAAGTTTTCTTGCATATTTTAAAGTTTGCATTTTAAACACTTTGAATAAATCAAGAGATTTTATAAGGAGTTTTAAACTGGGGATAAAATCCTTTTTAGAACTTAGTTTACTTGTGAAAAACACTTTTAAACAATCCGCTGCAAGTATACTCTTGGAAAACTGTTTTGCTGAAAAACAGCTAAGTCATTGTAAGAAGAGTGGTCAGTCGTCTGTTCAAGATTGGTTCACGATCAGACTAGTCTGCTTACTGTTCTTCATCAGCTTAGTCTGCTGACAGAAGACTGAAAAGTTTTTAAGTTCAAAAATTTTCAGATGTCTATTCACCCCCCCCTCTAGACCTCATCTGACCACTTGGGACCAACAAGTGGTATCAGAGCAGGTGGTTCATTAGAATCAGCTGCCTGATCAACGAGCTTGATCCGAGTGTTTTTCAAAGGTTTTCAAAACTTTTCAAAAGAGCATCTTTTTGAAAAATCAAAACTTTTTGAAAAATGGATTGTATCAGCCATGTTCCCCACATTGCTGGTATGTCCTTTGAGGACTGGAAAATCAGAATGGAGATTTTCCTTGCTGCCTATAATGACAACATGTACACATGTATCATTAAAGGTCCATTCAGATTCACAAAGACCATAAAGATAAATGAAGTAGATACGGTTGTGGAGAAAGACCTTCATGAGATGACTCCAGAAGAGATAAAGCTTTACAATCTAGATAAAGTTGGGAGATTCATCATGACCAAAGCCCTGGATAATGATCGGTTTGACAAGGTCAAACATTGCAAAACTGCAAAGGAGATGTGGGACAAGGTCAGAGACATGAGTGAAGGAAATGATGCTATTAAAGAGCATCAGCTCAGTGTTGCATTGGAAAAGCTGGACAACTTCAAGATGAAGTCTGGAGAAACCATCGATCAGATGGATACCAGATTCACCAGAACTCTGAACGAAGTTTTGAAGCTGGGAAAGACTTTCACTGACAAAGAGATCACTGTCAGAGTACTGAAGGCTCTACCTTCCAAGTTCAACATGAAGGTGACAGCAATGGAAGAATCAAGAGATCTGGGCAAGATTTCTCTAACAGAGCTGTTCTCCGTACTCAAGGCTTATGAGTATAAACTGCCAAGGATGGGAATTGAAGAAACCTCAACTTCAGGACCCACAGCTGCACTTGTTGCTGCTGAAAACACCAGAAGACCAGCACAGAAAAGCAAAGAAGTGGACTCATCTGATGAAGCCACTCTACTCAACAAAAAGGAGTACACTGCTGGAGATGTAGCATTATTGATGAACAACTTCAAGAAGTTCTATAAGAGAAAGATGAAAAATAAATACAATCATGCTGCTTCTACTTCTAAACCTAACTTTTCTTCTCAAGATAAAGAGGATTATAAATCAAAACTGATGTGTTACAACTGCAGGAAATTGGGACACTTCATAAGAGACTGCCCATATCCAAAAGCAGAGAAATACACTGAAGAAGAGAAGAAAATGAGAAAAGAAAGAAAGCATCAGAGAGGCAAAGCAATGATGGCAGAAGCAGAAAAGCCAGCTGCTGTCTACTCATCTGATTCAGACTCAGACTCGTCTGATGAAGAATCTTCTGATGAAGAAAAACCTGCTCTCCTATGTCTTATGGCAAAGGAATCTGATGACTCTGAGGATGAGGTAACTCCTCTTAATGATGAATTATTTAATTCATTTGAACAAATGATGCTTAACAATACTGGTATTGCTGAAGCATATAAAAAGCTTAAGGAAGAGATGATCCTGCTAAAAGAGCAAAATAGTTCACTGAAACTCTTAGCTGAAAAGCCAAGGGAATCAGCTGAATATAAACAGCTTGAGCAAGAACATGAATCTCTGAAAGCTGAGTGTGAGGTTTATAAGGGAAAAATCATGGAACTTGAGAAAATCATTGAGTCTCATGATAAGTCGACTGTTGCATCCATGCATACATCTAAGAAACAGGAGACACCTTTAGAAAAGGATAAACTAGAGTTAAACCATACTGAAAAATTCATATCAGCTGACAATAGTAAGGTCATTCTGTATGTTCAAACTTCTAAACCTACCTCATCTGAGAAAGTGGTAAAGGAGAAGAAATCTCCTAAGGCTAAAAAGAGCAAAGAGCCTAGTGTAGGAAATCAGACTAGTAAGACCAAACAGCAGAGTCCTAAGAAGTCTGCTGATAAAGCTAAAGTCAATCAGACTAGTGGTAAAACTAAGTCAAAATCAAATGAGCAAGCACCTAGTAAACCAAAGAAGCATAAGAATAAGAAAAATCAAAATGCTTGGTATGGAAATGAGTCATATTATGTGCAACCTGCTGCATATCATCCTATGTATCATGCACCTCAATTTCCTAGTTACTATGCACCTTACCCTGCTCATCCAATGCATGCATATCCTGCTTATCATGCACCTTACCCTGTTTATGAACATTATTCATATCATACTGATCATCAACATGACTTATCTGATAACTATGATAAAAATGAAACTGTTCATGCTCCTAAAACTCAGAAGCCTAAGAAGCCTAAGACTTCAACATCTTGGGTTGTCAAGGGTGGAACTAATCCTTCAGGACCCTCTCAATAAGGGTACCTAAAACAATTTTATTTTTGTTTTGTAGGTTAGGATTAGGAGTAGGAGTAAAGTAGAGAAGATTTGGTACTTGGACAGTGGATGTTCAAGGCACATGTGTGGAAACATACATGAGTTGACTGATGCAGTTGCTGTGGATGGTCCAAAAGTCACTTTTGGAGACAGCAAAGAAGGCAAGATTAAAGCTGAAGGAAGATTAATCAAGGGAAACATAGAGATATCTGACGTCTCCTATGTTAAAGGCCTAAAATATAATCTGCTGAGCATAAGTCAATTTTGTGACAAGGGATATTCAGTCATCTTCTCAACAGATAAGTGCTACGTTGAACAAATTGGTACAAAGAAGGTAATTTTATCTGGAAGACGACAAGGGAATGTCTACATAGTCGACTGGAATTCTGCTGACAAGAATTCAAGTGTTTGTTGGTGGCATCTGCACCAAGTGAAGTAAGCTGGCTATGGCACAAGAGGATGAATCATTTGAACTTCAAGACCATAAACAGATTAATCAAGAATGATTTGGTAGAAGGGATTCCAAAAGCAGTCATGAGCAAAGACAAGCTCTGTGACGCATGTCAGAAGGGTAAACAAATCAAGTCATCATTCAAAGAAAAGAAGCACCAATCTTCTGGAAGAATATTGGAGCTGTTGCATATGGACTTATTTGGACCCATTGATCCAGTCAGTAATGGTGGAAAGAAATACTGCCTAGCTGTTGTGGATGACTATTCAAGATATACTTGGGTGATTTTCATGAAGAAGAAAAGTGAAACCAAGGAACATCTTACCAATCTGATGGAACTGATCCAGAATGAAAAGAGTATCAAAATATTGAAGATCAGATCAGATAGAGGGACAGAGTTTACAAACTCTACTGTTGAAGAGTATTGTAATATCAAAGGAATACATCATGAGTATTCTGCTGCAAGAACCCCTCAACAGAATGGTGTTGCTGAAAGGAGAAACAGAACACTAAAAGAAGCTGTCAGAACCATGATAGCTGAAGCTAAATTGCCTCAAAGATTTTGGGCAGAAGCAACAAACACAGCATGCTTTACCCAAAACAGATGTATGATCAACAAAAATCAGAACAAGACTCCATATGAAGTTTGGAACAACAGAAAACCAAACATTCATTACTTTAAGATTTTTGGTTGTAAATGTTTTGTATTGAATAATGGGAAAAATCACCTTACTGCATTTGCAGAAAAGGCTGATGAAGCTGTCTTTGTAGGATACTCATCTGTTAGTAAGGCTTATAGAGTTTTTAACAAAAGAACATTACTAATAGAAGAATCTATCCATGTAGTATTTGATGAGCCAAGTCAATCTTCTGAAAAGAATCAAAGTGTAAATCAAGATCTGTCTGCTGATTTACAGAAGTTAGACGTTGGAAGAAATGAAGAATATGTTCCCATCATACTACCTAATCTAAGTTCAGCTGCTAACTCAAGTGCTGTTCATAATCACAGTGCTGATTGTCTAACAGACGAGTTGCAAACAGCTGACAGACCAGAGACTGTTCAACAGACGGCAAATGTTCAACAGACTACTACTGGAACTCCAACAGTAGTGTTGCAAGATCAAGACAGAGGACAACATCCTGATTTGCAACCTGATCTCAGATGGCTCAAGAATCACCCTCCTGAATTAGTTATTGGTGATCCTTTAGATAGAGTGAAAACAAGAAGAGCTGCTGTACAAGATGCCATGTTTGTCACATTTCTATCTCAAATAGAGCCCAAGCAAATTGAAGAAGCTCTCAATGACTCCTTCTGGATAGAAGCCATGCAAGAAGAGTTGAATCAATTTGAAAGGAATGAAGTCTGGTACTTAGTTCCTAGACCAAGTCATCAAAGAGTAATTGGCACTAAGTGGGTTTTCAGAAATAAGATGAATGAAGATGGTATTGTTACCAGAAACAAAGCAAGACTAGTGGCCAAGGGTTATTGTCAAGAAGAAGGAATTGACTTTGATGAAACTTTTGCACCAGTAGCAAGACTTGAAGCAATCAGACTGTTTCTAGCCTATGCTGCTCACAAGAACTTCACTGTCTATCAGATGGATGTGAAGTCTGCTTTTCTCAATGGAGAATTGCAAGAAGAAGTGTATGTTGAACAACCTCCTGGATTTGAAGTCTATCAAGAAGAGGACAAAGTATATCGTCTGAAGAAAGCTCTTTATGGACTGAAACAGGCTCCAAGAGCATGGTATGATACCCTATCTGATTTTCTTTTAATTAAAGGATTTCGAAAAGGTAAGGTAGATAAAACCTTGTTCACAATTGAATGGGAAAATCATATATTACTTGTGCAAATATATGTGGACGATATTATTTTTGGTTCAACTAATCAACAGATGTGTGATAAGTTCTCCAAGCTGATGCAGAATAAGTTTGAAATGAGCATGATGGGTGAACTTAATTACTTTCTTGGATTGCAAGTTAGACAGTTGCCTGATGGAATATTCATCAGCCAAGCAAAATACACAAGAGATCTGTTCAAGAAATTTGGTATGGAAACTAGCTCAACAGCTACCATTCCTATGTCTACAAGTCTTCGTTTGGATAAAGATGAAGATGGCAAATCAGTGGACATAACCAAATATAGAGGCATTATTGGTTCATTGTTGTATCTAACAGCAAGCAGACCTGATATAATGTACTCAGTTGGAGTCTGTGCAAGATTTCAATCAAACCCCAAAGAATCTCATCTCTTAGCTGCCAAGAGGATATTGAAGTATGTTAAAGGCACTCAAGAACTGGGATTATGGTATCCTAGAGAATCTGGATTTGAACTAGTTGGCTATTCAGATTCAGACCTTGCTGGCTGCAAGATTGACAGAAAAAGCACAACAGGTGCCTGTCAGTTCTTAGGTAGTCGTCTGATCTCATGGATGAGTAAGAAGCAAACCTCAGTTTCCATATCTACTGCTGAAGCTGAATATATAGCTGCTGGAGCTTGTTGTGCACAGATACTTTGGTTGAAGCATCAACTAGAAGACTACAACATCAAGATCAGTGGAATTCCAATCTACTGTGACAATACAAGTGCAATCTCACTTACTCAGAACACTACAAGTCATTCAAGGACTAAACATATAGAGATTAAACATCATTTCATTAGAGATCATGTGGAAAAAGGCAATGTTTTGATTGAGTATGTTCATACTGATAATCAGATTGCTGATATCTTCACCAAACCTCTAAGTGAAACAAGGTTCTCAACTCTAAGAGCTGAGTTAGGATTACTTAACCTGGATGCATAAGCTGAGGGGGAACTCATCAGAAGACTGGAGTTCAACAGCTTAGTCATCAGTTATTTCATTCAAGAATTAACTCTCAACAGACTAGTTAACTTATGAATTCTTAAAGACAGGGGGAACGTGTAAGACTAGCGGTACTTCTGCTCTAAAGATGAAATCTGTTAATGACAGTTAGTTGAAGTTATGTTATCATGAAGATGTGTTCTTAATTCTTGAAGATTGAAGATCATTTTATCTTGCTGGATTGACAAACAGCAGAGGAAGATTACTAGCTATTGGCATTCTCTAGTAATATCAGATAACAGATCACTCGTCTGTCAGATAAGTTAAACTCTACTCATCTGATTTATTATATAAGCATGGTCATAAATCGCACTTTAAAAACGCGCTTTTATAAGTAATCAGATTAGTGTCGATAGAGTTTCCCGCCCATCTGACATTAAAATAATAAAATTGAAATCCGCGACTCTCATCCGCACGATTAAAAACTGTCAGATTAGATCAACGGTTTAGATAAATCACGAAAACCAAATCAAAAGGAAACCTATAAAATCCGATCTGAACAGAATAGTCATCTTACGCACTCAAAAACTCTCAAACTCTCTAACTCTCAAACCCTACTGCTTCGAAAGTTCACTGTTCTTTTGCAGAATCTACTCTCTAATCTCTGAAAATGGACAAGATTGTTGAGGGAAGATACTTCAACTACAGCAAATTTCATTTCTCTGGCACCGATTTGATGCGCTCTCTACTGGTAAAGATCAAAGAAGCATCATTGGTTCCTGTTTTGGAGGCTCACGAAGAAAGAGTCTACTTAGAGGATGTCTACCATTTCTACATGACCAGAAAATTCAACGATGATGACACTGTTATGACTGCTGTCATTGGTGGTAAGAAAATCGCTGTATCTGCTGCTGTTCTTAATGAAGTTTATAAGTTGACAGACAAGGGAGGAGATGTGACCTCGTTAGGGTCAGAAAAAGAAGAGGAATTTTGGGAAATTTGTGCTAAGAAGGGAGAGAAGATGACTGGGACTTTGATGAAGACCCAGCTGAAGGATGAATACCAAAGATTTGCTGATATCATAGCAAAGGTTCTGGATTGTGCTACGGGTTCTCTGGATGGTTTACCCAGAAGAAGGCTTTACACCATGATATGCATTTACTATGGGATGAAAGTGAACTGGGCTGCTCATGTTTATGAGCTGTTAAGTGACAAAAGGCATTCTCATGCCATCCTATTAAGCAATCTGTTTGCATCTCTACAATGCCCTATGGGTGGAGGAAAGCAAACCCATGGAAGCAAAGAGTTCAAACTCTACGAACCAGTGAGGCAACTGGTGGAAAAACCAAAGAGAAAAGCCTCCAAACAGTCTAAGAAGACCCCTTCTAAGAAGAGCAAGAAGGAAGGTCAGACTAGTCAGTCTGCTGAGCCAACAGCACAGTCTGCTGTTGTGTCTGAATCAGCACAGCCCGAAGTTGAAGTCTCTAAGAAGGTGATAGATGACTTCACTGTTGAAATTGAAAATATGGAGACAGGGTCATCCCCTGAAAGAACTGAGTCTGAAGAGGAAATTCCTCTTCAAAGGTTGAAGAGACTAAGGACTAGGAGTGAAGCAAGGGGACCTCCTACTGCCAACCCCCCTGCTGTCAAGAAAATTCCTAAGTCAAAGGCCAAGAGAAAGGTCACTTTCCCTGAAGAGCCTGTTGAAACTGTAAGAAAAACAACAATTGAAGCAGAAAGGCCATTAAATGTTGAAGAACCAGTTGTTGAAGCTGCTAAGGCTGCTACTGCTGAGCCTGAAAGTGTTCCTACAGTTGAAGTGACAACAGAAGCCTCAACTGCTGCACTATCTGCTGATGTAGAAAAGGAACAGCAGACTAGTACACCACTAGAGGGAAAAATTCTGTTGCTGCATCCTACTCCAGTTGCTGCAACACCTATCCAAGCAGTTGAAAGCCCTGAATCTAGAAGAAAGAGGATTGGCAAAACCTCAACTTATGTGACTGCTGCAGAGAAGATGAGACTGGACGCTGCTGAAAAGCAAAGGATTGCTGCTGAGAAAGCAGAAGAAGATAGGCTGAAAAGCCTAGAGTTAAAAAGGCTGGAAGAAGAGGCCAGCAAAATGACTCAAGAGCAGAGAGATGCTTTTGAGGCAGCAGAGTTGGCTGCTGTCATTGAAGCAAGCATCAAGGATGCTCATGGTCCTCAGCGTACTGGTGGGATAGCTATTGGTGAACCAAGGGATCCAAACAAACCAATCCCAGCTATGCCTGCACCTAAGATTAAGGAAAAGAGAAGAGAAGAAATTAAACTATCTCTTGAAATTGTCAGGGAAGACCCTGCAATTTTTGAAGAATTTCTCAGAAGACTAGATGCTGAAAATGAAAGAGTCAACCGTCTGACACTCTTCCATTCTGAAAAGATTAAATACAACAGATGGAGAGAATTCAGATTAACAAAAAGTCCTGCTGAAATGGCCAAGTGGAAAGAATTCAAGGCTACAGAAGATTGGTTACTTAAGTGGCTTGAGACAAATTCACTCATTCAAGCACTTGATTCAGAATTCTTTCTGGACAGGTTAAGGATGAGGATATGTCACATAGTCAAGGAAGAGGCTAAGAAGATCTTTGCATCCATTTCTGAGGATTTTGATGACTCAGTAGATCTCAAAGAAAGATCTATTAAGTTGGCTATTGCTCAAGCAATGGAGCTTTGGGCCAAGAAAGCAAGGAAGTTAAGAGGACAACCAAGCTCACTGGTCCCACTTCCAAACATCAAACATATTGTCTATGGTCCAAACATCAGATCCTATGAAGAGTTGCCTGAGGAACAATCATCTACTTTTATTCCTCTTGACAACTTTACTTGGATTTGTAACAGGTCAGCAGTGGACAATGAAGGTTTGATGAGGACAGTTGAAACTGTCAAGAAGATTATATCACCTGCTGATAAAGAAGGGGCAGAGTCCTCTGATCAACCAAAGCAAATTGAGGGTACTTCAGACCCATCTGATCAAGACAAAGTGCAGGATGATAAGTCTGATGCTGCTGATGAATCAAATAAGGAAGAAGAAATTCCAGCAGATCAGTTAAAGGAGAAAGAAGTTGCTACTGAAGATGATGATCAAGCTAAGGAGAAGGAAAGCACTCCAAGCCATGCTGGTGAACCAGCAGATCAGTCTCTTGCAATGATAACTCAACCATCAGAGCAACATCTCAAGGAAACCGTCTCTGCTACTCCATCAGAAGATCCTTCAATCTCTCAAAGTGCTCAAACCAATCTGTTGGATTCCATCCAACAAATGATTATCAAATCAATGAAGGAAATGAAGGAGGAGATAAAAGCAGATGTGTTAGCTGCTGTTAAACAACCAGTTCAGAAAGCTGCTACTGTCCCAACTGATGTAATAGAAGACACTGCTCAGAATGTAAAATCCATATGTCAGGATATGGATATACTAAGGAGAAGGACACAAAGCACTACTGAAGGTTGGAAGCAGATTGAACAGACAGTTGAATTGGCTCTCCAGGCAGAAGATGAAGTCATGGGCAACATGATGAACGACTTCAAGGCTTCATCAAATTGGATTCTGGGAACTCAAATCCAATTAGGTGATCAAGGAGAAGACTTGCTCAAGGAAGTCAAGACTGTTAAAGCCAATCAACTTAAACAGCAAGCTCAGATTAATGCAATGGAAGAAAACATCAAACTCCTATGTGACTCACTTCTAATCACACCAGTCATGCCACAATATCCATCTGTCCCTGCTGATGATGACAAAAAGGGGGAAGAAAGGATATTTGGACAGCAAAGGGTTGATTTCCAAAGGGATGAAGGAAATCAAGATGCTGAAGAAACTGAAGTGTTAGAAGAATCTGCTGGTGAGACTGAAAGAAATATGGAAGAATCAAGCAGACCAACAGATGAGAAAATCACAGAGGAAGAAGACCAAGCTGAAAGGGAAGAATCTGAAGCAAAAGCCAAGTCAGACAAGGAACTAGCTGCTGCCAAAGATTCAGCTGAAGAACAGCTTGATCCAGATGTCAAGAAAAGGAAGTTAGAGCTGCTGAAGAAAAGATTCATGGAAAATTTGGAAGCTGAGACTTCTAAATTATCTGAAGAAGAATCTGAGAAAGAAGACAAGGAAACTAAGGAAGAAAAGAAGACAGAAGACTAGCCTTGGCTAGATTTTCTTTATTTTAAAAATCCTTGTAATCTTTTAAAGTATTTTGTACTTTTCATCTTTCAGAACTTGTAAAATGTAATCAAATCATTATCTATAAAATTGCAAGTTTGACTCCAACACATTATTTCTATCTCAGAAATTTTTGAGGATCAAAACTTTAGTTTAGGTACAGGTACTTAGCTGGAGTTTTGTCATCATCAAAAAGGGGGAAATTGTTGGATGAAGATGAAGATGAAAGAAGACAAGTAATTAAGGGAAGGTTTTGATGATTTCCAAAACATCATAATCAGCTAAGTATGGTAAGCTTAGTTCCCTTGGAAGAATTTTGAACAAGTAAAAGAAGACATCAGAAGAGTTCAAAATTCAAAGCTCAGAAGACTAATGATCTCTTGCTGAAACAGCGAACAGAAGGGTAGATCATCAGCCGAGTCAAATCAGATGAGTTCAGTATTTGATCAGCAGAGTATCTATCAGCAGAGTCGTTTTGATCAGCAGAGTAGAAGAGGTCAAGAGATTAGTCCAACGGTAATAAATGCACTTGGTGTAATAAATGCTGAAAGAGAAGGGTAGTAATGGCAAATGATTGAAGATATCCTCGGATCAGCAGAGTGCATTAAATGCAGCATTAAATGCGATGGACAGAAAGGTACTGTACACAGTACGGAATGCTGCAGGGAGCCGTTTCAAAAGGAGCTGAAGGATGGATTTGATTTGTGACTTGCCTTCAACGGTCATAATTTCATCTCCATGTATAAATAGAGCTGAATTTCAAATCGAGCAAACACAACAACAATCAGAGATCGAAATTTTGAAGCAGAATTTCTCTAAGTCTCAAAAGCTCGAACAGCTCACTCGTCTGGTGGAAGTCATCTGTTGACAGAAACCCAGTTGAAGAAATCAGAAAAACATTATCTGAGTGATTTTGTGATAGCTGAGTGTTGTGCGAAGTGAGAATCCATCTGTGTGAGTGATTCTACTTTAGAGGATAGGCTTTCTTTGTGAATTCCTATTGTGAGCTTACAGCCTTCTCATTAGTTGGTTAGGTGTAAGTGGAGAAATATTGTAATCTAAGTGATTATAGTATAACCCAGAATCTGTGTGATCTGGAAGAGTGGACTAAAGGATTTTCATCCATATAACCACTATAAAAATTCTTTGTGTTATCTTGCATTTAAAGTTTTCTTGCATATTTTAAAGTTTGCATTTTAAACACTTTGAATAAATCAAGAGATTTTATAAGGAGTTTTAAACTGGGGATAAAATCCTTTTTAGAACTTAGTTTACTTGTGAAAAACACTTTTAAACAATCCGCTGCAAGTATACTCTTGGAAAACTGTTTTGCTGAAAAACAGCTAAGTCATTGTAAGAAGAGTGGTCAGTCGTTTGTTCAAGATTGGTTCACGATCAGACTAGTCTGCTTACTGTTCTTCATCAGCTTAGTCTGCTGACAGAAGACTGAAAAGTTTTTAAGTTCAAAAATTTTCAGAGGTCTATTCACCCCCCCCCCCTCTAGACCTCATCTGACCACTTGGGACCAACATTATTATTCTTTGAATGTTTTTACATAGGTACTTTCCAACCAAAAGAAAGAGGAAGGCTGTGGCTATGGAGAAAGAAGTACGAAACTCGTTAATTTCTATGATTAACGAAAGGTTAAATGTGAGAAATGAAGCAGGAAGGCTAGATGGTCAAGATTTACTTGATCTGTTCTTGGATGAATTATACGATGGGACCATAAAAAGCAACCGTGTGAAGGCTAGAATCATCGAAGATGCAATCGCACAGTGCAAGGTGTTTTTCTTTGCAGGCTATGATACAACTGCTAGTCTACTTGTTTGGACTCTGATAACACTTGCTAGTCACCAAAACTGGCAAACTTGTGCACGAGAAGAAGTTTTTCAAGTCTTGGGCAATAGCAATGAACTCACCTATGATAGCTTAAACCAGCTAAAAATTGTAAGTTTTTATGGTTCTTATTAGTACTCATCACTTGCACACAAGTCATGAATTATGAGCTAAATGCAAAAATACCCTCTTATTAGGTAACGATGATTCTATACGAGATTTTACGTTTATACCCACCAACGATGGAATTCTCTCGAGTTGTTGAAGAGGAAATAGAGTTAGGAGGATACCGTTTACCAAAGGGGATATTTGTCCAGCTCCCAATAGGTAAGCTCCACAGGAGCACTGAAATTTGGGGTGAAGACGCACTAGAATTCAAGCCAGACAGATTTGCTGAAGGAGTTTTGAAAGCATCCAACGGTCATGCTGCATTCATGCCTTTCGGTTGGGGGCCTCGGATTTGCATTGGACAGAATTTTGCGTTAATGGAAGCCAAAATATTCTTGGCACAGTTCTTACGCACCTTCTCGTTTGAGCTTTCGCCTGCTTATAAGCATGCTCCATACGCTGCTTTCATTGTTCAAGCACAGTATGGTGCACCACTTGTGCTAAATAAACTCTAGGATATTCATATGTTGAATTTGTACTGTATTTTGTAAAAAGTCACGATGTGTAATGTTCTAATACATTAGTATGCCTCTATCTGTCAGTATCAATAAACATTTTCTAAACGTGTGAAGAGCTTGGATATATATACCTTATCACTTCAGCACCGGAAAACTGAAATTTAATCTCAAGAATTTATGTTTCAAATACAAAAGAGAGAATTGACAAAAACAGTGGTCAAAAGTTAAATCAATAATTAAATTCAAATTCATTGTGGAAAAAAATTAAGAAAATATAGGTTGACTAAAGCACATCTATCACCAATTCATACAACAGAACAAGTGTAGACTAATAATGCCTTTGTAAACTTAAATTATTAGCAATAATGTGAAAAGATTTGACTATTGACATATATTGAAATGTAAACTGCAAGGGCTTGTTTGTTTTGTGTTTGGGAAAGTAGTTTGGGAGAGTGGTGAAGTATTGTGAAATAATCTCGATTTGCGTAATATTTTTTGTTTGAGTTTTGAGAGATTTGTTTGAGAAATAAAATAGGTGTAGGATTTTTTTGGAAGAGTTAGGTTGTAGGTGTAAGATGTTTAAGACTTTATGTCAAATCATATTTGTTGTGAGAAAATTGTGCAAGAGATATGTTACTTTATGTCAAATTAATCAGAGTAGTGTTTGTATAAGTTTTGTTTGGAGATAAGAAAATTATTGTTTGTTTGGATTTTGAGAGAGTGGTTTGAGAAATTGAGAGATGAAAAATTTATTTCAGAAAATAAAAAAACATGTTTGTTTGGCATTTCCCAAACACGAATTTTTTTTGGGAAACGCCAAAAAAAGGCCCTAAATGATTCTTGGAGTAAATTAACGCATATAATTTGTATTGAGAAATGAAAGTGAATTATGTACATTAGCTGATCAAAGCAGCCCTTTAAATAGATAATTACAGGGGTAAATAAGTAAATACACCTTAACTAACTTAACTAACTAAGAGAACAAGTTTATGCAGGATGTCCCAATCTATTGTGCCATGTATGCTGATCTTATTACAATAACGAGAATGTGAAGGTGTTCTGTGATTAAGTATTTAAAGTCCTCCTATTAATTCACTCTTGCCAATCTTCTTCAAAGATATCAAGTCCTGAATTATAAAATGAGTAAGTTCAAAAGTGATGCAGCAGTCAGGTGAAGTGAGGAGAGCACTAACTGATAACAAATTGAATTTAAAATTGAGGAACATATAGGACATTATGTAAGCTAATATTGTTGTCTAACGGAATATCTCCCTTAAAATATGCAGAAATGAGCATGTTATTAGGAGGTAATTGTAGTGTTTAATTCATGAAATCACTTGGTAAAACAGTGTATATTGTTAGGCTCCTAAATCAAGGATTCGGGAGTCTTCAAAAAAATAAATAAATAAATAAAATAAAAAATTTAGGTTTGGGTCCGGGTCTCGATCGGGTCCAGGTCCCGATCATATTGAAAAACAATTCTGGGTCGGGTCCGGGTCTCGACCTGAAACCGAACGGATCGGGTCTAGGTCCGGACTCGATAATTGATAAGCAGGTCGGGTCCGGGTCCGGGTCCGGATCCGACCTTTGACAGGCCTAATGTGTAGGGGTGAACGCGGTCGGGTTTTAGCGGGTGACAACGAAAAAATCAACCCGACCCGACACATGCGGGTTGTCAAAATTTCAAACCGCACCCATATTTTTAAGTTCATAAACCGCACGGTTCGGGTGAGGTGGGTGCGGACGGTTGGCGGGTTGAACCATTGAATATAGTATATTCAACTAACTTATACTACATAAAATTCAATCTAACTAGGAAGAATAAAAACAAAATAAGATTGCGCAAACTCATGGTTAATGGCCCATTTTGCCAAACGCAACTATAATTCCTAGCTACACAATTCTCCAATCCAGTTTGGTCAACAAATTTAATCACTGGTAGGGTGATTTTATGGGTAGGATCAATTCCTACAATTGTTTTATAAGAAGAAACTACGTACATACAGTTCAAAAATTAATAAATTAATTGATGAATAAGTTACAGTACTTTTTTTTTTTAATAGAAATTAAAAAAAAATGATTTAAATATATTCTAAACTCAAATGTTCTCCAAACTCTTTTTGTGTACTGCAAAAGAAAGGGATCTACATTTAACAAGAGCACATAAAATAAGGTAGGTGTGGCAAGATCTTTAAACTAAATATCTAACAAACGGAATTGGGTACTTGGTTAATAACTATGCATAACTTATACTTTGAAACATTTTATGTTCCTCTTTCCTCTTGCTCACTCAAATTTCCTACCCTTGGCTCACATGTATGGCTTGGTGTGACTTATGAGTCATGAAAATTGAGAACTGATTTTGAATCTTGGTTTTTTAGGAGATGCGCGATGGAGAATAGAACTGAAGAGTGGAGCAGGCATGAAGCTTAGAGATGAAAAATCCTAATTATTTTTCAATGTTTTGTTTGGTAAGTGGTGTTGGGTAGAGAAAACATATAATATTTGGATGGGCCGGGTTAGAGGCGATTTTTAACCATTAAAACCGCACCCGACCCATAACTTTCGGGTGGTCACCATTTCAACCCATTACTAGTTTTATATGACTAAAAACCGTCGGGTTCGGGTTGGGTCGGATCGGGTTGAGCGGGTCGGGCGGGTTGGGCGGGTTAATGAACACCCCTACTATTGTGGATCTGCGGGAAAATTCTTGAAGTGTAGGTTTCTTGATAAATGGAAGATAATAAGGGTGAGGAATGAAAAAAAGGGAAAGGGAACTGGAACTGTGATGCAGTAGAGAAAACAAGAGGAATTTGCAGCGGAAATTATTAATATGTAAAAGAAACTACTGATACCATGTGAAAAACTGAAAATATATGACTATTGACACCTTAACTAACTTAACTAATTATAGGCGGTGTATATACTTGAATTATAATGCCTAATTCCCAATTTCCCCTAAATTGAGTTCTTCTTCATCTCTTCTGAATTCTTCTTCATCTCTTCTTCTCTGATTGTCCTTATCTGCAAGAAAATAATTTTCCCGACAACCAAACATGTAGAGGAAAATGACTTTCTTTTTCTTTTCCTTTCCTTTCCTTTCCTTTCCTTTTCTTTTCCTTTCCCTACAATTTTCCCTCACTTTCTTGACAACCAAACAAGCTATAGATGAATTATAATCTAGTCTTAATACCGGGTCAGAAGGATTTAATTTATTTGACCCGGATTTAAAGCAATGTCATCACACACTGTATTAAACCCATATTAAGGGTGAGTTTGGCCTAGCGATTCGAAAAACAATTATATGAGAATTAATTTTACTAAAATTGATTATGGCAATAATTAATTATGATAAAAATTAATTATAGAATAATTACTTTTGTATAATAGCTTTTGTAAAAGTAACAATTTTGTTGCTTCTAAAATAAGTTGATTTTTTGCTTCTCGAGATCCCAAAAGTGATTATGATCTTGGGGGCCAAACACCATGAAAATCACGATTGAACATAAGTAACTTTTACAATCAGGGCCAAACACTTCAAAAATTACAATAGAGATGTAAAAGTGATTTTAAGAGCTCCAATCGTTGGACCAAACTCACCCTAAGTCATATAATATTACATATGCTCCCTATTAGTTCGTACCAAATGGTCGCTTGAAGAAAATTAGGTAAATTGACACAACCTTAAAAAATACCTTTTGTGGAAATTACATATATAGAGCATCATCTTAAACAAAAATCATCCAATGAAATCCATAAAATAAAAGAAGTGACTTAAACCTCCATGCTAAAATAAGCTAGTTAACATGGTATATATTTTCACTCCCATCACAACACATACTCATCACATATATACATTATACTAGTGCGGTTGCGTCAAGCCGTCAACTCTATTTTGGAACTCCCGTGCTTGTTTTATGTGGTTTGAAGGAGCAAATTTTGATTAAGAAAATAACAAAGATGAAGAATTTTCAGGTGCAAAAGAATACAAATAGAAAAAAGATTCAATCCATCCTTTTCTTTTTCTTTCCCGAGCATTTTTTAAATTTACATTTATGTGATTTTAAAGAGAGCATTTCTATGTAATAAAAATTAAAAGATCAATTAATCTTCTTCCATTGAAGACGGTAACTTACTGGTTTGAAACTGAATGTACGAATGAAATTTTTCGTATAAAAAGACAATAATACATTGAGTAAAATGTTACAATTAGGAAGTACATTGACACATATAAACTAATACATGGAGGTGAACTGGTCCATATAAATGACATTGGGGCTAAAGTGGTACATTTTTTTCCTTATGTTATACAATGGAGGTTATTTTGTCAAATCATATATTTCTTAAGTTTTAAAAATATAAGTGAGACTAGGGCAGTCAATTGAGCCTTGTGAACCAAGCTCTAATGACTCAAACTCCAAAATCATCAGGCTTCATAGCTATAAGGTCATCTTCAATGGAGATGGCCGGCCTCGGTCTCGGGGCGGGGCTGCGGCAGAGAACCGTTGGAGATGGCGCGGGTTGGGGCTGCGGGGTGGCCTGCGGGGCGGATTGGGCTGGGCAGCGGGCTCGGGGCGGCACGGGAGAGGGAACGGGCGCGAGTGGAAGAGAGGTGGGATTTTGGAGGAGATGCACGCGCCCCTCTTTAAAACAGGTGCCGCCAAGTGGCGGCACATGATTCGTCCATTTTTTTTTTTTTTTTTTTCTTTTGTGTTGTATTGATGTGTGTATTTATGTATATTGTTGTGTATTTAAATCTAATTAATGTTGTGTTTTGTTGTAATTAATGTGTTATTTTAATTAATGTGTTGTTTTAATTAATGTGATAGGTTGAATTATATAGTATAGTATATAATATAATTAATTATTTAAAGTAACATATAAATAAAATTATGATATACTAATAAATATAGAAATAGTCCATTTAATTAAACACTCATACAAATAATTTTTTTTTAAAATACGAAATTAGTTAAAAATACAAAATAAACACTCATACAAATAAAATTTAGATTAATACTTAATCTAAATTAAATATTTAAATACATTCTAAAATAGACAAGAAAAGTAAATTTAAACACTTATTTTTAACCGTATTTTGCATAAACATGTTCTATTAAGTCTTTTTAAAGTCTACGGTTAGTCGCATTGGAACGAATTGCTTCATGACGCAGCATATAATTATCCAACGTATTATGTATTATGTATTATGTATTAATTTTAACTGAGTATACTTTAGGAGGCCTGTTGTTGCGTATTATGTATTAATTTTAAGTTACTTTAATTAAATATTCTATTTAATATTAATATTTTAATATAATTAATAAATAAATTACTAGTACTAATATAATTACTATTATTAATATTAATATTAAAAAAATTTAAAACTATAATATTAATAGGTGAGAGTGGGCAAAGGAGAAAAATGAAATTAATTCCCCCATGGAGCCCAACCATTGGAGACGACCAGGCAGGGCCCCGGGCTGGCCCTGGGCAAGCCCGGGCTCCAGAGCCTGGGGCTAGCCCTCAACCATTGGAGATGGCCTAAACTCAAGTCTGACTTAGAAATTTTCTAATTTTCTTGACTCAAACTCAGTTCATGTAATTTTTTAGACTTCGAGTTCATATCGGACTTATATTAAATTTGTTAATACTATCAAATTTTACTCCATAAATCACACATTACTCAAATACACATAAATAAATTACTATTACTCATCACCTATGATGACCACAAAAATTAAAAAAAAACAAAGTATTTAGTATGATAATACCTCAAGTGATGCCATATCCGGAAAACACTAGCTTTTGAGAATGACATTAAAGTTTTAAAATTATTTAATATTTTAAGTTAATCGAAAATGTCTTTTTATAAGTGTTAAAACTATATTGGATAAAATATTACACCTGTCTTTTTATAAGTGTTAAAACTATATTGGATAAAATATTACATCTGCCAAGAACTATGATTATACATTTGCTCCGTATGAATAGTTTGTATAGTTTAAAAGTCCTAAGATATCGATTTATTTGATCTTTAGTTATATTTCTTTCGTGTTATATGTGGTGTGACACTATAACTTGTTTATGTAAAGTTTCGTGTTTCAAAATAAAATTAGTAATCATAGTAACTATAATTTTAATACAAATAATTATTATTATATTTAAAATAATTTTATGTTCAGACTTTATTCAGGTTGAGTCTTGTTAGACTCTATTTCAACTCATAAATTTATCGAATTTAATATAAAGGTTCAAACTCGGTCCAACTCACGATTGAGTTTCGATACATTTTAGACTTTTAGTCATGCTAAGTCATCGGGTTTCGAATAGACCTGCTCAATTGACAGCCAAGTATGATAACATCAATGAGTGCAATTTATTAAAGAACATTAAATATAACAGCTGGGATAAATTGCCATTTAAAACTCATGACAAAATGATGGTCTGTCTAATTTATCCAGAGTATTAGCATGAAGTAGACGGAAATTTTGTAAAGAAAAAAAAATTGCCCTAATAAATTCAATTTTCCGTGTAAGAACATTTCACTATCGTCACTCGATTTTTAAGATGAGATTTTAATAAATTTTAGCTCCATCAATGATCGCTTTGATTTAATATTCCTTTTTGACATTTTTATTTTTGAAGACAATATGGCTTTAAGACAGGCTTATTAGTCAAGTGAGTTGCAGATTTTCATCTTTATCACCATTTTTCGTTTACAATCATCCTTGTTATTGTGGAATTTGCGCTGTTTCTGAAACCCTAATTTAGGTGTTCTTTTATTCCTCCTTTTTCACAAAAACTGATAGGATTTTGTAGTTTGTTTACTTCAATTTTAAAGATTAGAGATTGACATTTTACAGAAGTATTTTTTATTTATTGTTTTAATAGGAAAGACGTGAAGTTTTATGAAGTTATGGAGAAAAAACTGCAATTTTATCAGCTCTTGTGCCTTTATTTCTCTTTTCTAAATATCTCTGCATTACTAAACATTGTAAAGGATTAGCTCCTGAAGGCTCAGTTGTGAATTTTATCAAATTGTCCATTGGATTACATTTTAAGATTCAAGGTTTAATATGTTTAGTTTGTTGGTTTTCAAATATAATGTGTGGCATTTACATTCTTATGATAGGTTAAAAGGCATGAGACGCAGTTGAGGGAGTTTAGTTATTTGGCTGCTCAACCTTATCGAACTTCACAACATCCCAGAGCTTCATGCTCTTGCTAATGCTTTGCTCGAGCACGAGACTCTTTCGGGCCGGGTAGCCAGATTAAGGCTATTCTTGCGCAAACAAACTCTGAGGAGCAGCTCCTTATAACTACGCATGAGAATGAGCTACATACTCTGGGATGTGTAGTAAAGTAAAAAGTTTACATACATATTTTCGCTACAACAAAATGGATACTAGGTTCTAGTAAAGTAATTATAGGTGTCTCTTTTAGCAAAATTATGGAGTTGCAATTACAAAAATAAGATATGTAGCTTGTTTTAAATTGCGTTCAATATGGGTTGCCCATTAAATAAATGGGCTAGAATTCATTATTCATCTCCATAGACCCAATTAATAAATGAGCTAGAATGGGTTTATCTTACAAAATTGGTAGCTTTTACATTTAATTACATTTACCAACTTTTACAATATCAAGTTGAAATATGACTCCATTTCTTTAAAAAATAAAGAAAAATGAGAATACTAAAGTCAAAGGGATGATGCGTAGCAATAATTATGGTGAGACACCAACTGTATAAATTATACTCCATAAAATAAAAAAATAAAGTCCAGATGCCTTTAACATAAAATTAAGCCAACTAAAATCATTGAGTTATTTATAGGCAACATGTAGACCAACGTGAAGGCATGTAAAATGTTATACAATGACTTTTATTTTATTTATTAACCCTTTTCTTTTTGTTTTTTTCTCCACAATCCTTAAAAAACAAATGTAACGGCCTATGTATATACATTCCTTACTTTACTCCCTTCCACTTCTCTCTTTCCTCTCCTGCAGAACATTCACCAACAAAAAATCAATGTTTCTTTTTTTGTTCAAATCCCTTGATTTGATTCTGTGAAATCACACAAGCAATGTGCAAAAATGAATCGAAGAACACTAACCATGAATTGGGATGGTCTCGGAGAAGACGATGACGAGGATCATTTCTTCGAGGCTTGTCAAAGGGTATCATCAGTCGATCCACTCGATTTAGGCTCCTCTGAATCAGATGATAATGAAGAGTTCGAAGATAGTCGAATGTCGTTTGTTTCCACCATATCCTCAGCTTCCATCAAAGGCATACGTTCGATCCAGTCGATCTCAAAACCTTCATGCGTACTCGGAGGCTACGATATGTGGATGGCGGAACCCGGTGATATCAAAGAAAGGCGTAAACGCCTTTTACAAGGCATGGGGTTGGCAAGCAATAAAGACCTCCTCAAAATTGCTAGTACAAAAATCGTCCGAGCAATTTCAATAAAGCCAAAAGTGAGTCAAGTTCCGACTTCAAAGGCTGATTCTCCTTGTCCTATAAAAGAATCAAAAAAGGATGAGCCTTTATCTTCCACTCCTATTGTTTTAGTAAGATCGAGGTCAGATGGCGATATAGACGTTTCTTCTGTGAAAACAAAACAACGTAAAGAAGAATTATTCGGTCCCGGGTCAAAACAAAGACTCACTAGAACATCATCATTGCAATTGTTACCAAGCATAGGTATATGTCAGTTCTCGAGTTCTGTTACAATGTCGGAAGGAAGGCCCAAGAAAAGATCATCAGATCCAAACAGTGACGTGTTCTCCGAAGAAGCATTTGGTTCGTTTTTCTTGATAAAGAATTTGGACACTGGAAAGGAGTTTATAGTAAAAGAGTACAATGAAGAGGGTATGTGGAATAAGCTCAGTGATGTCCAGACAGGGAAACAACTTACAATGGAGGAATTCGAGAAATCTGTTGGATATTCACCAGTTGTCAAGGAATTGATGCGTAGACAAAATGTGTCGGGGAATAATCAAGAAGATGGTAGAAAACTCAACCAAAACTCGTTGCTTACAAAGAGTTTCAGAAATAGCAAAAGAAAGGGGGCTGCGTTTCTGAAGAATATTACGGGAGTGGCAAATTCGATGAGTAGATTAATGGTAGATAAAGAACAACAAGAGCATCTTGAAGCCCAAAAGACTTCGAAAAATACGTCTCAATGGGTCAAAGCTCGACAACAAGGGAAATCGTACAGAGAATTTACGGCATTGCACATGTCTCAAGAAATTCAAGCACATGAAGGCTCGATATGGGCTATTAGATTTAGCTGTGATGCACGTTACCTAGCGAGTGCAGGGGAAGATAAGGTGATTCATGTGTGGGAAGTGCAGGAATGTGATGTTATGTCGACAAGGACAACCGATGATTCAAGTTCAGTTGGTGGCACACCTGTTCATCCGATGGCTGGCAATGTTTCAGAAAATCGCCCTCCGCTAGCAGAGATATCACCTATGCCATCTGAAAAGAAGAAAAAACAGAAGAATAATAAGAAAAAGGGTAACTCAATTCCTGACTATGTGAATGTTCCAGAAACTGTTTTTGCACTTTCAGAGAAACCAGTATGCACTTTCAAAGGTCATCAAGAAGACGTCTTGGATTTATCATGGTCAAAATCTCAGGTAAGCATCTTGCAATCTTAGTTTCTGCTATGTTTCGTTTTGAGATTCTAAAATAGCCAATGTTCATTTCCATTTTCCTAGTCATTTTACTCAATGAATCTTGGAGAACCAAAACATAGGCTAAATAGAATAAAATCAGGATAACAATCGAGCCTTGGTCGTCTAATACAAGACCCAAAAGAGGAATTTAATTTCCCAAAAGAAAAAAAGGATACACTAAATTTTATCATTAACTCTGAAGGAAGGTTGTTTTTGCTCTAAACCATAAGAATACAATAATCTTTAGAAACATTCTAACATATAGTTAAACTATTATATGCAGCTATTGCTTTCATCTTCAATGGACAAGACAGTTAGAATGTGGGACTTGGAAACAAAAAGCTGTTTGAAAATGTTTGCACACAATGACTATGGTGAGATGCCAATTTATACTACTATATGAGAAGAAACATTATTTACATGGATAAATCCTAATGCCTCTATGATGTGGCAGTCACTTGCATACAGTTCAATCCAGTTGATGATGATTATTTTATTAGTGGTTCACTTGATGCAAAGGTTCGAGTTTGGAACGTACCTGATCGTCAAGTTGTTGACTGGACGGACATTCATGAAATGGTCACTGCTGCTTGCTACACTCCTGATGGCCAGGTAGCTACAATGTAATATTTACATAATTCTGCAAGAAAAAGTTCAATCAATTAAAATTTTAGTTCTTGAAAAGTAGATACTTAGTACTGGGGAAAAAAATTAATTACTATGAAAAGAAAATATTGCCTCCAAGATTGCTTCTTGGTCATAACATTGCACTGATATTAATCATTTACTACTTTGAAGGGTGCTGTGATCGGTTCTCATCAAGGTAGCTGTCACATTTACACGATAGATGGTAATAATAGTTCTTGAACTCCATAGTTTCTGATCATAATTGTCCATTGATATGTATCTTATCTTTCTTTTATTTGTAACCAAGATCGCAAACTGGAACATCGTACTGATATCCAGACACAAAAAAAGTCTCAAGTGAAAATCCCAGGTTTTCAGACTCAAACCAAGGGTGTTCAGGCTCAAGCCGAAAAAATCACAGGTCTTCAGGTACTTGGTACTTGATTTACTTTCAGCTCTATCCCCTAATCAAGTTTCCACAAAAAATAACTAAATATTTGCTTTTCATACAGTATGCCCCCACGAATCCATCTGAACTGCTAATAACTTCTGCTAATTCTCGAATTCGAATATATAATGACTCAGAGCTTGTGCAAAAGTTTAGAGGTATGTATCAATGACGAGTACTGTCTAAACTTCATTCAAATACATACGTGTTAAAAAAACAATCAAATTCATTCTTTCAAACAGGATTTCGAAATACCAGCAGCCAAATTTCAGCTTCTTTTAGTCCAGATGGTAGACATGTCATAAGCGCCAGCGAAGATTCTCAAGTCTACATATGGAAAGCTGAAGATTCCAAAAACATAGGTGCTGGAAAAGGAAGAAGTAGAGTTACCATCCAAGCAAATGAGCACTTCCATTGTAAAGACGTTTCAGTAGCGATTCCATGGCCTGGTAGTGTAAAAACCGAGCCACCAGTCGTAGAATTACATTCCAAAAGGCATTCAAAACGGTCAAGTGCTCCACCACTACCACCGTCAGTAAGCAGCTCTCCTACACGAGATGATAATTTGGTTGGTGCTAGTAGCAGGAGACATTTGCCACCTCTTCCAAAGAAAAATAATAATGCATTAGAGAGAATTCCAAGTTGCGCGGATGAAGAAATTGGTCAATCTGGTCACATAGATCCAGGAATTGGTGTTAGTGAATCATTTGGTGCATCTTCTCAATCGATTAGTTATGGCGACTCACCTTCCATTTCTGCTTCCGGGACCTCTCCATCTCAATATTGGTCCACTTCTTGGTCTTTGTTTGATAACGGCAGTGCCCAAAATCAAACTATACAAGCAACTGCATGGGGCCTCGTAATTGTAACGGCAAGTTTGGAAGGTGAGATCAGGGTGTTTCAGAATTTCGGGCTGCCGGTAAAAGTCAGTCGGCAGACACAACTATTCAAAGATATTAGTCTGGGTTAGGAAGAAATTTACGCATAAATTTTTGTATTCTATAAGGTATATACAAATAGTTTTTTCGAAATTCATCCAGTCTCCCTACATTACATCATGAAAGGGAGACTTAAAAGTTAAAACAATCTCAGGATATGTAGTTGGCGTACATCTTACAAGAAGAAATTTTCAATTTGTTTAAAAGCATGTCATTTGAAATTCCTTTTCCATGCAAATATATGAAATATTTGGCTTGCTAGAAATAATTCCATTTTTAAAACATCCATCAAATCATTTACATTATCCATTAAAATCATAATAAACCTTTTCCCATGATATAAATTGCCAAAATCATTTTTTTCATGATGTAAATACAATTCTACGACATTTGATTTTTACCAAATTCATTTTTTTTAGCTACATATAAGTAGAAATTGATCAAATGTGATTGAAATCATGCTAGATAACTAAGTGCTATGGAGATACACCACTAGGTCAACCTCATTCTTAATAACCATTCCCTTCATTTTCGAACAAGGAAAAAATAAAAACAGCAAATAGAGCAATAACCATAGAAAAAAAATTAAGAAAATTAATGGAAATTGCAGCAAACTTCACAAAGAGAGAACCTCACCCTAAATACGAGCAACTCCATGCTTGTCTGAAATATTGAAGAATATGTAATTTTTTTTTTTTTTTTTTTTTTTTTGAGAAATGGAGAATAAGTAAATTGAGCTATTATGAGAAAGTGAAAAAGATATTTTGCAACGACGCCTTTATACGACCTTATTTGGAAAAGCCAAATAATTTTCCTGACTTGTACTAATTAATGGGCCGTTAAAAAGAGCCCAAATTTCAGATACATGGGCCTTTATACGACCCAGCTTGAATCCGCGGCATGATATTACGACGTCGTTGCCTAGAGCATATTTAATTCAAATCCTCTCAGCGCGCGGTACATTTACTCAGAGGCTCAGAGCACCATCAAGTCAAACCTCTCGTTTGACTTAAATGTCGTCGCCGATCGTCTACGCCGTCGACGATAACGACCTAGACGACGCCGCATTGTGGGCTGTGATCGATTCCGCCGCCGCAGCTTCCCTGTCCGCCTCCTCATCCTCCGCCACCACCATCTCTGCAAAACCCCGAGTTAAACCCCTGACCCCAATTCCCTTCCCTATCGCATCCCCCCAGGCAAAATTACCGAACCACCCCCGCAACCACCTCCATAATTATAACCACCATCCTGACGGCGAGGTCGTGCAGAATCACCGCCCACACAAAATCTCCAGAACGAGCTCCGGGTCGAGTCCTTCGCAACTGCTGATGGTGAAGCACGTGCCGCACACGCCGACTACTCCTCCGACGTCGTATATTACTGAGTCTCCGGAGACAAGGAATTTGGCGGTGAGGAACTTTTGTAGCCCTAATGTGTCGGAGGTTAATTATGAGGACACGGGGATGAGGCATAGCTTGGCCGGACAATTTCCAACTGTTTCTCTGTTCAAAGAGTATCAAAATGCTGCGATGGCGGTGAGTTTTTTGTTTTGTACTCTTTGACCTAGTGACGTGAGTCTTAATTGAATTCTTCGGTATATAAAGTTTATTTTTTCCAATTTTTCTTAGAAAATTTTTGTTTGATGTAATTTCTCCAATTGAGGAGATAGATAGGAAATGAATGCTCATCAGACTATGTAACCATGCCCTAATTTTACTCATTCTTCCCCCCAAAATGAATACTTTTAATTAGACTATGTTCAATATATTGACCAATTCTACAGATTTTTAAAATTTTATTTATTAAATCTTTTGTGTTTATGAATATTACTGAAATAAACTAATGAATTATTCGTTATAACACTTCAAAAAAGAAGAAGGTAAAACTACCTAGTTATCAAAACCAATGGGGGCATTAACTTTGAGATGGAGGGAGTGTACTGTATGATGACATGTTGAATGTCCAAACTTCAAAATGCTTCCGAAATGGGCAGAGTATTATTCGACTTACAATAAATACAGTTTTCATCGCAGGAACACTGAATATAATACTGCAGTAATATAATTTTGTTACGTAGTTTATGCTCTTAGAATCAAAATTATAAATTGGGATTGGGTCTTGTACTGTTATTTTAAATATTCGGTTACCTTGTCAAAATTACGTACTTTATGCTCTTAGAACACTGTTGTTGATTGATCAAAGTAACCTTTGAAGATAACTAACTGTCTCCTATCAGACTATGTTACAAATATTGTAAGTATGTTTACCAACTGATTCTGCCCACATATATGGCATTCTCAATGAGGAAGATGGTTAAAATAAAATCTCTGCTTTGCTAAACTCTAGAGCACCATTTACGGTGTAATGGGGGTCTCTTTTATCCTACCACTTAGAAATCACATATTCTTCAACTACGGATGGAACATTGCATAATGCAGGGATCTCGTTTTTGTTACAATAGGAGAAATACAAGCCAGATACTCTTAATGTAAATAAACACAGCTCCTCTTAACATTTTTCTGAAGAAGCTTGATTTTCTATTATTGACACATGCAACAACTCTATCTTGAAATCCTCTGGACAGATATTGGAGAAAAATGACTACACTATGATATCTGGGCATCCTTATATTAAAAAGTCAGGTAAACTGAAGCTTGTTTACATGGTTTCCACTTTTCCTACATCAATAGCGCTGGCGCTTCATTCTCAGTTGTGTGATGAAGATAATTTGCGCTACAGGCTGGAGGAAGATATCATTTTACTTCAACCTATCTTATGAAATTAAAGACAAGACCATTGAATTTGATGAGAACCGTAATGTTCAACGTGCTGAGTTTGTTATTCGTGCATATATGCAGTATGTTACTTCACTGACTCTGTAATTACAACACGTTACGCGGAACTTACATCCACATTTTTGCTTACTCAGATCCTGTTACTGTTTCTTTCTGTTGCTAGGGGTGGAAGGTTTTCAGATGGGTGGGGTTCATGCGAGCGACGCGAGAAGAAGTTTCTGAAACCAAATCATGATATTCCTAGCACAGCAGAAACTAGAGCAAAAAATAAGGCATGCCAGGTCTGTAATTTTTTCATTTTTAGTTTTATTTATAAATATATCTTTTATAGCTGTTAATTCTTTTTTATGTCGTTGCTCTACTAATAATCCTCATTTTCTCCACTGTTTGTGCAATATATTAAATCAATTGGTCGGTCTCTATTTTGGAGAGATTCATTACCATTTCTTTCTGTACTCCAACTGTATTTCTTTAGAAAAGTGCCAATTTAATTTAGATCTGGTCAAATGTCATTCCCTATTGACTTTTTTCCTTTAGTGGTGTAGTTCTCGTGAAACTTTTTGTTCTGTCTATGAATTTTACGAGTTCCTTATTGGGTATATCTTTAATGTTTTAATATCATATTAATAGTTCATTTATTTATCAAAAGAAAAAAGGTATTTTGGTTCATTCCATGCAAGTTCTTGGACTTTCAATAGGTTCATGAAGATATTAGCATACATAGTTTAATTAACAGTAAGTCAGGATGTGACTTTGTTTCATTCAATAAAATTAGAAGTTTCATAAATTTGCTGTGAGTTTGATAAGCTTTGCCCAAGTGATTATGTAGCTTGCTTGCATAATGCTTTGTTATGATGAATGAGCTATGAGAATTCACCTTATGATTCATTTTAAACTGAGATTTTTGATGTGGTGGACATAGTAAATCTATCAGTGTGATATTGTACATACTCAAAAGTATACTTCCATGCGACCATGCCTTTGCAGATCTCAATGTGATGGTGAAACTGACAGCTACTGTCCACTGCTAAAACAAAATCCATTATATATTGGTTTGGAGGTCCCTAATTACATTAAATTTCTCTTTTTTTATTTACAATAAGATCCTTGACCCATAATTGTCATTCCTTTTCATGTGGCAAACCAGGCAAAAAGTATTTACTGTCTTCCATTTATGATCATTCACTACATTTCAAGAATACCATTGGTGATTTTTCACGATATTTGTACTGAACAATAGTATCATTGTCCATCCAAATCCACAAATGATATGTACATGAAATATCTGCAGGATCTGCTTGGTATTGGAGAATACCGGCCTGGTACAAGCCATACTTAGGAATAAAAGCATGGTTTTTTAAGATACACATTCACAGCGAATGTACGCAACACTGCGATGAAAAAGTCAATACTCAAGTACGAAACATTTAGCCACGATATAGCATATTACTTGTAGTTTCCGAATTACCTATGTTAACTTGTCATCTCAAGCCATTACTGTAATTTCATTTAAATCTATCAAATACTTTTTGAATATGTGAAAAGTAAAAACATCTGTATTTGCCTGTTTAATTATTTTACTGCAAGCAAAGAACATACTGTTAGTGAGCCAATACTGTCTGCCACGGACTTGTTGATTAAGTTTAGTTTAGGATTCTGTTATACTGTTTTTTCTGTTAAATTTGGTTGTAAGGTGAAGGATGGTGTCAATGATTTTGTTGAACCTCGAAGACTGGTCTGATGGACCCGCCACGCTATATACTTTAGACGAATCTGAGATTTAGGCTAATTTTATTTATGGCATCTTTCTGTCAGGATTTCCTTTTTTTTTTTTCTTTTTTTTGCGATACTAATACTGCAGCTTGTTAAACTTTTGTATGATCTAGATATGATGTCTCGTCAAAGTCTTCCATTGTCATTAGATTGCCCTTTGCTTTGATTTGCTTAAATAAGTGGTTGTGGCGCAAATAAAATGCTACTAGTACCCTCATTTAATATTGACACATGATTTTATGTAAGAGCTGAAAAACTAGAAGTTGAGTATACGGTTCAAAATTCTTGTACAAACAGGTTTTGATCGAACTCTTTCAATCATAAATTAGGTGCAATATACTTATTTTTTTATTGATTAAATGTTATCCAATCCCAAATACACTTATTATGTGAATATTGATCAAACCAATTTGGACAAGAATTACCTCCTCACAAAAAAGTACTATATTATTTATTTGATATAAATTTCTTATTAAATTTGATAATATGTTTGAGTTTAATTTTAATATTGAACTAATCGTAAACGAATCTTAATTAAGTTATAATGTCACATATTGAATTTAAGTTTGTTATATTTTAGTTGTGAAGTCAATTTTGTTATGTAACCGTTGGAGAGACTCAGACCATACCTTATCTTCCAACCTGGAAAACAGTAGCTATACAGACATGAATAAAAATAAAAATAAAAATAAAAATAGTGGGAAAATTATAGACATGAATTGCAATCTTTATTTTATAATTTGTCGGCTATCTTAGCAAACAGTTCTGTGAAGTTTCTCTCAACAACGTATGACATTTAGTTTGATTTGTTTAGAGGGAATCTTTTAACCTAATCAATTCTTATTCCAGTCAAAGTACCAGGTCTCTTTTTCTGCCACCTCTTTTGGATGTTTTATTTGTCATTTAGCCCTCATAAATTTCTGGTTTTGGTTAGTCTTAGAGTATCTCATATAGTTCACTAGTTTTGTACTAAGAGTATTAGTATTTTTTTTCTTCTTTATTTGGCTTTGGTTGTGGGAAAATTCTAATTGAATTTGGTTGAACTCTTCTAATCATAAAACAAGTGAAATACAATTTATTTATGATTGATTGAGTGTTATTCAATTCCTAAACAGGTGCATTTTTCTCTTTTGATCAACTAGATTGTATATTTACAGCTCGAACTGAATAGTATAAAGGGTATACGTCCTCCCCAGTGTGATGTCTCCAGTTGGATTCAAACTTGAGTTTCGCCTCTGAGAATCGCAAATACTATCACTTGACTCAACAACAATGGATAAACAAATACATTTCACTTGTTATGTTATGTATTGAATTCGCAGATCCAGTTTGATATATAATAGAAAATATAATGAGATTTCTTAATAAAAGTGAAATTTGTTTCATGATAACTACGCGTTACAAAAACATTTTTTCAACTCTAATTTTGTTTTAATGTACAAACTCAATTATAAGTTGATTATATTTGTATATTAATGGTGACTAATTCATCTAATTATATTTATCAAATGTAATATAGCTGAATTATGAATAATATATATTTTTGGTGTAGACGATCTAGTAGTGCAGCCAGTAGGACACAAAAAGACTATGCGTATACGGTATACCTTTATTGATTTTTACGATATTTCAATATTTAATAATTTTTTGCATTGGATTTTTATTTAGTGGTTGAATTAGTTACTCCGGAAGACGATTTTTGCAAATATCAAATTTGAGTTTTCTCAATTCGCTCAATTTCACAGTAATTTTTCTATTAAAAAATAACGATTATTTGAATGCAATTCGCTTTATTACAACACACGTTGCATCAAATTAGTTCGTCGAGCTTCAACTAGTCATTGAAGCATGGCAATGATACTAATTTATGTATCAACCCCACAATCTGGGTGTTTTTAAATATTTGTTGACCTTTTTCTTTAACTTTTGATAAATAAAACAGATAAAGGAGTATTAAATAAACCATTCAATATCCCAGCACTTGAGTACAATCCAATTTTCTAGGCCATATTCCACACAATGCATAATTTAATGAATAAAAAAAAAAGTTAAATTGAGAGATTGTAATGATCCAAGAAAATGAAATCCTCCAGTCGTTAAGGTTCTTGATTAAATATGAGTGAGTTAGAAATTTGCTGTGAAATAATTATATAACAAATTACTTATTGGGGGATGTAGTATTGCGTATCAGTTTTACTTAACAAATTACTTAATAGAGATATGTATATATTAGTAATAAAATTGCTGTAAAAAATTAAATTGGCTTTTACATCTCCATATGAGCTCTTTGATTATGCCCTGTGTTAATCAAATATGTTGCTTTTGTAATTCAATTCAAACTCATTCTAATAAAGCTTAACTAAAAATTCATAAGCCAAAACTCAAAGGTAACATGTTAAAAAATTATTGAACGTTTTGTCATTCAAAAATATATTGAATTGAATTATCTAACGAAGAAGACTCTTTATGTATACACTATTTATGTATACACTATTTATGTATACACTATTTAAGACCATCTCTAGAGATGGGAAGCCAAACCTATATTTTTGTTTATACACTATTTATGTATACACAAAGTTTTTCACCCAACACTAAAAACTCAAAATATAACTATATAAGTCCATAATTAACAATTGCTAAACACTTATTTTAATCACTGTTTCTGCCTTTGCTTAACTTTTATTAAGCTCAATTTATTATTTTGCTTATTCTGATGCAAAAAAAAAAATTTATTAAATATATTTTTTTTGATAAAAGACACAATAAATATATCTATAAACAATAGTGAAATATTATTCTATATAGAAGTATAATTTTCGTGATGATAAAAGAGAATATATTGTGACATATAAATTAAAGAAGAGTACACAGGGCAGACCCAGAAATTTTAGTCGCGGGGGCCGAGATTAAAATGGAAAGTATATAATTAAATTATTTAAAAATATAATAATAATAATAGATATGCACTGCTACTAATTTTTTTTGTTAAGGGCGGATCCCTAAAGAAAATAATCTTGTGAATCAAAACTATTTGTTTAATTAAATTAAATGTGTTGTCAGATCTTAGAGAATAGAGTCCCACTAATAGAGTTGCCTAGTTGAAGTAGAATTTGATAAGGAAAATATTCTTTAACACTTAAAATAATTCTCTTTTAATAAGGAAAAGCAAAATTACGTTGAATTTTGAATTCCAATTTCTTCTCAAATTAACAAATTAACTTTTCTTCAATTTTTCTTCACCAAGTTATATCAAGAAAAAGGGGGTTTTCTTCACAAATCGGCTGAATCACTTAACGCCATTATCAAAAGGTACTTTTTTAAAGGCACTAACAAGAATACATAAAGTACTATTCGTGAATCAAAACTATTTGTTTAATTAAATTAAATGTGTTGTCAGATTTTAGATAATAGAGTTGCCTAGTTTAAGTAGAATTTGATAAGGAAAATATTCTTTAACACTTAAAATAATTCTCTTTTGCTGCTACTAAAATTTTTTTTTCCTACTAAAAATATAACAAATAGGCACTAACAAGAATACATAAAGTACTACTATAATAATAATAATAGATATGCACTGCTACTAAATTTTTTTTTTGCTGGGGGGTGCGGGCGCCCCCATCCGCACCCCCTATAGTTCCGCCTCTGAGAGTACATGTGTATGAAATATTTATTGTAAGAAATAAATGCGAAATATTTATTTACATAAAAATATAGATAAGAAATTATGTAAAATATTTATTCATGAAAAATATGAAAATTTTATTTAAACAAAAGAAAAAATAATTTATATTTTCTCTCTCTTACCATAAATCGTGTTTTATCTATTTATATAGATTTAAAAGTGATCTTGAATATAATACTAAATTTAAGTCAACCTAATATTTGACCATCCAAAATGCATGCATTGAAATGTTTTCTTTTAAGTTTTAGTCTTGTAATATATATATTTGACCTCCACAATTATAGATGGTCTAAAGCGGATTTTTTGCACTTTGCACCCCCAAAATATAGGAAATAGGCACTTTGCACCCTCGAAATTTAGATTTAACATTTCGCACCCCCAAAATATGAAAAATACAGCACTTTGCACCCTCTTTTATTTTCAAGCAAAAACTCAAGGGCAAAATAGGTAATTCAATAATAAATCTTTGGCACTTTGCACCTCCAAAACTTGAGAAATTGGCACTTTGTACCCCAAAAATAAAATTACCGCTTATCACCCTCGAATTAAAAACAAATCAGCAACTTGCACCCCCGAAACACAATAAATTGACAGTTTGTACCCCGATACACAAAATTAACACTTGACACCCTCAAATTAAAAAAAAAAAACTCAAACCTCTCATTTTCTCCGGCAAAGTCGATCATCGGGTGAAAAAGATCTAAGGCAAAGTTGAACTTACCAATTTTTACTTATTCAATTGTTTTGCATAGCACGTTTAATTTGTACAAGCTATAATTCATGGTTAATTTGTTATATGATATAATAATTCCAAATTCATGGTATTTAATTTGTATATATGTATATAAATGTAGGTTGTTTAATCGGATCGGAAACTTACCTACTTTGCCTTAGATTATTTTCACCCCGATGGTCACCTTTGCTTGAAAAAATGAGGGGTTTGAGTTTTTTTTTTTATTTGAGGGTCTTAAGTGTTAATTATGTGTTTCGGGATGCAAAGTGTCCATTTATTGTGTTTTGGGGGTGCAAGTTGCTAATTTGTTCTTAATTAGAGGGTGAAAAGTGTTAATTTTATTTTGGGGTGCAAAGTGCCAATTTCTCAAGTCTTAGGGGTGCAAAGTGCAAAAAATTCATAATTGAATTACCTATTTTGCCCTTAAGTTTTTGCCTAAATAAAAAAGAGGGTGCAAAGTGCTGTATTTTTCATATTTTGAAGGTGTAAAGTGTTAAATCTAAGTTTTGGGGGTGCAAAGTGCCAATTTTCTATATTTTGGGGGTACAAAATGCAAAAAAATCGGTCTAAAGCTTTCAAGAATATATAATTGGATAAACATATAGTATGAATTTTCTAGCTACTTAAGTAGGTCTAAAAATATAATTTGATTAACTTAAACATTCAAATTCGAAATAAAAAAAATAACAAATATAACCTCGCATTCATTCATTCATTTATTTATTTATAACTAAAAAACTCAATCTACGTAGGTCCCCCAAGGAAAACACTCCTATGTAGAACATCCCCATTTCCCTTTTCTCAGGTAAAGAGAAAGCAACCATGTACTGGAGAAGACGGCTACTTCTCTCTTTCCCTCAAATTAAATAATAATAAAAAGTTCACTACTACTACTACACCTTAAAACTACTTCTTTAGCCATTATCCACCCCACATACAAAGCAATGGCTCAACAGGTATTTGTCTAATTGCCTCAACTAGTTTTTTTTCTTAATCTTCTTCTCTGTTTTCCTGATTATGCTTTTATCACAAACCCATTATTGGAATTTTGTTATCTTCTCTATATCTTTGAACATAGTTGTAAAGTTTTAATCTTTTTGGTTAATTTTAAGTGGAGATTGAATGTGTGTTTTTCTTTTCTCTTTTTTTTTATTTGTGAAGGAAGAAGGATGGCCACTTGGGCTTCAACCACTTAATGCAAGAGCTGGACATCTGGTTAGAAATCGTGATCTAAATGGCTCTTCACTTTCATTCAACACTTTACTCTCTGGTTCTCCCATCTCCTCCACCGACTCTTCTGATCTTGACACTGAGGTGTGTGTCTTTTTTGTATTTTTTCTCAATTAATTTAATGCATAATGATTTAATTAATAGATTGTAATTTATTTATTTATTGAGTACTCAGATTCAGTGTACTACTCCTGCATTTAATTCCCCCTTCGTGTGCATTTATGGTTGGAGTCATAGTCCTATAAAGAATTTTAACAAGTCATTTCAAAGAGTGCTGCTAATTAAAATTTGTTGATTATTTGCATCAAGAATAAAGCTTATTAAAGGAAACATTTTTATTTCTATTTTCTAGGGGTATTCAGGTCTTAAACCTGACTTAAAAAACGCAACTGGATGCATGATGTTGGTTGGTTTTCCATGTCAATGAGATGGGTCATGCTCATAATACTTACTTTAAGAAGTTAAAAAAGATGTACAAGCACTTTACACTTTTCACATGGTCCTGAATAATGATGTTTTGAGTCTTTGACTAATCATTTTCCAGAATTTGTTACTTTGAGAAGACCTCTGGAATTCTTTTCAATACCCCCCACCACCCCCAAAAAGAAATGGTTAGTGAATATATTAATTCCAGGAAAAGAAATTATTTATGGCCTTATGGGTATTGCTTGTGAAAAAGTTCATGAAAGCAAAATGTGGTTTACTAAGGTAACTGGTACTGTTGAATGTGTTATGTTTTGCAGTGTGACCTGTGAAACGATGCCACTTTATGCTATATTTTCAAGAATTTGTTGGTAATAGTATTTATGGTTTGTCGAATTGAAATATTGGCACATTGCATATTCTTTGGCAAATTGCACACTTTGGGAGTGCGCAAATAACTTGGTTGAAGAATGAGCAATTCGAAGTTACAATGTGCCAATATTTTAATTCCAGGCTCTGAAGTGCAAAATGGTAGTTCTTGGGTGCAAAATGCTACTTACTCGTGGTTGCTCCTGAGGTCATGTATCGTTTTGGAGAAAGAAAATGACCACACGTATTGTTTTTGACAACATTTTTATTAACTCCAAGATTGTTGATGAATTCTGGAATGTAAATTAAGCAAGTGTGTATCTTCTAGTTCTACGCAATTTAATTTGCTAAAATTATATGTTGCAGTCCACGGGGTCTTTCTTCCATGACAAGAGTATAACACTTGGTAGCCTAATCGGTATATCCAGCATTCTAGAGCTTTCTAGAAGATCAACAAGGGGAAGAATAACCGAACCAACGTCAAGAAACAAAAAGAATTACAAATCAAAAACTTGGTTTTTGTCACTATGCTCGAGGCTAAGCACAGATGCTGTGAGCATAAACAACAGCCCTTCTCTCGGACACTTTCTAGAAGCAGAAAGAAGAGCGGCCAGCAGTTACAGAAGAAACCCGAGCCCCATTTCCTATGGACCAGACGATTTTTCACATGTTCTGGATCCAAATTCGTTATTTGTCGGAGGAAACATTGCTCCTCCTCCTCCTCCTCCCCCTCAGTCAAGTTCTTGGATCGACTCAAGCGGAGCCGATGGAGCTCCATTACTCCTTTCTTGTTTATGTGGAAATCCTAGTCATTGATGATGATCAAAAGTCTTGTTTGATTGATTGTAAACTTTTGTAGTTATGACATTTGAAAATCCCTTCTTTTTTTTTTTTTTTCATTGAACTGTGAGTTATTTTCTTCCACAGGGTGTTCTTCTAATTGAATATTATACTTAAAATTTCATGAGTAAAGTATTGTTTTCAAGGTCAACTTTAGAGTACATAGCACCTTTCATAATTATGATGGTGCATCTCAAAATATTCTTCTTGTACCTTAAAGCTTCATCTCTATTTATTTCTTTAAGCAATAAACACTGTTCCCCTTTTACATTTAAGAGTTACTCTTTACTAGTGTCGTTAACTATCGAAATAACTCGAGGAGAATAAAATTTGTAAATGTGATTGTGAAAATAAAATTAGTGCCATATAAATGATTTCAATTTTCAGGGCGAACTGCAAAAAGGCTAAAAAAGTTTAATTGGAGGGTTACAGAAATCCAGAGAAATTCAATTGCAATGTCCATAAGTAAGCGAAATGGGCCCAAATAAACAATGCTGGAATGATCCTACTTTTTAATTTAAACCTTATTTCCTCCTGCGGCCTTTTGTGATATATGGACCAAATTTCCGTTCTTGTAAAAGTTTGTATCTATTTTGAGTTATGAATTATGATTCAATGCAAATTATTAAGGAATGTATGGGTCGTATTAGGATTGAATCAGAAATGATCTAGATCCAGTTTCATTTATGTCAGATTGAATTTGAGTTAAATTCGAATTTTGCTCGGATATGAAAATCTCAACATGGTTGGGTTCGTTTGGATATCATATTTTTCGAATATAAACCAAGCTCCATTTTGAAAATTCACACTTATATTTTTGCGAAAACATATTTGTTTAGGGAAATTCTTAATTACTTAAATCGAGTTTGTCAGTACCCAATATAACTACATGATAATTGCAATACACTTGTTTTGTGTTAATGATCAATCACAAAGCAAGTGATTGAATGAGATTATCCAAGTCGCGTCAGGATAAAAAAAATTCATTTATTTAAATCATAGGTCCAAACATTTCTTAACAATTGACTAAGGTTTTAACACAGAAAAGATGAAATCACATCACATTTATGATTTAACCACTTGTTCAAATGATTTCACATAAACCATGATATTTGATGATATTACCGTCTCAAAACGAACTCATATGATTGGAGGAAAATATACCCAAAAATGACATTATCTAGGTGGGGGCTTATTATATTGTTGAAGGCGAAGAGGACCAAGAATTTAAATACGCATTAAATTGCAATTACCCCATTGTTCAACAAATGATCACATTATGTAAATACTACAATATAGTAGTGTAATATAATATCACAAAGGACGTTTATCAAAGAGCAACTAAAGCTCCTTGAAAATTTTGAATTTTCGCATCTTTATACAAAATTTTCAGCTCTTCATCTTCAATCTCGACTCCCATAGGTTTTACGGTTACTACCCAGTTTCGGGTCGATAATAATTCAGATAACTTCTCAACTGCCTTTCAATTCAGTGCAAACACTAAAGTTTTTATTGAAAATTTGCAGTCAACATAGTCTCCACAAGTTATAATATAAACTCTTACCGATTCTTGGGAGTTTTGTCATGGCTTATCGAACTCTTCATTGCACTCGGCAGCAACTTTTCCTGAACTACGACCCAATCTCCCGAACGGAGACAAACTCTTGAAGCTACTACTACTGCCTTCACCAACATTCAATGATGATTTTCTTAATTTTCTAAGTTTCGTAGGACTCATCTCCGACTCGGGTTCACTTATCTCGATTTTGGTCTTGGCAACCACCAATTTAGCTATATTGCTTCTACAAAACGGGCACACCGGAATCTTACCACCACCATTAGTCGAAGAAACGGGTTTGCTATGACAGCATAGTGCTAGAATGCAATGTGCACACATCTGATGACCACAATTCTGAACCTCGATTGTGCAGGGTTGCTCAAAGCATATGCAACATAGATCCGCATCACCGGCCTGCACGGAAAATATAAAATAAAAAACACATTTTGTTTCTCCAAAGTATCTTTAGAAGGTTTTTTTTTTTTTTTTACCTCGGATTCGTTGTCCATATCATCGGAGATTGGGTGTGGTTGAAGGGAATAGGGCACGTCCATTAAGATAACCTTTTCTCGTTTTTTGTTTGCTTCAAGTAGGGCTTTCTCCAATAAGGCTTTTGCCTCGGGATTGAGCTCGCTGATAAACTTTAATGGTGAAGGCCAAGTTAAAGGCTCTGGAGATAGAGGATTTAACAATGCAGCACATCTGTCATGTTTGTGTTTCATAGCTACCATGTAAGGTATTCTCCTGCAGCAGGGGTAACACACCATACAAAATTCATTAAGTTTTCTGTTTCACCCATGAATAGAAGCAAATGATTGCTTGATTTCATAAACCGTAGTAACTAGAAAAATGGAATGATTTATTGACCTAGAAAATAAGTCAATTAAATTAATGCTCACCCAGAAGAATCTCGTTGAAGACGATCGGCACCCCAAGCCAGCAATTCACGGATGCACTCCAATGAACCTCCCCTTGCAGCCAGATGAAGTGGCGTGCTTCCCGGATAACTACAAATAATATCCATCAATTTATTAAATAATAAACGCTGCTTAAATCCAAAAAGAACTAATACCTATATCCACCAGTAGAAGCACACACAAGAGCCCCACTGCTTAATAGAACATGAACACAATCCGGCCTTCTCTGTCGAGCCGCCAAATGCAATGGTGTCGCTCCACCTCCATCTCTTATGCTAACAAATCTCGAAAATCCCCTGAGACCTCCCATATAATCAAATAAGTTTGTTTTTCGACTATAGATACACAAATGAAAAAAGGCAAAAATGGAAATTTAGGAATAGTCACCAAGATTGAGCAACTGGGGTCGAATTGGCTGCGGAAAGAATCAATTGGAGGCAATCTGAATGGCCATAATAAGCTGCATAATGCAGACATGTTCTTCCATGTAATGTATCAAACAATAATATCTGAAATAATAAATAACACCACCAAAAATCCATCATCAAAATTTGTATACATGAAATCAAACAACTCCATTTAAAACTACTAATAATCATACATTAGCTCCGGCTTGAATCAGCCTTTCCAAGCATGAAATCTTTCCATGCATAGCAGCTAACATCAATGGGGTCTGAGACAATGACAAAACCGAAATTTCCTTAAAACAAGAATCAAACAAAAACAGAGACAAATAACAGTTTTTACCCTCAGATCAAAATTCACACCTGTTTATGTCGATTCAGGACATCTGGATTTCCAGACCGATCCAAAAGCATACAAAGAACCTAACAAAAACACAAAGATACAAACTTTTTCATCAAATTAATCTACTTCTCAAGGGAATTGCCACATTAATCAAATTAAATGAGACAATAGAACTAATCAAGCAAAAACACAAAAAACCCACCTCAATCTGCCCATTAGCAGCCGCCACGTGGAGCGCGGAGAGTCTCCCATGAACAGTTTTGAGTTTTAACAAATTGGGGTTTTCATCCGCCATAGCTTCAACAGTTCCAAGCTGTCCATTTTGAACTGCATCAAAGAGTTCATTTTCTTGGGGTTCTCCGCAGCTTAATTTCTGTCCCATTTTCTTCACGCGCCACCCACCACGGCGGAAGAGAGGGTGGTGGTGGGGAGAGTGGAAATGGGAAGTGGAGGGGGGACAAAGGTAAATGGAAAGTAGCGAGAGTGGTCTTTGGTGTTTGGGCTGCCCGAGTGGATTCCGGGTAGTGGGACTGTGCGTTAGGTGGATTTTCGGGCAGCTTTTTTATTATCTTTGCGGGCAACTTGGGATTTGGTTTCACATATGTATGGCAAGATAATTATCTTTTTGGATTAGGCTAATCATTCTATATTATCATATATTTGACTTGAATGCGAGATTTTATATGCGTTTCCTCCTAAGAAGTAAGAAGTAATAATTACCCCCAATATTTTTTAAAATTTGCCTGTAATTGATTTAATTACTTATTAAAATAATTATTAATGAAATATTTGGAAAACTTAAAAATTAGTCTCATTTAAATTAAAAAAATATAAATATATTATAAAGAGAATTATAACAGATTCACATGGTGCTCTTCTGTAAAATAAATTCTATGACAATATAAGTATTAAACTTCTGAATTCAATTGATATATCTTAAATTTGAAGGCTAGAAACATAAGCGATGACATAAATAATTTAATAAAAAGAAAGAAGATGCAATTTTCAACTGAAAACATAATTGTAAGATAAATTAGTCATTTGCTGGAGAAAAATAGATAGTTTAGAATTTTTCTTTCTTTTTATTTTGTAAAATTATGTTAGAGTTTTAATTGAGTTCTTAATGGCAAAATATTACTTAATTTAATGTCATAAAAATATAGAAAAACTTAAGACATAAAAGCCTTCCTTTCCATGGTGTTTGCAAGAATTAAAATTAAAAATAAATCAACTATCTAAGCGAAAATAATATGGAGTGTTTTTTTTTTTTAATCATCATATCAATCATGCATTTAAAACTCGGAAGTAGAGGAGAGTTTATTTTGTACAATCATTGCACCACGTCATCAAGTACACGTGGTGCAGCCCACCAATACACTTGGAACATGTGGAGTGATAATTCACATCACCCCATATCCTAGCCATGTTCCCAAAAAATAGGGATTCAAAAATTTATGTTCACATTGCCAGAACATGGATGACGTGGATTATTACTCCATATGTCACAAATGTATTGGTGGGTTACACCACGTGTACTTGATGACATGGTGCAACGATTATACTAAATAATTTCTCGAAGTAGAGAACACTTTCTTTATGCCTAAATACAAGAGAACACTTTCTGGTTAAATTAGTTTTGGGCTTCAGTCTTGGGCCCGATCCCACATAAATATTTTTTTTGATTTGAAACTCGATCCCACATAAATATAATTGGGCCATAATAAGGTACATGTTTATTAAAATGTCGTTTTAAATGTGTATTTGAGTCAGTTAAATATTAAAAATTCTTTGATGAAAAAATAAAATACTTGATATATATATATATATATATATATATATATATATATATATATATAATAGTGTTACATATACTTTCTCAGAATTCTGTCTTGACAGAACACTAGTAGATCCGTCCTTGCAAGTCATTATTTAATTCGTTCGGACAGTGATAATAGACAACTTCATATTATATTATATTGTTGAAGCAAGAACTATCAAAATATTTTTTGTCTTTTTAGTAGGCAGCTCTGCCAAAATGATGAAAACCAAATAATAGATGGTACGGTACACAAATTTCTTTTATCTCGCCACGTGATTCGGTCGACAAACCAAACAAAGTATTTTTATTTAGAAAAAGTATTTTTTC
Organism: Penstemon eatonii; assembly: GCA_038501285.1. Taxonomy (NCBI): domain Eukaryota; kingdom Viridiplantae; phylum Streptophyta; class Magnoliopsida; order Lamiales; family Plantaginaceae; genus Penstemon; species Penstemon eatonii. Next base: position 71,967,580 of record CM076710.1, read on the forward strand.
TTCAAGCAATGTGATTTACCATTGAACATCCGGTTTTCTTCAAAATATCAAAAGGAGCTAATACCAATTTATTCCTTTGAAATGATATTTAATTTACCTCGTATAATTTAAAAGTGGCAATTTACTTTCTTGTAAAAAAAATCAAAGGAGCAATTTATCATTTTCGATCGAAAAGTGTAATTCTTTCATCGAAATAAAGAGTGGGGTGAAAAAATATTTTTATAACGTGGAGGTAAAGTGATACAACCAAAAAAAGACCAAACCAAATATCAAGCCTAACTCAAAGTTGAATATTAATGGCTAATGTGTTTTTTTTGTTTTGTTTTTGAATTTCATTTGCAATAATATGTTTGTACCATATATCTTCTTGAATATTAAATGAAATTTTATATTAGAAATTTTGCGTGAAGACAAACTGAAGATAAGAAGAGCTATTTAGTTGAATGTTTTGGTAACGTAAAAAATTGAGAAATTGTTGGAACAAAATTCATTAACTCAGATAACATTTTAGTGTGAATCAATTAAGTGGGTTAAAGAGTTTTGATGATAAAAAAAATAGCTAAGTAAAAACCACCAGCCCAATAAAACACGGATATTGAGATGTCAAGTATTATTGGAGGAAAGCTGAAGTACTGCCATGGATTGGAAGCTATGAAGATGAAGACGTTATTTGTTTCTAATTAGGAATTTAGGGATTTTACTCTTTATTCTCTTTCTGTAATATAATTTATATTTTTATTAATAGTTTGTAAATAGGTTCTTATAAAAGCGCTGTTACGTTTTTATCCTAATTGATCCCACCGCCTCTAACTATTATAAAAGGCTGGGTTCGATTCTTTCTCTGTACAGATTTACACAATTTTATTTTGAATACAAAGAATTAATTTTCTTCTCTGTTTCTCCAAGAACGTTTACACACATGCACTGCAAACTTCCAAGTTCTACAGATTACATCATGGTATCAGTAAGTTTTTTTCTCACTTCCGCTTGAATTTTTCTGTCCAATTGAAGATTATCATCTTCCTCTCATTTTTCTTTCAAGTTTTGAAGTTTTGTCTTCATATTTGGGGTTCTGTCTCCTATTCTTTCTTTTCTCCTTTGAAGGTTTCTACTTCACTGTGCTTTCTTGATCCTTTCTTGAGGGTTTTGTTCTTCGTTTCTTGAAATTTACTTCAAGATTTTTTAAACACTTTCTGCTCCAAGATCCTTTTTACCCTTTTCTTGATCATCATGGCCACTGAATCAGGCCTTACTTCCTCTTCTGCCACCAGTTCCCGTTCCAAACTTCCCATAGATGATCCATCTACTCCCTATTTCCTTCATCCTTCTGATGGACCCGGCTTATTGCTTGTTCAAAACAAATTGGTTGGAGATAACTATGCCTTCTGGGCTCGTTCAATGTCCCTGGCACTCAACATCAAACGCAAGTTAGGTTTCATCAATGGAACATTAACAGATCCAGGAGACACTGACCCTATTTTGCAGGATGCTTGGTCTAGAAATAATGACATAGTGGTCTCATGGATTCTTAATGCAGTCTCATCTGATATTCATTCAAGTATAATATATACAACTATTGCCAAGGAAATATGGGATGATTTAAAAGTACGGTTCCAGCAAAGCAATGGACCAAGGGTTTTTCAATTAAGAAGGGACTTGGCTACTTTGACTCAAGACAATCTCACTGTCAATCTTTATTTTACAAAATTGAAGTCCATATGGGATGAACTACACACATATAGACCTACTCTTGTTTCTTGTCCAGGACACTGTGGAAATGCAGAAAGAGTTCACTCCCACAATCAAGAGGAGTATGTAATGTCTTTCTTAATGGGTCTTAACCCATCTTTTGAAACATTAAGAGAACAGATCCTGCTTATGGACCCTCTTCCACCTATTAGCAGGGTATTTGCCTTAGCCACTCAAGCTGAAAGGCAAAAACTAGTTGGTCAGAAGCAGTTTTTAGAACCCTCTTCTATGGCCTTTGCCACTAAGAACTCTACCCAATCTTCTCAAAACCCACGTCCATATAACCAGTTCAAACAACCAAACTCTACTCCCAACAATAATACCTTCAAAAAGAAAGAAAAACCTGTATGTTCTCATTGCAATATACAAGGCCACACAGTCGATAAATGCTACAAATTACATGGCTATCCACCTGGTTTTCAGTTTAAAACAAAACCTCAGAATTTTCAACATACAACAGTAAATCAAGTTTCTGAGGATTACAACAGTTTTCAACAAAATCAGCAACAACAATCTGCTTATTGTGCACCTCATGGCTCCAGTCACCCTATCACTCCACTTCTACAAAGCTTCACTGCAGAACAGTGTCAACAATTGATGCAACTTCTTTCCTCACAAGTTCAAGTTCCTAACAATTCTTCAGCTCATTCTAGCAATGAGTCTGCACACATCTCATGTGTATCTGGTATTTGTTCTAATACCTATGATCCTAGTATTTCATCTTTTAACAATAATTGGATACTTGACTCTGGGGCTTCTAAGCATATATGTAATAACAGATCACTTTTTACTTCTTTACATTCTATACAACATGCTAAAGTTATTCTCCCTGATTCCTCTTGTTTTAATGTTACTGAAATTGGTGATGTAATGATTTATCCTGGTCTTATACTAAAACATGTTTTTTATATTCCTCATTTTAAGTTCAATTTAATTTCAGTTAGTGAATTACTTAGGTTAGACAACCTAGTACTACAATTTACCCCTACTTCATTCCTCATTCAGGACTCCCAGAAGAGGATGATTGGAAGGGGTAGGCTTCTCAAAGGACTTTACATACTGGACCACCCAACTGTTTCTGGTCATTGCAATAAAGTTTCAGCCACTACTTGGCACAAGAGATTGGGACATTTATCACTCAAGACTATGTCTAGGCTTAAAGATGTATTAGATTTTCAGAATTCTAGTAGTTGTAATAATGACATTTGTTATGTTTGTCCTTTAGCAAAACATAAAAGATTACCTTTTCCTACATCTACTACTACATCCACTGCAATTTTTGACTTAATTCACTGTGACTTATGGGGACCTTTCCATACTGCCTCACATACTAATGATAGATATTTTGCTACTTTAATAGATGATTACTCAAGGTTCACTTGGGTCTGTTTTTTACAAAAGAAATCAGATATAGGATCAGTTATTCCTACTTTTCTTAACATGATCAAAAATCAATTTAATAAGTGCATAAAGGTTTTTAGGAGTGACAATGCTCCAGAACTATGTTTTACAGAATTATTTAGCAAGCTTGGTATCATACATCAGTTCTCTTGTGTTGAAACTCCATAACAAAATTCAGTTGTGGAGAGAAAACATCAACATTTACTTAATATAGCTAGGGCTTTACTTATTGAATCTAAAGTTCCTATTGTCTTTTGGAATGAATGTGTTTGCACTGCTGCTTTTCTTATAAACAGGACACCTTCTAAGGTAATTCAATATAAAACTCCTTACAGTACTCTTTATGAAAAAGATGTTGACTATACTTCTTTGAAAACTTTTGGATGTCTAGCTTTTGCTTCTACCTTAAAACAAGGAAGAACCAAGCTTGATCCAAGAGGAAGACTTTGTGTCTTTTTAGGATATCCTTTTGGGGTTAAAGGATATAAACTATATGATGTTCAAACAAAAGAAATTTTTATTTCTAGGGATGTAACTTTTCATGAAAACATTTTCCCATTTCATACCATATCTTCTAATCTTACACAGGATACTAACATTTTTCCTACTACAGATTATGTTTCTTATAATTTTCCTGATGACAGTACTAATTCTGAGTTTTCTCCTACAACTGGTGATGAAGGTGACACTGATTTTGTTCCTTCTATACCTCAAACTGTACCTACTGTTCCTACAAGAAGGTCTTCTAGGGAAATTAAAAGACCTTCATATCTAACTGATTACCATTGTAATCAGTCCACACATTTTACTTCTAGATATCCCATATCCACTGTTTTGGATTATGATAAATTGTCTACCAACTATAAATCTTTTATTTTAAATATATCTTCTGAATATGAACCTAGTTTCTATCATCAAGCTGTATCTAGTCCACATTGGAGGGAAGCCATGCAGGCAGAACTTAAAGCACTAGAAGATACCAAAACTTGGACTATAGTACCTCTTCCACAAGGAAAACAATCTATAGGATGCAAGTGGGTGTACAAAATAAAAAGGAATCCTAATGGGTCTATTGATAGGTATAAAGCAAGACTAGTTGCTAAAGGTTATACACAAAAAGAAGGGATAGATTATAATGAAACTTTTTCTCCTGTTGCTAAGTTAGTCACTATAAAAATCCTTTTAGCTTTAGCAGCAGCAAATAAATGGGAATTATGTCAACTTGATATTAATAATGCTTTTCTATATGGAGACCTAGATGAGGAGGTCTATATGGATCTTCCCTTAGGATATTCTTTTCCTAAAGCAACTAACTCTATTAGAAATGTCTGTAAATTACAAAAGTCACTTTATGGCCTTAAGCAGGCCTCTAGGCAGTGGAATGCCAAATTTACTGAAGCACTTATAGAATTTGGTTTTTGTCAATCTAAGTCTGATTATTCTTTGTTTACTAAGGGTAAAAATTCTACTTTTTTAGCTCTTTTGTTATATGTAGATGACATAGTTATTGCAGGTCCTGATATTACACAAATCTCTTTACTTAAAGCTTTTTTATTAACAAAGTTCAAACTAAAGGATATGGGTTCTCTTAAATACTTTCTTGGCTTAGAAGTGGCCAGATCCTCAAAAGGCATATGCTTGAATCAAAGGCAGTATGCCTTACAGATATTAGAGGAAACAGGGTACTTGGGGTGCAAACCTCTATCCTTACCCATGAATCCAAGGACAAGATTCACTTCAACTGAAGGTGAACCACTGGATGATGATGGGGCTTCACAGTACAGAAGATTGATAGGGAGATTATTATATCTCACCATCACCAGGCCAGATATTTGTTTTTCTGTACACAAGCTTAGTCAATTTGTCTCTAAATCTAGGCTTCCACATTTACAGGCTTTACATCACATTTTAAGATATGTTAAGTCCTGTCCAGGTAAAGGTTTATTTTATTCCTGTGATTCATCACTAACTCTTAGCTCTTTTGCAGATGCTGATTGGGCTTCATGTAGGGATACTAGAAAATCCACCACTGGATTTTGTGTATTCTTGGGGAACTCACTTGTATCTTGGAAGTCCAAGAAACAAGTTACAGTTTCCAAATCCTCTGCTGAAGCAGAGTATAGGGCACTAGCTACGGTCTCAAGTGAATTGGTTTGGATAAAACAATTACTTCTTGATTTACATATTAATTCTACTTCTCCTACTTTACTTTACTGTGACAACAATTCTGCCATACATATTGCAAGTAAACCTATATTTCATGAGAGAACTAAACACATAGAAATTGATTGCCATTTTGTAAGGGAGCAAGTTGAGCAAAAACGAATTAAACTACTGCCTATACACACAGATAATCAGTTGGCAGATTTATTTACAAAGGCATTATACTTACCTCGATTTTTGCAGTTGTTGTCCAAGATGAAGCTTATTGACATCCATGCTCCATCTTGAGGGGGGCGTATTGGAGGAAAGCTGAAGTACTGCCATGGATTGGAAGCTATGAAGATGAAGACGTTATTTGTTTCTAATTAGGAGTTTAGGGATTTTACTCTTTATTCTATTTCTGTAATATAATTTATATTTTTATTAATAGTTTGTAAATAGGTTCTTATAAAAGCGCTGTTACGTTTTTATCCTAATTGATCCCACCGCCTCTAACTATTATAAAAGGCTGGGTTCGATTCTTTCTCTGTACAGATTTACACAATTTTATTTTGAATACAAAGAATTAATTTTCTTCTCTGTTTCTCCAAGAACGTTTACACACATGCACTGCAAACTTCCAAGTTCTACAGATTACATCAAGTATCATATACAAAATTTGAAGAATTAAAGTATATCTACCATCATGACATAAGTACGCAGTTATTTTTGTATCGGCCCCAAACCTCGCTAATTGATCTTTACGGCGCTTCCTCTACCAATTAGACCCTTTATTTTATCCATAGAAAAAAGCCTATCTATTTCTTCCTATTTTGACTTCTATGAAGTTTCTTTCTTTGCTACAGCTGATAAAAATCGTTGTTTTAGACAATGCATATGTAGAAAGCCTATTTTGTTTTTTTTGTTTTTTTTTTTACTTCTATAGTGGAGATAGTCGCACGTAATGACATATCACGGCCATATTATTAAAAGCTTGTGGTAAGAACGGGTTTCGTTCGAGTGCTCGAAAATAATATTCCAAAGCTTTCGTATGTTCTCCATTACTTGTATGGATAAGACCTATATTATAGAGTATATAACTTCGATCATAGGGATCAATTTCTAATCGCATAGCTTCATAATAATTCTGTAAAGCTTGCGCATAATTTCCTTCAGATTGAGCTGACATCCAATATAGTTCTGATTGATCATTATCATGAAGACATCTATAGACTTAAAGTAAAACTTGCCTTAGTCTTTCTTCTTCCATTTTTTTTTCTTTTCATAATTTTGAAAAAAGACCTACTATTTTAAAAAGAAAAATAGACATATTACTCATTTTAAACAAGCGACATTATTCAAATATACGAAAATCGAGATCATCTAAAAAATTCTTAAAATTTATGAAACAACTCTTGGAAATCGAAGATAAATGGATGATATACAATAAAAATAACACATGAGAATTTTGTGTCGATTTCTTAAAATACAGTTGAGTATAATACCATTTTCCCCACTATAACGGTACATTTTTCAATATACATCTTCCTAACTATTTCCATTCCTACCAAATTCATTTTAAATCTTCAGCCTGAAAGTGATGAAAGAAAATCTTCGAACACTTGAACTTAGCTTGTTTGGTTGTAAGGAAAATGAGGGAAATTAATTGTAGGAAAATGTAAAGGAAAGGAAAGGAAAGGAAAATGAAAAGAAAATTATTTTCCTCTACATGTTTGGTTGTCAAGAAAATTATTTTCTTGCATGTGTTTGATTGTCAAGAAATTTTTTTAAAAAAAAAGTAATATTTATGATAAATATCTCTGTTTAATTATAAATACCTTCAAAACTGTAAAATATATTAAAAGTGATTGCAAAATAAAAATTATAAAATTATCTCTAGAAATATAATGAACATATATATACACGTTTATATAAGATTTATATGTGCGCGCGCACACATATATAACATTCAAATGGCAAAAGACAATTTAATGACAAGTATTAGTAAGAAGTGTAAAATTGGTAAAATAATATTAATTTTACATTGGAATCCTAAAGCGACAAATAAAAGTAAATAAGAAAATTTTGTCAGAGCGACAAATAAAAAAAACAGAGAGAGTACATTTTCTTTGGGTTGTTTGCGTCTGAAATGGGTGTTTTTGCGATATTTGGTGGAGGTGTAATCGCTATTATGACTTGAGAGAGCATTTTTTTTGCGAATAATAAATAAGCACAAAGATGGTTTTGGTAAAAAGTCACAAATGGAATATTTTGATAGTTAAACAAAGTACAATGGGTATATTGCAATTTAGTTCAAAATTTTCCCAGAATTTCCTAATCAAATTGGTGGAAAATTCTTTTGCATGATAGTTAAAAAAAATAATAACTTTCTTTCTTGCTATCCAAACAACAAGTGAGAGAAAAAAGAACTTTCTTCCAGACAACCAAACAATACATAATTGCAAGTTTGCAACTTGCATGAGTCTTTCCTCTCAAAAAAAAAAAAAAACTTGCATGAGTCTAAACTGGACATATCTCAAAACCTGCCTAATAATTTATATGGGCTCGGATTGTAAGCCCAAATATTTTCGTCTCATACGGCCCGTTTATTTTTCATTGCTCCAACTGAATCAAATAACCATAATAAGCCCAGGTATTCTTTATTGAATTTCCTATAATTAATAACAGTACGACATCTAAACATAGAGAAATTCTTACCCAAACCGGGTTTGGCCAAACCCAAAGTAACTAAAAAACAAGTGCAATACATTTGCTTTGGGATTGGATGTAACTCCCAGCAGAGTGACCAATCACAAAGCAAGTGCAATACACTTGCTTGGTGGTTGGATGGGTTTGGCCAAACCAGGCTTGGACAAGAATTTTCCCTAAACATAATTAGAATAAAAATATTAGGCGATGGATATTTTTAATAATTTTGAATCTGGATTTTGTAAGTTATTTCATGTTTTTGGGGATATTTTCCAAGTACTTTGAATCTAGACTTAGGTTAATTTGTTTTGTAAATTCTATTGACCAAGTTGAAATCAGTATTACTATTACATCAATTCAATGAAAGTTAATAAATAGTTAAACTAGAATAAGCTATTTTGGAATTAATTAATAATTATGCAACATTGGGGTCATCCTAAGTCACATGCATGCCTTTATATTTTTTTAGAATATAATATTCATCAATTTGAAATAATCCAATATAATTCCTCAAAAAATATTCTCCATAACCATATTTTGAATTTGACTAATCACATCAAAATAATTGGGTGGGGGGATAATATTTATAATTTTGGACTTAGTGAAGAAGGAACCAAAACAGATCTATGTATCTGTTTACTAGTGTACTCTGATTTGTTCCTATCATTGTAAAGAAATTATATTGACAAACATTTTGATGACATCAAATCCAAATTTGGTCTAGCTATAAAAACAATAATACTCTTTACTTGTCGATTGGCCGATGGATTTGTCAAAAAAGCATTTGGCGGCTGTTCTTCTTTGTCACTAAGTAAGTTTGATCATTCTACTATTGGGCATACATTGTATCATTGTGTTTTCTCAATCGAAAATATATACTACATTATTCAATTTGGTTATGATCATTGTACCTTTAATTTATTTGTCTAGTAGCAAGTGGTAATAAATCACCATCAATTCATAAAGTTAATGTGACTCTACACACACACAATTAGACTACTTAGACCTATAAATATCTTAAAGGAGAGTATTTTGCCTAACCTAATATTATTTGTCGAATTTAATAATAAAAAAATATTATTTGTCGAATGAGTAATAAACACCTACAGTGAATTGGTAGGAGATTTTTCGATGCCTATAAATTAATGATGTAAAGTTCCAATTGTACATTTACTTATATTAAAGTATTAATTACAAAATAATTATTGAGAAATTTTTATTTAGATCGGGTTTGGCCGAACCCAAAGTAACTACATGGCAATTTAAGTATACTTGTTTTGGGATTGTATGTAAATTCTAGAAGAGTGATCAATCACAAAACAGGTGTAATACACTTACTTTGTGATTAGTTGGATTTGGCTAAGCCAAGTTTGAATAAAATTTTTCCAATGTTTTGTTGATTCGAGATTTGTTTCGTATATAATTTTCATGCAAACCGGGTTGGACATAAAGGTCGTACAAGTAACAAAAAATTGGAAATTATATATATATATGTGCCTACCCTAGTGGATTCAATCCATTGGGGTGCTGAATGAGTGACAAGTGTTTATCAGAGGACAATTTTTTGTCCTCTTATGTACATGTGTTTATCATTCAACCTCTATAGATATAATTCACCGGTGTAACTCAATTTTTTTTTCAATGTTTTGTTGATTCATGATTGGTTTTTGTATATAATTTTCGTACAAACCGAATTTGGAAATAAAGGTCATACAAGTTACAAGCTTAAGTCTTAAGGAAGAAAAATAAGTTTTTAGTTTAAGTTGAGAACTGAAAAATTAGTACCTACCCCGGTAGATTTAATAACCAGAACTTTACCTTCTGTTACTAAAAAGTAGGGTTTTTCCTTATTAAATAAAAATGCAGAAAGACCTAATGCTTTTTAAGATATATTTTTACAGCCCTTCAGACCATAAATTTTATTTTGCTTAGACTAAATTGTCTTTTTTTAAATGCTTTAAGGAAACAAAAAAAAAAAAAAAGCAAAGCTACCATCTTCCCCAACCTCACATAAGAGGGCTTGCGTATTTTATTAGTCCTAATGAAGAGAAAGCTATTAATATTTCAAAATATCAAAATTAAAATTTAGATGAACTTTAGCACACCGAGTGAATTGTGAACAATACTGCAAGCTCTACGGAGTCGGTCTGTCATTCATTCTTTTACACAAAGAATAATTTTTCTATTTTCATATGACAGAGAGTTTAATTGTTCAATAATTTTTTTTTTCAAAAGTATCAGTAAAAAACATGAAGAATTAATATCTAGATCAAATTTTGATATTTTGCACGAGTTTTTAAATTTGATGCAGGGATTGCTGAGACATCAACATATTATAATGTAGGGGTGAGCATTCGGGAAGAACCGGACCGACTTTCGAGTTCTGGTCGGTTCGATTTTTTTAAAACGTGCACCGTTTACCTGATCAAAATTTCGGTTCGGTTCAATTAAAAAAAATATTAAAAAATCTTGCAAGTAGTCTACTTATACTTTACAAAGTCGACAAATATCCAAATGTCAAAGTCTTAAAATAAATAAAAGATCTCAAAAATCTCAAAATATCAACATAAACAAATAATTTTAAAACATCCTCACAAACTCATAAAACATCAACATCACCGTATATTCAAATTCTTAAAAGTTAAACCATCAACAAACTAGGAGTGTGTGCGGCATAAAGATTTGGTAGTGGATGCGTGCGGCGGTTTGGTACTGAGCCTGCAGAAGAGAAGAAAAAATTGAAAGAATGGTTTTTGATTTAGAAAATTAGGGCCCATTTTTAGTTAGTTTTTTTAAAAAAAATATATATATATTCAAGAGATTTTGGTTCAATCGATTTATTCTAAAAATCGATAAGGGATCGGTTCTGGAACAAAAATCGATTCTCGAACCGAAAGCTTGGTTCGGTTTTCGGTTCGAACCGAATGCTTCAATCCGATTAGGGCCGGTCGGTTCCCGAACCAAGTTCATACCTATTCTAATGTGACAACCTATTTTGGCTTGATTATGAATAAATTTGTGCACGTCGATTTATAGTAATTTTCTGTCATGAATTAAATACCTAAAAGTAAAGTGATAACCAATCACTTTATTCCTTTATGAAGGAAAAATAGAAAAGCTATATGTTATCTTTGGTCCCCAAAACGTCAATACCATTAATCAATTCACTCTGGTCCAATTGTATTTTTGTCCCAGTCGATGAATATGATATAAACCTGAAATACGTATTCCCTAATTTTACGATTGGGCCTTAATGGATTTCTGGAAAAACCAAGGCCCAATAGAATGTCACTTGAAAAGCTTTTGGGCTTTCATTAATACCAATTACCAAGGGTAGTCAATTCGAGAGATTATTTAGTACAACCGTTGCACCACGTCATCAAGTACACGTGGTGCAGCCCAGCAATACATTCAGGATCTGTGGAGTGATAATCCACATTATCCATATTGTGGCTATGTTCCTAAAAAATAGGGTTTCAAAAAATTGTGTTCATATTGCCAGAACATGGGTGATGTGGATTATCACTCCACATGTCTCAAGTGTATTGGTGGGTTACACCACGTGTACTTGATGACGTGGTGCAGCGGTTACACTAAATAATTTCTCAGTCAATTCTAGGGAATGCTTGTTTGGGTTTTTTAAAATATTATTGAAAACTTTGAAAACCCCAAAATTGTTTGTTTGACTTTTTTTAGAGTGCTCAAATATTTTATGAAACTCCAAATAAATAGGTCAGTGGGCTTCGATGGATTGACAATCAATGGTGATGCAATGGTTATACCAAATAATCTCTTGTTAATGAGATTAAATTATATAGTATAATTGCTACACGAATAATGTGGTGTAACAATTGGTTAAGATTGTAGGTATAAAATATTGCTTTCAAGATTTCATCCTCACCGTATATTGATAAGCTGACCAATTTTAAGTGAATCCCGAGTATATGCTACACCACGTCATCGGTTATACCAAATAATCACTCGTTAATGAAGCTAATTTTATCCGATTCCAATCTGAACTAGATGCTTAGCTAGCTATAGTTATATGGTAAAAAAATTAATGTAGAGTAAGAGAATTTATCCTTTCTCTTTTTACAAGGAAAATTAAGTGAATTTAACATTTTATCTACTACATAAATATCTAAAATAACTAGAATATATTAAATTTTAGACTTATACATTAAAATATTACAAAATAAGAAAGAATTTTATAACACGTACAGGGATTTGACTTTTATATTTGACATATATAAAGCCCGAAAACAGAGTAAGAGTGTAGGACTGGCATATATTTTAGGGTCATCACTGCATGTAAAAAATAATACTCCGTATATTGTTAAAACTAGAATATCTTCATTTAATTTATTCATCCACAAAAAGAAAAAGAAAAAAAAAAGGAAGATAAAATAATTGGTATTCCTGATAAACAAACCTATATATACAAAGTGCGCTTTCACGTAATCGTGCATGGAACCATGCAGATAATGCATGCATGGTGGTGCGCTTTGATGACGACCATGAAACAAAACGACACCACTAAACCAACAAGTGGCCAATTAAGATTTTTAAAATGAGCACGTATATGTAATTCCACAAGCAATTCAACAATGATTTGGTTTGCATGAAGAACACGACAACCCACTTTCAAAAAGGTTATATATAATTCTATTAATATTCTTAATATATAGTTTCCCATTATCATAATAAATGAAAACCCTCTTTAACTAACATGTATATATGCCTTGAAAAATATAGTATTATTTTTAATTATCAAAGAAAGAAAAACATGTATGCCTTAATTTTATATTGAAAATGTAATAGAATCTATTTGATTATTATTATTAGACTAAAGAAATATTCATCTTAGTTGGACTCGAATGTAAGATTTCATGACCTTGAAGTTTATGATTTTGTCACTAGGCTAAAACATCATTGACTAAATACACGATTTTATAATATTGCGAATGATATTTGGTAAATTAAGTTAAGCATTATTGAAAATGGCCTATATGTACGGACTAATAGTACACATTCACGAACTCTAGAACATAGGATTCTTCTAACACGCCTTTCAACACGACTAGATAACTTCTAGCTTTTGCTTTGTTGATTAAATAGCATCAATTAATCAAAACTCCGCAGCGAAAAATTAAAAACAGTACTGGATAATGAAGAGATAAACAAAAAGGGTTGTACATGAAAGTAGTCATGTACTAATTATCTTGTAAAACTTGTCATGCATGGCCCCGTATCCAAAAAAAGTTATATTTATATGTAATTATCGCACATGTTTTTATTTGAAAAAAAAAAAAACTTCATAAATTAATTAACGCTTATATTTACAACATTGTTCTTTTGAGTTTTGAAAATGTTGACCGATATGATTCTTGGCTCTTTCGAAACTATACAATAAAATTACCATTACGTCCAAGAGAACCAATTAAGGTCAAATCCTTGGTCCTTTTTATGATCCAAATTCTTTAATAAAAAACGCAACTCATGATATTTCTTAAATGTTGATACATAAAATCAGTTAGATGTAAACTAATTTGTGAAAAATTGTATTATATATCGAGTCTGGGTGATCAGATTGGCCTGATGGTGAAAGTTTTCTAAAACACTTTAGACCTTTATATCGTCGGTCCCAAGCCACATGCAGTGGCCTAGGATCAGAAAACCCAAGCTATCGGATTTATAATTATTTATTAATAATATATAACTTTATTATTTTAATAAATTTTAAATATATTTATACTATTATATAAATTTTTAGATTCTGAAAAAGATATGATTTTTTAATTTTTGATGGATTTATATCAAAGTATATATTATTTAATTTATTAATATTATTTATAAAATTAAATTAGTTAAATAAATATGTAATATAATAAGCCAATTTGAAATTGTGCAATAATGTGGACTAAAATCGTCAATAAATTTAAAGATGTAGGTTTATTTTACCAACCTGAAATGTTATGGGGTAGAATTGTCATTCAACATAAGTAATGTCATCAATTTTGCAATAAGACTTAATTGTCACGTCATCACTTAAATGTGATTTTTAATGGTGGTACCACTTAAATGTGATTTTTAATGGTGGTACTAAATGTGAGTGGATTTGTTATATTATAGTACCAAATATGTCGGCCTGAATTTTTATGGTCCCACAAGTGAGAATCGATATAAAGTTTGGTACCACAAGTATAATTTCTCCTTAATTATGGGTAATACAAAAAATTCCCCCAATTTTATCATTATCTTACAATTGGGGACCGGTTTTGGCCAAACCCAAATTAAATAACTACATGACAAGTGCAAGACATTTACTAAAAAATTATATGTAACTCCCGGAGAGTGATCAATCACAAAGCAAATGCAATACATTTTTTTAGGAGGAAATTTCACTTTTATACCAAACATTTATCTACTTTATACATTTCATACCACACCTTTCATAATTGCACATTTCATACCAAAATCAATCAACCTTTTTCAATTTACATACCATCGTTAAATTTTGGACGGAACTGGACACGTGCGCCGCACGTGTCCGTTAACTTCTAAAAAAAAAAAAAAAAGTTTTGAATTTCACTTTTCATACCAAACATTTGCCTACTTTATACATTTCATACCACACCTTTCAGAATGACACATTTCATACCAAAATCAATCAACCTTTTTCAATTTTCATACCGATGTTAAATCACCAAAAAAAAAAAATCTCGCGGGCACTGTACTACCACATATGCTATTCTTAATTTGAGGAAGCTGTAAAAAATCATATGATAGATGACATTCCCGTTTCTTTTTCGAAAGGGTAAGTATCTCAGGTTCGTTCCGCAGCCCGCATGCAGCCCGCAGCCCCGCCCGTTCCGCCCCGCCACCCCGCCCGACCCCGGCCCCTCTCCATCTCCAGCAGTTCTCCCACCTCAGCCCGACCCCGCCCCGAGCCCGCAGCCCACTCCTGGAGATGGCCTTATAGGGGGCTTGGTCGGGGTCATGTTGTGATGTCTTGGACAGTTTTAAACACAGGGGATGAATCTTTTACTTCGGAACAACTTTTATGCGTTTTTTCTTTCTAAATTATGCAGTTCATCATTTTAGATACTTATATATAGGTAATTTTAATTTAATTTCAAAAAACATATTTGGTACCAAACATTTTTAAAAAACACATTTGGTACCATAATTCACACCCTCTTCACACATTTAATTTTGCCTTCAATTTTCGGACATGATTCAGCACGTGCTTGTTAAGTTAGCAATGTGCGGGAACACATAAAGGGGTCTTAAAGACCCATAATTGTTAACTTAATGGGCACGTGAGCAGCACGTGCCGAATATTCCGTCCAAAACTTAACGACAAACTAAATGTGTTAAGAGGGTGTGAATCATGATATGAAATATATTTTTTTCGAGAAAGCTTGATATCAAATATGCTTTTTAAAATAAAATTTAATATCAAATTTATTTTTTATTCTTTAAAAGTTTATAATATGAAAAAAATTGCATGTGTTATGACTAGTGTTTTTGGTCAAGTGCTGACCACAAATTATTGCACCCCCAAAGAAATAGACCTAGCTCCGCCCAGGTAACATTTATATGATCACAAAATGGAACTGATCATAATTTTGATCCAGAAATAGTAGATATGTATGTATGCATGCATCTATATATTAATTAATTATGGGATAATAATTTAAGAGCGAGGCAGTGGTGGCCGGGACAAGATAATAATTTAATATATATCCAGAAAAAGAGAAAAAGAAGATGGAATCAGATTCCCAAGGGACACATGTAACATGATTGAATTGATTGAGCAGAAGAAGAGAAGAGAAGAGAAGAGGGGTAAAGACAATGACCTGTTTCGAATCTCTAACCCGACCGGCCCAATAGTCTTAGATCCACTTTTTTATAATTAGTATATACATGCATACTCATCTCAATATAATTAATACGTACATATATAGGAGTATTATTTACTATGAATTATTTTATTAATATATATGAATTGCAAAAACCCTCAGATAGTCAGATATAAAGCAAAAGCTGCCGTCTCTGTCTGTGTGTGGATGCATCAGCAGGAATAACTAAAAATGGCCGGAGTAATATTTTCGTTGTACAAGGCTAAACCAAATTATCATATTTTTTAATTCCATGGATCTGTTCTGAGTTTTGGTATAATTCGCGTTCAATCCCTTTCAAGAATCATAATTACAATGATCTTTCTTAAGGTTTCAAAAACCTTACAACCCTAACGCAGTTGAACAGAATATGTGAAATGACTTAATTGTCTTCGTCAATTTTAATTTAAAAAAAGAAAAAAATTCTTATTAACAAAATATCTTATTTACCCTTGCTCTATGCACAAAATTACAAGGACCTATAATGAGGTTTGGTGTAATTCTCGTTCAATCCCCTCCAAAAATCATAATTACAATGATCTCCCCTGATGTTTCAAAAACCTTACAAAACCCTAACGGACACTAGCGGAGTGCAATGACTTCATTCTCCTCGTCAAATTTAATAAAAAAAAAAAAAGAAAAAAATCCAATTAACAAAATGTCCTATTTACCCTTGCAATGATGCACAAAATTATCATATTTCCCTTGCAAAATTTAATTATGAATATATATATATATATATATATATATATATATATATATATATATATATATATATAAATATAAACCATAATTGCATAACCTAAACTTTATAAAAAAATTAATTTTATACATAGCTCTAGCTCTAGCTCCCGAGCCCTAAACCCCCCACCAGCCGGACCCCTACCGGCACCTCTCCTCCCAGGCTGTGCGACCGGCCTAGGATCTACGATTAGAGGCTGGTGACAAATGCGAAGAAGAAGTCAAGCTGGCAGCACGATCTGAGAGGAGAGGTTCCTTTAGGGTAGGACCAGTTGCTGGGTTAGGGATGGTGAGTTATTTTTTTTATATGAATAATATATGTTAAAATTATTTATTGATTTACTAATATTAGTAAATATGTATATAATATATTATTTCCTATTTTATAGTAAAATATTTTATTAATCCTTAATGTTATTGTACAAGTAAGAAATATTTTAAAAAAATTATTTATAATAATTATTTCACGAAATTGGGTATTTGAGTGAGTATTTTTATTTTTTGTAAAAAAAGTTAGTTAAAAGTTTACAATTTTTTTTAGTTTTGTGTTAATTACGAACATGTGATCATTTTTATAATGTCTAATAATTTTTGTTCAAGTTCTTTTACTTCTCATGGTTAAGCGCAATTCATTAATTTATCCTTGTATTTTAATTATGATTTTTTTAATTATTAAAATTACGGGTTAAATGTGAAAGTTGAATGTATTTACATTTTTATTTATGTTTTACAATTTTTTTTCTCATAATTAACCATAATTTATTTACTTTAATTGTAAAAGCATTATGAAAAAAATTAAAAAAAAAACATTGATATGTTATTATATTTTTATTTTAAGAATATATATACACTAATAAATTGATTATTTATAAATTTAATGTAAATTTATTATATTCATCCATTCATAATCATGAACCTTACAATTAATACCCTCCCATATATAAAACATAACTAAGGGTATAATTGTCCATGGAAATGGCTACATTAATATCAATGGTTAAATGGGGTTCTCAATAAAATTAGTAGGATGACGGCAACAAAAACTAACGGATGTAAAGTTTTTGAAACCTTAGGGGAGGTTATTGTAATTATGATTCTTGGAGGGTTTGGAGGCGAATTACACAAAACCTCAGGGGAGGCCTTTGTATACCCCCCCCCCCTTTTTTTTTGGTTACAAAAAGTTTGGGTGTGTTCGGCTCCGGTCACCACCACGGGCCAGGGCATGCCTCCAGGACCAAAGTTGCTTACAGAGGTACTTAATTACAGATCGACCACCAACACAATCCTCACGTCGACAATGGTAATCGAACTCACAACCTTCCGAAGCGAAGCATTGACATTATCGATTTAAATCCAAGACCTCTTGAATAATTAATTTATATGAGAATATAAAGGTTTTTGGTACTTTGCACTCTAACTTAAAAGTTTTGGCACTTTGCACCCTGTAAATACAATTTAGTTGGCAATTTGCACTCTAGTGTGTTTTGAAGAAAAAAAATCATTGATTGAAGGGTATAATACTTTGCAGTTTGCACTCTAAAAGTATAGATTTTGACACTTGGAACTCTGAAATATAGAATATTGGCACTTTGCACCAAAAAAATATAATTTCTGGCATTTTCAACCCCGACTTAATATGATAATCTAAATAACATGCAATATAATAATATGTTAGATATGTAAACGTGTATTTTAGATATAAAGTAAATAATCTAGAGGATACTTGAAAATAAAATGGAGACAATGTCTTTTTTTTAATCTAAATTTTACTGAGAGAAAATGTTAAATTAAGTTATTATAAAGTAAGATAAATTTAGAATAACAATTTTATGATTGTTGTGCATAGAAATGACCATTTTATCTCTACATCGCCGACATTCATGAGTTTTTCTTTTGAAAGAAAAATACATCATGGTGCAAAATGTCATACAAATTATATTTTTATGGTGCAGAGTGCCAATATTGGGGTGAAAAATGCTAATATTTATAATTTTAAGGTGCAAAAACATTCTATATTTTAAGGGTGCAAAATCTATATTGCCAAGGTGCAAAGTGAATTTTTTTTGAAAATAACTATTCTACTCTTCTACCAATGAATTTTCTCACTAAAACGCACATTAGAGTGCAACATACCAAACAAATTATAATACTAGAATATAAAGTGTCAAAACTTTTAAATAAGTATGCAAAGTGTCAAAACCCTATAATTATAGGGTGCAAAATGCCAAAATTCAGAATATAATTTATTTTGAATAACAAAATGTTATTTATTTGAATATTTTAAAGAGCTATGCCTTTTGATTAATGATATCGACAACCTTGAGATTATTATTACATGGGGATACTACTGATTATTCCCTCCATTTCAAAACATATGTCATTTAATTTAAGGTTAATGTGGAATAGAGATTACAAAAGTTATTAATTACCTAAATTTTAGTAGAATAAAAGTCTTATAGTATAAAATTATCCTTGAAAAGAAATAAAAAAATATATACTTTCTCGTATTGTCATTAATGAGAAAGGGTAAAAATGTCAAAAGAAAATGTACGTCTCTTTTAGAATTCTAAAATAATATGTCTTTTAAAATATTTTATTTTTACTAAAACAACATGTATTTTGAAATGAATGAAGTACTATATTACTCCATCCGCTTCATTTTTTATTTTTCAAATTAATTATCGGTGGATATAGAGAAGGACAGAGGTCCCTCATATTTTATGGATTAAATAGTAGTACTGATTAAGTTCTTTCATAAAAGTGTTCAGTTGGTGATAGTGTGAAAGTAATAGCATGATGGACCATTTTTTGTTGTTATTTAATTTTTTGTCCTTCTCAATATTATTTTCATTATTTTATGAATTCCCTAATAACATTTTCAATGTTTTATGTTAAAAAAAATCCCTTCTTAATACTATTTCAATGTTTATATGTTTTTAGTAGTTTTTCTCTTCTTAATAATATTTCGATATGATGTTTTTTTTAAATTTTTTTCTTAATAATTGTTATAAAACAATATAAACTATCATTGTTTTTGTAATTCGATTTTTCGTTATTTAATGTACTTATTTGAATAAAAGAATCTCCATAATATTGAAAGAATATAAGCTTTTATTTTCTTTATAATACTGATTTATCGTTATAACGGGGTATCATGTGTAACTAAAATAATTTATAGGGGTCATTTTTTGTCAAATTTTATCTCCTCTTTTTTTTATCGCTTAATATATTTTATCGTGAAGAAATTTAGGTTCAACTGTTTGATTGAATTGTTTTTCATAATTACTCTAGCTCCCTGCCTAAATTAAAGTAATTATTAAAAAGGTGTTTTAGATATTTTATAAAAAAAAATTAAAAGCTTCTTAATACATGTAAAAATTAAAATAAAATAGAGAATATATCTCACTCGCTGATGATCAAGTGCCCAGGACAACTAACCGACAAATAATTAGATCTATATGTCTGTGAATACGTTTGCATGTCTATCTATATGAAAGTAAATTGGTAGGGTAGTCCTATTATAATTAACTTTATTTTATTCAATTCGTTGTTGGTAGGCACTAGGCAGTACGTAGTAGCAGCCTTATTATTTTACAACATTAATAAAAGTGAAAAATATATATATATATATACCAATTAGTAATAAATTTTTTAATAAAGATTCTTTGAATTACCTTAATTTCATGGTGAGGAATTCCACGTTGTACTGGGGGCGGAGTACTTGCCTCGGTAGGTGCTCCCACTCAAAAGTCAAAACACAAAGTATAATATTCTCCAATTTATTATTTTACTCCCCTCTACTTTTGAGTTTTGATACGAAATTGTAAGAAATTGTTATAAAATTACAATTATTAGATCATTTTATATTTTTGTCTCCGAACGCATTGATTAAAAATTAGTGATGTCATATAATTATAATTATTTTATGTAAGAGAATAACTTTATGATGTAAAGTTATAGTCAGTCCTATATTATTAAGTTATTAGGACCTTAAACTTCGACCCGTTCAACACTAATTGATTTCTGATTAATTGTATAAAAAGTATTTTGAAAGAATTTTTTTTTTACTGAATTTGGTCGCATTCATTCATCATAAGACAAGTATATTACAAATGTCTTATAATCAATTAAAAAATATTATTTAACAACAAAGCAAATATACCTCATTTGCTTTTTATTAGATAACTAGGTGATGCTTAGTTTGAGTAAGAAATACCCCTGCAATAGCAATAAAAGAAGAAAAAAAACATTATTAACTCTAAAATACTGGACAAATATTTCCACATGCAATCACACAAGATTGGATCCCATAACTTTTGGTCACAACACTACACTTTTGGTCTTACTATTTAATTTTTTTTTTTACACTTTTGGCCACGTTGTATTTTGTGGGAAAAAAAATGCAAAATTGAGACAATTATCTGAAACTAGAAATGCTAAAAAAAAGGACTATTTTATTGGCCCAAAAATGAAAAATATGAAACAAAATACATTTTATAAAGTGTTGGACCAAAAATGTGAATAATATTTTAAAAAAATGCAAATGATCCAGTATATGTTACTAATAATACAATTTATCGAAAAATAGGAAAATTCTTGCCCAAGTTTGGCTTGGCCAAACTCATCCAACCACAAAGCAAGTGTATTGCACTTGTTTTGTGATTAGTCACTTTCCTGGAAGTTACATACAATCCCAAAGCAAGTGTAGGAAAATTCTTGTCCAAGTCTGGCTTGGTCAAACCAATCCAACCACCAAGCAAGTGTATTGCACTTGCTTTGTGATTGGTCACTCTCCTGGGAGTTACATCCAATCCCAAAGCAAGTATATTACACTTGCCATGTAATTACTTTGGGTTCGGCCAAACCAGGTCTGGGTAAGAATTTCCCGCAAGTGTATTACACTTGCCATGTAATTAGTTTGGGTTCGACCAAACTCGGTCTGGATAAGAATTTCCCCGAAAAATACTGTACATATACGTCACTTATCATTAATTCCTTGTGCTTCTGCTTAATGAATAACGCGGTGCATCATGCATGTGATATTATTTTGAGATTAATCTTGTCAAATCCTCTGCAGTCCCTATCGATCTGCCTTTTATTTGGTTCCATTATAAAATTCAAATTTCAATCACCAAAACATTCAGATATAATCTTGATATTCTTTAAATATAGGAAAATTTATGCATAGACCTTGTGATTAGGCCCATGTGAGAATTTACCCTAAATGTCCAATTTCTTAGTGAGTTAGTAGTTTTATTGGGAAAATGAATCATTGTTAACCTCTATGTACGTAGAATATCTCGAAAATCCTCAGCAAGCAATCAGACAAAATTTTATTATCTGAATTTTTTGGGTGAGCAGAGTGGTCTTGCTGTCACGATCTGAATGTTGAGATTAATCAGGTATCTATAGTTACAATTCATTGTAATTCAATAATAAAAAATAAAAAAACATTCATGTAGATGAGATACTTCTTACCATTATTATATACTATTAACATTATAAGTAAGTTACAATATTATACTATTAACATTATAAGTAAGTTACAATATAATTAAGTTACAACGGGCCGTCTAGGGTGCGGCCTCACGTAACTAAACTCACGTGCGGCCCTTCCTTTAAATCGCGACACATGGCGCGGTAATTAATCTTTTATTTTTGTAAAGGTTGCACCGATTTTTTAATGTCCAATTTAACCTTTTGTTTTATTTTTAAATGAAAATCAAAATAATAACTTAAAATTGAAAAGTCAATTATATCCTTTTTAATTAACTTAAATAATTACACAAAGACACTTATACCCTTTCACATAATAAACCTAAATCTATATCCGATTTATTTCCATGATTTAAAAACACAATTAGGGTAAAACTAAATTTCATCTTCCACGATTAAAACATCCAAATTCGAAATTCCACGATTAAAAAAACCAATTACAATTCAAAATTCACCTTCCACGATTAAGAACACTAATTACAATTCAAAATTCATCTTGCACGATGAAGAAAACTAACTACAAGTTCGTTCAAAATCAATCTCTTCATCACTATCTCCTCAAACCTAATCAACCTCTTCATCACAATCTCCACAAACCTAAATATGGTGGGAAATTTTACAATCCCGGATGACGAAGTTGATGCAAGCCGTGATGAACAAGGTAATTAATTTGGCAATGATAATATTTCGGGTTTTCTTTTCATATAAATCCGAAATATAGTCTGAAAATAAAGATTTCAACCTAAATTTATTCGGCTTCAAATTAAATTTATTATTCGGCTTCATATTAATCCGAAATAGTATTAATCCGATATTATTCGGCTTCATGAAAAATTATCTAACTATTAGTTCATGAAAAATTGAT
The DNA here is from genome assembly GCA_038501285.1 of Penstemon eatonii. NCBI lineage: Eukaryota > Viridiplantae > Streptophyta > Magnoliopsida > Lamiales > Plantaginaceae > Penstemon > Penstemon eatonii. Next base: position 71,990,587 of record CM076710.1, read on the forward strand.
GGATGTGTCGAATGAGTGACTTTTGTAATTGACCTATAACATGAGAACTGAAATTTAAACTAAATGATTATGAAATAAAAGGAAATTATTTGTTAGATTTGAAAGATTATGAAAGAGAAGGAAATAATTTCGGAATTAATTATTAATTTCGGTTTTTAAGTGGGGGTATAAACGTCTTCTTAAAACATAAAATTTAATGGGGGGCAAAACGATCTTTTCTATTTTCAGACGGTTTTTTTTTTTTACAAACTAAGTCAAAGGGTTTAATAGTCAATTGCTTTTTTAATTAGAAGTCAACCGAAATTAAACCCCAAAGCTTTAGTTATCAATCCAACGGATGACATTCAACTAAGCCGATCTAACGGCGGATGGAGTGGGCCGCACATGCGGCCGTAACTAAAGGGGGACGCACCCTAGAAAAATCGAAGTTACAATATATATATTTGAATAGTTCGATTACCAAGTTTATAGTACTTACCACATTAGTGCGAAGATGTCATCTTATGTCAAAAGGATAGAGATTCTGAAATTAAGTGGACATGCCATCTTATAAACTACTGTTTTTTACAAGTGTAATTTTATCTAATTAACATTATAGGTGATAAAGAAAAACAAGAATATAATTAGGGGTAAAATGTCTCAATCATGCCCGGTTACGACTAAGCTAAAATGACTCAAACACGATTAAATATGTGATAACAAAAGTGATTAAACACGACAAGATAGAGGATATTTTTTGTCCAGATATGATTTGTTCAAAACTCATTCAAATTATAAAGTAAGTGTCTTGTATTTACTTTGTAATTGACCACTCTTCGGGATATTACATTAAATTCCAAAGCAAATCATGTATTGTACTTGCCATGTAATTACTTTAGGTTCAACCAAATTTGATATGAATGAGAATTTTTCCAAGATCAAGATGTTTTTGGAAATGACTTGAAAATCGAACCAAATTTAAACAAAAGAGTCTCTAATAATATCTTATTAATTTCTAAAGCATTCTTCAATTTCTTGAAATCACTATGTCAGAATAATAGTGGCATGGTAAATTAAAACACAACAAATGATCTTTTATGCGTGGATAAGATCGAGATGAGATACCACCAAGCGTTGGGGCCAAAAGAAGCCGAAGCTTTGGCAGCAAAAAGGGCGATTGAATTGGCATTGAGAGGGGGTGGATGAAGATTGTTCTTGAAGGGGATTGTTGTGCTGTGATTGAAGATAGAGGGAAACACATTTATGATATCAAATTTTAGTTCAAAATACATGTTTGATACCAAACTTTTTGAAAAAAGTACACATTTCATACAATGATTCATACAATCTTTGACACATTTAGTTTTGCTGTTAATTTTCGGACGAAATTCAGCTCGTGCCGTCAATTGTGGGTCTTTAAAACCCGTGCATGTTTTCCCTCCAATTGTCAACTTAACGGGCACATGAGCAGCACGTGCTAAATTCCGTCCGAAAATTGATAACAAAAGTAAACGTGTCAAGATGGTGTGAACCTGCATGATATGAAATATGTTTTTTTCCCCAAAAACTTGGTATCAAATGTGTTTTTTGGACTAAAGTATCAAAAGTGTTTTTCCCTCATTGAAGATATACAAAGTCCTGAAGAGAACTGGTCGTCGTCCATTAGTCCAACATTAAAGATATTATGAAGTTGTTAGTTCACTTTCGTCTTTTTTCTTCTGTTCATGTTCGTAGAACCTGTAATGAGGCATCTCATTATTTAGCAAGATTAGCATCTACCGATAGCTAAGTTGAACTTCTTGATAGTACTCGAAGTATAGTTTCGGTGAAAGTCGTTTGATTAGTTATGAAATACCATCGTTTATCTAAAAAGAAAAGAGCTGTATTATTAAGATCTAAGATCAAGAGTATGATCACTTTTTTTAAATACGTAAAACTATGAAAGTCCAATCTTTTTGATGGAAATTTCTTACCTATATAAAAGATCTTGTAACTAGAAATGCAACATATTATTCATCGTGAGAGCATAATTTCACTAGAATGGACAAACTATCAAGCATTTATACTCACAAGGTCTAGGATAAGTTAAGAATTTTAATTCCTTCATGTCGAACAAATGATAGCCTAAGCACTAATTAACTAGTTTCTTATATGATTATAATAAATATTAATTCCTTGAAGTAAATTTAGTGTACACTTCAAAAACAATTTAAAATTAAAATTTATGACATCCCTCATTAACATCACAAGTTCAAATATTCATACCCAGTGTCATCTACATCTCAAATTAACCATTTCATTTGAAAATTTGTGAAATTAAATGGCTAGTGACATAAAAAAATTCAGCCCTAAAACATCTGTAACATAAATTATGGAATATACTAATATAAAGTGAAAAGGCGAACAAAATGCTTCAGCTTATAAAGCTCAAAGCTGCAAAAAAATTGATCAGTTAATTCATCTTAGTGTCAATCACGTGCGTGTTCAAGTTAATTAATCATTCAAAGCTACTTTGATCATATATTTTTATACTAATAAAAAAGAGTGATTAAAAATGGCATGTATATATGTAGTAAAACATGGTAATTTAATTTAATTCAAAGCTACTTCATCGTAAAATATTCCCTCATCTATTTCAAATGGTCCAATGTGAATCTGTATATGCATTATAATTTTACCATGAGAAGAAATTAATTAAAAACCCAATAAATTTAAAACCTCATAATAATTAACTAGTAATGAAAATAATTTGAACTGTTAAAATGGAACTATATAAGATATTTCATAGTAGTATATAAATTAATATGATATATACCAACAGGACATTAGTTAATTAGCTTTCAGACATTATTACACACTTCATGCTACAAAAATACAGAAAATTAATTAATAGATAAAACCAATAAATTAAACCTACCAGTTCTAGGGTTTCTACAAAGGGTTTGTTGTGGTAGAAGAGCTGAAACTTCAAAGATCAGTCCAAGCTGCAGCTGGAGTTGAGTTCCACTGATCATTTCCTGGAATTCCACCACCCAATAGTTCCCTTGACATATTCATCTCCTCGTTTTCTTCCGATTTCACCGATGCAATCTGACTAGACAAGTTCATCAAATTCGCAAATTTAGGTCTCACTTGATGTTGATGATTTCCCTCGCCGCCACCTAGAAACCCCGATTCGCCTCCTTGAAACTGGTAAATCCCACTAGGCGAGGGCGATGTATCCAAACCGCTCAAAAAAGGAAACTGAGCTATGTTGTTGACCGTCCAGACTTTATCGTTAGACATCAGCGATGCCATATCGCTTGTCCCCACCCCGGGACTCGATATTCCACTATAGCTGAAACCCATATCATTAGTGAAATTGTCGGTCAATTGACTTAAAGGCGACATGAAACGAAGAGGCGGAAGCTGTGGGGTCGGGCCTAGCCTGGTACTTGTCGACGTGGAGGTAGTTTGGCTAGGAGACTTTGAGGTAGTGGACTTACTACACCTTTTGTTTCTACGGCAGCCACCGCCTACGGGGACGCTTCTTAGAGCGCCGCCTCTAGTCCAGTACCTTCTGCAGGTCTTGCAGAAGTGACGTGGCTGTGAGAGATTGTAGTTGTTGAAATAGCAAAACTTTGTGTTTGTTGATTCGCAACGAGGGCATTTGAGAGCTGGTTCGGGTAAAGGTATGTTGGCCATGCGTGCACGCTCCGACATGGATCCTGGTCGGATCGACCCAGATCCAGTACCACTGCTTCCATGTTGTTGAGGAGGTGGAGGAAGCGGTGGACCGGGGTGAGGTGGTGGTGGGAGTAAAGGGTTTGTGGTGCTGCTTCCAATTATTTGATGATTTTGATGCTGCAAAAATTAGAAAAAAAAATCATATGGGATGGTATATTCAAGAAATTAATTATAGAGGGAAAAAGGAAACAAAAAAGAGGGTTTGGGAATATTTCTTTTGATTTTTTTTGCTTTTTTGCCAAAGAAGCTAACCATTAAAGCATATCAAAGTATGCAAAAAGAAAATAAAGAAAATAAAATAACCCTTACTTGCTGCCAGTTGGATGGATCAAGATATGCTGGAATTGAAGAAAAAACCATTGTTCTTGATCTTCTTTTCTCTTTTTGTAAAGTTTACTCAATAGAGAGAGAGGGAGAGAAAAGAGAAAGAACAATAAAGAGAGAATGGGAATATAGGACCTAAACTAAAGCAAGGGGCTTTATGCTTGTATATATATATATATTTATATAAACATTTACGAAAATATACATGCACAAACACCGGCCAATTGTGCCAATTTGTTTCCACTCTATCTATTTTTGTTGTTTCTTAATTTTCTTAATTACTTAGCCTTTAAGCTTCTATATGGTGGAATTGCTCTGGTTGAATGAAAAAAGTAGTGATTTTTTTGTATGTAATTCAGGGAATACATGATTGAAAGTTGTGGTTCCCATATGTCACACTAAAATTAAACTATTAATTGTTTGACACGAGCATTAAGCAAACAATTATTATTTTTTAATTAATTGTAGTGTTACTTTTTGAATGAAGTAGATGAATATTAAACTAATTAATTAACTTACATACAAAATGTTTAGTATAATTGCATAAAAAGAGAAATTCAAAAGGTGAGAGCTATGCTTTTTTTGGTGGAAATAAACAGTTAATTATTTTGTGTTCTTTCCCTACCCCCAATATAATGTCTCTCTTTCTTTTTGCATGGGACTGACTAGTTGCAGATTTAGTGCACCTGGACATGGCTACCAAACCATATGTATGTATTATGTAAATTATTTTATAGGAGTACAAGCTTTAAGCACAAGTACTCGCAATATTGTTGATAAGGAAAAAGGGAAAGCTGCTGAGCTGTGGATATGATCATTCTGAAATACTAGTACATTTTGTGGACACTGATTTTTGCAATCGGTTGCTTCATGTTCAAGTTTAATAGTAATAAATATAAGGAATTTTGTATCTCTTTCTTGGGAGTCGAGAGTTATATGGTCATATGCCACAATATATTGTTGTGTTTTTTAGTTGACATAGGAATTTCTTTTTTTTAAATAGTGTAATTGAGTTTAGTTGGCTTGGCAATTTGATTGAATATTCATGATGTACACACACGATTAAAAATTTTGGATATATTTTTGAAATTCTAGAAAATAGAAAAATGTGAAATAATTATTTTAATTAAAACATACAATATTTTTTTTTAAGACAACCAAATACTGAAAATTATTCGACAATTTCGATAGAAAAATTAAAAATTTTGATCGTATGGTGAATTTTGTTAAACAATGAGCTTAAACTTTTTGTTATTAGATTTTACATAAATTGAGCTAGGTCCACTTAAATGACTTGGGTCTAACTCATCTCAAAACTTTGGACATTTAATCTTAGCATTAATTCCCCCTTTACGTATAGAAGGAGGTGCACAAGTGGGTGAAAGAAGCCCAACACTTGGTATATGAAGCACAACCTTATGAATTCCGACATGTGGTAAAGTCTCCAACGCACAAATAGTGACAATCCAGACCTTGTTAACTAGAAGAATAATAGCAACCCATGTCTTGTTATCTGGGCGAAGTGTGTTGGTATTGAATAAAGTCCAACATGTGAACAAGGAGAAGGGGTTGATCCACAGACAAAATAGCAATTTACGTCCCTTAACTCACTGGTCCGCAGAATAAGAACACTTAATTTTCCAGTAAGCATTTTACGTCCCTTAACTATCACTGGTCCGCAAATTCAGGACATTTAATTTTTCAGCAAGCATTTTACGTCCCCTAACTTTCACTGGTCCTTAGAATTATGACACTTAATTTTCCAGCAAGCATTTTATGTCCCTTAACTTTCCCAGTCCACGGAATCAGGACACTTAATTTTCAGCAAACATTTTACACCCCTTAACTTTCACTGGTCCGCGGAATCAGGACACTTAATTTTCAGCAAGCAAAATACGTCCTATAGCTTTTTTATAACTGCAATTTTAGTCCACAACGCGTAGAAAATTGCATAATTGCCAACTGGACAATTAACTTATGGATTTGAATTAATATTGATGTTGTTAAAAAGTTATAGACAGTTTGTTAAGTGATTGTCAAGTGGGTATTTGTTTTATCAAGTGGAATTTAATATCTTGTAGCCAAAATGTGCCAAATAGGACTTATATGTTAAATAGGTTTTAAAATTTCGCAGTTTAAAAGTTATAAGTTTTATAAAGTAATAATGAGAATTGAAGTAGTAGAATGTTCAGATGCTTTCCAATTCATTCATAACATTAAGTAGTACAACTATTGAAAACAAAGCATAAAGCTCTATAAATAAGAACCTACCTAAGCCAACTAAAAATAGAGGAGCATAATGGATGTAAAGTTATAGGACTGAAATTGCGGTCAAGTGGACTAAAATTGCGGGTATAGAAAAATTATAGGACGTATTTTGCTTCCCGATAAATTAAGTGTCCTGATTTTGCGGACCAGTGAAAGTTAAGGGATGTAAAAGGCTTGCTGGAAAATTAAGTGTCATGATTCTACGAACCAGTGAAAGTTAAGGGACGTAAAATGCTTGCTGAAAAATTTAGTGTCCTGATTCCGCTGACCAATGAAAGTTAAGGGACGTAAATTGCTTGCTGGAAAATTAAGTGTCCTGATTTCACGGACTGAAAAATTAAGTGTCCTGATTCCACAAACAAGTGAAAGTTAAGGGATGTAAATTGCTATTTTATCGTGATCCACATTAACCTAAAGTTCTGATATCATATTAGATGTTATATGGATTAAGTTACGTTTACTTAATTGGTTTCGAAACTAAGCTCAAAAGTTAGCTCAAAAGATAAGAATTGTGTAAGACTTAAAAGGTGAACTTAATTTTATTAGTCAATCCTTTTCAAATATTCAATCTCAACACTTTTAAAAAAAAGAATCAGATTCATTCTCGAAATTGAAAAACATGTTTTCCGAATATGAAAATGTCAGCATGCAATTACTCATATATTTTGAGCATAATTTCCCACGAGTGTCATGTTGCAGGTAATAAAACATCAATTATTATAATATGTTAAAGGTAAAAAGGCACAAAGTACATGCACTCAGAATAGATCAACTCTGTGGTGCTACATGAATTGATTGTTAACACTCTATTCTTTTTCATAATCCAGGTGCATCATGCCATTTCTTTTTGTTATTGGTCTTTAATTGATTCTGCTATAATCATACACAATCTCAGTGCAAGAAATTCCAGTTCAGACTGAACTAAATCAAATTCCGAAACAAATATATTATAGTTGTCGTGTGATACGACCAATGTGACAAAATCGGGTCTGAAGTCACCCGACCAAAGTGACTAAATCGGATCTGAAGTCACCCGACCAATGTGACGACCAATGTGACTAAATTGGGTCTGAAGTAGAATATTTAAAATGTAAACCACACACATTATAATAAGAGACCTCTAAAAGAAACCAGAAACTACAAATCAAGCATTTGGCCATTTTAAGTTCCATGAGCTTCCCAAACTAGAACCCTCATTGATCAAACTCGAGTTCATTAAAAAAGAAGTATACTGTAAGGCTCTTCGTCAAGCGAGTGTCGAAATAAAAGATCAGATTTATAAGACCAACAGCTACTATGAAATACACTATAGACTTTACAAATATGTATTTGCATTCTAGCAATTTCTAGACTATATGTAGGAGTAGTCAACTGCACATTCACATAAAATAGATTAGTTACTCCTGAATAAGTCACCTTAGAATGAGAAGACGTATGCACATCAAGGTTTATTGCCTGGATACTGATAGTGCATGATCAACTTAACAATGTCAATGTCATCATGCAAGAGAAAAGGAGTACTGCAAACAAGAAAACTGAATTATTATAAACTGATAGACAACAAAGGTACAAAGCTTTGGACCATTTATGCAAACTGCTCATAGCAAAGACCAACTCAACCAAATAGATAGGAAAGATCCACAAACTATATTTAATGATGAATGCATAACTTCTTGAATATGTATGGAAAACATCGTACCTGTTAAAGTCAAAGTGGACCAACTGCATATCCTCAGAAATCTCTATCTCAACTGTAGCATGAGAATTTGCCTAAATCATATAAAAGCCCACAATAACTATGTAAGTGATAAACAAGCAGACATTCACAAGAAGATAAAAAGAAAGAAAGCCACATATACCTGAACAAGTATAAATGGCAAATCAAATCCTTTTGGAGGAACACATCCCGGCTTAAGCAACTTCCGATTTCGCAGCATAAGACTTCTCAGGCCTGCAATCTGATATTATCCACAGATGGTTGATAACATAGGAGAGAAGAAGCTAATTTTAATCAAATCTTCGTCAATAGCAAGAAACTGTTATTCCCTTAAATCCTACGTCTTTATAAAATAGAAACTCTAAAATCAGAAATGATATCGAGGCTAAGGGCCAATTCATCTGAAACCAAATAGTGTAAAAGTATTGTTAAACTTAAATCACGTTTGAGTGAATAATCAGGATTATATTTAGATCATTCTGTTTATAGTCTTATCTTTTACTATGGGGGCTGGAGTTGGAGATGCAGATCAAAACACAGACTGGAAGCGAACCTGGGGGTTTTGATGCATACAAGTATTTTTGTTGGAACGTTTATACATAACTAATGGAATGCTTAGAATATCTCCATTCCCTAACATTCTGAAAATGCTAGCACAATGTATATTTAAATGTTGGTGTAATACCCATCAAAATATAAAACAGTCACCAAAATTTAAGTACCGTCTTTCAATTAGAGCCAGAAAAAAACCAGTTTGATTATGCTTAAAAGAATTGTGTAAAAGATATAAGCATACTTGGGCTTCCATGTCCTTCAAGTAAGCCACTTTCTTTCCAATCCTAGCCTTCAGATTGGCATGCAAAACCTTAAAAGTGGAATACCATAACCGTTAAATGGGCATCTGAAAGGAAAATATAAGTACAACACAGAAGCACAATGTGCATGCCCATGAAGATATAAATAAAGCAATCTATAATATCAAAACATTTACAATTTGGCTTGCAAGCTAAGTATGATCCCAAGTCATTAACATGACAAGAGCAATGTGCAGCACAGATGAAGATATACAAAGAAAGGATTCAGCATATTTGAGAACCTAACACGAGCTCTGAATGTTTTTCCATTACAACATAAAAATAAAAATTACAAAACCTATAATACTTATATTTCTTATTTTACCTCACTGATGTATCTCTTGCTCTTTGTCATTCTTATTTATATTCAGTTTTAACATTTTTTTCAACGACAACATGGCATGTAAATTATCAATCGGGTGAAAAAGAACAAAGTATGTGATCAATATGAAACAGTTACACCATCTTAGTCAAGACCTCCAAATATTCAGAGTTTTACTAAACTCGACTTGCACAGCAGTTCCTATTCATTTTACAAAACTTTATAAAATAAAGGTAGGCATGGATTTGAGCCCGATAAGAACATATCTATTAATTCCCATGATGAGAAAAACAATGTGAAGCATTCTTCAGTTAAGTTAGACCAAAACAATCTTAATTTAAGGGTCTGCCTTGGAAGGCTTCCAAAATATGAAACAAAAAGAACAGGGGACACTTAGCAAACTATTAAGGATATGCCTTGGCAAGCTGATAAACTCTGATAACTAGTATAGAGTAGGGGCAATATACTAAGAGAAGCTTTAAAGAGAGAAGTTGATAACAACAAATAGAGGATAATGTGCATCTGTGAATATGTGGAAAGTCTGCGTGTGTGTATGTGTTGTGTGTGCGAGAGATTGAGAATACAATCAAAATTCGCTAACCTGGATGTCCTCCATGTATGTCTCATTGACACCGGGAAATCCTTTCCATCGAATTTCCTTTTTGTCCTTTGTGATAATGTCAAGAGCCGTGAAAACATTTATTGCATCATATACCCGTCTACGAATGTTCTTATCACTAAACTGAAATGATGTACAATTTACTTCAATCCCTTAGCAGTAAGAAATGGATTGTAAAAGGTGAAACCTTGGGTTACTACAACAAAACCTCTTCAATGCAAGCTGATGATTCTTGTTCTGCAGCCAAAATCTCTGCTATGATTTCATCGGCAACCTGTTACTCACGAATCAAGCATCTCAACGATGGAAAGGATGTAAATAACTCACAACAGGATTGTTGGTGGAAAAGATGAGACTGTTTTTGAAAATATGGATCACGCTTGTTAATCCAAATATATTTTCCAATTAAGTATGTGAATCCATTTCCAAAATAATGAATAAGTGTGAAATCACATCAGACATGGGTAGTTCTCAGTTTAAAACTCCTCTAGAAACTTCCAGGTACAAAAATCAAGGAAAGTAGAGCTATACGTATAAGGCCACCATTCGTTATCCCCAAAGCATGAAAGCCTCAAACAAGGGGGAGTGTTACCCTGACAGTTTCTTAAGTTCTCAATTTATCACATATAGTAGTATAGTACAAAGTACAAACTAAAGGCTAAATATTCAAATCTCTTTATCTTGTTTCCTGTTAAGTTCCTTTTCTCTCCCCTAAAAGAATAAGGTTTGGTTATTTCTCCATACTTTACTCAATGTAAAATACATAAAGCTGCAAGTGAAAACATGAAAGCGATTTGTGCAAATCATATAACTCTTTAAGATATGGCAAGAAAAACAAATTGGGGAAATGAGGATTAAGTCTGCGAAAGAAGCCTACCTCATTGTATGAGGTTATTCCCTTGCTTTCCACCTTCTGGCAAACTACACGTAATTCACAAATCTAGAATATGAAGTAGATGAAGAAAAGAAAATATAGATGCATATCTGATATCGATGCATATTTATTTAGACAAGCACGCACCTCGCACTCATGAAGCATAAAAATGTTACATCTTAGCACTCTAATTCAATCAGTGAATTCAAACTGAAAGTTTATGAGACATGGATGCAACATGATGAAGAGAAACCACTAACCAGTTAAACTAAACTGGCGCAGCCCCCTAGCAACAAATTTTGATGCTCTCTTGTAATTTGACATGCTACTCCTTTCGACATTAACCAAACTATTCTCCTCTTGCATGCTTATAATCTGATCAAACCAACCAACCAAAAACAGATGGAAAATCTATATCTATGCTGTAATTAATATAAACAATTCTCACATTCACACATAGAATTTCCAGAAGAACGTAGTACAGTTGCTATTCTAAATTTAGCTAAAAACAAAAAGGAGGATGGCATATAGATGAGCTACTGAAATTGCTCTCAGATTTCATAACAATCTTCCCAGTTCTAGGAATGAATTCTTAAATTAAAATCGAAATAAACGAAAATTTGCCCAATTTTCTCTTCAATTTCAAATCCATTATTCAAAATCTTCTGATCCCAACACATACCAACAGTTTACTCACAGAAATCCACATTAAAAAAAAATGCAGCCCTATATTTCATATTTATGTTAACAAATTAATACCACAAATGTCATATTAACGAGAACAGCAACTAATTCTTCCCTGGAAGAACACTCCAACAGATCAAAATACATCCGTAGTGCCAAAATGCTCAAAACAATATCAACAAATGATAATTAAAACATATACGTATACCGAACAAAACTAGCGATTTATAGAAAAAAACGATAGCGTATATTTTTATTCCTAATTCAAAATCAAAGTCATAATAAGAGGTATAACATAAACAAATTTACGAAATTGTACTTAGGCACATGGAAGAAACCTGAAATTCGTGCGAAGGTGAGTCCTATACTTTATGAAGTTTTACAGTAGTAGAAGTCTCAGAGATTGCAGGTTTCAATTTCAGTGAACGAATATACCTATTTTCTCAAAAAAAAAAAATTGAATTATATATACTATATAACCTTCCATTCCCGCGAGATTTGATGAATCTTTTCGTAACTGTATTGTCTTTTGGGTTTGGGTTTTCGATATTTTTCATTCTTTATTAAAAAGTTGGAGTTTGTAAAATCAGCGAAATATGATCTGGACTGGACCAGTTTTATCTGAGTCCAACTCAATATGTTGGACTTCAAATTAATCCACCAATTCCAGATTGGATATATCATTGGGCTGTCAATGGGGCGGATTTCAATCCGGATTCGATCAGAATCTGGTTCAATTTATTAGGATAATTGTCCGATTCGATAAAGCTGTTCCGATTAAGAAGATCCGTAATCGAAATTATATAGAGCGAATATGGATCTAGAATGATCCGATCCGTTAAATATCCGCATCCAAATAATATTTGATATAATAGTATATACATTTAGTTTTCATATTTCACCTTTCACGTGCAATTAGAATGTTGGTTAAGTACATAATTCGTTAATGTTGATTATAAGTATCCACTGACCAAGATACAATTTTAATAATTCCATAAACTTCACAAATTTATCAAAAATAGGTTGCCTGATTTGAGATAAAAAAAAAAAGGAAAAACAGCATATTTACCATGAAAAAAACAAAGTCTTATGGTATGTGACCCTTTCGTTCAACTTCTATTTGGATATCATGGTTATGGTATAATTATGTTGTGGTAATGTTTCCAATTAAACATGTATAAGTTGGTATTACCAACAATCTACCTTAATTCGATTATAAGTAGGTGTAGAATTTTATCGTTTATTGTAAAATTGATAAACTTTGTATTTTGTTCCTACAAATTACCTGCAATTATTTTCATTTCTCTTTAGCTTGTATATTTTTGGATTAGATAATTCATAGTTTTATTTATCTTTTAAAGTTAAAATATAAATTAACTTTTTTCTTGTTCGGATCCGGATTTTTGAGTTGGATATCGGATATTTTTCAAATTCGAATTCGGTAGCTCTTTTGAATATCCGATAGGATCGTGCATCAGATTTGGATACAACTTTTGATTTTCGAATTTGGATTCGGAACAGATCTTGAATTCGGATCCGAAGTCACTCAGATCCGCTCCGAATCCGCCCCCATTGACAGCCCTAGATATATGCATGTGTTCAATTTTCACTCTAATCATCAATTAAAATTTCTTTTTCACAATATTTTCGTCTGTTAAATATTAGATCTTTTTTTAAAAAAAGAACAAAAATTGGAAATTTTCAGAAAATATTTTAATTTTTTACAATTTAAAAAATATGTTAAAATAGAAACAACTTTACATTTTCATTTCGATCCACTCGAAAACAAAAGAAAAAATCGTTGAAATGTATCAAAATTTTAATTCATACTCTACATCATATATAAAGCAAACAAAAAAATGGCTATTGGGCAAAACCTAATTGACGGGCCTAAAATACACTGATTTAAATCACCGTAAAAAGATGTTTCGAAATTAATAAGCCTGGTAATCAATCTAGCCCTTGAATTCTATATACTTTAGATCTTAACGCATCTATATGATTTTGCCACGGTTGACACCAATAAGCTCCCATGTGCAACAACTCGCTCAGACAAAGCCCGCGCTCTTCGATAGTCCAATCACAATATATTCCACATCGTTTGTAAATGTTATCATCGTAAACTGCATACTTACCCGATCCAGACTTGCTTTTAAATATACAATAAAACTTTGTGAAGCCCCAAGGACCGAAACGAAAAGTTCCAAATTCCCAGCGGAAACTCTGGCCGTAAGCAAGTTGTTTTACTCCGAAGTCATCGTCTTTAGAATAGCAATGAGCCGTAATGTGTGGTGATACGTTATTGGTATTTTTGCTGTTGGCTGTTGTGACAAGGTAAAGAACAATAAAAATGACACAATAAAAGTTATAATATAGGTATTCATCTTCACCAACAGGTGATTGGTCTAGTGGAAGGGACTAGTCACTACAAAGTAGCGGACTCAGGTTCGAATCCCTATTGGGAGAGGTACCCACTTAATGTGCCCGACCCGCCTTGAAAGGGATTAAACCCTTGGGAAACCAAAAAAAAAAAAATATAGGTATTCATCTTCAAAAAAAGCTTTTGCTTGTTTTGTAATAAGAATGGGGTATACCTTAAGGTATTTATAGAGGCAGAAGAAATTACTATAATCATTATGGCCCATTTATTTAGGAGAGAATGTCATATAGTCGGGAATCTAATTGTTTGGTATTAAATATTTGCTCTGGCATCAACAATTGATGCTCTGACAATATCGTCAGCCTTATCGATATTGCCAGAGCATTAGTTGTTGTTTTTTTAACAAATTTAATTGCTTTTCGGATTTGCCCAACAACAAATTAGGTAATTGTGTTATTGCAAAAGTTGACTTAAATCGAATAATGTAATTGATGCAAGTTTTTTTATTTTTTTATTGAGACATTGTTGTTTGTTTTATGAGTTTTAAGCTCAAGATTAGATGTTTGATTGATTATTTTGAAGTTATGTTGTTTTAATTTGTCTACTCTTTTGTTTAGGATTCGTGTTACATCGTTTGAAGTTTAAACATGTGATGATGTTGTAAGTTGTAACTATTGTGATTTCATTTTTAATTTCAATTATACATTGGACAAAATTTATACATTGAATAAATTTTCATGGGACTTTAATACATACTGTATTTATTTACGTGTTGGAATATATTATATATAATGATATATTAAAAATTTATAATATCTCAATATGACGTATTGAACTATAGTGATGGATGGAATTATTATATATGAAGTTGGAAATTTAATATTTATTGAACTTTCGACGTTTTTGACGGAAGATGGAAATTTTGATCAATGCGTGTGAGAACTTTAGGATCAGCGTTGTATTCATTCATATTGTATCTGGCTCCAACAGTGTCTATAAAGCAATGTTTTTAATTTGAACAAAACTCATAAAAGCCAATTTCTATCATTTAGTATCAGTATTAATTTTTTGTTTTTGTTTTGGTAACTCGTAGCATTAAATTTACTTTTACGAAAATCTCAAGTAAATCATTCATGGTAGTTATTTTCAATTAGAAACAAAATCAGGTCTAATATTATATTAAATATTATATATGTAGCTTTAATTAAATCAATTAAAGTAAATGATAAAATATTTTCAGTGATTTATCGAAAAGATATAATTCAATTGATTGAACTCCGATACAATCATACAATGGAGGATTTTTGGCATCTTGCACCTTCGAAAATGGGTTTTTGGCAAATTGCACTCTCAAATTTAGATTTTTGCAGATTGCACCCTCGAAATACATAAAACTTTGACAGAGTGCACCCTCTAAAAATTTTCGGCTAAATAGTTCGCCGGAAAATCAAAATTATGAAGTTGGCAAGGGTATAATTGTCTTTCTAACTAATTTTCCTCCAAAATTTCAAATTTAATTTGTGCCTAAATTTTCATTTTTCCTTACAAAACATATTTAAATCTTTCAATCATTTTTACATAGTTCTTTATCAGCTAAAAAATTAATATTACTGCATTTTACATAAAAATAGTTGCCAAGACATAATAAACTCATGAACCCACAAACAAGAATTAGTAACAATATTCATATTAATCTAGACAAGTTCATATAGCTTTAAACCAAAAACATCATATAAATTACATATAACCAAGTCTAAAAATCAAAACGCAATTCATCTCACTCCATATCTGATTCATATTAGCACCACCATTGAGCATTCTAACTGAAATATGGTTAAATTAATAACTAGACAAAATAAGTAAAATATCAATTAGACTACAAAATCATCCACTTCAATATGTACAAATCCTTCGATTCAATGCCTTCACAATTCTTCGGTTCAATGTTCAATGCTTTCACACAAAATGAGTTAGATATCCGCCAGTTCAACTATAACCTCTAGTTATGGTATAGTTGCCTTCACCATGTTGTATAACCATTATATCCTCCGACATACTATAAATCCTTGTCGCAAAATTTCAGATGCCATAGATATAGAATCTTGCATTACAAAAGAAAATATAGACTTTCTATGTGAAATTAGAGGAGTCACAGAGATTTTCACTCAATTGAAACTAACTGGTGCTTCAATATCTCACCTGATTCGTAGTATTAATATTTTCTCACAAGCTTGATTAGTTTCGACAGATTTTTTATTCACCTGGATATAATCAAATTATAAAAATAGTTGGTAATATTTTAATATCAAAGAAAGTAAAACAAATTTGACAAAGCCCTAAGCGTGGCTTGCTGGAGCAAGTTTTTATATTTTTCTATTAGGAATAAAGATTATATTAATGTGTAAATGGACAAACTAACCGCTAAACTATACATTTAATTTAGTTGGCTTTTCTCAAAAAAAAAAATTTAGTTTGCTTAATATTTTGACGGTTAATGATTTTTCTTGGAAGGAATTGAGTTAAAAAGATAATTATACCCTTTCCAACAACAAAATTTTGATTTTCCAGCGAACTCTTTGACCAGAAAATTTTTGAGAGTGCACTCTGCCAAAGTTTTCGAGGGTGCAATCTGCCAAAAGACTCATTTTCGAGGGTGCAAGCTGCCAAAAGTCCAACAATGGATGAAATCCTTAATTGCAATCATTTATTTAACTTCAGCGAAAACAAAGAAATAACATATATTTCTGCGAATACATGATGATAACTACAATATAAGTACTTATTTTTCTAGAGATTACAGGAAAAAATTCTCTAGAATTTTTAATATACAATAGCCTTATAATTTCACAACAAATCAATCACTCAACCAAAAACATTGTTGTGAAAGTCTTCTACTTATACCCTTTGATTAGCTAGCAAAACCATTGCATAATCATATAACATCAGCGATTTCGGAGGAAGTCCTAGAATGCCTCCTCAATTGTTCAGCAATGTTAAAGACCTTGCAATAAGGCAGTCTTTAACATTGTCTCCTGTTAACAAAACCTTATACTATCAACATTTTGAGTTATTGGGACTGCCATGCCTTTGTCATCCCATTTGACACTGTCCACCAAAGGATCAACCTAACTGAACAGCAATAGATATAACAAAAATATTGCAGTACATACATGTTAATGAATTGTTGGATAGTTATTGTTTCAAATAACACTTCTAGCACTGCGGGGGAATTTGGATAGCAACACCAACTTTGACAAAAAAAATTACTAGCTTAACATAATAATCATAGGCATCAAGTAAATGAAGATCCCAAATAAATGCTAATATCAACCAACATAGTATGTACAGCTTCTTGAAATATGGTGTTTAGATGTAGCTCGTGTAATCATTGAGATTGGATCACCGGGCAACGATAAACACTTCATTTCTATGCCAGGACATTCAACGGTCTCCGCAACCAGGAAAGCGGTAGACACCTGCCAATGTCTGGTCGTATGAAAGTTTATTTTTTGAAATCCCGGGCAGTGAAAATTCAGTTCATAGATTTAGGTGCATTCCTACTTAATCTATCAAAAATCAATCTCAACATTATATATTACAGTTTTAAAGTCAAATAACCATGTAAATCATGAAGACTGAAGAGCTCAAGATTGATGGAGTCAACCTCAAACACAAATTTCATGCCGGTTAAATATGTAATTCTTGAAATGTGGTGTTTAGATGTAGCTCAGGTAATCATTAAGATTTGATTAACGAGCAACGATAAACACATTATTTCTATGCCAGAACATTCAACGGCCTCCGCAACCAGGAAAAAGGGTAGACACCTGCCAATGTCTGGTGATAGTTATTAAAAGAAAATAACTTGAAGAAATAAGTTAATAATATTGAATCCAGATGTAGCTCAATAATCATAGACAAAACTATTGGGCAACGATGGACACCTCCAAGAGAAATCGAAATGATAGATGAGAAACCCATCTCTCATTTTTCCTTCTCCATCTTATATTTCCCAGACATGTAACAGTATTACACCATAAAAAAAAGGGTGACCACTTGACTAACGTCTGGTGTTTGACAAGCATAGTGAAAAGGTAAAATGGAATAAAATCAAAATATTTTCTACCAGAATGAATGAGTGCAGTCTCATCAAACAAACAACAAATAAAAAATCCAAAATTACTAAAACAAATGAATAATAGGACAGCGGAAATATGATTCCAAGTTAAAAATTGATTGTTGTTTATAAACAAAGTAAAGGAATGTAATTGCGGATTACAGAACTAATAAGGAAGAATGAGAAATAATGAATAAGGCAGCATGAGAAGGGAAAAAGGAGAAGACAGGGGAAGAGCGGCCACTCCCTTTTATAGTGTAGGTTAGGTTTCGGGCCTTTCGGCATTGGCTGTTGTAAATTGATAAGTTGATGGGCCGATGTTTGGTTTTGAGACCCCTGATAACCGGTTGTTATGGGCCGAGGAAAGCTGACCAAGAAATTGTTTAAGTTGATTAAAAGCTAATTTTTTCGGGATTAAATGTTAGGGTAGATTTACATCATTAAATAATATTTATTTTTCAAAAGCAGAAAATTAGAGGCTGCTGATATGTTTTTTTATTAATTGCCTAGATTTTTTTTTAGTTGTGTCTAAAGTAACATATGAAGTAAGTAATTTATGTTTTGGCAAGTCAGTTTTTCCATTTTTTTCGAGTTGACATGTAATGGGGGACAACTTTTTGATATCAATACTAGGGTTTTTTTTTTTTTTTTCCTTCTCAAAAAAAAAAAAAAATACTAGGGGTTTTTTGCACTTTGCACCCCCGAAACTTAGATTTAGCAGTTTGCACCCTCGAAATATGAAAAATACAACACTTTGCACCCTTTTTAATTTTCAAGCAAAAACTCAAGGGCAAAATAGGTAATTATATTGTAAATCTTTGACACTTTGCACCCCCCCCCCCCCAAAAAAAATTAGCACTTAACACTCCCTAATTAAGAACAAATTAACAACTTGCACCCCTGAAACACAATAAATGGACACTTTGCACCACAAAATACAAAATTAACACTTAATATCCTCAAATTAAAAAAAACTCAAACCCCTCATTTTTTCCGGCAAAGTTGACCATTAAGGTGAATTTTTTTAAGGCAAAATAGGTATTTATTTATGGGTCTTTGATATGTTGAAGTAGACAATGGGTCTTCGAGAAGTTTACTTGTAATTTATTTAGTTATTTATGGTTATATTGTTGAAAAGAAAGATGGAGAGAGAAATGAGTATTTGAGTATTTATAATTGTATTTTGCCAAATTTATGTAAAAAAATGAATTTCCTATTTTGTCTTAGATTTTTTTCACTCCGATAGTCAACTTTGATGAAAAAAAATGAGGGGGTTTGGGTTTTTTAAATTTGAGGGTGTTAAGTGTTAATTTTGTATTTTGGGGTGCAAAGTGCCCATTTATTGTATTTCGGGGGTGAAAGTTGCTGATTTGTTCTTAAATAGAGGGTGTTAAGTGCTAATTTTATTTTGGGGGTACAAAGTGCGAAATTCTCTAGTTTTGAGGGTGCAAAGTGCCAATACTATTGAATTACCTATTTTGCCCTTGAGTTTTTGCTTGAAAATTAAAGAGGGTGCAAAGTGTTGTATTTTTCATATTTCGAGGGTGCAAACTGCTAAATCTAAGTTTCGGAGGTGCAAAGTGCTTATTTCTCAGGTTTTGGGGGTGCAAAGTGCAAAAAACCCCAATACTAGTCATAAGAAGGATTTTTTAAGGGTGCGGGAATGTGAGTTACGCCCTCACACGCGGGAAGCCTCATCATGTCGTTCATTTGGCTCATATTGATATGGGTCATTGATTAGATAACTTGGTCAAAATTAATTTGTAATTATTGACTTTAATTAAATTTCAATTTGCCTAATTTACCTTTTCACTTATTTTGCTTCTAAAAAAAATATAAAAACCATTCTCATATAAAAAGACCGTTTTACCCCCAATTTTACAAATTAACCCCTATCTTTTGCGATTTTACGAATTGAACCCTACCTCTTTCATCCAGCCATGTATTTTTTATCTTGGCCGTTGATGAAGGTTAATTCGTGGAGAAAAAAAATCCTACTCTTAAATTTTGTGACATGATGAAGATTAATCGTGGAGAAGAAAAAAAATCCTATTGTTAAATTTTGTGGCGTGATGAATAACCATGGAGAAGAAATTGGTTTAACCCTAATTACATGATAACTCTCGATATTACTCATGGAAATAAATCAACTAGTATATTTTTCAATTTTTTTTATTTAAAGGTTATAACTATCTTTTTTAATTGAAGATTATCTCAACTATTATTTAAAATTAAAACCAAAAAGGGTAAAATTGTCTATTTACATACCGAGTTAACTCGCCGAGTTACATACTAGTTACGCACCACACATGGTATAATTTTAAGGCCGTCCCGCATGTGAGGACGAGTTACCTTACCCGCACCCTAAATGCTCCGAAATAAGTACTAATAAGCCTACAACTATCCAATAGTGTACTAGCTAAAATCTTCTTTTATACATGCATTTAACTTTGACAGTTTAGTTGTGTATTATCTCCTACATCGAGTTTTTGTACAACACGTCTAGGTGTCACGATGAATAGTGGGGGGGGGGGGGGGGGGGATGAAATTTGACCGATGATCTAAATAAAATATCGTGGCTACCATCTGGGTAGCCACCATATGCCATGTTAGATCATTTTTAGGGACACTTTTGCATAAAAGTGTCCCTAAAACCTCCCTAACATGGCGGATGGTGGCTACCTCAGAGGATAGCCACGAAAATTCCTAAGTAACGGGGTAAGTTAAATGGCGAAGATTAACACGTGGCCATGTCTAAGAGGATCGCTGAGGGAATTAGAGCTTAAGTGGAAAGATTAATATTGCGTACAAGTGCCCAACTAGTATTGGCTTGCAAAATAAATGACACAGGAATGCGGTTATGAAATCGTGTTATTATAATGGCACTTCTAATTATTCTTGTAATCAATTGTTTCAGGCCTGGCACATCTTCCGCGAAGGAAATTATGTGGCTCATGAATTTGCAAATTTATCTAAGAGTGAATCTTATGTTTCAGAAGTTTTACCTAATTTTATTCATAACATTGTAATTTCTGAATCTCTTTGATTGAATTAACATCGCTTTTGATTAAAAAAAAAAAAAGGTAAGCCAAAGTTAATCACAATTGGTTAAAATCATGGACGTCGTGACCCTTCCATCCATTTACCTTTAGTAATAATGTTAAGGTCAACCATTTCAAAAGTATATGTTTCATATTGATTCAAGGCGTTAAACACATCTAAAATACAATGTAGACAAAATTTTCTAAGTTCCTTAAAAGTAAACTTTCCATATGCCATAAGAATTTTTCTAAACAAACTTCATTGTTAAGTATATGTGCTTTCCTTTGCCTGATTCCATATAGGGCTGAGCACGGTTCGATAAACCGACCGAACCGAACCGGAACCGAAATTTCGGTCCGGACCGTTTACCGAACCGAAATTTCGGTTCGGTAAACGGTTCTCGGTCGAGAACCGATCCTTGGGAGCGGTCGGTTCTCGGTAATACCGGTCGGTTTACCGAACCGAACCGATTGGACCGATTTTTTTTTTTTTTTTTAAAATTAGTGTTTTTCAATTATGATTTTGGAGATTTAGAACTTTTAAGTTTGAATGGTTTATATAAACTTAATATTATTTTTCAAAAACAATTTACCTCTTTGTATTTGATTAAGATTATTTTATGTTTGAATGGTTTTGTATGAACTTTGGTGATATATTGAATGTTACGCAATAAATAGAAGGGGGAGCTTTTTTGTATGGTTTGTGTGTTGTAAGATATATATATATATTTTTTTGTATATTGTGCTATAAATTGAATTTTTGATTTTTTAAAATAAATAAAAATTAAACTTTCGGTTTTTTTGGACCGAACCGAACCGTTCGGTTTTTTACCGAACCGAACCGAAATTTTCGGTCCGGCAAACGGTCCGTGGTCTGAAATTTACCGAACCGAAAAAATACCGAAGTTCGGTCCGGTCCGGTTCGATTCGGTTTTTACCGAATGCTCAGCCCTAATTCCATAACACAACTGTGAGGAGTAGAAACAAATTTTACCAATAATATACTAGTTTTAGTACATTATCTGATATGCTTTAATGTTCTATACTTTTGAGTTTTGTTTCTTTTAGACTTCATGTCTTTCCTTATTTTCTTCATCTTATCTATATTTGCTTATTACACTATATATCTTGGGTCTTAAATTGTCGACATGTCCTTTTTTATATGCAGACATCATGGGTAGATCCAAGAATTAGAAGTCGAGGGGTCGAAACATAGCATCAGTAAAAGTAGCTTAATAATCAATATATTTTATTTACATAATTACACAATCATAAAACTATATATTCAATATTTAAAAAGTTCAGAATTATCACGACATTTTTCGTATCATAAAATTAGTTATAATAAAACCAATATCTAATTCGCAACAATCCTCTATCTCAATGTAAATAATCAAATTATTCATAAAACAACGTCGATCCCATATCTTGTTTCTAAGCATTTTTTCACAAGCTTTATTACTTTATAACAATTAAGCTAACATCATTGTACCTGTACTATTACATAAGTTCTACACAATACATACAAATAATTGAGTGAATTAATTACAATTCAGTTAGATCACACTGCTAGTAAATACATTACATCATGAGTTACTTAAAATAACATGTTTCTGATGTAGATCAATAAAACCCAGTGCAAATTAATAATGTTGTAAAAATATAGTACAAAAATCAAAATCTATAAGCCCTTGGTTGGGCAGCTATCCTCTGGATTGTGGGCACGAGACCGCCGTGGATATTGGAGATACATCTTCCTTTAAAGGCAAGGAGTTCTCTAACTGATGTAGCTGCAATGGAGAAAGTGTTGGGATTCGGTAAGATAAACAGCCCTAAGCACAGCGGAATATAAAAACTTTTAGGACCTCTTAAGGAATCTTGCCAGGATATTCTCTAGTTGTATATATATGAATATAAATAAAAACGATAGTATAAGTTTGCACGTTATACCTATCTCCCTGCAAATCCTCGGCTAGCAAAAACGAACTCTGATCTCTGCACCAGCAAAATCGACCCAGGCCTTTTCAGGAGCGCCCCACGTGTTGCGCCTCTATGAGTTGATACACCACAATATCACGAAAATAATATATCTTGATCGGCTAGAACACAAGATATATTATGATCTAGGATATAGGAACGATTTTGGAACAAAGTCGAAAACGAAAAATTCTTCCAAAAGGAAGACAGGGTTCGGTCGACTATTACTGGGAGAGGGGAGAGAGAATTTTTGCTCTTGCTCAAATTTTGCTTATTGAGTTATGTGAAAAATAACTATAAGATAGCTACTTATAGCTTTCTCCCTAACCTAGTCCTATTAGGACTAGGGCTCTTCTCTCCTACATGGGCCATGGCCCTCTTTAATTAGAAGACCAAGTCTCCTAATTAATTCATGGCCCAGTTAATTAATTTGACCAGGCTTTATTTAATCTCCCAATTAAATAGCCCAATTAATTAACTTAATCTCCCATTTAATTAAATCAGACTCTAAGTCCATTTAATTAAAATCCCTTCTAATTAATTAAATCCAACTTAATTAATTAATCCACAAATTAAATTCCAATTTAATTTATGATCCTGATCCAATTCCAATTGGATCCCATTTTGTTCCAATTGGGTCGACCCAGTCGACCCACCCATCATAATCGACCTAGTCGATTATTCACCCAGTCGACCCAGTCGACTCGGTCGTTCTCATTTCCTCGCTTTCGCTTCATGTGTATTGTGTATGCCCCCGTAGGTTCACCACATAATTGGCCGTGGGTTATAATTAAATATTATTTAATTATTCGAGTAAGACTTACTCTAAATCAATCGAACACTCTGTCGATTGATCATTCCAAAATTAGCACCCCTGCCAATTTGGGAATTCTCCCACACTCCACGGTCGATGTCCAGCCACAAGCCCATGGAGCCCAATCACTGGTGAATTAATTCAGTGAACCTTTTATCATTTACAATTTCCATATACGACATAATCTCTCCATCGATCAATCTCCCGGTCGAGACTTAAGGGCATGGTCTTTCATCGGATTCCCTTTTCTTTGTCTTGACCTTATGCATTCTGGTCTCAAAATAATTCTCTTTGACTTAACCTTTATGAGCTACTTACATAAAGCCGTCAGATACCTCGGCCGAGGATTTTACCAGAATTAATTTCTCACAGAAATCCATAGGAGAATTTCCCAACCTATCAAGTCGGGTCAATGGATCCTTTGTTGATGATATGAACCTGCATACGAGTTCCTCTATACCCAACATGAATCCACAAAGACTTTCTGGCGATCCCCAGTCAGTCGGAACTCATATCAAAGCATAGACGTTCTCGCACCAGATAAACCCTATCACCTCAAGTAGTTAGGGATCGTTCCTCGTATACTATTGCAAATTGGAATAACTTCAACCCCGATATGCGACTACCGCTTCCATGTTGAGTTATTTCCTAATTGGGGTATTCAGTGCGCTTGCTATCCCAGCAAGCCACCCACTTATGTGTATCGACTATCCCAGTCACGCTCGTGGACCCCAGCGTCCTCCAGTTCATCGGAGTATACACAACAGTGAGAGTCTAACCGAATCCAACGATGTCCTATCTCGATTGGATTCTATGACTCTTGAATATGTTCTAGATCACGGCCTTGGAGATCAGTCCACGGGTTGTCCCATAGCCCTGTGATCTAAGGACTTCTATCCTTATGCGTAGATAATTATTACATAAGATAAAGTTGACCATATATATAAATGCATTTATTAATCCAATCGAATGGTCCTTTCAATTAAATGCAGCCAAAACAGTTGGCTTGCAGGACACTATTCTATCAGAAAGACGCGGTGGTAAGATTTACCTTGATATCTTCTGATGATGTATTAGATGTTACTTTGCATCTTTCTTGCTCAAAGCCTCAAATCAAGTTTTAAGGTTTGTCAATCGATAAATATTACTCGATTTTTCTTTGATATGTATAATGAATCGAGTTTATGTTAGTTTTTATTGTTCAAACTCTAGTTGAAAATAGAGTAGATTGGTTTGATCTCAACTACATACTATTATGATAATTTGTGGGGCATATATTGTACCATAACTCTACTAATGTAGTTTAGTATTTACTTGTATAGTTGATTTCCCCCCGGAAGAATCTCTTCACATTTTAATTAATAGTAGCATACTATGTCACTAGAAAAAATAAAGATATTTCATTTTATTTGTGGAAAATAAGAAAATTAACATTTAACAAACAAATTCCATCATGACTTTTAGATTTTTTATGTGGAAAATGTGTACTTATATTTCATTTTATATGTGGAAAATGTGTAATTTGTTTCTTTTTATTCAATGCACCTTTTATGTTAATTAAAAGGGATTATTACAGAGACCTTATATATGGTGCATTTCGCGTCCAATCTCCTCCAAGAATCATAATTACAATGACCTCCCCTAAAGTATCAAAAACCTTACAAAAATCCTAACGGATAGTAACAAAGTTGGACGGAATCTATGAAATAACTTAATTGCCCTAGCCATTTTTAGTTTAAAAAAAAGTAAAAAATCTGATCAACAAATATCTTATTTACCATTGCAATAATGCACAAATTACCCCAAGAGGTGTGTTTGTAATATATTTTACGTCACATGGGGTGTATTTGAAATGTTGATTCAAAATTACTCATCTTCCCCAAGCAACTTCACGACAACAGCAGACTCCAATTCCTTCATCCATCTAAACCGCAACAAATTGAAGTAACTTCCATCTGAAACAATATAAAAAGAACCAAACTCAGTCACCAAATCAACAAGAATCAGTCGAGATTGTGAACTCCAATTGGGGATCTTTTTTTCAAATTACAAAATCTGCTGCAATTGGACGAAATCACGGTAAATTGAGATGTGAAAGGACCTACTAATCCTTGAAATGATTGATTCCAGTGGGGAATCACATGGAAATTGGTCAAAATGTCGAATGCAATAAACCCTTGATTGGTGCTAGAAAATGCACTTAAATTGTTCTAATTTTCCGAATAAATATAGTGTTAGTTTGATATTTTCATGAATTTAATAGAAATTATTGTTATAAAATATTGAGTTTTTGATTTATTTTTGTAGAAAAATAAAATATGGACCCTGGAATATTTAGCTTTATCAAATTGTACAAGTATCAAATGCATGATTTGAAGCAAGGAAAGATTCAAGTAAATCAAGTAGTGCAAGAACAACAAATAAGGAATATGCCAAAAATATTGCTGCTCCTTCCAAGGACTATAACTCTCGTAAGGAAACTCCTATGAAGCTAATTTTTGGATATGTTATAGAGGAAGGAGTTATCTACGCTAAGGAACTTAAAGATCTGGATTTGGAGTTTGGAGCACAAAGATATGCCCTTTTTCAAATATGGCGCGTAGAGCAGAATTTAAAAGCGAATTTTGTCCTAAAGTGATAAAGAACCTTGCCTAAGTCCTTTCCATACGAGGATTGAGCCTCCTAATCATCTTCCTACTCAATTTCTACCTCCTAAACATTCTCCTACTTGAATTAGGGCTCCTTAACACCTATATATAGTCCTAAAATTACACATCTTCAGACACACAATTTTTAGTCTTAGTTACAATTCTCTCTCAAATCATTATCATATTTTCTCTCTAGAACTTGTGATAATGATTAACAAATTAGGCTAAGAGTTCTTTGGTGAGGTTAAAAATGAGCTTATATGCGTAGTTATCTTATTTGGATTTGATTCTTCAATGTTTTGTAAGTTTTATAAATTTGAGTTATTTATTCTTCGACTACTATTTTCATCAACTCTTATGTTAATATCATTGTTTTATTAATTTTCATATAAATCTAGTAAAGGTATTTTTATGTGAAAATATTTATTATATTGATATAAGTCATACGTTTTATGGGTAGTCTTTTATATGCCTTGGTATATAATATGTTTTTTTTATTTCTCATAAGATGATATTTTGTGCCAATTCTAAAAGTAAGAAAATTATTTACTCAGATAAATTAGAAATCATGTGTTTATCAATTTTTTATCTTCGAGTTGATTGTTTGGGATGTGAAACTTTCAATTGAGTAATTTTATGAATCAATCCAAATAAGTGAACGAAGCATATAAGAGACTCTTGACATCTTACCGTTTTAATTATCTTATTTCTCAACAACCAAAATCCATTTTTCTTTAAGTTTTCTCAAAATCAAATCACTTCGTTAATTTAATTTGTTTATTTATCTCTAAAGCTACTTTGTCTACTAATCTTTTTAGCTTGTTTTAGTCATCTCCTCGTGGATACGACTGCTCAATCTATTTTACATTGATCGCTTTGTTTCGACAAGTTTGGGCGTAATCAAATTTTGGCGCCGTTGCCGAGGGAAAAAATAGAAGAGTTTTGTTTTTATGTTTGTAACTAGATCTTCTAATCAAGGTGAATTGCAGTACGATTCAAAAATTGTGAAAACTTAAAGAAGGAACTTAGGAAAAAGGAAATCAACACCACTTCTCAAGATTTAAGTGAATCTTGGTCAATCATTGCATTAATCGATACACCTACCACTATGAACCAACTTGAAAACAACCATGCACGTTCCCTAAGGGAATACCTACACCCAAACCACATAGCCACTCCCTCATGCATCATGTTTCCTGCAAATACCCCACAAATAATTTCAAACCTGGATTGATCAAACTCTTACCAACCTTTCATGACATGGATAGTAAGAATCCTTACTTCCACATTAGGTAATTCGAGGAGGTCATCATCTCTTTTAATAGTCAACCTAATGTCGTAGAGTCAATTAAGTTGAAATTCTTGTCTTTCTCCCTAAAAGACAAAGCAAAATGTTGGTTGTACTCTTTAAGACCTAGATCTACAGGTACATGGGCAGAAATGACCGAAGCATTTTTCAACAAATAATTTCCCTAACATAAGACCAACAACCTTAAGAGACAAATCTCTACATTTTCCCAAAAAGATAATGAAACTTTATATCAAGCCTGGGAAAGGTTCAAAGAATTGTTGAATATGTGTCCGCACCATGGGTATGAAAATTGGCGTCTTGTTAGCTATTTCTATGAGGGACTTACATCTTGGGAGCGTCAATTTATTGAAATGATGTGTAATGGGGAGTTTTTTGAAAAGGATTCTGATGAAGCCATAGATTACCTAAATGACATAGCCGAAAAAGCTCACACCTTGACTGGACCTAGTACTGTACTACTGATGGTACTAGTAGAACAAAACTAGTGGAATTTACTATCTTAAGGAAGAAGACAACCTTAAAACACAATTTAAGCATTGACTAACAAATTAAAAGCTTTAGAAATAAAAGATAGTAAAAAACATCAACCACCTGCAAGGGTAGAGTCACAAGATAGTTGTTTCATTTATGGTGGTGGTAGATCATTTAGCTCAAGTATGTCCTACACATGATGAGATGAGAGAGGTTTACGAAGAATAATGTAATGCCTTAGGAATATATAGGAAACCTTTTTCACCTTATTCTGAGACGTACAATCCTAGTTGGAGAATTCACCGTAACTTTAGTTGGAAATCTGAGAAAAAACACCTAGAACTTACCCTGGACCTCAAAATAATGCTCGCCAAAATAGGAATCCTTTAGAGGACACACTTCAAGCATTTATGAGGCACAAAGTAAGACAAATCAAAAGGTAGAAGCCGTAATAACTCATATTGTGGAAGAGAACAAAGAGATAAAAAATCAAATTGGTAAGCTAACTAGTGTTGTTACCATAAAAAAACGAGGCAAGTTCCCTTCCCAACCACAGTCTAATCCTAAAGGGCAACATAAGGTATAATCTTCCGAGTCATCACATAACATCAAAGATATCAATGCCATCACCACTCGTAGCTGTAAGGTCATAGCGGGACCAACTTTACCTAGTCCGCCAAACGATCCCCCTAAGGAAGTAGAACAGAAAGCCTTGGTCCATGTTCCTTTCCCACAAGCACTGAAATTGGAAAAAATTCCAGAAAATCATGGTGAAATTTTTGAACATTTGAAACAAGTCAAATTTTTTTTGCCTTTGTTACATGTTATCAGACAGGTACCTTTCAATGCAAAGGTTATTAAGGATCTGTGTACTGTGACAAGAAAACACAATGTTAAGAAAGCCACATTTTTTACTGAGCAAGTAAGTGCAGTGATTGGGCAAAAGGTACCACCTAAATATAAAGATCCTGGGTGTCCCACAATAACCTGTCAGATTGGTCCACATGAGTTTAGTCAAGCTTTATTAGACCTTGGAGCAAGTGTAAACCTTATGCCATACTCAGTTTACTTTCAACTTGGTCTTGGAGAGATCAAGCCTACATCTGTTATTTTGCAACTAGCTGACTGAACCATTCGTAGACCCAAAGGAATAATAGAGGATGTGTTGCTTCAAATTGATAAATTCTATTATCCTGTTGATTTATTAGTTTTTGACACTCAATTTGTGGTCAATGTGGAGTCTAAGATACCACTCATCTTAGGTAGACCTTTCCTTGCTACAACAAATGCTTTCATCAACTGTACGAATGGTTTTATGAAGCTTAAATTTGGTAATATGACATTGAAAGTCAATGTATTCCATGTTGGAAAGCAGCTACAAGATGAAGATGAGTATCATCATACTTATATGATAGATTCACAGGTGTCTGAAATATTCGAAAGAGAAAATTCTAAACCCTTAGATTATCTCCTTTGTAATTCTATTTTTGATTACTCTCTTAACTCTGTTAATAGTTTTAAATCATCTGATGTTGTTAATGAAACAAGGGTGAAAGAAAAGAGATTTTGGCACCCGAACTTCAAGGATCTACCAAAAGAAAGAAGAAAACAAAAGACATCTTCCGTTCAAACAATGAAAGTTGCTCATGACAAGCATAACATCAGAAATAACTTTGACCCTGGAAATTTGAGATCAAGATGGACCGGTCCGTTTGTGGTAAAATAAGTCTTTTCCAATGGTTCCGTAGAAGTTGAAAATCCTAAAGATGGGAGTCTTTTTCGTGAATGGCCAACAATTAAAGCAAATTGTGGAAAAGGTAGATAAACGTGAGGAGATTGCACTTGCGGCTCCTATCTACCATTAATCAGGTTCTACCTTTCCATTATGTACTATAGTTTTTTTTCTTTTTTTTTCTTCCTTTTTTTTGGGTGTGTTTTCTTTTCTTTTCGTTTGTGTGATTATATGGTCATCTCTAGCTTAACTTACATCATTCAAGTAGTAATTTGTCTTTTGTCTTTTGTATTCTCTGCGTTCATATTATAGTGACAATGAGGACAATGTCATATTTAGGTTGGGGTGGTAGCTTTCTGAAAGAAAGAAAAATTTGCATTTTAAAAAAAGATAAGTTTATTGCTTTTATATTAGCGATTCTATTGAAAATGGGCTATAAGGTGTGTATGGATGGATTGATTTGAGATGCTAGATTTGCTATTTAGGTGATATGACATTGTCCTCATTGTCACTATAATATGAACGCAGAGAATACAAAAGACAAATGACTACTTGAATGATGTAAGTTAAGCTAAAGATGATCTTATAAACACACCAACGGAAAAAAAAAAACACCAAAAAAGAAAAGGAAAAAAAAAGTAACAACTATGGTACATTGACTGAATACTTCAGGGATGATTTTCATACATTGACTGAATACTTCAGAGCAGTCATCTATGCATTCGAAAAAATGAGTTGTAGAGAAAATATGTAGCAGAAGGCTGAGATGAAAGAAAATGTAGAGGCTTAGACCACTATACATGATCTAATCTCTAATAAATGTCGAATTATGATCAGCCGGGTTTTTTTTTGCTGCAGATAAAGATAGAGGGCTTATTTGGCTTTTATCCTAGCTAGCATGGTAACATCTCGCCATTTAGACTTTAGGACTATTGATCTAAGATTGGTTGTTAGGGTTTTATTCTGGGTCGTGTGAAGTATTTGTTGGCGATGTTTAGGAGGTATGTACGTAATTTTTTAGTCTCATTTTTTGGTCCCACGTAGCTAGACCTTTAGGCTTTAGCAGTTTTTTGGTCTCAAATTTTGTATAGACTTTTGATTTCAAACTTTAAAAAGTTCTGCACTTTTCGTCATATCGCCTATATCCATCCGATTTGGGATCTTATTGCAGAAGTGAGAGAGTGTATGAAACCACTATAAATATAAGTGCAAACCAAGGTATTTTGTGGGACATAAAAGGCAAAAACTGAATAGTAAGGGGAACTAGGACCAAAAGTGTAAATACTATAAAAATAATGGGACCAAAATTGCCAGAATAAATGTGGATAGAAGTTTTTGATATGAACTCTTCACCACCGCGTGAGACACACTTTACCACCATCCCCATAGCTCACTACTAGAAATTTGAGCTTCTGCAACAGAAAATTTGCGACTAATGTATTGTAAAATGTGTCTGATTGATGACGTAGTTGCCAAAAAAAAATTCAAAGCTAAATAAACGATCATTTACATTAGAATTTGCAACATAACAACTACTACTATTTGCGACAAGCACTCGAGTATGTCGCTTATTTTCTGAAAATAGAAACTGATTTTTTTTATTGTCTGAAGTTTCTGATTTTGCTTAAATTTTGGGTAGCACTTGTGTTGAAGATATCTAGAGTTTCCGAAAATGCTATGAACTGAACTGAGGTGGTTGTGTGAATTTCATTGGTTTTAATTAACAAAATATGTGCACGGGTAATATTGCCACCTGAAAAGAGTTTTTTCTTTTTCTTATTTTCTATTTTTATTTTTTTGAGAATACCTTATTTAAGCTTTCTTTTATTGCTGTCTGAAAATGCATTGGAAATGGTTTAAATAACCATGATTATTAGCTTCGGTGAATGATAAAATTGTCACCAAGTTTAATAAAAGAAGTTTTGGGTTTCATTCAACCAAGCTAATAATCATGGTTGATTAAACCATTTTCTAACAAATTTTCCAGCACTTATATGACTACTCTTTGTATCTAAATCAATGATGAGAAATATTATTAAATATCTATTTTATATGGAAAACTGGTTTTGCAAGCTTATTGAATTTTTTTAACTATAAGTAAGATGATTTTAACAATTCTTCGCCATTAATTGAATACAGAAAGCTGTCATCTCGGTGCTCGAGGTAGTTAGCAGTAAAAGAAAATCTTAACAGAAGGTTGAAAAAGAAAGAAAATTAAGGTAGAGGTTAAGGTCACTAAATCGAGTATGATCTCTAAGCAATACCGAATTGTGCTCCACCATGCTGTTGTAAAGATAGAGGGCTTATTGGCTATTATCCTAGCATTTTATTATCTCATCCTTTAGGCTTTAAGTCTATTGATTTGAGATTGGCAGTTGGAGTTTATCTTGGATCGCATGAAGCGTTTTGTGGAAAAAACTTCGGGAGGTATGCTACTTTTTAGTTCCATCTTTAGTCCAACATGACTAGACCTGCAGCACTTTCGGTCCAATATCTAATAAAGTTGAACTTTTGATTCCAAACTTTTAAAAAGTACGTTATGCATTGTTAAGTCACCTCTTTTCATCCAATTCAGACGAGAGTTCAAAACCGAGATAGTCATATTGGACCACTAGGACTACATGTGACCAAAAATCAAATAGAAAGGGGTGATATGTGTAAATCATATATAAACATTGGGACCAAAAGAGCTGAGGTGGAGAAAAATGGTTTTGATATGAACTCTTCACCACCGCGTGAGACACCCTTTACCACCATCACATAGCTAGATTATTGTAGTTCTAGTGAGAACCTAATTTTTCTGATGAATATTCCAAAAAATCACATTTTACCACCATCGTCGTTAACACATGATCAAATGTTGACACATTAGTTACTTATAGGATTATTCAAAACCTCATAACTACCATTCGAACTTGTAGTAAAAATATGGATGGTAAAAAAAGTGATTTTTTGAAATTTTTAATAGCAAAATTAGGGTCACATATGAAAGGTATAAAAGTGTATTACATTTCGTCAACATGAAATGTATGATGGTGACATGGGTGTTGCATGTCCATCTATTAAGAGATTTAAGGTCCTAAGAATTGCCTGTGAATCTTGGTTGGACGATGAGATAAAAGAATTACTTTACAAGTTTCTCTTACTTATAAATATGATTATGCTTGTTTGATTCGGAAGGATGAAAGCCCGGTCGTAAGAAATATTTTGATCTTACAAAAGATAAGATAGCTCAGATTTTGCAACCCCATTGTATTGGTTAAAAATAGGTAAACTATATTTGAAAGTATTCATAGTTAGTGATATCTTTGTTGATAATGTTTTGTTCAGTGTCAACTTATACATATATAATACCAAGAGGTGGTTGGTCTCGTAAAAATGACTAATCGTTATCTCTGTTAGGAGAGGTTTTCACTTAATTTGTTTCGACACGCCTTAAAAGAAAGTAAATCTGGTCTAAGATTTGAGTACCTTTAAGAAACCAATATATATATATATATAATCTTGGAATAAATATATTGACTAGCGATATGGCCAAAGCAACAATTTGCTGCCAAAGCATACCTTTTCAATTGTCAAATACCATTCTAAAGTCAGAAAGTTTATTGCTCTTATCTTTTTCTAACGAGTGCTTTGTGAAGTTGTGAACAAATGATTGAGCGGGAATCCACGTAGAGAATTTAACAGAAACACCAAGAATTGACAATAGGATAAATCCATTTTTTAATTGAAATGAATCGGCACACATAAGAAAAATTGCACTCCAATGAAGTGCAATTGGTTAGGGGAAAAATATGATTTTGTGAAATTGTTTCGAATTAAACTGAAACGAGAAAAAAATTGTTTTAGAGAGATAAAAAGTTAGTTAAGAGGAGCCCTTCATCACATAGGAAGTTGTGGTAGATTCGCCACACGTCTCTTTTAAGGGTAAATTTGACAATAAAAATATGTGCTTTGACAACAACAATTGCTGCTTTGATTATATCGCTAATCAAATATATTATATAGGAAAAATGTGTTTCCTTATGATGTGAATTCACATTTTCTGAAAATATGAAAGGATGACTACTTTTTCTTATCTTGAATTTGAGACATTTTTCCTAAGATCTCTACATGTTCATGCACTTCGCTTGAACTCAAAGGCCCCGTTTAGATCGGTTTTGGTTCTGTTTGGGCCTGTTTTGGTGTTTCAAAATTATTTGAGTGATTTTCGCGAAACATTTAAAATATGATTTGAATTGATTTTGATTGGAATATTGAGATAGTAAAATATTAGTATAGTAATAAATAGTGAGTTTTGAAAATATGAGGTATGATTTGAAATGGTTTTGAATGTTAGTGTTTTGGGTTGAAAAGTTTATGACAAGAGTCAAATCAAAAACTTTATAGAATTATTATATAATATTATATAGTGTAATAATTGAGATTGTGATTGTAATATAATTTTATGATTAGTATGATGATTTTAATAATGTTATTGTAATATTGATTTAGATCATTAATAATAATTGAATGTAGGTGCATAATTAAGCAGTACTATTTTTTTTCCATATAAATAGGATATTTCAAATTTAATATTTTAAAAATAAATTTTATATATACAATCATTTAAAATACTTTGTCTCATTTATTTTACTCTCTTTGCTACAATATTCGATCAAAATTTTCAATCTTTTAAGTATCTTATCATATTAAATTCACATTTTTTTTGCATTAAACCTTTTAAATATTAATATATATAGTGTCATATGATATTATCAACTTATTAGTGAACTATATTAATTAAATTATTTATTATAATTTTTATAAATTTAGTCAAGTTGACTGGTCAACTGTACCAAAGGATAGAGATAATTGGGACGGAGGAAGTAATATAGTAATGATAAAACTTTTCATTGGTACATAATTAATAATTATTAGACAATCATCTAAAATAAAATAATATTAAAATAAGGATTCACTTAAAGAAAATAATATTACCCGAAATGCAAATAATATTAAAATAATTAATATTCATTTGAAGAAATATTACACAAATTTATATTTATTTTGTGTGTTTATACAAGATAAGTTGAAATTCTCCATAAATTTATACAACAATTATATATAATATAAATGGTGGGATGGGTGTAACTGTGCAAGTATAATACACCAGACAAAAGTGTCAGATAGGCCATCTCCAATGAAGAGGGCCTTGGGCGGGCCGGGACGACAGGGCGGAGGAGAAGTCATCTCCAGTTGTTTGGGGCTGCGGGGCGGGGCGGACATAGGGGCTCGCGTATTTGGAATACGTAAACACGCGCCCCTCTTTAAAATAGGTGCCGCCACTTGGTTCTTTCCTTTTTTTTTTTTATTTCTTTTAATTGTTTAATCGCCCCTATGATTAATATAGTATGATTATATTATGATTAATTTGTTCCCAACGTTTATATAATATGATTAATGTGTTACTTTAAATAATTATGTATACTTATAGATATACTATATAATAATTATTTTGTTACTTTAAATAATTATGTATAGTTATAGATATATTATATCATAATTATTGTTTTACTTTAAATAATTATGTATAATTATAGATATACAATATCACAATTAATGAGTTACTTTAAATAATAATTATGAATTATGATATACTTATAGATATAATGATTAATTATTTAAAGTAATTTTTAATAAATCCAATTCAATACCAAATATCGTAACCCTAAAAAGAATACTCCTAAGTAGAAGAACCTCAACTCCTCGTCAATCCAATTCGACAAATCCCTTCTAAGATAAAATGGAGGAAGGGAACAAAATCAAGGTCGCGAAGATGGCGCTTCAGGTGGATCTGAACAAATCGCCATTGCCGTCTCTCGGAGAAATGACAAACGGCGGCGTTGTCGCAGTTGCCAACGGAAGTTTTGATATGAACTCTTCATCACCGCTGGAGACGGAGGCTGACTGAAATTGTGATGGTGGAAGGTAAGAACGAATTTTATTTGTTTGTTTACCCAATTTTGTTTATTTGAAGTTAAACTAAATCCTTGTGTATGGTTTCACTTTGTGTATATATGTTCATTTTTTTGGTGTAGTTATATGACTTTTCTGTTGATTCATTGTGTTTTATTTTTGCTTTAGTTAAATACTTCACCTTTTCGTATATACATACATAAAAGTGTGTTGGATAGATCCATTTGTTTAAACTATTGGCTGAATATTATTAAATTAAACATAGATACTTCTTCTTATACCTCTTGTTTTGAGGTGTTTAGAGTTAACTTGAATCATCACACAAAATTAAGAGTAGAAGAATGAATTACCTGTGCAGATCTGTCTCCTTCTCTTTAAAGATTGGTTGTAGTACCCGTGGACTCTAAATCAGAAGAACGAAGTTAAAGAATGTATCATTTTATCTATCTGTTATATTGCTTAGGCAAAACTAATGAGAATGGCAGCATGAGAAACTAATTGAAAGTTAATAAAGTATACCTTTTTTGTCATCTGTTAAGACTATCCTTGCAATCGAGGTATTATGTACAAGGCTTCTGAAAATAACTAATTGAAAATGTAGAAAAGCTTACTTTTTCGGCCATTCGGTCATGACTTCATTGTTGTTGCAAAAGGGAGAAGGATGAAGAAAGGAGAAGAGATTTGCGGCAGCTACTCTATTAGTTGATGTAACCTTTACAACCCATTCCCTCCTTTTATAATGTAGATTAGGGTTTCGGCAATGGCTTTTATAAATTGGGCTAACATTTACATAAATTGTTGGGCCAAAATGTATTGGCTTCCAGAGCCCCGATAACTGGTTTATTGGGCTGAAGAAAGTCGACCGAAAAGCGAGAAATGGTAAATAGTAGAGGTAATTTACACCATT
Source organism: Penstemon eatonii (assembly GCA_038501285.1). Lineage (NCBI taxonomy): Eukaryota > Viridiplantae > Streptophyta > Magnoliopsida > Lamiales > Plantaginaceae > Penstemon > Penstemon eatonii. The sequence goes on from CM076710.1 coordinate 72,027,311, forward strand.
AATTAGTATTTACTCTTCAAAAGCATAAATTAGAGGCCAATATTTATATATTTTATTAACATTATTATTAATTGTTCGGATTTTTCCTTTTGATAGTTGTGCGTAAAGAAAAATATATAGTTAGTAATTTTTGTTTTACCAACTCAGTTTTCCATGTTTTGTGTGTTGACATATGATGCACATGGCTTTTGTAACGGGACACGAGTTTTACATGTCAATACAAGTCATTGCCTAGCCAATACACTGATGTATAGTTGTAGGTTTATTCGTAATTATGACTTGTATTGACATGTAAAACTCGTGTCCCGTAATAAAAGCCATGTGCATCATATGACAACACACAAAACATGGAAAAACTGAGTTGGCAAAACATACATTACCAGATATATGTTATTTTATGCACACCTACCAAAAGAAAAAAACGAACAATTAATAATAATGTTAATAAAACAAACAAATATCGACCTCTAATTTATGCTTTCGAAGAACAGATACTAATTAATGATGTAAATCTATCTCTAACAAATACCATTTCACGCTTCTCAGTCGACTTTCTTCGGCCCAAACACCCAATTAGCGGGGCTCTAGAAATAAAAAAAAATTGGCCCAGTAATTTATGTAAATGTTAGCCCAATTCACGAAAGCCAATGCCGAAACCCTAATCTACATCATAAAAGGAGGGGAGAGGCTAGAGAGGTTACAAAAAATCAACTAATAGAGTAGCCGCCACAAATCTCTGCCCCTTTCTTCATGATTCTCCCTTTTGCAACAGCAATGGAGACATGACCTAATGGCCAAAAAAGTAAGCTTTTTTACTTCATTTCAGTTAGTTTTCTTGAGATGCCTTGCGCAGAGTACCACGATTTCAAGGAAAGTCTTAACAAATGACCAAAAAGGTATACTTAGATATTATTTTTTATTAGTTTCTCATTCTGGCATTCTCATTAATTAGCTTTGCTTAAACAATATAACACATAGATAAAATGATACATTATTTTACTTCGTTCTTAGATAACAGACCTATTAGAGTCCACGGATACTATGACCAAATCTTTAAAGAGAGAGAGAGAGAGCTGTGCAGGTATTTCATTCTTCTACTCTTAATTTTTTGTGATTTGATTCAACTTAACTCGAGTACAAAAATGATATATTTTTTAACTTCGTTCTTCTAATAACAAATAGATTTGAGTCCACGGAGACTGTCTAAGACCATCTCCAACAAACCTATTAAATTCATGCCTCTTATTTTAAAATTTACGGGATGAACAATGTTATACATTCCCACTTTATAATTTGCACTCCAACAATTTTTTTATATTTTAAAATTCTACTTTTAAATAAACATAGCACTCTACTCCAACTTTAACAAACTACTTTTATTTTTAAAATTTCACTTTGAACTCTCAAATATGAGACTTCAAACTTATAAAAATTTAGTGTTCTTATTTTTTAAAGACTCCCTTGGAGTTCTTTTTTTTGTAATTCTTATATTTTGGGATATAAAAACTACCTTGAAGAAGGTCTGATGAAGGATTCGCTCTCACTGTTGTCAGCTGACATTTTGTCCTTTTAAATAATTTTTTTTCAGTTTAATCCGGAACAATTTCAGAAACCAATTTCCCCTCCCCCCACCAGTTGCATTTCATTGGAGTGCAATTTTTCTGATGAGTGCCGATTCACTTCAATTCAAAATTGATAATTTATATTATTTTCAATTCTTGGTGTTTCTGTTAAATTCTCTATATGAGCTCAGGTCTATAACTATGAATTTGTAAAATATAATTTATTATTAAGATTCAAACATTATAATAACCAGATTAAGAAGAAAAAGTTGTCAATGTTTGTAAAACTTATTGACTTTAGAAGGGTAATTTTGATAATTGAAAAATTATGCTCTGACAGCAACAATTGTTCTTCTGGCCATGTCGTTAGTCAACATACTTAGTCCAAGATTCTATATGATTTCATAATATATATATATATATATATATGTTGGTTTCTTAAGGGTATTCATATCTTAGATTCGTCATCCAACCAAGACCCTTCTCACGCGGTGGCGAAGAGTTCATATCAAAACCCTTCTCTCCACCTTTATTCTATCACTTTTGGTCCCATCATTTTGATAGTATTTACACTGTTGGTCCTATTTTCCCGACAAAATAGCACTTATAATTCTAGTGGTCTCATAGCTCTCTCACTTTTGCATTAAGATCCCAAATTGGATGGAAATAGGCGATAGGACGAAAATCGCAGAGCCTTTTAAAGTTTGGAATCAAAAGTGTAATATAAAATCTGAGACCAAAATAGCTAAAGGTTTAGCTATGTAGAACCAAAAATAGAATTAAAAAATTATATACTTCCTAAACATCGCCAACAAATGCTTCATGCGACCAAAATAAACCCCAACAACCAATCTTAGATCAATAGTCCTAAAGTCTAAAGAGCGAGATACTACCATTCGAGGATAAAGGACAAATAAGCCCTCTATCATTATCTTCATCAACAACGTACAACACGACGGAGCAAAATTCAACATTTTTTAGAGATCAGATCATGTATAATGATATTAACCTCTACCTTTTCTTTCATCTCATCTCAGCCTTCTGCTGTAGATCTTCTCTACAGCTCACATTTTCGAGTACATATGTAGATGAATGCTCTCTGTATACAATCAATGTTGAATAAATATTAAAATAATCTTATATTAATAAATGGCTTTGCAATTTTTTTAAATTAAAAATTAAAAAATAGGATACTAACTTAGTGGTCCTGATACTTTGCCCTTGTACACTTCCTTACAAATATCTCTTTGGCCCATTCAGGAGTATTTTTGTCCAATGCCTCGTAAATAAGCCTATAGATTTGTGAATACCTTTCTTAAATGTTCAAGCACTTATTTGTGAAGCATTGGAGAAAAATTCATCTGTGTACGGGCTAAGATGATATTAGTGAGCGAGTACATGAGGGTAATGCATTAGACCTAACCTATAAGGTGGTGTTATATTTATAGTTGAGAAATATCTAATTTGTTTGCAATAGTCAGTTTTTAATATAAGATTATTTTATGGAAAGTTTATTCTTTAGTACCATAGAATAAGGTGGTTTGCAATTTTGGTATCAAGGTATACCGAATTGTACATTTCATATCATGGTTTAGCTCACGGTTGTACATTTCATACCACTGTAATTATTCCGATAAACTTGGCCATCCTTTTTTTGGGCATTTATTTTTGGAGGGAAAAGTCACACTTGGTGCACAAGGTCAATTTAGTCCGAATAATTTACGATGGTGTGAAATGTACAATTGTGCGTCAAATTATGATATGGAATGTGCAATTTCATGTGCCTTGGTACCATAAGTGCAAATCACCCTATTATATGGTACTGGGAGAGCAATTTTATCGATCATTTAATACTTCTCACCATCGATTAGATACGAAGAGTAATCGTATTTAAGTGAGCTGTGAAAATCTAGATCAGAAGTCTAAGAATAAAAAAGATTGTGGTGATTAAGGCCATTGTATATGATTTGGTCTCCAAACAATGTCGCATTGTGCTCCGTTGAGTTGTTGCAGATAAAAGAAAGTATATTATGTTGTTTACTGGAAATAACATTTTAAAATCTTATTGGTAATCATATTAAAGAAGTTATTGCTATTATAGCATGGTATCTCATTCTTTAGACTTTAGGAATTTTTTTACCTAAGAGTGGCTGCTTGGGGTAAATTGATCCATGTAAAATAAAACAATCTGAGTAAATTTTAGCAACATATATAAAATAACATAACATATAAATACACTGATTCACAAAAAACAACACAAAGGATAAAGTATTCACATAAAATAACACGCTTCACATATGATAGTTTTGTCATAACACATATTTTTCTAAAAGTTTGATAATGAGAAGGAGATAGTAAAATTCTTTTATAAATGTATATATTGTTAGCCGTATTATCACATGGTTAAATTTTACAATTACCTATGGAAAAAAATTATTCATATTGGTAAAGAAATAAGGTGAATTGAATAAAAAGAAACTAATTACAATTATCTTAATGAGGATTTGATTTTTCTTATCTTGTGATCCTTTCATATGGTCCAAGCTACAATCGTACTCGGGACTTAATCAAAAGCGGATACTTACAAAGTGATTGGTGGTATTGTTCTTCACCAGCAGTTATGGTTAAAATCACTTATCTCTCTGCGCTTGCTTTACGTGTATATATAGTTTTTGTAAAACTATATATACACGTAAAGCAAGCGCAGAGAGAGAAGTGATTCTAACCGCAGCTGATGGTAAATAACAATATCACCAATCACTTTGTAAGTATTTGCTTTTGATTGAGTCCTCGAGTATGATTGTAGCTTGAACCATTTGAAAGGAACACGAGATAAGAAATCAAATCCTCATTATGCAGAAATGTTACAAAGAATTCTAGCGTCAAAACAGAGTTTGCTTTAGATAGTTGATTAATGGCAATTTACCTCCTTGTAAATGTATAATGTTCAATCTATCCCCATTTATTTTGAAAAAGAGCACTTTACCCCCTATAATCTCATAAAAGTTTCACACAGCCTCCCTGACAATCTTAAACCTAAAAAAACTATGAATTGACAATACTAACCCATTATATATACTATATTTTGACCCAGTCAACTTACATATATGTTATTTCTATCCCCTTGAGTTATAATAAATGTAGCACTTTACCACCCTAGTGGTCCGTTACAAATTATATCTTAAATTTTCAATTGTCTATGCAATATTATACTAATATTCTAACAAAAAAATAATCCAAATTATATTTTAAAATAAAGTTGGTAAACCACTCATACCTATTTTTACAACGACGATACAAAGCCAATATGATGAATACTAAACCAAAGGAGCTGGGCAGAAGAATAAGGCAAGGACAATCTCGTAAATGTACATCAATATCAAGCGGGAAGTGTGTTCGTTCTCTGAAATTGAATTCAATTGACATCTCTGCTTCTTTCTTCCCCAATTCTTTACGCATATTCTTTTCCAGGACGACGTCGTGTATCAGTATCTCTCGATCGACTCACCCTCGCACGATGTATTTCCTTAACCTCGTAAATTTTCCTAGTTCATTTTCTGAAGCCTCTTATAGCACCTTCAAATTTTTCAAGTACGCCATTACTTCACCTTTATCTTCAACTGGATCAACAGAAATCTGCGTTATTTTGATTAATGAAACTCACGATGTTTCTGTTACTAATTTGCTAATATAGCGCGGAAATCTAGGGCTGCATTTCATTTGATTAGAGAATTGGGGTTACGGAATAGGAATTTTTAATATTTAATTTATTTTTAAATCTAAGAAAATTGAGTGCATTTTCAACAGCTGATCAACATGCCATCCTCTTGTTTGTATGCTGTAAACTTAGAATTGCATCAATTTTATTTCTTCTTCTCTCTCCAGTTTGTTAATGTGAGAAATGTTTATGCATCAAGAGATGGATATATATTATTCATATGTTGTTTGGTAGGTTTTGTCAAATTTTAACTCACTGTAGAGGATTAATCAAAGACACTGTCTGTTGCTTTACTGGACAAGGTGTAAAACATGCAAGAGGAGGACAATATTGGTGACTTGAATCAGAGACAGGCTGATGCAGGGATATCTGTATCAGCTTCCCATGGTCTTAACCAATCAGCACAGAATGAGTAAGACTTGTTAAATTCATGATTGAGTTTCCATATTCATTCTAGAGATTGTTATTTATCTTTGAAATAGGAACTTTTAATTTTACACCTTGGCTTCAATGGTGTTTTGGAAAGGAGTAGCGTGTCAAACAAGAAGAGAGCACCAATTGTTCTTGGTTGGACGATGCAGCAGTTTAGTTTGGCAGGTCAGGGGTTTCTCACTTCATCATGCTATTGAATGTCCAACTCATCTAAAACCACAAGATGTTAGAAAGAAGGGACATTTAAATATTTATGACTTAACATGCCCTTTCACGTGTAGGCGATGCACATTTTACTCAAGCAGTTACACGTGGAGAGATTTAACACAGGACTTCATATGTGCTTGCGTTTTTTTAATAAACAAATATGCATCTGTGTCATATATTCATGCGTTTGTATTTGTAAAACTCTATATGTTCTGATATTCAGTTTTCTTTTGTCATGAACTTCACATGCTGCATTTTGGAATTACATTTAGTTTGTCAGAAGTTGGAAAGCAAGTGAACAACCTCATGCTATGAGGTAGGCCACTTTTCCAGGCTTAATATTCATTTCCCTGGTTTTTTTATTTTTGTATCAGAATCTTAATAGTTAATGATTTGCAGAAATTGCTGCTAGTCTTAATATGTATGTTTATACAGATAACATATTTACGCCGAGCAATATGTGGTTTCTCCAACAGAAACAAGATAAGGAGATTTGATTATTTCTTCTGTAGTTTGTATTACACGTGATTGATTAGCTGAGACAATAAGAAAGTACTAGGATAATGCCTAACTTAATTTGAGGCCTTTTGTGTTTCAATTTGGCTTCCAAATGGCGATTTCAGCCTTTGGGGTTAAGATGTGGTAGATATTTTGATTAAGTTGTTAGCTTTAGACAGTTCGGACCAAGAAGTTTCTGGATGATCTTTGAGCAGATAATTGCCCAAGTTGAGTTTTGTTGATGTGTTCTGAATTTTACTCATTATTTTATAAATGGATTTGTATATTTAATTCTAGAAAAATACAGTTTTATGCACAAGTGAATCGGCCCTTTACAATCACAGGTACATCTTTTCCAATATAAGACTCCTGTTTCGGTTAGTAAGTTATGTACATCCTTCCCGTCATGAGATGCTTTATTCACAAGTAACAGGTTGCAGATGAAATTAAAGCAGACCTTGTGGCAGTAAACAAAAGTCAAAAGCTTGTGTATATGAGGTTTGGTTCTTACCCTAGGTTCACCTTTTACAATGCATTTCTTACTGCAAAGGGACTGGAAAGTAAATTGTACATATTTTCAGTTAAAAGATAGTTGAAATTAATTTACAGCGGAATAATATGTATATTAGATTTAGGGTGAAACACCTTATTTATACAAACTGACAACTACTCTAATTAAGGAAAAGATACAAAGAAATCAAATCATTCTCTGCACTAATTCTAGCAAACTTATAATTTGAAACAGTATATATTTACAATCAATTAACTGATCCTAATTGATTCTTGTTACCACTACTCCATCTTTCAGTATTTAGGATTAATCAGTCAATCCTAAACTTTTGCTGTCAAGACTCCTCCTCAAGTCGGTGAATAGATGTCAATCATTCCCAACTTGTTTATTAAGGAACTGTATGTCTTCATGTCAACTCCTTTCGTGAACACATCTGCTAGTTGTTGCTTTGTTGGAATATATGGGATACATACTTCCCCAACTTCTACTTTTTCTTTGATAAAATGTCTATTAATTTCAATGTGCTTTGTCCTGTCATGTTGTACAGGTCTTGTTGTTCCTGATGCTTCTATTCTCAAATCTTTGAGAATCAACTTAATCCACAATAATTCATCCAATCCTTTTGCTAAGGCTCTGAATTCTGCTTCTGTACTTGATCGAGCAACAACATTTTGTTTCTTGCTCCTCCAAGTTACTAAATTTCCAGCAACAAAGGCACAATACCCCGTCGTAGATCTCCTGTCATCTAAAGATCCAGCCCAATCTGAATCAGTATAGACTTCGACATCCAAGCTTTCATGTTTCTTGTACAAAATACCTTTTCCGGGACATGATTTCAAATATCTAAAAATCCTATTCACTGCATAAACGTCCTCTTTTCCAGGGCATTGCATGAATCTGCTCACATAGCTTACGGCAAATGCTATGTCAGGTCTAGTATGTGATAGGTAAATTAGTTTCCCTACTAGCCTTTGAAATCTCCCTTTGTTTACTCCATTGCCTTCAGAAATTCGGAGCTTCAAATTCGCCTCAATAGGAGTACCTACAGGTTTTCCACCTAACATACCAACTTCATTTAGCAAGTCCAACACATATTTACGTTGGGTAATAAAAATTCCATGCTTTGATCTTGCAACTTCTATGCCTAGGAAATATTTCAAATTTCCAAGATCTTTAATTTCAAATTCCCGAGACATTTGGTTCTTCAACTCCCGTATTTCCTCATTATCATCTCCAGTAACAATTATATCGTCCACGTATACTATAAGAATGGCCATTTTACCTTCCCTTGAATGCTTTATAAAAAGAGTATGGTCTCCTTGACTCTGCCTATATCCTCTATTTCTCATAAACTTGGTGAATCGCCCAAACCAAGTTCTAGGCGACTGTTTTAATCCATACAAGGATTTTTGCAAATGACACCTTTCCATCCAACTCCTTTCCACCAAGGCCTGGTGGAATGTCCATGTATACTTCTTCCTCTAACTCCCCATGTAGAAAAACATTCTTCACATCGTACTGGTGCAACTCCCAATCAAAATTCACCGCAAGAGATAACAAGATTCTAACTGTATTAATTTTTGCCACTGGAGAGAAAGTTTCGAAATAATCAACACCTGAAGTTTGAGTGTAGCCCTTAGCAACCAATCGCGCTTTATGCCGCTTTATAGCTCCATCTGCCTTATATTTAACCAGGGCTGTCAATGGGTCAGACTCGGACCGGATCAGGGCAGATCCGGATCCGAGTCCGATTTCCATTTCTTTTATCCGGATCCGGATCCGAATCCGAATCCGCTCGGATCTGGAATATTAACAACCGGATCCGAATCCGGCGGATATCCCGGATTCGGATAAATTATCCGGATCCATTTAGCTAGCTAATTTTTTTTTCCCGTTTTCCTCCAAATCACTTGCAGATTTCACCATCATGAATTAAAAATGTAAAATTTTACTTCATCGAAACTATTGCCTAAAAATTGTAGAAGATGGAATATGATGGACAAATATAACCGATAAAAATTAGAACAAAAGAATAAACAAAAATATAAGTAAAAAAGATATAAACTGGGACAAAGAAGAAGAAAACTCAATATTGAGAAATGGAAGAGAGAGAAAAATTGAAGGATGAATGGTTATGGTTTGATTTTTCTTATTAAATAGTATAAATTAATATGTTATAGACCCAATTAGTTATCTGGTCAGTCCACCAACATCTCTCATGCATTTATTTTTAAAATTATTTTTAATATAGTAAAAGATTTTAGTGGAACATAGATAGTTTTATTTTTATTTTTATTTAAATACATAATATATAAACAACATATAGTAATATATATCGGATACGGATATGTAACGGATCGGATCATCCTAGATCCATATTCGCTCCATATAATTCGGATTACGGATCTTCTTAATCGGATCAGGTCCATCGGATCACTAATCGGACAATTATCCTAATAAATTGGACCGGATTTGGATCGGATCCGGATTGAAACCCGCCCCATTGACAGCCCTATATTTAACAGTGAACACCCAACGACATCCAACGGTTTTCTTTCCTCTAGGTAGAGTACATACACTCTAAGTTTGGTTCCTTTTTAGAGCCTCCAATTCCTCAATTACAGCCCTTTTCCACTCTTTGTGTTGTAAAGCTTCATTAATGTCCCGCGGAATAGATATACTATCCAAACTCGCAGTAAACGCTTGGAGGGATGGTCCGAGCTTCTCATACGACACATAGTGGGATATTGGATGTTTAGTGCAAGATCGTACACCCTTTCTAACTGCAATAGGCAAAGAAATGTCAGTGTTTAAATTCGAGTTTAAATCATTACCTTCGGGAATCATTTCCACCACTGCATTAGGTAGTATTGTCGAAGAAGAAACATATTGTACTCTTTCTTGTTCAACTTGTGCAATTGTTGGATCACTATTTTTTGGCCTCCTCCGATAGGTGATTATATTTTGTTCAACTAAACCACCCGCTAAATTTTCCTCATTTTCAAAAGCTCCTCCTAAGTTTTCATTTTCATCTCCTCCTATCTCCAAATTTTTTTGTGTACCTCTGTTTTGGTTATTCATTTTTTCATGTTCTGAAATTGTTGAACTGCTTGGATCCAAATTCAAACCAGAAAACCACATCTGGTCAGCCTTGGTATTCTTGGACAAATCCTCCTCCTACTGTCCAGTTGTGGCATAGAACGGGATATTCTCATGAAAAGTTACATCCCGGCTGATGAACAGTTTGCGGGAAGAAGGACCATAACACCTATAACCTTTATGAGACATAGAATATCCCAAGAACACACATTTGATAGCACGTGGATCAAGTTTACTCAAATTTCCAGAAACATTGTGAACAAAAACCACACATCCAAACACTTTTGAAGGCAGATTAGAGAAAAAACGAACAGAAGGGAATAAGGAAATTATTTTCTCATGAGGTGATTGAAAGTTCAAAATCTTAGACGGTAATCGGTTTTTTAAATGAACAGCTGTGAGGAGAGTTACATTAAGAAGATGACGGTTTTTTTTTTTTCCAGCAAGTCCATTTTGTGGAGAAGTGTGAACACATGACATGGTGAATAATGCCTTTTTTCGGTAAAGAATTTCTTAAAGTCATTGTTGACATATTGTGTACCTTGGTCTCTATGTAATATTCTGATTTTTTGTGTCAAAGAGGTTAGAAATCATATTGTAAAAGGTAACAAACAATGAAAACACCTCGGATTTCTCACGCATCAGATATACCCACATATGTCTAGTATGTTCATCAATAAACGTAACGAACCATCGATGACCGAAAATACTAGTGGTGCGACATGGTCCCCTGACATCAGAATGTATAATGAAAAAAGGAATTGTAGTTTTATTATCACTAGACGGATAAGAAAGTGATGCTTGGCAATTTCACAAATATCACAATGGAATTTTGTTACATCGGAAGAACTCACTAGGTTAGGAAAAACTTTTCTAATTACTTCAAAAGATGGATGACCAAGACAAGACGCCTATGCCACAACCACATATCTTGAGAACCACTTTCTTGTTTCATTCCATGAAATACCGATGACCCTCTTTGTTTCTCCGTGTTCTTCTTTATTAAGTACAATCTGTTTTCTTCTTCAGCAAGACCACTCTTCTGCATTGAGGTTGGATCCTGAAGAAAACAATCGACATCAGAAAAACACACTAAACATTTCAATTGTCTGCTTAATTATGGGCTGATATTAAATTAACAGAAAGTTGAGGGACATGTAACACATCCTTCAAATACAATGTATTAGAAATCTTGACGACTCCTTGTCCAGCCACTGCAGCCTTTTCTCCATTTGCTATACTTACCTTATAATTACCAGGACATGGAGAATAAGTAGAGAACAAAGTACTATTCCCTGTCATATGGTCAGTTGCACCAGAATCTACAATCCATTCTAAACTATTAGCACTTGCAAAAAACAGGAAAGGCATGTTTTATTTTACCACCGGTTTTTGGAGTATGAACTCCGTTATGAAGATCTAACATTTTCAGCAATTCAGCCATTTGTTGTTTGCTGAAGGCAGTCTGAGTTTCTTCCTTTTGAGTGGTATGTGCAGCCCCTAGTTTGCCCTTATCCCTTGATTCAGGTCTACCATTAGAACCCAACAAGTAGCCCGATCATGTCTGGACTTATTGCAATAGTCACACCAAAGATCATCTTTGGAAGTTTTCTTCTTATCTGAATTTTTCCAATCCTTCCTTGCTGCCATTCCCATTGTTTCCGTCACATTCCTTTCTTTTGGCATGGTTTTTCTCCTCATCTCTTCAGTTCTTACGGCAGAAAATGCCTCAGTAAGTGATGGAAAAGGTGTTCTACTAATCACCATAAAGCAAATATGGTCAAAGTCAGGGCGAAGACCAGCTAGAAATTTGTAAGTCCTACCTTTTTCCATCAATCAAGTAACCTGTATGGGAACAATAACACCATATAGCTCCAAACTTTGGTAGTAATCAAGTTCCTGCCAAAGTCCTTTACTTAAATTGGGCTAACGTTTACTTAAATTGTTGGGCCAAAATGTATTGGTTTCTAGAGCCCTAATAACTGGTTGCTTGGGCCGAAGAAAGTCGACCGATAAATGGTAAATGTTAGAGGTAGATTTACATCATTAAATAGTATTTGTTCCTCAAAAGCATAAATTGGAGGCCAATATGTTTCTTTTTTTAACATTATTATTAATTGTTCGGATTTTTCCTTTTGATAGTTGTACGTAAAGAAACATATATAGTTAGTAATTTTTGTTTTGCCAACTCAGTTTTCCATGTTTTGTGTGTTGTCGTAATTATGACTTGTCCCGTTACAAAAGCCATGTGCATCATGTCAATAAAACATATAAATATTGGCCTCTAATTTATGCTTATGAAGAGTAAATACTAATTAATGGTGTAAATTACCTCTACATTTACCATTTCTCGCTTCTCGGTCGACTTTCTTCGGTCCAATCAACCAGTTATTAGGGCTCTAGAAATCAAAACATTTAGGCCCAACAATTTATGTAAACGCTAGCCCATTTACGAAAGCTTATCCCGAAACCCTAATCTACATTATAAAAGGAGGGGAGGGGTTGGAAAGGTTAAAAAAAATCAAGCAGCCACAAATCTCTTCCTCTTTCTTCATCCTTTTTCCTTTTGCAACAACAATTGAGATATGACCGAATGGCCAGAATAGTAAGCTTTTCTACTTCATTTCAGTTAGTTTTCTTGAGATGCCTTGCGCAGAGTACCTCGATTTCACGGAAAGTTTTAACAAATGACCAAAAAGGTATACTTAGATCTAACTTTTTATTAGTTTTTCATTCTGCCATTCTCATTAGTTTTGCCAAATAACAGATAGAAAAAATGATACATTCTTTTACTTCGTTCTTCAGATAACAGACATATTAGAGTCCACGGAAACTAGACCAATCTTTAAAGAGAGAGAGAGTTGTGCAGGTATATCATTCTTCTACTCTTAATTTTTTGTGATATGATTCAACTTAACTCGAGTACAAAAATGAAACCTCAAATCAAGAGGTTTAAGAATAAGTATCTATGATTAATTTGATAAATTTAGCCAATAGTTTAAACAAAATTATCTATCCAAATATATATGTACACACTTGTATGTGTGTATATACAAAAAGGTGAAGTATTTAAACAAAAAAACTATAAAACACAATGAATCAACGAAAAAATCATAGAATTACACCAAAAAAATTAACATATATACACAAAAGGAAACCATACACAAGAGGATTTATTTTAACTTCAAATATTTGGTTAGCGGTATTGCCAGAGCAGTAATTGTTGTTGTTATTGCACATATTTTTATTGTCAGATTTACCCTGCACAAAAAGAGACCTGTGGCCCATCTTTCACAACCTCTAACTTTTGTCCTTTTAATGCAATTTTTTTTCAATCCTCATTAAATTAATTCGGAACAATTTCACAACTCATATTTTTCCCCCAACCAGTTGCTGTTCATTGAATGCAATTTTACTGATATGTGCCGATTCATTTCAATTCAAAAATTGATATTATATAATATTTTCAATTCTTGGTGTTTTCTGTTAAATTCTCTATATGAGCTCAGGTCTATAACTATGAATTTGTAAAATATAATTTACTATTCAGATTCAAACAATATGATAACCAGATCAAGAAGAAAAGAAAAGCTGTCAATTTTTGTAAAAACTTTTTGACTTTAGAAGGGTAATTTTGGCAATTGGAGAATTGACTCTAGCAGCAACAATCATTGTTCTGGCAATATCCCTAGTCAATATATGTAGTCCAATATTCTATATGATTTCAATATATATATATATATATATATATATATATATATTGGTTTCTTAAGGGTATTCATGTCTTAGACCCGAGATAACTCCTTTCAAGATGTGTCGGACATATTAAGTGGAAATCTCTCCTAACAGAAATAGTGATTAATCATTTTTACTAGACCATCAACCAATTGGTATTATATATATAAGTTGACACCGAACAAAACATGATCAACAATGACAAATTATTGAACACTTATACAGTTCACCGGTTTTTCACCAATACATTGGGGTTTCAAAATTTGACTTATCATTTCTTCTGTAAGATCAAAAATATTTATTACGATAGGACTTTCATCCTTCGGAATCAAATGAGCCATCCAAAATAGAAAAATAAGATTCGTAAGTAAGAGAAACTCGTAAAGTAATTTATCAAGCGTCTCCATCTATCATGAATCCCATTCGTGAAAATTTGTTCTTCTTTTATCTAGTCGTCCAACCAAGATTCATAGGCAATTCTTACTACCTTAAATCTCTTAATAAACGGACATGCAACCCTCCTGTCATCATCATACATTTCATGTTGGAGAAATGCAATACAGTCTCCCGTAACTAGATTACTACCTTTCATGTGTGACCCTAATTTTGCTATAAATTATTCCAAAAATCACCTTTTTACCACAAGTTTGAATGGTAGTTATGATGTTTTGAATAAGCCTATGAATAACTAATGTGTCAACGTTTGATCATGTGTTAACGATGATGGTGGTAAAATGTGATGTTTTAGAATATTCAACAGAAAAATTAAGTTCTCACAAGAACTACAATAATCTAGCTATGGGATGGTGCTAAAGGGTGTCGCACGCGGTGATGAAGAGTTTATATCAAAACCATTCTCACCACTTCCGTTCTTTTGGTACCAATGTTTATATGAAATTTACACTTTTGGTGATATCGCCCCTTTCTATTCGATTTTTGGTCACATCTAGACCTAGTGGTCCCAAATGACTATCTCAGTTTTTGAACTCTGGTCTGAATTGAATGAAAAGAGGGCTACTTAACAATGCAGAACATACTTTTTAAAAGTTTGGAATCAAAAGTGCAACTTTATAAAATATAGGACCAAAAGTGCTTCAGGTCTAGACGTGCTGGACTAAAATGGAACATACAGTTCGGCATTGCTTAGAGATTGGACCCGATTTAGTGACCTTAACCTCTACCTTAATTTTTTTTCTTCTCTGTTGTAGATTTTCTTCACTACTAACTACCTCGAGCACTGAGATGAATGTTCTCTATATTCAATCAATGACGAAGAATTATTAAAATCATCTTATATATAGTTAAAAAAATATCAATAAGCTCGCAAAACCATTTTTTCACATAAAAAAGATGAATTTAATTAATATATCTCATAATCAATGACTAAGTAATATTAAAATCATCTTATATGTAGTTAAAAAATATCAATAAGCTCACAAAACCAGTTTTTCATATAAAAAAGATGAATTTAATTAATATATCTCATCAATGATTAGATACAAGGAGTAGTCATATAAGTGTTGGAAAATGGTTTAATCGACTATGATTTTTAGCTTGGGTGAATGAAAAAATTGTCACCAAGTTTAATAAAACAAATTTTAGGACTTAAGCCCAAAAAGAAGAGAGGTTGAGAGTTTAAGCCTATTTGATTAAAAGTAATTATTCCACATTGTTTGTGAAATATAACTTTAATTTTCCCCCAGTTTATTTCTTTTCAATAACATCAACAAAGAGATAAATCTTCTCTATTTCTCCTATTCTCAATTAGTAATTTTTAGCTTGATCAAGCGAAGACTAATAGCAAGACGCTCGAGCAAGCTACTTTACAACGAAGTTTGTATGCTAGAAACTATCACCGAAAAATTACTAATGAGAGAACAAGAGAGATTTTAATCTTATAGAAATTTATCTCTTTGGTGGTGTGATTGAAGAGAAACAATGGGAACATAATTTATAACATTCAAGGAAGAGAAGTTATCTTTCACAAACAATGTGGGATATTTACTTTTAATCAAATGGGCTTAAATTCCCAAGTTTTCCCCTTTTGGGGCTTAAAACCAAAAACTTCTTTTAATAAACTTGGTGACAACATTTTCATTCACCCAAGCTAATACTCATGGTTAATTAAACCATTTTCCAACGAAAAGTGAGCTATGAAAATCTAGACCCAGAAAGCTAAGAAGAAAGTAATGGTAGAGATTTAGGTCACCTTGTATGGTTTGGTCTCTAAAAAATGCCGTATTGTGCTCTATTGAGCTGTTGTTGTTGTTTCAGATAAAGATAGAGTGTAATATTATTTAGTGAGAAAGAACATTCAATTTGAATCTTATTGGTAATGACAATAAAGTGCTTATTCATTATCCTTGGTATCTCATCCTTTAGACTTTAGGATTGATGATTTAATAGTGGCTGTTGGAGCTTATTGTAGATCACATGAAGCATTTATTGACTATGTTACCAATCATATTATTCATAGTCAGTTCTCGGGACCTTAAATCTCATAATGCAACACCCCCGTCATCATCATATATTTCGTATTGGAGAAATGAAATACACTCTTCCATAACTACTCGCTGGGTGAAAATCCTTTGTACAACAATTTGTGTACCACAAATGTGTATCACAAATAAGTAATTGACACATATACATGTGACAATTAATTGTCACATGTATATGTGTCAATTACTTATTTGTGATACACATTTGTGGTACAGAGGATCTTGAGCCCTACTCGCTCCATTCCTTTTTACATGTCGTTTAAGGTTGTTTCACAAGGATTAATGAATCGTTTAATGCTCTAGATTTTAGGAAAATGAAAGAATAGTTGGACAAAATTACCCTTGAGAAACATGAGTAAATATTTTGAAAATTGGGAGATATTAAATATTCTTCCCCCATTCCTTTTTACATGTCACTTTAGAGAGAAAAAAAAATTTCACAATACATGTCACTTTAGAATTTCAAGATAGACTTAAATGCTAGTTTGACATTTTTACCATTCTTCATTAAAAATTGAAATCCTAAATATATTTAATATCTCTCAATTTTCAAAATATTTACTCATGTTTCTCAAGGGTAATTTTGTCCAACTATCCTTTCATTTTCCTAAAATATAGAGCATTAAACAATTCATTAACCCTTGTGAAACAACATTAAATGACATTTAAAAAGGAATGGAGGGAGTATATAGGATTTCAATTTTTAGTGAAGAAGGGTAAAAATGTCAAACTAGCATTTAATTATATCTTGAAATTCTAAAGTGACATATATTGTGGAATTTGTTTTTTTCTCTGTAAAGTGACATGTAAAAAGGAATGGAGGGAGTATATAGATTACTAACTCTCATGTGTGACCCTAATTTTGCTATTTATTATTCCGAAAATCAGCACGTACCATTTTTAAGACAAGTTCGAATATTGTTAGTTATGAGGTTTTGAATAATTAAGCCCATGAATCAATTGATGTGTCATCATTTGATCATGTTGTAACATGGTGGTCAAATGTTATTTATTTTAATAATTTACAAAAAAGAAAAAGAAAAAAAGTTCTGAAAATAGCGGCAGTAATCAAGAGGAACGGATTTTTTTATCACACATTGGTATCTTATCTTTGTGTCACACCACTGTATGATAGACACGTGTCACCCTCTCAAAATTAATTATGTACCGGAGTAAACATTAATACTTAATATATTTTTAAAGGTAATTAAATGAGGAATTATTGTAAATTAAACAAGGAAAGTGATAGAAAAAAAATAATTAAAAGAACATCTCTATATTTTTATGGTAGAGAATATGACTCCTTCTTCTAAAAAAACCCAATCAAAATTCTGCCATTTTTTTCATAGTTTTTTTCATTTTTTTGCTTTGATATACTTGCATATACAATTTATTTTATCGAAATTTTTTAGACATTTTCAATAATGCATTTCAAAAAGCTAAATGAACGGGAAATTGAAGAATCGTAGCCTTAATTTTTGCAATTGAGCTATCAAAAAATATGCGGCAAAAGTTTAAATGATTAGGTGTGATTAACAATACATATAGAATAATATAAGATTGGTGAAAATGAGGAACATATTTTCTATCACACATTGGTGTCTTATCTTTGTGTCACACCAATGAATGATAGACACGTGTCACCCTGTCAAAATTAATTATGTATCGGAATAAACACTAATACTTAATATATTTTTAAAGGTAATTAAATGAGGAATTATTGTAAATTAAACAAGGAAAGTGATAGAAAAAAAGTAACTAAAAGAACATCTCTATATTTTTATGGTAGAGAATATGGCTCCTTCTTCTCCAACCTTCTTGTAAAAAATCTCAATCAAAATTCTGTCATTTTTTTCATAGTTTTTTTCATTTTTTTGCTTTGATATACTTGCATATACAATTTTTTTTATCGAAATTTTTTAGACATTTTCAATAATGCATTTCAAAAAGCTAAATGAACGGGAAATTGAAGAATCGTAGCCTTAATTTTTGCAATTGAGCTATCAAAATATATGCGGCAAAAGTTTAAATGATTAGGTGTGATCAGCAATACATATAGAATAATATAAGATTGGTGAAAATAAGGGAGTAAATCAATAATGAATTTGAATTAAAATTAGTAAGAATGGTGGAGAAGGAGTCATAATCTCTACCATAAAAACGCAAAGATTTTTTTAATTACCTTTTTTCTCTCTTTCCTTGTTTGATTTACAATCATTTCTTAATTAATTATCTTTAAACATACGTTAAGTTTTATAAGTGTATGTTATATGATACATAATCAATTTTTAGAGAATGACACGTGTCTATTGTACATTGGTGTGACACAAAGATGTGACACTAATGTGTGATAGAAAATCCGCTCCCATAATCTAGCTATAGGATGATGGTAAAGAGTGTCTCACGCGATGGTGAAGAGTTTATATCAAAACCCTTCTCTCCACCTTTATTCTAGCACTTTTGATCCCATTATTTTACGGGATATACACTTTTGGTCATATTTCCCCTTACTAATCGGTTTTGGTCCCACAAAAGACTTTGTTTTGCTCTTATATTCACATAGGCTCTCTCACATTTGCATTATGATCCCAAATCGGATGGAATTAGGCGATAGGGCGAAAAGCAATGTTTTTAAAATCGGACCGGAGAGCGAACCGGTGAGCCTACTGGTTCAGTGGTTTTACTGATCGAACCGGGCGAACCGCTAAAACCAGCGAATTAACCGGATCGGACCAGCTTCCGGTTCGCGGTCGAACCGGTCGGACCGGCCGGTCTGGTCCGATTTTAATAACATTGGCGAAAAGGCGCTGAACTTTTTAGAATTTGGAATCAAAAGTGCAATACAAAATCTGAGACCAAAAGTGCTAAAGATCTAGCTATGCAGGACCAAAAAATGGAACTAATAAATTACATACCTCCTAAACATCAACAACAAATGCTTCATGCGACCCAGAATAAACCCCAACATCCAATCCTGGATCAATAGTCCTAAAGCCTAGAGCGAGATACTACCATGCTAGGATAAAAGACAAATAAGTCCTCTATCTTTATCTGCAGCAACAACAATATGGCAGAGCACAATATATAGTGGTCTTAACCTCTACCTTTTCTTTCATCTCAAATTCTCAATCTTCTACTACAGATATTTCTCTACAACTCATTTTTACGAGTTCATAGATGACTGCTCTTGGTATTTAGTCAATGTTGAATATATTAAAATTATCTTATATTAACAAATGGCTTTGAGTTTTTTTTTTTTTAAATTTAAAATTAAAAAAAGGATACTACCTTAGTGGTCCTGATGCTTTACCCTTGTACACTTCCTTACAAATATCTCTTTGGCCCATTCAGGAAGAATTTTCTCCAAGGCCTCATAAATAAGCCTTCAGATTTGCAAGTAGCTTTCTTACATGTTTAAGCACTTATTTTTGAAGCATTGGAGAAAAATTCGCCTGAATGGGCAAAAATGATATTAGTAAGCGAGTACACGAGGGTAATGCATTAGGCCCAATTTATAAGGTGGTGTTTTATTTATAGTTGAAAAATATATAATTAGTTTGCAAAGTTAGTTTTTAATATGAGATTACTTTAGGGAATTATTTTTTTAGTAACATAGAATGAGGTGGTTTGCAATTTTGGTATCGGTATATCGAATTGCACATTTCATACCATAGTTTAACACACGATTGCACATTTCATACCAGTGTTAATTCCTCGGATAAATTTGGCGGTCCATTCAGCATTTAATTTTGGAGGGAAAAGTCACATTTGGTGCACAAGGATAATTTATGTTGGTGTGAAATGTACAATTGTGCGTCAAATTATGGTATGAAATGTGCAACTTCATATGACTTGGTACCATAAGTGCAAATCACCCTATTGTATGGTACTAGAAAAGGAATTTAATCAATCATTTTAAAACTTCTCACCATTGATTAGATACGGAGAGTAGTCGCATGAGCGTTGGAAGTGAGCTGTGAAAATCTAGACCAGAAGGCTGAGGACAAAGTAATGGTAGAGATTAAGGCCACTGTATATGATTTGGTCTCTAAACAATGTCGCATTGTACTTTGTCGAGTTGTTGATGCAGATAAAGATAGTATGTTATGCTATTTTCTTATTGGTAATCATAATAAAGGAATTATTTGCTATTTTACTCTATTTTCAGCTAGAGTTTGAGCAATAAAAATTAACATGAACTCGATTTATTATACATATCAAAACAAACTCGAATAATATTTATCGAGTGAACAAATCTTAAAACTCGATTTGAGCATTACACTTATCAATCAACTTCTTAAAACTCGATTTGAGCATTACACTTATCAATCAACTTCATTGCTGGAAATAATATTATCCACGGATCTGATCCATATTGCCATCCCTACTCACAAGGTACATATACATTTATAATGGTACATCAGAAAAATGCTAACAATTCTTGTATGTATGTAGTCTTCTCAAATATTATGAAATTATCATTTTGCTTTACAAATTAATACAAATTACAAATCCTTCCTCCATTTGCTAAGTTGTACTCCAGGTTCTTACATCCAATTTATGTTTTTTCTGCAAGATTCACCGGAGTTGGTATCCAGTGCTTCCTCATTTAGAGAAAAATTTGGCTCGGAAATTTCGTTTGCACCATTGAGAAGAGGTGTTTGGTAAGAGATGGCCGAGTCCAGGGCATATACACGTAAAGCAAGGGCAGAGAGAAAAGTGATTTTAACCGCAGCTGATGGTGAAGAACAATACCACCAATCACTTTGTAAGTATTCGCTTTTGATTGAGTCCTCGAGTACGATTGTAGCTTGAACCATCTGAAAGGAACACGAGATAAGAACATTCAAATCCTCATTATGCAGAAAAGTTACGAAGAATTCTAGCGTCAAACAGAGTTTGCATTAAATAGTTGAGTTAATGGCAATTTCCACCCGAGTGAATGCATAATGTTTAATTTAACCACCTTTGATTTGAAAAAGAACATTTTACCCCCAGTAATCTTATAAAAGTTTCACACGACCTCCCTGGCTATCTTAAACCTAAAAAAAACTATGAATTGACAATACTACCCCTTTGTATACTATAATTTGATCCAGTCAACTTACACGTGTCATTTTATCTCCTAAGTTATAATAAATGTAGCACTTTACCCCTGTGTTATGATAAATGTAGTATTTTACCTCCCTTATTTTATGTTAAAAGTGATATTTTACCCCCTAAGGGTAATTTTGTTTTTTTTACGCAACACTCTTCATGCCACTCACAGTTCGACGAGTGTGTTACACTCCATGTTAAAAGGAGGAAATTTTTCATAGGGTTAAATTGCTTTTTTGCATATAACAAGGAGGTAAATTAATAAACATTACGTTTGCATCTTATCATAGGGGTAATTGGCATTAACCCTTAAATAGTTGTACAAGGTGTGAGTGACTAACCTCATTAATTGATTTAGCAGATTTAACAAATATGCGCCATGCAAATCTTCTCTCTTGATTTGACCTTGATAGTCGCAAAGCATCCTCCGGTAGAGCAGCATCCATGTCAAGCAAATTCATCTTAAGAAGCTTTAGAATTTCAGTAGCTTTACGTAATAATGCTCCTGATGAAGATTCAGTAATTAAACAACTATTAGATAGTCACAGCACCGAACTTTTCTGGTCCATACAATTAGAATGATGTCTTAAATTCTCACTATTTGAGAAGCCCTGATGACAAGAGAAGCAATGTTCTTTAGATGGCAACAACAGCTCTAAGCACTCACATCTATACATTCCGCCATTGCGACTAACATCGACAGGCTCTATCCCTAAACAAGAACCGAATTTTTTTTCCAATTCAGTCAAAGCCTTGGTAGCCAGAAAATCAGGCAAAAAAGATTTTCTTCTACATAAAAAGGTTGAATGGTTAAATTGACTTCTGCATAAAGCGTGGTTTCCAGTATAATCCGAGTCTTTCAATTTTTTTTATTACATTGCAACTGTAAAATTGACTCTTTCAATTCTTTATCCCTTATGTTGTTGTCTCTCAGCCATCTAACTAGTTTAAAAATTTCATCATCAGATTCATAAGACATCCAGATATCAGAATCAGGAATAGTGATGAATTCTTCGGGGGCCCTATCTTTGCATGTCAAGCTCCCATTAGCCACTATCCACGGACGAGCACCCCGCCAGTGAAAAGCCCAATAAACTCTTCCATTACAATCTCTTCCCAATAAATCCTTTCTAAGAGATAGTTTGGAAAGTTCCAATTCCGTAGATGCGATTGAGGCCTGAAGTGCAGAAATCTCATTCTTTATGCTGCCTTGGGATGATATCATATCACTACTTTCATTTGAACATGAGCCACCTTCCGACTGTGTGGAACAAGTAGAGAAGGATGAGAGATGACTGCTCTTTTCATAAGGTTTTCCTCTATAGCTATCTACATTTGTAAGCAGAGAAGACGAAAATACACTAGAATTTGCTTTCTCGGCACTTAAATTCAACATTTCTTCCTTAAATTTTAGAACTTTCAAATCAGAAATGAGGGAGTGAAGTTTTTGGTGCAAACCACCAGCTCGAGAGACACTTTGTTCCAATAATTATGAGGTTATGGTGGGAAATTATGAGGCTGCAGTAGTGTACTTAGAAAGAATTATTGGAAATGTAGTAGTCACAGCCACAAATCTAAGTATAGAAAATAGATATCAAGGGGAGTTCACAAGAAAGTATTTGGAATCACTGACTCATTTAGCAGACCTTATTGATATAAAAGACTACTCGGAGTTCACAAATCTAAATACTGCTGCTTTTCGTGACCACATGGAACAGAGTGTCTCTCGAGTTGGTGGTTTGCACCAAAAACTTCACTCACTCATTTCTGATTTGAAAGTTTTGAAATTTAAGGAAGAAATGTTGAATTTAAGTGCCGAGAAAGCAAATTCTAGTGTATCTTCGTCTTCTCTGCTTACAAATGTAGATAGCTATAGAGGAAAACTTTATGAAAAGAGCAGTCATATCTCATCCTTCTCTACTTGTTCCACACAGTCGGAAGGTGGCTCATGTTCAAATGAAAGTAGTGATATGATTTCATCCCAAGGCAGCATAAAAAATGAGATTTCTGCACTTCAGGCCTCAATCGCATCTACGGAATTGGAACTTTCCAAAGTATCTCTTAGAAAGGATTTATTGGGAAGAGTTTGTAATGGAAGAGTTTATTGGGCTTTTCACTGGCGGGGTGCTCGTCCGTGGATAGTGGCTAATGGGAGCTTGACATGCAAAGATAGGGCCCCCGAAGAATTCATCACTATTCCTGATTCTGATATCTGGATGGTTTATGAATCTGATGATGAAATTTTTAAAATAGTTAGATGGCTGAGAGACAACAACACAAGGGAGAAAGAATTAAAAGAGTCTATTTTACAGTTGCAATGTAATAAAAAATTGAAAGACTCGGATTATACTGGAAATCACGCTTTATGCAGAAGTCAATTTAACCATTCAACCTTTTAATGTAAAAGAAAATTTTTTTTTGCCTGATTTTCTGGCTACCAAGGCTTTGACTGAATTGGAAAAAAAATTTGGTGCTTGTTTAGGGATAGAGCCTGTAGAAGTTAGTCGGAATGGCGGAATGTATAGATGTGAGTGCTTAGAGCTGTTGTGGCCATCTAAAGAACATTGCTTCTCTTGTCCTCAGGGCTTCTCAAATAGTGAGAATTTAAGACATCATTCTAATTGTATGAACCAGAAAAGTTCGGTGCTGGGATTATCTAATAGTTGTTTAATTACTGAATCTTCATCAGGAGCATTAGTACGTAAAGCTACTGAAATTCTAAAGCTTCTTAAGATGAATTTGCTTGACATGGATGCTGCTCTGCCGGAGGATGCTTTGCGACTATCAAGGTCAAATCAAGAGAGAAGATTTGCATGGCGCATATTTGTTAAATCTGCTAAATCAATTAATGAGGTTAGTCACTCACACCTTGTACAACTATTTAAGGGTTAATGCCAATTACCCCTATGATATGATGCAAACGTAATGTTTACTTTACCTCCTTGTTATTTGCAAAAGAGCAATTTACCCCTATGAAAAATTTTCTCCTTTTAACATAGAGTGTAACACACTCGTGGAACTGAGAGTGGCATGAAGAGTGTTGCGTAAAAAAAAAAAAAAAATTACCCTTAAGGGGTAAAATATCACTTTTAACATAAAATAAGGGGGGTAAAATGCTACATTTATCATAACACAGGGGTAAAGTGCTACATTTATTATAACTTAGGAGATAAAATGACACGCGTAAGTTGACTGGATCAAGTTATTGTATACAAAGGGGTAGTATTGTCAATTCATAGTTTTGTTTAGGTTTAAGATAGCCAGGGAGGCCGTGTGAAACTTTTATAAGATTATTGGGGGTAAAATATATTTTTTTTCCAAGTCAAAGGGGGTTAAATTGAATATTATGCATTCACTCGGGTGGAAATTGCCATTAACTCAACTAATTAATGCAAACTCTGTTTGACGCTAGAATTCTTTATAACTCTTCTGCATAATGAGGATTTGATTTTCTTATCTCGTGTTCCTTTCAGATGGTTCAAGCTACAATCGTACTCGAGGACTCAATCAAAAGCGAGTACTTACAAAGTGATTGGTGGTATTGTTCTTCACCATCAGCTGCGGTTAAAATAACTTCTCTATCAGCCCTTGCTTTACGTGTATATGCCCTGGACTCGGCCATCTCTTACCAAACACCTCTTCTCAATGGTGCAAAGGAAATTTCCGAGCCAAAATTTTCCCTAAACTTGGAAGCACCTCTGGATACTACAACTCCGGTGAATCTTGCAGAAAACACATAAAAATGATGTAAGAACCTGGAGTACAACTTAGCACATGGAGAAAGGATTTGTAATTGGTAAAGCAAAATGATAATTTTTTAATATTTGAGAAGACTACATACATACAGGAATTGTTAGCATATTTCTGATGTACCATTGTAAATGTATATGTACCTTGTGAAATTATATATATATTTCCAGCAATGAAGTTGATTGATAATTTCACATAGTATAATGCTCAAATCGAGTTTTAAGATTTGTTCACTCGATAAATATTATTCGAGTTTGTTTTGATATGTATAATGAATCGAGTTCATGGTAATTTTTATTGCTCAAACTCTAGCTGAAAATAGAGTAGAATAGCAAATACTTACTTTGTTACGATTACCAATCAGAAAATAGCATAACATACTATCTTTATCTGTATCAACAACTCGACAAAGTACAATGCGACATTGTTTAGAGACCAAATCATATTCAGTGGCCTTAATCTCTACCATTACTTTGTCCTCAGCCTTCTGGTCTAGATTTTCACAGCTCACTTCCAACGCTCATGCGACTACTCTCCGTATCTAATCAATGGTGAGAAGTATTAAAATGATTAATTAAATTCCTTTTAGTACCATACAATAGGGTGATTTGCACTTATGGTACCAAGCCATATGAAGTTGCACATTTCATACCATAATTTGACGCACAATTGTACAATTCACACCAACATAAATTATCCTTGTGCACCAAATGTGACTTTTCCCTCCAAATTTCAATGCCGAATGGAATGCCAAATTTATCCGAGGAATTAATAGTGGTATGAAATGTGCAATCGTGTGTTAAACTATGGTATGAAATGTGCAATTCGATATACCTTGATACCAAAATTGCAAACCACCTCGTTCTATGGTACTAAAAAAGAAATTTTCCCTATAGTAATCTCATATTAAAAACTAACTTTGCAAACTAATTATATATTTTTCAACTATAAATACAACACCACCTTATAAATTGGGCCTAATGCATTACCCTCGTGTACTCGCTTACTAATATCATTTTAGCCCATTCAGGCGAATTTTTCTCCAATGCTTCAAAAATAAGTGCTTAAACATGTAAGAAAGCTACTTGCAAATCTGAAGGCTTATTTATGAGGCCTTGGAGAAAAATCCTCTTGAATGGACCAAAGAGATATTAGTAAGGAAGTCTACAAGGGCAATGCAGCAAGACCACTAAGGTAGTATCCTATTTTTAATTTTTAATTTAAAAAAAAAATCAAAGCTATTTGTTAATAAGACTGAATTCCGAGAGCAGTCATCTATGTACTCGAAAAAATGAGTTGTATAGAAAATATGTAGTAGAAGATTGAGATGAAAGAAAAGGTAGAGGTTAAGACCATTATATATTGTCCTCTGCCATGTTGTTGTTGCTTCAGATAAAGATAGAGGACTTATTTGTCTTTTATCATAGCATGGTAGTATCTTGCTCTAGACTTTAGGACTATTGATCTAAGATTGGTCGTTGGGGTTTATTTTGGGTCGCATGAAGCATTTGTTGGCAATGCTTAGGAGGTATGTAATTTTTAAGTTCCATTTTTGGTCCTGCATAGCTAGACCTTTAGCACTTTTGGTCTAGATTTTGTATTGCACTTTTGATTCCAATCATATTACTAATATTGAGGTATGCAAAATTGCATTTTGGCCGTTGAAGCTTATTGAGGTATGCAATTCTCGCATGAAGAGATTTAAGGTTCCGAGAATTGCCTATGAATAATATGATTGGATTAAAAAAAGTTACTTTCTTCTAACATCGTTGATAAATGCTTCAAGTGATCTACAATAAGCTTCAACGACCACTCTTAGATCAACAATCCTAAAGGATGAGATACCAAGGATCGATAACGAATAAGCCCTTTATTGTCATTACCAATAAGATTCAAATTGAATGTTCTTTCCCAGTAAATAACATTACACTCTATATATCTTTATCTGAAACAACAGGAGCAGCTCAACAGAGCACAATACGGCATTTTTTAGAGACCAAACCATACAAAGTGGCCTAAAGCTCTACCATTACTTTCTTCTTAGCTTTCTAGTGTAGATTTTCATAGCTCACTTTTTGTTGGAAAATGGTTTAATTAACCATGAGTATTAGCTTGGGTGAATGAAAATGTTATCACCAAGTTTATTAAAAGAAGTTTTTGGTTTTAAGCCCCAAAAAGGGAGAACTTGGGAATTTAAGCCCGTTTGATTAAAAGTAAATCTCTCACATTGTTTGTGAAAGATAACTTCTCATCCTTAAATATTGTAAATATTGTTCCCCTTGTTTCTCTTCAATCACACCATCAAAGAGATAAATCTTTTCTATCTCTCATGTTCTCGATTAGTAATTTTTAGCTTGATCAAGCGAAGACTAATAGCACGACGCTCGACCAAGCTACTTTCCAATGAAGAATTAATAATAGAGAAAAAGAGATATTTTAATCTTATAGAAAAGATTTATCTCTTTAGTGGTGTGATTGAAGAGAAACAAGGGAACATTATTTATAACATTCAAGGAAGAGAAGTTATCTTTCACAAACAATGTGGGAGATTTACTTTTAATCAAATAGGCTTAAACTATCAACCGCTCTTCCTTTTGGGCTTAAGACCTAAAACTTGTTTTAATAAACTTGGTGACAATTTTTTCATTCACCAAGCTAAAAATCATAGTTAATTAAACCATTTTCCAACACTTATATGACTACTGCCTGTATCTAATCATTGATGAGATATATTAATTAAATTCATCTTTTTTATATGGAAAACTGGTTTTGCGAGCTCTGATCTCTAAGCAATGCCGAACTATGCTCCACCATGTTGTTGCCATAAAGATAGAGGGCGTATTGGTTATTATCCTCGCAATTATCTCTTCCTATAGGTTTTAAGTCTATTGATCTGATATTGGCAGCTGGAATTTATCTTGGATCGGATGGAGCATTTGTGGACGATGTTCGGGAGGTATACAACTTTTTAGTTCCATTTTAGTCCAGCATGTCTAGACCTGAAGCACTTTTGGTCCTATATTTTATAAAGTTGCACTTTAATTCCGAACTTTTAAAAAGTACGTTCTGCATTGTTAAGTAGCCCTCTTTTCATCCAATTCAGACCAGAGTTCAAAAACTGAGATAGTCATATGGGACCACTAGGTCTAGATGTGACTAAAAATCGAATAGAAAGGGGCGATAGCACCAAAAGTGTAAATTTCATATAAACATTGGTACCAAAAGACGGAAGTGGTGAGAATGGTTTTGATATGAACTCTTCATTTTACCACCATCATCGTTAACACATGATCAAACGTTGACACATTAGTTATTCATAGGCTTATTCAAAACCTCACAACTACCATTCAAACTTGTGGTAAAAAGGTGATTTTTGGAATAATCAATAGCAAAATTAGGGTCACACATGAAAGGTAGTAATCTAGTTACGGGAGACTGTATTACATTTCTCCAACATGAAATGTATGATGATGATATGAGTGTTGCATGTCCGTTTATTAAAAGATTTAAGGTAGTAAGAATTGCTTATGAATCTTGGTTGGACGACTAGATAAAAGAAGGCCAAATTTTCACGAATGGAATTCATGATAGATGGAGACGCTTGATAAATTACTTTAAGAGTTTCTCTTACTTACGAATATTATTTTTCTATTTTGGATGTTTAATTTGATTCCGAAGGATGAAATTCATGTCGCAATAAATATTTTTGATCTTACAGAAGAAATAATCGGTCAGATTTTGCAACCCCAATGTATGGATGAAAAAACGGTGAACTGTACAAGTGTTCAATAGTTAATTTGTCATTGTTGATCCTGTTTTGTTCAGTGTAAACTCATATATATAATACCAATTGGTCGATGGTCTAGTAAAAATGATTAGTCACTATCTCTGTTAGGAGAGATTTCCGCTTAATATGTCCGACACACCTTGAAAGGAGTTAAATCGGGTCTAAGACATGAATATCCTTAAGAAACCAATATATATATATATATATATATATATATATATATATATATATATATATATATATATATATATATATATATATTGAAATCATATAGAATATTGGACTACATATATTGACTAGGGATATTGCCAGAACAATGATTGTTGTTGCTAGAGTCAATTATTCAATTGCCAAAATTACCCTTCTAAAGTCAAAAAGTTTTTACAAAAATTGACTTTTTCTTTTCTTCTTAATCTGGTTATCATATTGTTTGAATCTGAATAGGAAATTATAATTTTACAAATTTATAGTTGTAGACATGAGCTCGTATAGAGAATTTAACAGAAAACACCAAGAATTGAAAATATTATATAATAATAATATCAATTTTTGAATTGAAATGAATCGGCACATATCAGTAAAATTGCATTCCAATGAACAACTGGTTGGGGGAAAAATATGAGTTGTGAAATTATTTCGAATAAAACTAATAAGGATTGAAAATAAATTGCATTAAAAGGACAAAAAGTTAGAGGTTGTGAAAGATGGGCAACAAGTTTATTTTTGCGAAGGGTAAATTTGACAATAAAAATATGTACTATAACAACAACAATTACTGCTCTGGCAATACCACCAAACCAAATATGTTGTATTGGAAAATGTGCTTCATTTCCTTTCCTTATGATGTGAATTCACATTTTCCTTTTATCATATAACATATAAATTTAAAAAAAAAATAACCTACTAAACTCAAATAAATTCATAACTAAATATCCTATCGCTAAAAAGAATACCCCTAATTAGAAGATCCTCAACTCCTCATCACTCCAATTCGAGAATCTCTTCTGATAAATTAGAGGAAGGGAGCAATAGCAAAATCAATGGCACGAAGATGGCGTTTCAGGTGGATCTAAATGAAACGCAATTGACGGCGCCGTTTATGCGGTTCCCAACAGAGGATTTGATATGAACTCTTCATCACCGCTGGAGACGGTGGTTGATAGAAAAGGCGTTGGTGGGAGGTACGAACGAATTTTATTTGTTGGTTTACCCATTTTTGTTTATTTGAAGTTAAAATAAATCCTTGTGTATGGTTTCCTTTTGTGTATATATGTTAATTTTTTTGGTGTAGTTATATGATTTTTTTCGTTGATTTATTGTGTTTTTTTGTTTTTTTGTTTAAATACTTCACCTTTTTGTATATACACACATACAAGTGTGTGTATGTGTATATTTGGATAGATCAATTTATCAAATTAAACATAGATTCTTATACCTCTTGTTTTGAGGTTTCATTTTTGTACTCAATCATATCACAAAAAAGAAGAATGAAATACCTGCACAGCGCTCTCTCTCTCTCTCTCTCTTTAAAGATTGGTCGTGGACTCTAATATGTCTATTATCTGAAGAATGAAGTAAAAGAATGTATTATTTTATCTATCTGTTATATTGACAAAACTAATGAAAATGGCATAATGAGAAACTAATAAAAAGTTAGATCTAAGTATACCTTTTTGGTCATCTGTTAAGACTTTCCGTGAAATCGAGGTACTCTTCGTCAGGCATCTCAAGAAAACTAACTGAAATGAAGTAGAAACGCTTACTTTTCTGGCCATTCGGTCATATCTCCATTGTTGTTGCAAAAAGGAGAGGGATGAAGATGGGGGAAGAGATTTGTGGCTGCTTGATTTTTTTGTAACCTTTCCAACCCCTCCCCTCCTTTTATAATGTAGATTAGGGTTTCCGGATAGGCTTTCGTAAGTGGGCTAACGTTTACATAAATTGTTGGGCCTAAATGTTTTGGTTTCTAGAGCCCTAATAACTGGTTGCTTGGGCCGAAGAAAGTCGACCGAGAAGCGAGAAATGGTAAATGTTAGAGGTAATTTTAGGGCTAAGCATTCGGTCCATATCGGACTTAACCGAACCGAATTTCTGTTCTAAGCCGGTTCGGTCCTGAAAATTTGAGGACCGTTTACCGGACTGAAATATTCGGTCCGATTCGGTACAAAACCGATCGGTCCGGTTCGGTCCTATTTTTACCGAAGTTTATGTTAGACCGATTTTTCATCTACCCAATTTGCCCTAATTTGATGGAGAAATACATGATTTTATCAAAGGAAATTGCAGAAATAGAAACAGGGGGAGAAAACAATGAAGCTTCAATTAATGAAGAAATTATTAGAAAAGAGTCATAGTCACACCGAAAGCATGAATAAGTTACAATACAACATGTAAGAGAGAAAAAGAGAAATAATACCTTGAAGAAGGATCACAGTACTCTTGCAGATTTCTAGCCTTCAATGAGTGGTTGTGGAGAAGAGTATTTAGGACTTTAGGTTCGGTAATCGTACGCCGGTGGTGAAAGGAGATGGAGCGGTGGAGATGGAGAAAAGAGATGGAGAAATTGGATTGGGAAATTTAATTTGGGAGTAAGAAGCGTGTACTGTTGTTTTCTCAACCTATTTTAAAATATATATATATATATATATATATATATATTAATCGTTACAACCGGTTCGGTTCGGGAAACCGACCTGTTTTACCGAAAATCGATACCTATAAAGGTTCGGTTCTGAGACAAGAACCGAATACCGAACAGAAAAACCGGTTCGGTACTCGGTCCGGACCGATTCAATAGGTCCGGACCGGTTCGATCGGTTGACCGAACCGGGCTCACCCCTAGGTAATTTTCACCATTAATTAGTATTTACTCTTCAAAAGCATAAATTAAAGGCCAATATTTATTTGTTTTATTAACATGATGCACATGGCTTTTGTAACGGGACACGAGTTTTACATGTCATAATTACGACAACACACAAAACATGGAAAACTGAGTCGGCAAAACAAAAATTACTAACTATATATGTTTCTTTACGCACAAGTATCAAAAGGAAAAATCCGAACAATTAATAATAATGTTAAAAAAAGAAACATATATCAGCCTCCAATTTATGCTTTTGAAGAACAAATACTATTTAATGATGTAAATCTACCTCTAAAATTTACCATTTATCGGTCAACATTCTTCAGCCCAAGCAACCAGTTATTAGGGCTCTAGAAACCAATACATTTTGGCCCAGCAATTTATGTAAACGTAGCCCAATTTACGAAAGCCAATGCCGTAACCCTAATCTACATTTTAAAATGAGGGGGGTGGGGGGTGGGTTGTAAATGTTACAGAAAATCAACTAATAGAGTAGTTGCCGCAAATCTCTTCCCCTTTCTTCATCCTTCTCCCTTTTGCAACAACAATGGAGTCATGGCCGAAAAAGTAAGCTTTTCTACATTTTCAATTAATTTTTTTGAGAAGCCTTGTGCAAAGTACCTCGATTGTAAGGAAAGTCTTAACAGATGACAAAAAAGTTATACTTTATTAACTTTCAATTAGTTTCTCATGCTGCCATTCTCATTAGTTTTGCCTAAGCAATATAACAGATAGATAAAATGATACATTCTTTAACTTCGTTCTTCTGATAAAAGATAGATTAGAGTCCACGGGTACTATGACCAATCTTTAAAGAGAAGGAGACAGAGAGATCTGCACATGTATTTCATTTTTCTAGTCTTAATTTTGTGTGATGATTCAAGTTAACTCTAAACACCTCAAAACAAGAGGTATAAGAAGTATCTATGTTTAATTTAATAAAATTCAGCTAATAGTTTAAACAAAATGATCTATCCGACACAATTTTATGTATGTATATACGAAAAGGTGAAGTATTTAACTAAAGCAAACAATAAAACACAATGAATCAACAAAAAAGTCATATAACTACACCAAAAAATGAACATATATACACAAAACGAAACCATACACAAGGATTTAATTTAACTTCAAATAAACAAAAATGGGTAAACAAATACATGAAGACCAAAAATGTAAATGGCATATATTTGGTCTTTTTTATGGATCAAATGTAAGTTGCATATATATATCAAGAGTTATATACAAAGGGCTGGCTGGCAATGCCAGAATTAAAAAAAAAAAAAAAAAAAAAAAAAAAATTGGTTTAAACTTGTGGACCAAAAGTGTCCCTACATATGAATCAAATCATATGGGTATAAAGAGTACAAAACACTGTACAAGCTTGATTTAATCTTGATGCTAGTGGCTTCAACTCGAGGGATTTATCCCTAAAAATCCTCCAATTTCTTGCAGTCCATATGTGGTAGACACTGCAAGCAAGCGCAATTCGTTTTGCCTTGCTCAACCAAGACGTCCATGTAGCTTCTATTTTGATCCATTTCAGTGCGCTTGCTGGTGTTGTCATAGTGCGTGGGTATTGCCCAACCAGTCCCTAATGTGATTCTAATCAGCAGATGAAAAGGAGCAAGCAAAGAAAAGATGTTGAGAAGATTCATTGAAACGCTCGCATAACACACAAATTTTTTCATTGTCCTGAATATCCATTTTATCCTTTGTATGTAACATGCCCTTTACAGAGAGCCGTGTGTTAAAGTCATGTTTCGGTGCAACATAGGCGCCCAGATTTGCTTAGTTCCCTTAGAACGGAAATAATCATATGTTGTAGATAGGCAAAAACTATTACCTTTGACCCAAGATGAGAACCAGATTCTGGCAACATCATATGTTTGATTAAGTCATATTGTTTGAAATGATTTATGAATCTACAATGTATTCCCTGGAATGAATTTTGTTCTTTTTTGTCTTCCTAAAAAACGATTCTCTGTTTCACTAATTCTCAGGTATTTCGACTTTCTAGAATAGAGGCTTCAAACTATTTTTCTTTCAGTTGCCACAGTGCTAGCTTTTGAGATCCTAAGGTTCCTTAAGATGAATTTGCTTGATATAGATGCTGCTTTACTAGAAGATGCTTTGTGTCTATTAAGTTCGAATCAAGACAGAAGATATGCATGGCGCATATTTGTTCAATCTGAAAAATCAATGTATGAGATTAGTCACTCCAACAAGTACTTAGTACAAACTCTAATTTTATAAATAGAGTTTTTTACTCATGTATTGTCATGATATATTTTTTGTGTCATTGCTCTTTGTCGTTTATATTAAAGACGTTCAGTTTTTAAACAGCTAATTATCCAGTTTGGAATTCATCTTCGGCTTTATAATTCTTTTAGATTTCTTAAATTGTGAGAATTGATTTCTTCTTGGTGTTCCTTTCAGATGGTTCACTCTTAAAATGTATTTGAGGACAAACAAAAGTGAATTGAGGTAGTGGTCATCACCATCAACTGCAGCTACAGTCACTACTCTGTCTGCTCAATCTTTGCACATATATGCCCTCGACTCAACCATCTCTTACGGAAAACAACTTCGTAATATTTACCTTTGTCAAAATATATATATCCACCCAGCAATGATATTTCTTGATAAGTTCTTTGATTTACAGAGCCAATAATTTAGGCCTTCAAGTTCAATTATAACAAATTAACTCATGAAATTGCTATTCAAATAGGACTTGTTTTCTGAATCATACTCATGTGAAGAGGTTCAGCCCTATTATTCAGAGCCCCTTTTGTAATATAGTTGTTTTTTTCTAAGAAGGGTTTTAGAATTAATTTTTATAATTTAAAAGCATATTATGATTGAATATTTTAAAATAATTAAGTTGATTTGTCATTTTATCTATCTATAACAAATATGTTAGAGACAAACCATGCAAATACTTATAAAATATTTTTACTATTTTAAAAGTGACAATAATATAGCCAGAGCAATTCTCTTAATACCGGAGCAAACAAAGTTATTTGACGAATTTGCCCTTAGCCCACATATGGATCCAAACACTAATTCATGTTTCATAGTATTTTATTTCTCGTCTCCCCTCCCCCTTTGACAGGAACCCACCACACGCGAAGCCTCTCAGTTTTGTACTAGCCATGCATTGTTGTCTTAATATCTAATACCTTGACTTTCTGCAAGTATTGTTACTTCATTGCCATATGAAATCTTTTACATTTGGTGTAAAACTCATATTTTGGTTGAAAGTGTTCTAAGTCCCAGATGCAAATTGTAAAGATAAATTATGTCAATGCTTATTTTGAATTAATCTATCTACATGTTCCTTCTCAAATCTCTTTTCTTCTCATAAACTATTATGGTTTATGACCTCTAGGTTATTCCATTCCATATTTTAAATGTAGATCTCAATCCCTTACCAATGCTCCTATATATAAAAAAAATAAGCAATATTCATAACCTATTTTATTTGAGGGGCCTTGGGACCTTAGTTATGATTCATTTATGGAATAAGATCCGGAAAATTTGAAGAAAAGTAGGAAATAGAGAATTAATATATAAATGAAGTGATGTCTTTATTTAGCAAGGAGAAAGTCACCATTGAAACATAAATGAAGCCTGGAGTGAGGTTTTGATTGTGGAGAAAGGGAATTTATGTAAAAAGATCAAATATGTAAATGGAGAATTGCTTTGGCCATGACTTTTTTACCAAAAAAGAAAAAGAGGGCCCCAAGTTAAAATTTTGCCTAGGGCCCCCTAATATGTGGGGCCGTGCCTGACGCTCATAGACTTCACGAAATATGTTTCATATACTTTTCCAATGTCACATTTTAGCAATATCTAATGATTGAGGAAACATCCCAACAGATTATAAGATGTGCAACTTTACAGTTCTATCAAAATGAACAAGACTAGGGTGTATGTATGTGTTAAAGCACATGAAGATCTATTCTCTTTCTCTGGAAGGAAAGTACTTAACAATGTCACTGTCATCATGCAAGACAAAAGGAGTACTGCAAACAACAAAAGTGAATATTATAACCTGATAGACAGAGGTGGAAAGCTTCGGACTAAGTATTATAGCTACGTTACCATTTGTGCAAACTTCTCGTTACCTTTGATAAACACAGAATAAAGTATGATAGCAAAGACCCATTGAAACAGAAAAGAAGGAAAGACTTAAAAAAAATAGGAAATCAACTATATTTCATTGAGCACGGATAATGTAATGAGCATTTCAGAAAATGTCATACCTCTTAAAGTCAAAGTACACCTCCTGGGAATCTTCAGAAATCTCAATTTCAACAGTAGCATCATTTCTTGTCTACATCGAGTTTTCGTGCATTAGGAAAAGGAGAAAGAGGGGCAGATTTTATTGCAGAGGGAGAAAATCATGTGTCTACTTACTAGTAAGATCAAGAAAGTAAGAAGAAATGGATAATTATATATTAGAATTTCAATCTAATAAGCAAAACAAATATCTAATTTAACTGGCAACTTGTATTTTATGAATCACAAAGATTTAATTCATTGGGAAGTAGCAGGAAAGATTGAAAAAATATAGAGGGACGTTGAAATTCGTAAATGTGGGATATTTAGCATTATGGAACGAAAATGATGGTATATTCCATGCCAGTGAAAAGATACTGGATTTAAATGCACAGCTGAATTCAGTTTATGAGATCCTCAAAATTAAGTAAAAAAAATCTTCAAATGTCTTCCAAATTAGTTCTCTGGGTAAATTCCAAAAGAGTGGGAAACTCAAAAGGGGAAAAAAGAAGAAAAGTTGTGCCTATGTCAACTGTAATCCATCTATTATCCCATTTTCCTTGGGTGGGAGAGTTAAAACAAGGACTCCACAGAGGAGCATAATCATGTCTTTAAGCCAATGAGAGATCCTAAATCAAGTGATAGAAACAATGTGTCTGAAAAGACTAAGACACCAAATGATCAATCATTAGATACGTTTAAGTCTAAGGTAAGAAAATAACTATGTATGAGATAGACATGCGTCAAACACAAGAAGGCCAATAGAGAAAAGGCCACATGTACCTGAACAAGTATAAATGGCAAAGGCATTGAACGGACACATCCAGGTTCAAACAGCTGTTGATTTCTCAGCGTAAGACTTTCCAATCCAGCAATCTGATATTACCAACGGAATGTTGAGAACATGGAGGAAGAAACTGCAGATACTTTGATAAAATATTTGCACAAGGCAAGAAATCGCTATTCCATAAATCCTAAGTTTTAAACCTAAAAGAATAGAATCATTAGAATCAGAAATTATAATGAGGAAAATAAGGTATTCATTCCACTATTTCATCTTTTCTATGAGTGCAATGATCAGGGATGCAGATTGAGAGTAATATGTATAAACTAAACCTATCTAAGTATCTATAATTGTTAGCACAAATATGTATTAGATGTTTGTATACTCATCAAAGCAGTCAACACCCTGACATAGTGTCTATCTTTTACAGCTAGATATAAACCAATATAATTATGCTTACAAATTGTGTAAATGATACTTGCATACCTGGTCTTCCAAATCTTTCAAGTAAGCTACTTTCTTTACAGTCCTATCCATCAGGTTAGCACGCAAAAGCTAAAAAATGGAATAACACAATCGTTAAATGGACATCAGAAGAGAAAAGATAACAGAAGCAACCTAAAGAAATCTAACATATCAGAACTTTGACAATTGGGCTTACAATGACTTCCTTGGAGTATTCTCATGTGATGGCATGATAAGAACACAGGGTAGTATCAATGTCGATATACCAAGTACAGGATTCAGCATAATCAAGAACACAATAGCTGTGTGTTACTAAAGAAGCCCTGAATGTCTTTCCATCAGAAAAAATGATATGCAAAAAAATATATATTTTAACCAATGATCGATACTTCCATTCTTATTTTACCTTGACTAAAGTATTCTCACTTAGTATTTGGTGTTAACAATAACAACATTTTCTTTCACGGCAACATGGCATGTAAATTATCTTGCGATTAATAACATCAGTGAGTACTAGCAAAATATGTGATCCATAAGCAACATTGTCTGCACCATTTTAGTCAAGACCAATTCCAAACATTAAGGGTTCTGTCTGCGCATGCTGCCAAAATGATACTCCCTCTGTTTCATATTAATTGGCACATTTCTTGTTTTCACACAGATTAAGAAACTTCATCATTACATACTTTTTAATGGTAAAATGTCTCAAATACCTTTTACAATGATGTCTACTTTAATTTTTTATTAGTGAGTGGTGACCATTGAATTTCTCAACTTAATTGTGCGAAAGGGGCAAAATTAAAAAAAATGCTTTGAAAATTCAAACATGCCAATTAATTTGTAACAAAAAAAAAAATTGGCAAATGTGACAGTTAATATGAAACGGAGGGAGTAACGTATACAAATAAAATAATTTATCTAGTGGCACTCTTAACTGTCTGGGCAAGCTGATGAACAATGATAAATAGAGTAGGGAAAATTTCAAAGAGAAAATTGTAACAAGAAATAAGAGGATATCCCTGCATCAGCCTGTCTCTGGTTCAAGTCACCAATATTGTCATCCTCTTGCATGTTTTACACCTTGTCTAGTAAAGCAACAAACAGTGTCTTTGATTAATCCTCTACAAATTTGACAAAACCTACCAAACAACTTATGAATAATCTATATCTATCCCTTGATGCATTAACATTTCTCACGTTAACAAACTGGAGAGTTGAGAAGAAATAAAATGGATGCAATTCTATTCCGTAAATGCACTCAATTTTCTTAGATTTAAAAATAAATTAAATAATAAAATTCCTATTCCGAAACCCCAATTCTCCAAACACATAGCAATGCTTCACTCTCAGAATTCTACAATCAAATGAAATGCAGCCCTAGATTTCCGCGCTATATTAGAAAATTAGTAAGAGAAACATAGTGAGTTTCATTGATCAAAATAACGCAAATTATATTTGCATGTCAAGCTCCCATTAGCCACTATATGTAAAGAAACAAGAAACGTACTTTTATTATATTATTCGAGAAGAAGACTAATACATAAGAAGAGACTGCTTTATATATTGACTGCTAAGCTAACCCTAGTTACCTATTTATACTAAGGTAATATATACAAAAGAAAAGGAAGGTACAATTATACAATTACAACTTAACATAAGTCTTCTCATCAGCTGTTTCACAATCCCCCTCAAACTGACATTGTGGCGTGAATATCAGTTTGTCGATTAAGTATTCATGTCGAGACCGAGTCATAGCTTTAGTGAAGATATCTGCAAGTTGATGTTCTGAAGCTATATGAGGAAGACTAATGGTACCGTCTTGGAAATGATTCCTGATAAAATGACAATTCACCTCTATGTGTTTAGTTCTTTCATGGAAGACTGGATTGGAGGCAATACGAATTGCACTTACATTATCAGCGTAAATTGGTGTAGGATTAGTGCATTTTATTCCAAAATCATCCAATAAACCTCTTAGCCACACGATTTCACTGCAAGCGGATGACATAGCACGATACTCTACTTCAGTTGATGATTTAGATATCGTTTCTTGTTTCTTACATTTCCATGATGTTGGTCCCAAGTGGTCAGATGAGGTCTAGAGGGGGGGTGAATAGACCTCTGAAACTTTTTAACAAATTTTAAACTTCAAAATTGTTGTTCAATCTTGAACAGACTAAGCTGTTACCGAACAGTAATTGTACAAGGCTGATCTCGAACAAATCTTTGAACAACTTTGTTGACTACTAATCTGATAATCACTTAGCTGAATTTTGCTAAAATCAGTTTTAATACTAGAGTACTTGCAGCGGATTTTCAAAGTGTTTTTCATAAGTGAACTTAGCAGTCTGAAAAGTGTTTCCCCAGTTTTATAAACTCCTTTAAATTAATTTTCAAACAGTTTTTAGAGTGTTTTATGCAGATCTGAAAATATGCAGAAAAACTTATGCAAAAACAAATACCAGAATTTTTATAGTGGTTATATGGATTTAAATATCCTTTGGTCCACTCTTCCAAGTCACACAGATCTTGGGTTATATATACTAAGAACATAAAGTAATTAGTACACTCTGCTTGCGTCGAACAACAAATGAAACGACCACAAGTGCTCAATAGGAAATCACAAAGAAACTCCTATTCTACAGAGTCTTATCACTCACAAAGACGGATAAGAACTCCTCACAACTCTTTTCTCTCCAGATTCACTCAGAAAATATTTTCTTGAACTTCAACGGCTTTTGTCAACAAATGACTTTCAGCAGACGAGTGAGCTGTTCTTGAGCTTTTGAGACTTAGAAAATATTTGTTTTGATTTCGATTTCTCAGAAGTTGTGTATGTTACTTTCTTCGTCTCTTCAGCTATTTATAGTCACTCTTTGAATTTTGTCCGTTGAAGAGAGACAAAATTCAAATCTCTTGATTTCTGATCCTTAATTTCCGCGAACGGCTCTCTGCACAGTGACAGTGTACTTTCTGTCAGGCAGCATTAAATGCACCAAGCTGATACGAGGTCTTTCTTCAATCATTTGTCTTTAATAACCTTGTACTTCAGCATTTATTTCTTCCAGGGGCATTTATTACCGTTGGGACGACTTCTTGATCTTTTCCACTTGGCTGATCGAAAGTGCAAGTCTGATGATGAACAGAGCTGATCCCAAACATGAACAAATCTGATTTGAGTCGGCTGATCTTCATCAGTCTGATTTCTTTCCTTCAGCAGATCAGTAGTCTTCTGGACCTTGAATGTTTGACCCGTCTGATGTCTTCTTACTTGGTCAAAATTCTTCTGAAGGATATCAGCTAAGTTAACTTTTACTTAGCAGATTTGAAGTTTTGGAAATCATCAAAACCTCCCTTTACTAATTGTCTTCAGTGCTCTTCATCTTCATCCTTATCCAACAATTTCCCCCTTTTTGATGATGACAAAACTTCAGCTAAGTACATGTTTTACCTATACTAAAGTTTGATCCTCAAAATTTTATAAGATAGAAAAAGTGTGTTGGAAACAGAACTTGTACTTTTTATTGATAATATGATAAAGATTACAAGTTACAATTTCTATTCAGATAAGATGACTGAAAAAGAAATAAAGATAACTGATTACAAAAGATTTGCCTATCCTAGTCATCAGCTTCTTCATCATCTCCTTCAAGCACTTCTTCATACTCATAAGAAGATTCTTCATCATCTTCTTCTTCCTCATCTTCATCAGCATCCTCATTCAAAAGTAGATTGGACTAAACAGCTTCCATTTTAGCTTTGATCTCTTCTTCTCTAGCTCTTTCGTCCATCTTCCTCTTGATCCTCTCTTCATCCTTGAATTTGGTAAAGGGCTCTGATTTATCTTCATCAGAATCCTTGGATTCAGCTGTTTCCTTAGCTTTATCCTTGGCTCCTTCAGTAGCTTCATCTTTGCCTTCAACATTTTTAGCAGCTTTAGTCTCTTCAGCAGCTTCAGGCTTTTCAGGTTCAGTGGCAGCAGTTTCCTCCACTTTTTCCTCTTCCTTCTTCTCTTCCCCCTTTTTGTCATCATCAGAAATGGTGACACTGGCAGGTCTGATAGGAGAGTTGAGTGCAGCAGACTGAATTTTCATAGCAGCACATAGAGCCTTCAAGTTCTGATTGACCACATTGTGACTGGCAGTAAGATGATTGAGAGTGGTGATGATGGTATCAGTCTGATCATTAAAACAATCAATGTTAAGTTGCATAGTTGTAAGCTCTTCACGTATAACAGTTCCAACTTGATGAAATTTCTGCAACAAACCAAGATTGACTGCTTTTTCTTCTTCACTGACTCTGATGAAAGAAGCAGTGAGATCAGCTATGTTGTTTTCAGCTCTTTAAAGCAGTATGAAGATGGTTGACATCAGGCTTCACATCTTCAATGTTTCTATTCATTTCTACAACACTTTGAGTCATCTGCCTGGTATGATCCTCAGGCAGAGGAAAGTTGTCAATTATATTTCTGATCGTCCTTGCAGTAAGTAGTTGCATGCTCTCAAGTTGTAATATGTTGGATTCTGCCAATTTTTGCTGCAACTTCTTCAACTGCGTGTTGTTCCTCTCTTCCATTTCCTTCATAGACTTTTCCATTAACAGCTGGAAAGCTTCCATCAGTGATGAATGCATATCAGCTGATGAAGCAGAATGAGCAGCAGCTTGATCATCTTCACTCTCCTGGTGGACAGGGGCATCCTTCAGGTCAGTTTCCTGATCAGCTTCGGACTCCTTAGCTTTCCACTCAAGTGCTAAGGGTTCTTCAGCAGCTTTGGGCTGATCAGTAACTTCTTCAAAGATCTTACTTATGATTTTGCCGTCATCAGTAAAGGTTGTTGTTTGACGGATTTGCCTTACAACAGGCCATGGCATTGGAGCAGATGGCTTTACCTTATGCAATTCATACTAATCTCTTACTTCTTTGCCAAATGTGATCTGTTGAATGCTTGGTAGCGAGGGCAGCTCACTTGATGAACCTTGCTGATATCTTGACTTAATAGCCCATCTCTTCAAGGCAGTCATAACAGCAATCTGAATTGCCATTTCAACAGCATCATCAGATTTTCTTTTCTTCGCAGGCAAAGTATTCTCAATTATTTTGGCCTCCCCTGATGCAAACTCCTTTGCATATTGATGCATAGCATCCCTTACATAATCAGGATCCAAAGCCTGTTGAATGGAGTCAGTCTTCAGCCAATTTAGAACCCACCTTTCTTCATCAGCTAACTCCTTCCAACTCTGAAGCTCTTCAATAGACTTGTTCAGTCTATAGTCCCTCCACTTTATGTATCTAGGCTTCTCATGGGTGAACAGAGTCTTAAGCATCAGTTTTTAATCATAGTAAGCTATGGCCTTTTCAAACCTGTTGAAGATAGATTTATCAGAATTAATAATGTCAAATGATTTTCTAACTTCAAACTTGGCCTTTGGCTTGACTTCGCCAGCAGGCATCTTTGGCTTAGCTTCTTTTGAATATCCAATTTTAATCCCTCCTCCATGAGCAGGTCCATGAGCATCTGTCTTGCTCAATTCAATGACCATAGCAAGTTCAGCATCTTCAGCAGCCTTTCTTTCTGTTTCAGACATTTTTCTCCTTCCTTCATCATTTGCTGCCTGAATCTTGTTAAGTTCAAGGACTCTTTTCTCTTGTTGTTCGTCCCTTTTTCTTTGCTCAGCCTCCTCCCTCTTTTTCTTATCTGCAGCTGAAATCTTCTTTCTTTTGATAAGTACTTTTCTTTTTTCTTTATCAGCTAGGGCAGGAGCGGGACCAGCAGATGCAAGAGGTGCAGCTGCTATGGGATTTATGATCATCACGTCTGGATCATCTTGAGATTTGGAAACCTCAGCTGTTGGTTTTTCTTGAACAGTCTATTGCTCATCAATCTGTTCAGCAGCAGACGTTTCAGCAGCTCCAACACACCTCTCTGCTAATTGAGGACTTTATCTAACCAAATCAATTAACTCAGTGGGTGAGTCAATGAAAGTCATTTTCTTTCTCGCTGATCTTTTGTTCTTCCTGGAACAGGTTTGGAAACTCCTGTGTCCTGAATTTGACTTCTTGTCCTGTGAGCAACATTCTCATCAGGACGCTCCGCAGATGGCGTTCTTGAAGAGGAAGCAGGAGAGATATTCCTTATTTCCTCTGTAGTCAGATTGATTATTGCATCAGCTACCTCCTTTGCTTCAGACTGATCTGTTCTGGCTTCAACAGCTGGCAGGGCTGTTTGAACATAAGTCTTTACCTTCTTCTTTTGAGCCACTTCCTTGGGCTCATCATGACCTTATGTATTCTGGTCTCGAAATAAATTCTCTTTGACTTAATCTTTATGAGCTACTTACATAAAGTCGTCAGATACCTTGGCCAAGGTTTTCATCAGAATTAATTTCTCACAGAAATCCATAGGAGAATTTTCCAACCTATCAAGTCGGGTCAATGTATCCTTTGTTGATGATATGAATCTGCATACGAGTTCCTCCATACCCAACATGAGTTCACAGAGACTTTCTGGTGATCTCCAGTCAGTCGGAACTCACATCAAAGCATGAACGTTCATGCACCAGATAAACCCTATCACCTCAAGTAGTTAGGGATCGTTCCTCGTATACTATTACAAATTGGAATAACTTCAACCCCGATATGCGACTACCGCTTCAATGGTGAGTTATTTCCTAATTGGGGTATTCAGTGCGCTTGCCATCCCAGCAAGCCACCCACTTATGTGTATCGACTATCCCAGTCACGCTCGTGGACCCCAGCGTTCTCTAGTTCATCGGAGTATACACAATAGTGAGAGTCTAGCCGAATCCAACGATGTCCTATCTCGATTGGATTCTACGACTCTTGAATATGTTCTAGATCACGGTCTTGGAGATCAGTTCACGGGTTGTCCCATAGCCCTGTGATCTAAGGACTTCTATCCTTATGCGTAGATAATTATTACATAAGATAAAAATGATCATTTAATAAAGTGCATTTATTAATCGGAATTGAATAGTTCCTTATTTATTACAATAAATGCTAGCCATACAGCTGGCTTGCAGGACACTATTTCTATCAATCTCCCACTTGTCCTAAAGCCAGTCTTTTATGTTCTTGAGTCCCATCTTATGCAGATGTTTCTCAAATGCCTTTTGAGGCAGAGGCATCGTTAGCGGGTCTGCAGTATTATCTTATGAGTCAACATGTTCCATCTTAATGTCTCCTCTACCAATGATATCTCTTATCACGTGGTATCGTCTTTGTACGTGCTTGGATTTCTGATGAGATCTCGGCTCCTTTGCTTGCGCTATTGCCCCATTATTATCACAGAAGATAGTAATGGGCTCACCGATGCTAGGTATCACATCCAATTCCTGGATGAAGTTCCTCATCCAAACACTTTCCTTTGCTGCATCACACGCGGCAATGCTTCGGTGGTTGAATCTGCGGTAGTGTCTTGCTTGGAGCTCTTCCAGCTAACTGCACCACCATTGAGGCAGAACACGTATCCTGATGTCGACTTGAAGTCGTCTACATCACATTGGAAGCTCGAGTCCGTATAGCCTTCTAATTTCAATTCTCCCCCACCGTATACCAAGAACAATTCTTTAGTCCTTCCCGGGTACTTCAGAATTGCTTTTACGG
This sequence comes from Penstemon eatonii, assembly GCA_038501285.1. Taxonomy (NCBI): domain Eukaryota; kingdom Viridiplantae; phylum Streptophyta; class Magnoliopsida; order Lamiales; family Plantaginaceae; genus Penstemon; species Penstemon eatonii. The sequence continues at coordinate 72,072,228 of CM076710.1, forward strand.
CTATTCCAGTGTTGCTCACCTAGATCAGACTGGTAGCGACTTGTAACGCTCAAAGCGTACGCTACGTCTAGTCTAGTACATAACATACCATACATTATGTTTCCTATTGCGGATGCATATGGTACTCGAGACATATTGCTTCTCTCTTCAGGTGTCTTTGGGGCCAGAGACTTAGAGAGTGCAATTCCATGTCTCATTGGAAGCAATTCTCTCTTGGATTCTTCCATGCTAAATCTCTTCAAGATTTTATCTATGTACTGGGATTGGGAGAGGCCCAACAGTCCTTTTGATCTATCTCGGTAGATCCTTATACCTAGTACAAATGATGCTTCTCCCAAATCCTTCATTGAGAATTGTGTAGATAACCATGCTTTAGTTTCGGACAACACCTCTACATTGTTTCCAATGAGAAGAATGTCGTCAACATAAAGCACCAAAAATTCAACTGTAACCCACTGATCTTCTTGTACACGCAAGGTTCGAACACGTTTTTGATGAATCCAAAAGTTTGGATTGTTTCATCGATGTTCCAACTTCGGGAAGCTTGCCTCAGTCCATAAATGGACCTCTGGAGTTTGCGCACCTTGTGTTCATCTCCTTTGGATGCATATCCTTTTGGTTGCTCCATGTAGATCTCCTTGTCAATGTCCCCATTGAGAAAGATAGTCTTTACATCCATCTGCCATATCTCGTAGTTATACCACGCAGTTATGGCCAGCAAGATTCGAATGGATTTAGGCATTGCAACGGGCGAGAAGGTCTCCTCAAAGTCGATACCTGGTCTTTGAGTGTATCATTTTGCCACTAGTCGCGCCTTGTAGGTTATTACCTCTCCGTTCACTCCAAGCTTTCGTTTATAGATCCACTTGCAACACACGGGAGTCACTCCCACTGGTGGATCTACCAAGGCCCAGACCTTGTTTGAGTGCATGGAGTCAAATTCGGATTCCATGGCTTCGCGCCACTTTCACGAGTATATGTCTAGCATAGCCTCTTCGTAAGTCCTTGGGTCGGTTAGAGACTGTCCAGTCTCATGCAGCAGACCGTAGTACCTCTCGGGTTCTCTACGTTGTCTTTCTGACCTACGAAGTATCGGTGTACTTTTTGGTGCATTTTCATGCTCATGTTCTCCCACTGCCTGTGGCGATGGGTCAGCTTGATCGACCTCTTCGGCCTTTTCAGCTTCAGTGACCTCATCCAGTTCTACGTTATTTTCCTTCTTGTCCACCAAGAAATCCTTCTCTAAGAAGTGTGCGTTCCTTGATACAAACGTAGTTTGTCTTGTAGGATCGTAGAACTCGTATCCTATTGAGTTTTCTGGATACCCCACGAATTTGCACAAAGTGGATTTAGTTTCCAATTTATCTCCCACTAGCTTTTTAACGTAAGCGGGAGATCCCCATATGCGCATGAATGCGTATGAGCGTGCCTTGCCAAACCATAATTCGTATGGTGTCTTTTCTACGGATTTAGAAGGTACCATGTTCAGTATCTTCGTTGCCGTGAGGAGGGCATGTCCCCAAAATGAAAGAGGAATGTCAGTGGCACTCATCATGGATCGAACCATGTCCATCAAGGTTCGATTCCTTCTCTCTGCTACTCCATTTAGTTGGGGTGTTGCAGGAGGAGTCCACTGCGATAGTATTCCATGCTCTACAAGATAATTTAGAAATTCGTTACTAAGAAATTCTCCACCTCGGTCAGAACGAAGAGCCTTTATCGTATGACCAAGTTGATTCTCTACTTCCATTTTGAATTCTTTGAATCGCTCAAAGGCTTCAGACTTGTGTTTCAACAAGAACACATATCCATAACGACTATAGTCGTCAGTGAAAGTGATGAAGTAATCATAGCCACCTCGTGTGCTTTTTCTTAGTGGTCCACATACGTCAGTATGTATTAAGTCCAATGTTTGCTTGGCTCGCTCAGGGTTTTCTTTAAATGGCAACTTAGCCATTTTACCCTTCAGACATGGTTCACATGTTGGCATTTCATCAATGCGATTGATTTCAATCACGCCAGAAGATGCTAACTTTTGAATCCTTGACTTAGATATATGTCCAAGTCGAGCGTGCCATAATTGGACAGATATTTCATTATCTTGTTTCCTTTTGTTTTGTTGTACATGCATCTAACTTAGGTGGTTCAACGGTATATAGTCCATCTTTCAATGTACCAGTGAAAAACAAATTATCATTCATGAATAATGAAAGGAATCTTTATTAATTGTAAAATTAAAACCTTTATTATCCGAAACAGGAATAGAAATAATGTTTTTCACCAAACCAGGTACATAAAGAACGTTCCTAAGGACTAACTTATTACCACCTAAATCTAACTCCACTTCGCCAATGGCCTCGACAGCAGCTCTAGCTCCATTGCCAAATCTCAGGATCCAATCACCTAGCCTAAGTGGCCTTGTTGCTCCCATCACCTGTAAATCATTACAAAGATGAGAACCACAAGCAGTGTCTAGCACCCATGATGCACAGTTAATTGATAAATTAATTTCAACAAGGAATATACCTTTCGAGCTCTCTAAGAACTCTTTGCAGTTCCTCTTCCAGTGTCCAGGTTTCTTGCAGTAGAAACATTTTTGTTCACCAGACGAATCTTTACGCTTCTTTCCCTTCCCTATGGGCCCAGATGGTCCTTTGCATTTGCTTGAAGAAGCATTTCCTTTCCCTTTCCCTTTCTTTGTCCTTTTGGAATTGGATTAGGTCGAGGTAGCAACCATCACTGGCTTCTCCCTTTTCATGGAAGCCTCTGCAGTGGCGAGCATATTAGCCAACTCGTGAAGTTCAACATCCATCTTGTGCATGTTGTAGTTCACAACGAATTGCTCGAATGATCTTGGCAACGATTGGAGGATTATATCCTGGCAGTAGGTTTTGTCCATCTTTACATCAAGATGACCAAGCTTTTCAATAAGCCCAATCATCTTGATCTAGTGAGATCGAACATCAGCACCTTCAGCCATCCTTGTTTATTGCAAAGTCTTAGCAGTTTCATACCGCTCATATCTACTTTGCACCCCAAATAGACCATTCAGGTGCGTGTAGATTTCAAAAGAAGACTTCATATGCTCGTGCTGCTTTTGAAGCTCATTCGACATGGATGCCAACATGAGACAACGTGACTGTAAGTCATCGTCAAGCCACATATCCACGGCTTCTTTCTCAGTATCATCGGCATCCTTAGCAAGTTCAGGAGGGGGGCCCATCAAGGACAAAACCTTGCTTTTCAGAAGCGAGAATGATCTTAAGATTCCTGACCCAGACATGGAAGTTGAGTCCAGTTAATTTGTTTTGTTCAAGTATGATGGAAATCGGATTCTTAGACATTATATCTACAAAATGACGAGAGAAGAAATAAATACGCGAAAGATCAATTTAAAATGCACAATTTACAAACATGGGTTTTATTTGTAAATTACTCCCACTATTTGAATCAAAATCTTATGCCCCCACATAAGTTTCGGGAATTTAAAATATCCTAGCAGGCTTAAGGCCCAAACGCAATCTCCTAGTACCCACGACTCGTTGGCCATACTATTTCATTCACTTGGTGGTCGACTATGTCGTCGGTTAACCATCGCATCTAATCCTTAAGTTCATTCAACCTCGTTTTTCGATATGGACCCACGACTCGTGAGACATCCATACTTAGCGTTAAATCATGTCCAATACTCGGGGAGAGAAATAGTTCAATCCTAGACGCCCCACGACTCGTGAGACAGTGCCTAAAACCTTGCTATCCTCTCATTTGGCACTAACTCGTGCATCGAGGCAATAGACATATCATCTTCCTATAGCTCGACCCACGACTTGTGAGACATCGAGATATATTCGTACAATATGCCTAAGACCTAGTAATTGGATAGGCTTGGACCATAAACTCCATTCATATGCACCCGTTATTCGATTTAATATTCTAATTGAATTTTAAGTTCAATTGGAGGTTTTAAGTTTTCTTGTGCGAGGTCTCATCAGATTATGCTTTATCTTGTTTACGTGATCTATTCTAAGCATGCAAGACATACATCAAAGAATATAAGTAAACATACATCACCTAGCAGGATATGATTGATCGATTGCCCATCCTATGCGATTCATCACGAGCCATGTGATGAATCAATTGGTCAGTCTAGGGTGGAAATTAAATGTCCTAACTATTACAATTTTTCAAACCCATTTATCATGGGTCTTCTTGTAATATCCAGCTTGATTGGGCTTCCATGTAATGAATTGGGCCTCCACGTCCTCCAAGGTTATGGGCCTCCATGCGGATCTCCAAGTCTTCATGAGGTCTTCTCGGCTCCAAGCCTAATCTAAGCCTAGCTTACAAATTTAAATGGTCCTATTCTATTACATTTGTTTGCGCAAGCAAGGGCATCAATCAGGCCCATTTAATTACCACCCATAAAATAAATAAACCAAAATCTACACAGGGCTTAAGGGCAAAATCGACCAATCCACATATTTACTCAAGAACATGCATAAATTCACATAAGGGCATAAATGTAAATTTACCGGCTCCTTTAATTTTAATTCACAAAATTTATCCAAGTTAATTAATTTTGAATTAACTATTAACCTCTAAGAATATTAATTAGCTCTTACTTAAGCTCTAAGTAATCTACAAACCTTATCTTGATTAAATTGATTAATCAAGGTAGACCAAATCTCTAAGATTCCTACCTTATCCAAAACTCTAAGTTTCGCAGATATTCCCAAATCTCCAAGATTCATCAAGATAATCCTATTTTGACTAGATTAGTTAATTAAGGTAGTGTTTAAGTCTAACAAGATATCTACCTTATCCAAAAACTCCAAGTTTCCTAATCTTCCAAAATTCTAAATTCTCATAATTTCCAAAATAGGCAGAATTAGAGTCCAACCAAAAATCAACCAGTTGAGGCCAATCACAGACTGCCACGTGGACAGCCCACGCGCGACCACGAAGTCCGCGCGTGTGCTGCCCGCGGCTGTATGCTGCAGCAGGCAGCCGCGCATGGACAGCAGCCCGTAAGCTGCTGCCGCGTACTGCGTGTGCGGCCGGCGTGCTACTCGCACGCTGCCGTAGGCAGCGGCTTGCGGTGGGCGCCTAGCCGCGGTGCGCGGCAGCTGTCGCGTGCTGCGTGTGCAGCCAGCGTGCTGCTCGCACGCTGCCGTAGGCAGCGGCTTGCGGTGGCAGCCTAGTCGCGACCGCCGCGTGCCACCGCGAGTCGGATCTAAAAAAGAAATTTTTTTTGTTGTTGTTCGATTACCCATGATTTAATTAAGCAGATCTAGTCAATTAAATCACAATCCAAAATAAAAACTAACATGATAAAATTTTCGAATCAAAATTTATCATTAACTCTAAGTTAAATAACAAACGTCCTAAAACATGCAAAGTTAAAGAACTAGCCACACATAAATCAAACATATGATTTATAACACAGAATTTGCAAATTCATATATATACAAAGCCTAGAGTTGGCTCTGATATCACTGTTGGGATTCGGTAAGATAAACAGCCCTAGGCACAGCGGAATTTAAAATTTTATAGGACCTCTTACGGAATCTTGCCAGGATACTACCCTAGGTGTATATATATGAATATTAAAACGACAAGAATAATTAGATCCAAATTATACCTGTCTCCTTGCAAATCCAAGTAGCTGGGCAAAATTGCGTTTTCTCCCTCGGTTGGATCAATCCAAAGTCCTGTTAGTAGCGCCCCACGTGTTTCGCCTCTACGAGTTGATACACCACAATATCACGAAAATTAATATATCCTAATCGACTAGAACATAGGGTATATTAATATCTAGGATTTAAGAACGACTTTGGAACTAAAATCGAAAATGAAAAATTCTTCCTAGAAGAAGAAGGGTTCGGCCGATCCTGTGTGGGAGAAGGAGAGAGAATTTTTCCTTTGCTCTGTTTTGGCTCTTAGAGTTGTGTGTGAAAAATAACTGTAAGTTACCTACTTATAGTTATCTCCCTAACCTAGTCCTATTAGGACTAGGACTTTATTCTCCTACATGGGCCATGGCCCTCTTTAATTAGAAGACTAAGTCTTCCAATTAATTCATGACCCAGTTAATTAATTTGACCAGGCTTTATTTAATCACCCAATTAAATAGCCCAATTAATTAACTAGTCTCCCAATTAATTAAATCAGACTCTAAGTCTATTTAATTAAATCCTTTCTATAATTAATTAAATCCAACTTAATTAATTAATTCACAAATTAAATTCCAATTTAATTTATGATTCTGATCCAATTCCAATTGGATCCTATTTTGTTCCACTCATTATAATCGACTCAGTCGATTATATGCCCAGTCGACCCAGTCGACTCGGTCGTTCTTATTTTCTCGCTTTCGCTTCATGTGTATTGTGTATGCCCTCGTAGGTTCACCACTTAATTGGCCGTGGGTTATAATTAAATATTATTTAATTATTCGAGTAACATATACTCTAAATCAATCGAACACTCTGTCGATTGATCATTCCAAAATTAGCACCCCTGCCAATTTAGGAATTCTCCCAAACTCCACGGTCGATGTCCAGCCACAAGCCCATGGAGCCCAATCACTGGTGAATTAATTCAGTGAACCTTTTAACTCATTTACAATTTCCATATACGACATAATCTCTCCATCGATCAATCTCCCAGTCGAGACTTAAGGGTATGGTCTTTCATCGGTTTTCCTTTTATTTTATCTTGACCTTATGTATTCTGGTCTCGAAATAAATTCTCTTTGACTTAATCTTTATGAGCTACTTACATAAAGTCGTCAGATACCTTGGCCAAGGATTTCATCAGAATTAATTTCTCACAGAAATTCATAGGAGAATTTCCCAACCTATCAAGTCGGGTCAATGGATCCTTTGTTGATGATATGAATCTGCATACGAGTTCATCCATACCCAACATGAGTTCACAGAGACTTTCTGGTGATCTCTAGTCAGTCGGAACTCACATCAAAGCATGAACCTTCTTGCACCAGACAAACCCTATCACCTCAAGTAGTTAGGGATCGTTCCTCGTATACTATTACAAATTGGAATAACTTCAACCCCGATATGCGACTACCGCTTCCATGGTTAGTTATTTCCTAATTGGGGTATTCAGTGCGCTTGCCATCCCAGCAAGCCACCCACTTATGTGTATCGACTATCCCAGTCACGCTCGTGGACCCCAGCGTTCTCCAGTTCATCGGAGTATACACAATAGTGAGAGTCTAACCGAATCCAACGATGTCCTATCTCGATTGGATTCTACGACTCTTGAATATGTTCTAGATCACGGCCTTGGAGATCAGTCCACGGGTTGTCCCATAGCCCTGTGATCTAAGGACTTCTATCCTTATGCGTAGATAATTATTACATAAGATAAAGATGACCATTTAATAAAGTGCATTTATTAATCGAAATTGAATAGTTCCTTATTTATTACAATAAATGCTAGCCATACAGCTGGCTTGCAGGACACTATTTCTATCAACTTACCAGATAAACCAACGGCTAAAAACGCAGAGGAAATAGCAGTGGAGACTGTATTTTGGACAAGCTTTCGCATCTCATCCGAGAGTTCATGAGGTGCTGAAGTCATACTAGCCGGTTGGTCAGCATTCTTTTCTGTTGATGTTGCTTGATATGCCTTCACTGTTTTTCGTTGCTCGCCTTTTTTAGGTAGAGAACTACACTGAGTAATAATATGCCCGTGTTCCTTACAATAAACACAAAATGCTTTGTTTTGCAGTGAGATGCCATATGACCAAACTCATTGCACTCAAAGCATTTAACACGAGAAAGATCACGTGGGGCTGACCTCTTATCTGATCCTTGGCCATTTGAGAAGTTTCTTCCCGTTCTTTTGTTTGCTATAAACACTGATTCGATTTCTTTCTTGTTGTCCAATGTTGCTTGAGTGATGATACGAGTCTCTTCACGCATTAAATCCCAAAGAACTGAATCCACATCAAGCACACTTCCTCGATTCAAAATATTTGCTCTAACATTCTCATAATCAGGACGAAGTTTCATAAGGAATTGCATCACTTTACGTTCATCATAAATTTTCTGGAGAACTTTAACGCAACAATCAGACTTAGCATCTCCCATGGCCATGATTTCATATTTGTTCCACAGTGTCATAAAGCCTGCGTAATACTCTTGTATTTTCTTTTCTCCTTGAGAGTAATTGTTAATATCATGTTCAATCTGAAATTTTCTTGCAAGATTTGATTGCTAGTATACCATTGCAAGATAATCACACATCTCCCGAGCAGTTCGAAATCCTCTCATAGGTATACTAATATTTGTTTCTACAGATCCCAATACCCAAGAAACAATTCTGGCATTATTAGCCCTCCATAGCTTATGCCCTTTTGCATCAGTTGCATCTGGTTGTTTTTCAGAACCATCAACAATTCCCCAAATACCTTTGCCTTCAACAAAGAATTGGAAGTGAAAACTCCACAGTGAATAATTGGTTTCATCAAATTTCACTGTAACGTTGTCTCCCTTTTCAAACTTCATAGTAAACGAATTGCAGCAGAAAACGAAGTGGAAATCTAAATTTCGAGATCAAAACTCGAGATTTAATGCCTCTAGGATGAATCATTTGACCTACTCTGGTACCATGTAAAGAAACTAGAAACGTATTTTTATTATATTATTCGAGAAGAAGACTAATACATAAGAAGAGGCTGCTTTATATATTGACTGCTAAGCTAACCTAGTTACCTATTTATATGAAATCTGGGGCCAAAAATGCTAAAGGTCTAGCCATGTGAGACTAAAGATGGAACTAAAAAATTGCATACCTCCCGGACATCTTCCGCGAATGCTTCGTGCGATCCAAGATAAGCTCCACTAGCCAATCTTAGATCAATAGTCCTGAAGTCTAAAGGACTAGATACATAAAACCCAATACACCCTCCGTCGTTAACTGCAGCAGCAACAACATGGCGGAGCACAATTCAGCATTGTTTTACCATCAAATCGGATATAGTCACCCTAACCTGTACCTTTTCTTTCACCTCATCCTTATGAAGTGGATTTTCTTTACAATTCACTCTTTCGAGAACTGAGATGACTGCTCTCTGTATTCAATCGATGGTAAAAGAAATTAAATCATCTTACACTACAAATGGTTTTGCAAAATAACTTAAACTTGAAATTAAAAACTAGATACTAGTATACTACCTTGGTAGGGCCTGACACATTGCCCATGTACACTTCCTTGCTGATGGAGTGCACTAGTATCTCTTTGGCCCATGCAGGCGGATTTTTGTCCAAGGCCTCATATATACACCTTCAAATTCGCGCTCCTACATTTGCGCGTAGCTGTCTTACAGGTTCAAGAACTTGAACCCACTCAGGGATACTAACCCCATCATTTGTTTGAGCCTCTTTAACATTAGACTCTTTCCCACATATAGTGATAATCTCCTTGTTGCTCATGACTGAACCAAATATATACTTCATAGCATCTGCCAAAACCTGAAAATTAGAAAAATGACAATATCAGTGAAGGGGTTCTAATCAACCGATGAACTTCCAAGAAAGAAGCAAAGTAACATCTAATACATCATCAGAAGATGTCGAGGTAAATCTTACCACCGCATCTCTATCCATTGCAGCTACACTAGTTAGGGACCCACAACGAATCCCACCATCACCTCTTAGAAAACAATGAAAAACTTTCCCGCTTTTGTGGTTAGAAATCTCAGAAGACTGTAAATTGCCCTCCATGGAAAACATAGAGAAAAGGTATCTACGAGCTATTTCATTCCATGTAAGCTCATTTATAGGCAACATCATATCAAGCTTTGATTTCTTTATAGAATCTAAGATGTCCAAATCTTTTTTCCTGTCTCGTCTTGAATTTACTTTTGTTGTATATATCATAGTAGTTAAAAGCGAAGCGAGTCTTCCTCGCCTTGCCTTGCGCATGCACTAATCACTTAGCGCGCGCTATGTGCGCTATTTGGGCTATAGCACAATAGCCCATAGCGCCTAATAGCGCGCTATTTAAGGAAATCAGAAAGAAAGAAAAAACTTGGTGAAAATTAAGTAAATTGATTGCATAATTAATTGTGGTTTTCCTAATATAAAATAAATTTACCATTAGGTTAACTTAGCTGAAATTCGACTGGTTAATGTAATTGATTTTCCCTATGTTTAGATGAAATTTACCTTATTTTGATTTACCTATTTTTAGGAACTAGCAAAGTGAACGTGCTTAACTAATTTTCTATGTTAGTTAAATCATATAATTATTTTTCAATATACTATGGTCTTAATGACATCACATAATTTTTTTGACTAATTCACTTTGATTATTACTATATATGTTGTAAAATCAAAACTTGAGAATAAAAAATGAACTATAATTATTAAGTAATTCTAATTTAAAACTATAAGTCTACATAACTATAGTTCTAAAACAACCATTTGAACGAATGACTAATATATATTATTTCCTTCCTTGACCTTAATATTTTCATCTAAAGAATCTTTTTCCATATAAACCAGTTTTAACAGGTTAAACCTATCATTTACTGAGTTCATCCATTTTCGATTACATGCATTATCCATTTGTAACTAATTTAACCCGTTTTTACCAACTCACCTCAATTTTGTAATGTGAACCTACTTTTACACTAGGTTTATCATATTTTTTATTATTTTAACATGTTCTTTCATCGATTTCATCCACTTTTACATTGAGTTTAACATTTGTTTATTTTAATTCGTTCTTTGACCGATTTCACACATTTTTGTGGTTTATCCAATTCATTAGTCAATTCACTCATTCTCTCTGGTGTAACCTAGTTTTACTTATTTTTTTGCTGATGTACCCTATTTTGTCGACTATTCCACCATTTTTCTTATCAATTTAATTCATTTTTTGTTCTTGTTCTTTATCGATTTAACCCATTTTATGTTATCTTGTGTTTAGCCGATGTCATTCATTTTTTATCGTGGTTTACCTGTATTTTGTCGGTTCACCTCATTGTCTTATCGATTGTACCATATTTTGTTGATTTAACTCATTTTATGTGATCTAACCATTTTCCCATCGTTTTGCCAATTTTCAATTTCAGTCGATTTTCATATTTGTTAATCAATTCACTAATTTTCTCTTATTGACCTAATTTACTGATTTTACTTATTATTTTGCTTATTTAACCTATTTTCTCACTTATTCATCTTTTTTTTCTTTTTGCCAATTGCCTTATTTTTTTTGTTCTTGTTTTGTAATAGATTTTGATCCGAATTTTTGTTATCCCGTATTTAGCTGATATCATTCAAATTTTTTTTTACCATGGTAACCATTGACCTTTTAACTTTATCAATGTATTCCTGTTTTTGTATAATACATTCTACCCAACTTTCTTTATTGTAATACATCCGTCATTCAGGAAATAAACTAATTATAAAAATAAATATGTAATAAATTATGAATTTTATAGTGCATTAATTTCATATAAATGAATATATAAAAATATTTAATACTTGAGTTTCATTGTTGAATGTAGCTCTATTTAGTATCATCAACACTATTTCAAATACTGTCATACAAGTAATTAAAACATATATATATATATATATATACATATACAAATATATAAAATTTGGACATATATTATATTGTGTAGCAACTGCAAGTAATTAAGAGAAGTGCAACTAATTAAGATATTTAGATATTAGTTTTTCTTAAATACATTTTGTAAATTATGTAGCTTTGTCTTTCACAAATTTTTCCATACGCAAAGACAGAAAGGTCTTTCTAGATATGAACAAGTTAAAATACATTCAACATATAATTCTCTCAAAATTTTGTTGATTTATTGGATTTTCAAGTATTTGAATCAAAATAACTAAAAAAAAAGACCAAAAAGTAAAGATTGGAGAAAAAATAATCTCAAAAAATTCAAACTTGATTTTGTATTCAGTAATAGATGCATCACCATAATGTTTTCTTGATTTTGTTAGGATGATTCGGAAAGAAATTTCATTTAATTCTATTTAAAACTCTCTCAACTCATGTAAACATTGAGGTCCTAGGTGAATAATATAACCTTTAGGGCTGCGGTATTTTAATTAAGTTTATATAAGAAGATAAGCTTCATAATATTTACATAAAGTAGATTTTTTTTTATGTAGAATTCAATATTTATATTAAAGTAGACTTATTTTTATTAATCATTTAAGTAGGGGTATATTAGTCTTCACGAAAAAGGGAAGAAAATTTCTTGACTAATAATACTAATATTAATAATAATAAATAAATATATGTATAATATAATATAGATAATACCCAAATTAATGTCGTATAAGACTGCACCTAATTAAAAGACAATCTCCCCTCAACCACAAAGGACAATTTTGTCAATCTACTTGTACTGCCCCCGCCCAATCCGACTACCACGGCTAATTTCTTTTATTTTTCATTTTTCATTTTTTTTTAATTTTTTTAAGAACTTCTACGCCAATTTCAGGTTTTTTTATTCTTTCTTGTAGAATATATAACCGGGAAAAAATCAGATTACAAAAATTCCTTTAGTCGTCATAATAATGGCCTCTTTCACAAACCCTTATAATCAGATTACAAAAATTCCTTTAGTCCTCTATAAAATGAGAATCTCTTCTGGGAGATATAATCGAGGTGTGGAGCAGCAGCGTAATGGAGGGCCGGAAAATCGCTGTTTTGATAGATCTGAACGAACCGCCGCCGCCTTCACCACCGCGAGATACAGATGAAAATGGCTTTGGGGAAAAGTACGAAATTTATTAATCCTTTTTTTTTACCCTTTTTTTGTTTGTTCCAAATTAAAAATTGATTGCTGTTTATAAAGCTTAATCCTTTTTCTATAACAATGTTGTAGATTAGAGTTTGAATTAAGTGATACGGAAGACATTTTGAATCGGTATCCATGTCCTCCTGGCAAGCCACTTAGCTCAAGGCTTCCCTCATACTTGTTGGGTGATGTGATGCAGGTGCGATGAAGTCTTCTGGTGTCTTATTTTCATTTTGTATTTTTTGTGTACTTATTTCATCTATTATCCAGATTTTGGAGCTTATCTGGCGTTTTCATGAGGTTATTGGGCTTGGACAACCTTTTTCCTTATATGAACTTGAATCTGAAATTATAAGCCCTTGGTTGGGCAGCTATCCTCTGGATTGTGGACACGAGACCGCTGTGGATATTGGAGATACATCTTCCTCTAAAGGCGAGGAGTTCTCTGAAGTTAGAGCTGCTTGTCTTGGCAAGTGTACTGGTCAATTTTTTACCAAGACTCTTTGCTCGCTGCTGAAACTGCTCGTGAGTGAGCTGCTCTCAAAGGGGGCTGTATATACAGCAAAAGTAAATTCAAGACGAGGAAAGAAAAAAGATTTGGACGGTTTAGATTCTATAAAGAAACCAAAGTTTGATATGCTGCTGCCTATAAATGAGCTAACTTTGAATGAAATAGCTCGTAGATACCTTTTCTCTGTGTTTTCCAAGGAGGGTAATTTACAATCTTCAGAGATTTCTTACCACAAAAGCAGGAAAGTTTTTCATTGCTTTCTAAGAGGTGATGGTGGGATTCGTTGTGGGTCCCTAACGGGTGTAGCTGCAATGGAGAGAGATGCGGTGGTAAGATTTACCTTGATATCTTCTGATGATGTATTAGATGTTACTTTGCATCTTTCTTGCAAGTTCATCAGTCGATTAGAACCCCTTCACTGATATTGTCATGTTTCTATTTTTAGATTTTGGCATATGCTATGAAGTCTATATTTGGTTCAGTCATGAGCAACAAGGAGATTATCACTATATGTGGGAGAGAGTCTAATGTTAAAGAGGCTCAAACAAATGATGGGGTTAGTATCCCTGAGTGGGTTCAAGTTCTTGAACCTGTAAGACAGCTGCGCGCAAATGTAGGAGCGCGGATTCGAAGGTGTATATATGAGGCCTTGGACAAAAATCCGCCTGCATGGGCCAAAGAGATACTAGTGCACTCCATCAGCAAGGAAGTGTACAAGGGCAATGCGTCAGGCCCTACCAAGGTAGTATACTATTATCTAGTTTTTAATTTCAAGTTTAAGTTTTTTTGCAAAACCATTTGTTAGTGTAAGCTGATTTAATTTCTTTTACCATCATTTGAATACAGAGAGCAGTCATCTCAGTTCTCGAAAAAGTGAATTGTAAAGAAAATCCACTTCATAAGGATGAGGTGAAAGAAAAGGTACAGGTTAGGGTGACTATATCCGATCTGATGGCAAAGCAATGCCGAATTGTGCTCCGCCATGTTGTTGCTGCTGCAGTTAACGACGGAGGGTGTATTGTTTTTTATGTATCTAGTCCTTTAGACTTCAGGACTATTGATCTAAGATTGGCTGCTGGAGCTTATCTTGGATCGCATGAAGCATTCGTGGAAGATGTCCGGGAGGTATGCAATTTTTTAGTTCCATCTTTAGACTCACATGGCTAGACCTTTAGCATTTTTGGTCCCAGATTTCATAAAATTGAACTTTTGATTACAAACTTTTAAAAGGATTGGCACATTTTGTCCATCGCCCTCTTTCCATCCAATTTGAGATCAAAGTGCAAAATTGAGAGAGTTTTATGGGACCACTAGGAGTAGAAGTGCAAAACAAAGTATTTTATAGGACCAAAAATCAAATAAAAAGGGGACAATAGGACCAAGAGTGTAAGTCCTATGAATACATTGGGACCAAAAGTGCCATGTTGTGAACGGGACCAAAGGGCTCGAGGTCCAGTTCTATGGGACTAAAAATGCAGTTTTTCCTCTTTATTTTTTTTAATTTATCGAATCTATATTGTAATAAGCCTTGACTTCTGACTCATGTTTCTCTAGGTTTGGCGTAACATACGCTCTGAATATGTTGATAGGTCTGATGTAATCGAGTTGGCCGAAAAGTTGTCCCAAAATTTTGAGGAACTGTATGAGAAAGAGGTTGGTTGGTTGATGTTATTTATTTATTGTGTATTAGTGAGAGATCTGTATCTAATTGCTGATTTTGGATATCCATCCAATGTATGCTTTTTGTTTTTTGTTGTTGAAAAGTTGAGTCTGCACAATCTGAAACATGTCTTTTCTGTTTTTCCTGGTTCAAACTTCAATCTTTATGGGATCTCAAGTTTGCCCTGAAAAACTTATAGATACATTCATACATTGTATGTAACATTGTTGAGTTCATAGGATGGCCTCCTTTAAACAATGCAATTTGCTTGTTAGATGAACACGACTCTGCATAAAACTCTTTCTTTGGGTTCATTAATTTATGAAGCCTAGTGATAAAAAAAATGGTGCGGAAGGATGATGAAACTGTTAAGTTGCCATGTTGTTGAAGTTTTTGTGAATATTTTCAAGTGATAGGGCGGGGGGGGGGGGGGGGGGGGGTTCTCATGGTAATTTTAGCATTGGTTAGAAACCTTACAAAACTGTCACTGACGATCTAAGGCGGGAGTGACACCATTAAATTTTGGTTCGAGTAATTACTCCGGACGAAGAGTATCTACGGGTGCAATTAATCTTGACTATCAAAAGGCCATTTCCCGCCATACAACATAGTTATAAATTTATCACTTGTCATTATTTTATTAATTTAGTCTGAAATCCTTTGAATCTTCGTGGCACTTATACTAGATTTTGGATAATTTGTGTTCCGAGTCTGACTGTGCTTAATTTGCTTATGTTTTCTTTCAGGTTCTAACCTTTGCTCGTAAAATTGCTGAGTTTTCGGATGATAATGGTTCAAATGGTGATGCTTTGAGGGAGAGAGAAGATTTACTTGCTCATGTTAGTAATAGTTCGATTCCTAGAGCTCCTTGGGAAGCAGGAATCTGTAAAGTGTGTGGCCTTGACAAAGATGATAACAATGTTCTATTGTGTGATACATGTAATTCTGAGTATCATACATATTGCTTGAATCCTCCAGTCCTTAGAATTCCCCAAGGAAACTGGTATTGCCCTTCTTGTGTTGCTGGTCAATCTTGCAGTACTACTGCAGCCTATGGATCAGCCACAAATCTAAGTACAGAAAATAGACATCAGGGGGAGTTCACAAGAAAGTATTTGGAATCACTGACTCATTTAGCAGAGCTTATTGATATAAAAGACTACTCGGAGTTTTCTGTCGAGGAGGTATGTCCTTAATTCTTTCTTGTCCTTAAAATTATGTGTGCATTAAGTGTTGGTTAAAATAGTCAAGCAACTTGTGAGGTATAGTTAAATTTCAGTGAAAATTCCTAGTATTTTGAAAATTACAGAAACAACTTTTTTCCTCTTGTAGTCAATAACTCTGAGCCTCCTTTTCGCAGAGAGTATTTTTCATGAAGTTCTTGTTCGACGAGGCACTAAATACTGCTACTTTTCGTGACCACATGGAACAAAGTGTCTCTCGAGCTGTTGGTTTGCAGCAAAAACTTCACTCCCTCATTTCTGATTTGAAAGTTCTGAAATTTAAGGAAGAAATGTTGAATTTAAGTGCCGAGAAAGCAAATTCTAGTGTATCTTCGTCTTCTCTTGTTACAAATGTAGATAGCTATAGAGGAAAACCTTATGAAAAGAGCAGTCATCTCTCATCCTTCTCTACTTGTTCCACACAGTCGGAAGGTGGCTCATGTTCAAATGAAAGTAGTGATATGATTTCATCCCAAGGCAGCATAAAGAATGAGACTTCTGCACTTCAGGCCTCAATCGCATCTACAGAATTGGAACTTTCCAAAGTATCTCTTAGAAAGGATTTATTGGGAAGAGATTGTAATGGAAGAGTTTACTGGGCTTTTTACTGGCCGGGTGCTCGTCCGTGGATAGTGGCTAATGGGAGCTTGACATGCAAAGATAGGGCCCCCGAAGAATTCATCACTATTCCCGATTCTGATATCTGGATGGTTTATGAATCTGATGATGAAATTTTTAAACTAGTTAGATGGCTGAGAGACAACAACATAAGGGAGAAAGAATTGAAAGAGTCTATTTTACAGTTGCAATGTAATAAAAAATTGAAAGACTCGGATTATACTGGAAATCACGCTTTATGCAGAAGTCAATTTAACCATTCAACCTTTTTATGTAGAAGAAAATCTTTTTTGCCTGATTTTCTGGCTACCAAGGCTTTGACTGAATTGGAAAAAAAATTCGGTTCTTGTTTAGGGATAGAGCCTGTCGATGTTAGTCGCAATGGCAGAATGTATAGATGTGAGTGCTTAGAGCTGTTGTTGCCATCTAAAGAACATTGCTTCTCTCGTCACCAGGGCTTCTCAAATAGTGAGAATTTAAGACATCATTCTAATTGTATGGACCAGAAAAGTTCGGTGCTGGGACTATCTAATAGTTGTTTAATTACTGAATCTTCATCAGGAGCATTAGTACGTAAAGCTACTGAAATTCTAAAGCTTCTTAAGATGAATTTGCTTGACATGGATGCTGCTCTACCGGAGGATGCTTTGCGACTATCAAGGTCAAATCAAGAGAGAAGATTTGCATGGCGCATATTTGTTAAATCTGCTAAATCAATTAATGAGGTTAGTCACTCACACCTTGTACAACTATTTAAGGGTTAATGCCAATTACCCCTATGATATGATGCAAACGTAATGTTTAATTTACCTCCTTGTTATATGCAAAAGAGCAATTTACCCCTATGAAAAATTTCCTCCTTTTAACATAGAGTGTAACACACTCGTCGAACTGAGAGTGGCATGAAGAGTGTTGCGTATCCTTAGGGGGTAAAATATCACTTTTAACATAAAATAAGGGGGGGTAAAATGCTACACTTATCATAACAGGTAAAGTGCTATATTTATTATAACTTAGGAGATAAAATGACACGTGTAAGTTGATTGGATCATATTATAGTATACAAAGGGGTAGTATTGTCAATTCATAGTTTTTTTTAGGTTTAAGATAGCCAGGGAGGCCGTGTGAAACTTTTATAAGATTATTGGGGGTAAAATGTTCTTTTTCAAATCAAAGGGGGTTAAATTGAATATTATGCATTCACTCGGGTGGAAATTGCCATTAACTCAACTAATTAATGCAAACTTTGTTTGACGCTAGAATTCTTTGTAACTTTTCTGTATAACGAGGATTTGATTTTTCTTATCTCGTGTTCCTTTCAGATGGTTCAAGCTACAGTCGTACTCGAGGACTCAATCAAAAGCGAGTACTTACAAAGTGATTGGTGGTATTGTTCTTCACCATCAGCTGCGGTTAAAATCACTTCTCTCTCTGCCCTTGCTTTACGCGTATATGCCTTGGACTCGGCCATCTCTTACCAAACACCTCTTCTCAATGGTGCAAAGGAAATTTCCGAGCCAAATTTTTCCCTAAACGAGGAAGCACCTCTGGATACTACAACCCCGGTGAATCTTGCAGAAAACACATAAATTGGATGTAAGAACCTGGAGTACAACTTAGCAAATGGAGGAAGGATTTGTAATTTGTATTAATTTGTAAAGCAAAATGATAATTTTATAATATTTGAGAAGACTACATACATAAAGGAATTGTTAGCATATTTTTGATGTACCATTATAAATGTATATGTACTTTGTGAAATTATATATATTTCCAGCAATGAAGTTGATTGATAATTTCATATAGTGTAATGCTCAAATCGAGTTTTAAGATTTGTTCACTCGATAAATATTATTCGAGTTTGTTTTGAATTGTATAATGAATCGAGTTCATGTTAATTTTTATTGCTCAAACTCTAGCTGAAAATAGAGTAGAATAGCAAATAATTCCTTTACTTTGTCCTCAGCCTTCTGGTCTAAATTTTCACAGCTCACTTCCAACGCTCATACGACTACTCTCCGTATCTAATCAATGGTGAGAAGTATTAAAATGATTGATTAAATTGCTTTTCTAGTACCATACAATAGGGTGATTTGCACTTATGGTACCAAGCCATATGAAGTTGCACATTTCATACCATAATTTGACGCATAATTGTACATTTCACATCAACGTAAATTATCCTTGTGCACCAAATGTGACTTTTCCCTCCAAAATTAAATGCCGAATGGACTGCCAAATTTATCCGAGAAATTAACAGTGGTATGAAATGTGCAATCGTGTGTTAAATTATGGTATGAAATGTACAATTCAATATACCTTGATACCAAAATTGCAAACCACCTCGTTCTATGGTACTAAAAAAGAAATTTTCCCTAAAGTAATCTCATATTAAAAACTAACTTTGCAAACTAATTATATATTTTTCAACTATAAATACAACTAGGGCTGTCAATGGGGCGGATTTCAATCCGAATCCGTCCGAATTCGATCCGATTCATTAGGATAATTGTCCTATTAGAGATTCGACGGACCTGATCCGATTATAAAGATCCGAAATCCGAAACTCATGGAGCGAATATGGATTTAGGTCGATCCGATCCGTTGAAGATCCGTATCCGACAACAAATAAAAAGAAAGATATATATACAAAATGATTTATAAAAATAAGTATAATTAATAATATTTCAACGTCAATTTAAGAAGATAGTAATTTATAATTCGTTTATAAATTTATTTAAACCAATATATTCATTCTACAAATATAAATATAGTAAAGAAACTTTGAAAATGTGAGCTAAAATTAAATAAAATTGAAAAGATAATAAACTTATTTTAGGAAAAAAATATTAATTTAACTTTTTAAACACAATTTATTGGATCCGAAAAATATCCGATATCCGACCAAATCCGACCAAGATCCGTTGGTTTCAAAAAATCTAGATCAGAGCACAATCCGAGCAAGATCCGAATCCGACAGGATTCGATCCGATATAAATGGAGCCGGATCTGGACGAGCCTGATTCGACCAGAATCCGACCCATTGACAGCCCTAAATACAACACCACCTTATAAATTGGGCCTAATGCATTACCCTCATGTACTCGCTTACTAATATCATTTTAGCCCATTCAGGCGAATTTTTCTCCAATGCTTCAAAAATAAGTGCTTAAAAATGTAAGAAAGCTACATGCAAATCTGAAGGCTTATTTATGAGGCCTCGGAGAAAAATCCTCCTGAATGGGCCAAAGAGATATTAGTACGGAAGTCTACAAGGTCAATGCAGCAGGACCCACTAAGGTAGTATCCTATTTTTAATTTTAAATTTGAAAAAAAGAAATCAAAGTTTTCAAGTAAGTTTAAAGTATTATTTATTAGTTTTCAAGTAAGTTTAAAGAGATATTAGTTTTTGGTTTTAAGCCCCAAAAGGGGAGAACTTGGGAATTTAAGCCCATTTGATTAAAAGTAAATCTCCCACATTGTTTGTGAAAGATAACTTCTCTTCCTTAAAGAGAGAATTTCACTTTTGATACCACAGTTATACATACTTTAGGGATTTGATACCACAACTATTTATGTCGACACATTTGATACCATAACTCAAATCAACTTTTCACATTTAATATTTCCGTCAAATTAATGATGGAATTGTCGACGTGGCCATTAAATCTGAATTTGGGGGGAGACTCAATCCATGTGGCATCGTTTTTGGAGGAGAAAATTGCAATTTTGGTACAGAGGTTTATGTGTCCAACACATATGGTACAAAGCTTTAACAAATTGTGACACATTTGGTACAACCGCTAAAAATTGCCGTTGCAGTTAATTCTAATTGAAAGTTGATGCCATTACTTATGTTGACTGATAATTTTACCCCATAACATTTCAGGTTACCAAAAAAGCCCCACATCTCCAAATTTAGTGACGATTTTAGTCCACATTGTTGCCAAATTTCCAAATTGACTCGAATAAGATTACGAGCTGACCAATTTAGAAAATTTTATTTATTTTATTTAAATAACGAATTTAATTTATAAACAATATTAATAAATTAAATAATACATTAACATAAATATCACCAAAATTAAGAAAACATATTCTTTTTAAATATAAAATTTATATAATAGAATTAATCTATTTAATATTTATTAAAATAATAAATTATATAATTAAAAACTATTTAATATTTATTAAAATATTAAATAATAAATAATTATAATTTAAAAAAAATCCCCACCCCACCCACCCATCCGAACCTCCCCACCCCACCCCCTCCCCCCTACACCCCATTCCCAGGCCGCCTCTGTCCCAGGCCGCCGCCGGCCTGGGACCGAATATCCCAGGTCGACGGTGGCCTGGGACTGAAGATCCCAGGCCGATAGTGGCCTGGGACAGAAGAACCAGGCCGGCGGCGGCCTGGGAATCGGGGGGTAGGGGGGAGGGGTGGGGAGGTTGGGTTGGGTGGGTGGGGAGGTTGGGTTGGGTGGGTGGGGTGGGGATTTTTTTTAAATTATAATTATTTATTATTTAATATTTTAATAAATATTTAAATTTTTAATTATGTAATTTATTATTTTAATAAATATTAACAAGATTAATTCTATTATATAAATTTTATATTTGAAAAGAATATGTTTTCTTAATTTTGGTGATATTTATGTTAATGTATTATTTAATTTATTAATATTGTTTATAAATTAAATTAGTTATTTAAATAAAATAAGTAAAATTTTCTAAATTGGTCAGCACGTGGTCTTATTCGAGTCAATTTGGAAATTTGGCAACAATGTGGACTAAAATCGTCACTAAATTTGGAGATGTTGGGCTTTTTTGGTAACCTGAAATGTTATGGGAAAAAATTATCAGTCAACATAAGTAATGGCATCAACTTTCAATTAGCTTAACTGCAACGGCAATTTTTAACAGTTGTACCAAATGTGTCACAATTTGTTAAAGCTTTGTACCATATGTGTTGGACACATAAACCTCTGTACCAAAATTGCAATTTTCTCCTCCAAAAAGGATACCACCTGGATTGAGTCTCCCCCCAAATTCAGATTTAACGGCCACGTCGACAATTCCGTCATTAATTTGACGGAAGTATTAAATGTGAAAAGTTGATTTGAGTTATGGTATCAAATGTGTCGACATAAATTGTTGTGGTATCAAATCCCTAAAGTAGGTATAATTGTGGTATCAAAAGTGAAATTCTCTCCTTCCTTAAATGTTATAAATATTGTTCCCCTTCTTTCTCTTCAATCACACCACCAAAGAGATAAATTTTTTCTATCTCTTCTGTTCTTTATTAGTAATTTTTAGCTTGATCAAGCGAGACTAATAGCAAGACGCTTGACCAAGCTACTTTCCAACGAAGAATTACTAAGACATAACAAGAGAGATTTTAATCTTATAGAAAAGATTTATCTCTTTGGTGGTGTGATTTAAGGGGAACATTATTTATAACATTCAAGGAAGAGAAATTATCTTTCACAAACAATGTGGGAGATTTACTTTTAATCAAATAGGCTTAAACTCTCAACCTCTCTTCTTTTTGGGCTTAAGACTTAAAACTTGTTTCCCAAAAAAAAAAAAAAAAAAAAAAAAAGACCTAAAACTTGTTTTAATAAACTTGGTGACAATTTTTTCATTCACCAAGCTAAAAATCATAGTTAATTAAACCATTTTCCAACACTTATATGACTACTGCTTGTATCTAATCATTGATGAGATATATTAATTAAATTTATCTTTTTTATATGGAAAATTGGTTTTGCGAGTTTATTGATATTTTTTAACTATAAATAAGATGATTTTAATAATTATTCATCATTGATTGAATATAGAGAGCAGTCATCTCAGTGCTCGAGGTAGTTAGTTCACTAAATCGGGTCTGATTTCTAAGCAATGCCGAACTGTGCTCCACCATGTTGTTGCCATAAAGATAGAGGGCGTATTGGTTATTATCCTCGCATGGTATTATCTCTTCCTTTAAGTATTAAGTCTATTGATCTAAGATTGGCAGCTGGAATTTATCTTGGATCGGATGAAGCATTTGTGGACGATGTTTGGGAGGTATGCAACTTTTTATTTCCATTTTAGTCCAGCATGTCTAGACCTGAAGCACTTTTGGTCCAATATTTTATAAAGTTGCACTTTTGATTCCGAACTTTTAAAAAGTACGTTCTACATTGTTAAGTAGCCCTCTTTTCATCCAATTCAGATCAGAGTTCAAAAACTGAGATAATCATATGGGACCACTAGGTCTAGATGTGACCAAAAATCGAATAGAAAGGGGCGATAGCACCAAAAGTGTAAATTTGATATAAACATTGGTACCAAAAGAACGGAAGTGGTGAGAATGGTTTTGATATGAACTCTTCATCACCGCGTGCGACACTCTTTAGCACCATCCCATAGCTAGATTATAGTAGTTCTTGTGAGAATTTAATTTTTCTGTTGAATATTCTAAAACATCACATTTTACCACCATCATCGTTGACACATTAGTTATTCATAGGCTTATTCAAAACCTCATAACTAGTCTACCATTCAAACTTAGGGTCACACATGAAAGGTAGTAATCTAGTTACGGGAGATTGATTACATTTCTCCAACATGAAATGTATGATGATGACAGGAGTGTTGCATGTCCGTTTAAGAGATTTAAGGTCGTAAGAATTGCCTATGAATCTTGGTTGGACGACGAGATAAAAGAATGCCAAATTTTCACGAATGGGGTTCATGATAGATGGAAACGCTTGATAAATTACTTTACGAATTTCTCTTACTTATGAATATTATTTTTCTATTTTGGATGTTTCATTTGATTCCAAAGGATGAAAGTCATGTCGCAATAAATATTTATGATCTTACAGAAGAAATGATAGGTCAGATTTTGCAACCCCAATGTATTGGTGAAAAACCGGTGAACTGTATAAGTGTTCAATAGTTAATTTGTCATTGTTGATCATATTTTGTTCAGTGTCAACTTATATATATATAATACCAATTGGTTGATGGTCTAGTAAAAATGATTAATCACTATCTCTGTCAGGAGAGATTTCTGCTTAATATGTCTGACACACCTTGAAATGAGTTAAATCGGGTCTAAGACATGAATATCTTTAAGAAACCAATATATATATATATATATATATATATATATATATATATATATATATATATATATATATTGAAATCATATAGAATATTGGACTACATATATTGACCAGGGATATTGCCAGAACAATGATTGTTGCTGCTAGAGTCAATTCTCCAATTGCCAAAATTACCCTTCTAAAGTCAAAAAGTTTTTACAAAAATTGACAGCTTTTTCTTTTCTTCTTAATCTGGTTATCAAATTGTTTGAATCTGGATAGTAAATTATATTATACAAATTCATAGTTATAGACATGAGCTCATATAGAATTTAACAGAAAACACCAAGAATTGAAAATATTATATAATATCAATTTTTGAATTGAAATGAATCGGCACATATCAGTAAAATTGCATTCCAATGAACAGCAACTGGTTGGGGGAAAAATATGAGTTGTGAAATTGTTCTAAATTAATTTAATGAGGATTGAAAAAAAAAATTGCATTAAAAGGACAAAAGTTAGAGGTTGTGAAAGATGGGACACAGGTCTCTTTTTGTGAGGGTAAATCTGACAATAAAAATATGTGCTATAACAACAACAATTATTGTTCTGACAATACCGCTAACTAAATATGTTGTATTGGAAAATGTGCTTTCTTTCCTTATGATGTGAATTCACATTTTTCTTTTATCATGTAAATTAAAAAAAAAAAAGAATAACCTACTAAACAATACCCCTAATTAGAAGATCCTCAACTCCTCGTCACTCCAGTTCGAGAATATCTTCTGATAAAATAGAGGAAGGTGAGCAATAGCAAAATCAATGGCGCCAAGATGGCGTTTCAGGTGGATCTAAATGAAACGCAATTGACGGCGGCATTGATGCGGTTGCCAACGGAGGTTTTGATATGAATTCTTCATCACCGCTGGAGACGGAGGTTGACAGAAAAGGCGTTGGTGGGAGGTACGAACGAATTTTATTTGTTGGTTTACCCATTTTGTTTATTTGAAGTTAAAATAAATCCTTGAGTATGGTTTCCTTTTGTGTATATATGTTAATTTTTTTGGTGTAGTTATATGATTTTTTTCATTGACTCATTGTGTTTTATTGTTTTTTTGTTTAAATACTTCACCTTTTTGTATATACACACATACAAGTGTGTGTATGTGTATATTTGGATAGATCAATTTATCAAATTAAACATAGATTCTTATACCTCTTGTTTTGAGGTTTCATTTTTGTACTTGAGTTAAGTTGAATCATATCACAAAAAATTAAGAGTAGAAGAATGAAATACCTGCACAGGTCTCTCTCTCTTTCTCTTTAAAGATTGGTCATCGTATCTGTGGACTCTAATATGTCTGTTATCTGAAGAACGAAGTAAAAGAATTTATCATTTTATCTATCTGTTATATTGGCAAAACTAATGAGAATGGGAGAATGAGAAACTAATAAAAAGTTAGATCTAAGTATACCTCTTTGGTCATCTGTTAAGACTTTCCGTGAAATCGAGGTACTCTGCGCAAGGCATCTCGAGAAAACTAACTGAAATGAAGTAGAAAAGCTTACTTTTCTGGCCATTCGGTCATATCTCCATTGTTGTTGCAAAAGGGTTCGGATGAAGAAAGGGGAAGAGATTTGTGGCTGCTTGATTTTTTTTAACCTTTCCAACCCCTCCCCTCCTTTTATAATGTAGATTAGGGTTTCGGGATAGGCTTCCGTAAATGGGCTAACGTTTACATAAATTGCTGGGCCTAAATGTTTTGGTTTCTAGAGCCCTAATAACTGGTTGCTTGGGCCAAAGAAAGTCGACCGAGAAGCGAGAAATGGTAAATGTTAAGAGGTAATTTTAGGGCTGAGCATTCGGTCCGAACCGGACAGAACCGATGTGAATTTCGGTTCTAAGCCGGTTCGGTCCTAAAAAATCGAGGATCGTTTACCGGACCGAAATATTCGGTCCGGTTCGGTCCTATTTTTACCGAATTTTATGTTAGACCGGTTTTTCATCTACCCAATTTGCCCTAATTTGAAGGAGAAATACATGATTTTATCAAAGAAAATTGCAGAAACAGAAACAAGGAAGAAAACAATGAAGCTTCAATTAATGAAGAAATTATTAGAAAAGAATCATAGTCACACCTAAAGCATGAATCATTTACAATACAACAAGTATGAGAGAGAAAGAGAAATAATACATTGAAGAAGGCTCACAGTACTCTTGCAGATTTCTAGCCTTCAATGAGTGGTTGTGGAGAAGAGTATTTAGGACTTTTGGTTTGGTAATCGTACGCCGGCAGAGAAAGGAGATGGAGCGGCGGAGATGGAGAAAAGAAATGGAGAAATTGAATTGGGAATTTTAATTTGGGAGTAAGAAGCGTGTACTGCTGTTTTCTCAACATATTTAAAAAAAAAATTAATCGGTACAACCGGTTCGGTTCGGGAAACCGACCGATTTTATCGAAAATCGATACCTATAAAGGTTCGGTTCTGAGACAAGAACCGAATACCGAACCGAAGAACTGGTTCGGTACTCGGACCGGACAGATTCAATCGGTCCGGTCCGGTTCGGTCGGTTGACCGAACCTGGCTCACCCCTAGGTAATTACACCATTAATTAGTATTTACTCTTCAAAAGCATAAATTAGAGGCCAATAATTAAAATGATGCACATGGCTTTTGTAACGGGACACGAGTTTTACATGTCGATACAAGTCATAATTACGACAAAACATGGAAAACTGAGTTGGCAAAACAAAAATTACTAACTATATATGTTTCTTTATGCACAACTATCAAAAGGAAAAATCCGAACAATTAATAATAATGTTAAAAAAAGAAACATATATCGGCCTGCAATTTATGCTTTTGAGGAACAAATACTATTTAATGATGTAAATCTACCTCTAACATTTACCATTTATCGGTTGACTTTCTTCGGCCCAAGCAACCAGTTATTAGGGCTCTAGAAACCAATACATTTTGGCCCAGCAATTTATGTAAACGTTATACGAAAGCCAATGTCGTAACCTTAGTCTACATTATAAAAGGAGGGGATGGGTTGTAAAGGTTACAGAAAATCAACTAGTAGAGCAGCTGCCGCAAATCTCTTTCCCTTTCTTCATCCTTCTCCTTTTTGCAACAACAATTATGGAGTCATGGCCGAAAAAGTAAGCTTTTCTACATTTTCAATTAGTTTTTTTGAGAAGTCTTGTGCAGAGTACCTCGATTGCAAGGAAAGTCTTAACAGATGTCAAAAAAGGTATATTTTATTAACTTTCAATTAGTTTCCCATGCTGCCATTCTCATTAGTTTTGCCTAAGCAATATAACAGATAGATAAAATGATACATTCTTTAACTTCGTTCTTCTGATAACAGATAGATTAGAGTCCACGGGTACTATGGCCAATTTTTAAAGAGAAGGAGACAAAGAGATCTGCACAGCTATTTCATTTTTCTACTCTTAATTTTGTGTGATGATTCAAGTTAACTCTAAACATCTCAAAACTAGAGGTATAAGAAGAAGTATCTATGTTTAATTTAATAAAATTCAGCTAATAGATTAAACAAAATGATCTATCCAACACACTTCTATGTATGTATATACGAAAAGGTGAAATATTTAACTAAAGCAAACAATAAAACACAATGATTCAACAAAAAAGTCATATAACTACACTAAAAAATGAACATATATACACAAAACGAAACCATACACAAGGATTTAATTTAACTTCAAATAAACAAAAATGAGTAAACAAATACATGTAGACCAAAAGTGTAAATGGCATATATTTGGTCTTTTTTATGGATCAAATGTAAATGGCATATATATATCAAGAGTTATATACCAAAAGTGTAAATGGCATACATTTGGTCTTTTTTATGGATCAAATGTAAATGGCATATATATATCAAGAGTTATATACAAAGGGCTGGCTGTCACTGCCAGAATTTAAAAAAAAAATATGGTTTAACCTTGTAGACCAAAAGTGTCCCTACATATGAATCAAATCATATGGGTATAAAGAGTACAAAACACTGTACAAGCTTGATGTAATCTTGATGCTAGTTGCTTCAACTCTAGGGATTTGTCCCTAAAAATCCTCCAATTTCTTGCAGTCCATATGTGGTAAACAATGCAAGCAAGCGCAATTCGCTTTGCCTTGCTCAACCAAGACGTCCATGCCCAACCAGTCCCTGATGTGATTCTAAACAGCAAATGAAAAGGAGCAAGCAAAGAAAAGATGTTGAGAAAATTCATCGAAACGCTCACATAACACACAAATTTTGTCATTGTCCTGAAAATCCATTTTATCATTTGTATGTAACATGCCCTTTACAGAGAGCCATGTGATAAAGTCATGTTTCGGTGCAACATAAGCGTTCGAAACCAAAGGCGCCCAGATTTGCTTAGTTCCCTTAGATGTTGTAGATATGCAAAAACTATTACCTTTGACCCAAGATGAGAACCAGAGTCTGGCAACATCATATGTTTGATTAAGTTATATTGTTTGAAATGATTTAGGATTCTACAATGTATACCCTGCAATGAATTTTGTTCTTTTTTGTCTTCCTAAAAAACGATTCTCTGTTTCACTAATTCTCAGGTATTTCGACTTTCTAGAATAGAGACTTTAAACTATTTTTCTTTCAGTAGCCACAGTGCCACCTTTTGAGATCCTAAGGTTCCTTAAGATGAATTTGCTTGATATAGATGCTGCTCTACCAGAAGATGCTTTGTGACTATCAAGTTCGAATCAAAACAGAAGATATGCATGGCGCATATATGTTCAATCTGAAAAATCAATGTATGAGATTAGTCACTCCCACCAACAAGTACTTAGTACAAACTCTAATTTTATAAATAGAGTTTTTTACTCATGTATTTTCATGATATATTTTTTGTGTCCTTGCTCTTTGTCGTTTATATTAAAGACGTTCAGTTTTTAAACAGCTAATTATCCAATTTGGAATTCATCTTCGCCTTTATAGTTCTTTTAGATTTCTTAAATTGTGAGAATTGATTTCTTCCTGGTGTTCCTTTCAGATGGTTCACTCTAAAAACGTATTTGAGGACAAACAAAAGTGAATGGAGGTAGTGGTCATCACCATCAACTGCAGCTGCAGTCACTACTCTGTCTGCTCAATCTTTGCACATATATGCCCTCGACACAACCATCTCTTACGGAAAACAACTTCGTAAAAGTGCAATTGAGACTTTGGAACCAAATTGTGTAATAAATGAGGATTATACAACTCCAATGAATATTGCGGATCCTACTGAAAATCCAAGATCGAGGAGTACTACTAGAAAAAGGGTTAAATGTGTGAGTTTATAATCGGTGGCAAAAAATGTGGAAAAAACTTGATGCACATGATATAGCATGCTGCCTTATGTATCATTTATGAAGCAAAATGAACAATGATATGAAACCACAGTTTTTTTGCTTTCTTTTATTAACTTACATGTGTGGTAACCAGATTTATTGTGTACCATTGAATGTATATATAATATTTACCTTGTCAAATATATATATTCACCCAGCAATGAAATTTCTTGATAAGTTCTTTGTTTTACGGAGCCAATAATTTAGGCCTTCAAGTTCAATTATAACGAATTAACTCATGAAATTGCTATTCAAATTGGACTTGTTTTCTGAACATACTCGTGTGAAGGGATTCACCCCTATTATTCAGAGCCCCTTTTGTAATATAGTTGTTGGTTTTTTCTAAGAAGGGTTTTAGAATTAATTTTTATAATTTAAAAAGAATATTACGATTGAATTTTTTAAAATAATTAAGTTGATTTGTCATTTTATCTATCTATAACAAATATGTTAGAGACAAACCTCGCAAATATTTATAAAATATTTTTACTATTTTAAAAGTGACAAAATAATATAGCCAGAGCAATTTTGTTAATACCGGAGCAAACAAAGTTATTTGACGAATTTGCCCTTAGCCCACATATGGATCCAAACACTTATTCATGTTTCATAGTATTTTATTTCTCGTCTCCCCTCCCCCTTTGACAGAAACCAACCACACGCGAAGTCTCTCAGTTTTGTACTAGCCATGCATATCTTAATTTCTAATGCCTTGACTTTCTGCTGTTCTGCAAGTATTGTTACTTCATTGCCATATGAAATCTTTTACATTTGGGCTATGTTTGATTCTTGGATTTAAGTGAGTAAAACTAGGGCTGTCAATGGGTCGGATTCTGGTCGGATCAGGCTCGTCCAGATCCGGCTCCATTTATATCGGATCGAATCATGTCGGATTCGGATCTTGCTCGGATTATGCTCGGATCTAGATTTTTTGAATCCAACGGATTTTGGTCGAATTTGGCCGGATATCGGATATTTTTCGGATCCAATAAATTTGTATTTAAAAAGTTAAATTAATATTTTTTTCCTAAAATAAGTTTATTATCTTTTCAATTTTATTTAATTTTAGCTCACATTTTCAAAGTTTCTTTACTATATTCATATTTGTAGAATGAATATATTGGTTTAAATAAATTTATAAACGAATTATAAATTACTAGCTTCTTAAATTGACGTTGAAATATTATTAATGATACTTATTTTTATAAATCATTTTGTATATATATCTTTCTTTTATTTGTTGTCGGATACGGATCTTCAACGGATCGGATCGACCTAAATCCATATTCGCTCCATGAGTTTCGGATTTCGGATCTTTATAATCGGATCAGGTCCATCGAATCTCTAATCGAACAATTATCCTAATAAATCGGATCGAATTCGGACGGATCCGGATTGAAATCCGCCCCATTGACAGCCCTAAGTAAAACGCCAAGAAAAATGTTTTCTCTTGCATCCAGTGATGCAGCTTTGAGCTTCATATATTGTTTATTTGCATTTTAGTTATCATTTTACCCACTGAAATCAATAAATCAAACATAGCCTTGGTGTAAAACTCATATTTTGGTTGAAAGTGTTCTAAGTCCCAGATGCAAATTGTAAAGATAAATTATGTCAATGCTTATTTTGAATTAATCTATCTACATGTTCCTTCTCAAATCTCTTTTCTTCTCATATACTATTATGGTTTATGGCCTCTAGGTTATTCCATTCCATATTTTAAATGTAGATCTCTATCCCTTAACAATGCTCCTATATATAAAAAAAATAAGCAATATTCATAACCTATTTTATTTGAGGGGCCTTGGGTCCTTAATTATGATTTATTTATGGAATAAGATCTTGAAAATTTGAAGAAAAGTAGGAAATAGAGGATTAATATATAAATGAAGTGATGTCTTTAGCAAGGAGAAAGTCACCATTGAAACATAAATGGAGCCTGGAGTGAGGTTTTGATTGTGAAGAAAGGGAATTTATGTAAAAAGATCAAATATGTAAATGGAGAATTGCTTTGGCCATGACTTTTTTACCAAAAAAGAAAAAGAGGGCCCCAAGTTAAAATTTTGCCTAGGGCCCCCTAATATGTGGGGCCGTGCCTGACGCTCATAGACTTCACGAAATATGTTTCATATACTTTTCCAATGTCACATTTTAGCAATATCTAATGATTGAGGAAACATCCCAACAGATTATAAGATGTGCAACTTTACAGTTCTATCAAAATGAACAAGACTAGGGTGTATGTATGTGTTAAAGCACATGAAGATCTATTCTCTTTCTCTGGATGGAAAGTACTTAACAATGTCACTGTCATCATGCAAGACAAAAGGAGTACTGCAAACAACAAAAGTGAATATTATAACCTGATAGACAGAGGTGGAAAGCTTCGGACTAACTATTATAGCTACGTTACCATTTGTGCAAACTTCTCGTTACCTTTGAGAAACACAGAATAAAGTATGATAGAAAAGACCCATTGAACCAGAAAAGAAGGAAAGACTTAAAAAAATAGGAAATCAACTATATTTCATGGAGCACGGATAATGTAATGAGCATTTCAGAAAATGTCATACCTCTTAAAGTCAAAGTACACCTCCTGGGAATCTTCAGAAATCTCAATTTCAACCGTAGCATCATTTCTTGTCTACATCGAGTTTTCGTGCATTAGGAAAAGGAGAAAGAGGGGCAGATTTTATTGCAGAGGGAGAAAAGCATGTGTCTACTTACTAGTAAGATCAAGAAAGTAAGAAGAAATGGATAATTAAATATTCAATCTAATAAGCAAAACAAATATCTAACTCAACTGGCAAGTTGTATTTTAAGAATCACAAAGATTTAATTCATTGGGAAGTAGCAAGAAAGATTGAAAAAATATAGAGGGACGTTGAAATTCGTAAATGTGGGATATTTAGCATTATGGAACTAAAACGATGGTATGTTCCATGCCGGTGAAAAGATACTGGATTTAAATGCACAGCTGAATTCAGTTTATGAGATCCTCAAAACTAAGTAAAAAAAATCTTCAAATGTCTTTCAAATTAGTTCTATGGGTAAATTCCAAAAGAGTGGGAAACTTAAAAGGGGAAAAAGAAGAAAAGTTGTGCCTATGTCAACTGTAATCCATCTATTATCCCATTTTCCTTGGGTGGGAGAGTTAAAACAAGGACTCCACAGAGGAGCATAATCATGTCTTTAAGCCAATGAGAGATCCTAAATCAAGTGATAGAAACAATGTGTCTGAAAAGACAAAGACACCAAATGATCAATCATTAGATACATTTAAGTGTAAGGGAAGAAAATAACTATGTATGAGATAGACATGCGTCAAGCACAAGAAGGCCAATAGAGAAAAGGCCACATGTACCTGAACAAGTATAAATGGCAAAGGCATTGAACGAACACATCCAGATTCAAACAACTGTTGATTTCTCAGCGTAAGACTTTCCAATCCAGCAATCTGATATTACCAACGGAATGTTGAGAACATGGAGGAAGAAATTGCAAATACTTTGATAAAATATTTGCACAAGGCAAGGAACCGCTATTCCATAAATCCTAAGTTTTAAACCTAAAAGAATAGAATCATTAGAATCAGAAATTATAATGAGGAAAATAAGGTATTCATTCCACTATGCATGGAAAAAATTCTTATGAAGAACTCTTTGATGAAGCTATACAACTAAAACCAAATGGTCCTAGTACAATTCTGTTATCTCAGATTGAATGTGAGAAGAAAGAATATATCCAAGATATAATTTCATCTTTTCTATGAGTGCAATGATCAGGGATGCAGATTGAGAGTAATATGTATAAACTAAACCTATCTATAAATGTTAGAATAAATATGTATTAGATGTTTGTATACTCATCAAAGCAGTCAACACCATGTCCATAGTGTCTTTCTTTTACAGCTAGATATAAACCAATTTAGTTATGCTTACAAATTGTGTAAATGATATTTGCATACCTGGTCTTCCAAATCTTTCAAGTAAACTGCTTTCTTTACAATCCTATCCATCAGGTTAGCTCGCAAAAGCTAAAAAATGGAATAACACAATCGTTAAATGGACATCAGAAGAGAAAAGATAACAGAAGCAACCTAAAGAAATCTAACATATCAGAACTTTGACACTTGGGCTTACAATGACTTCCTTGGTGTATTCTCATGTGATGCCATGACAAGAACACAGTGTAGTATCAATGTCAATATACCAAGTACAGGATTCGGCATACTCAAGAACACAATAGCAGTGTGTTACTAAAGAAGCCCTGAATGTCTTTCCATCAGAAAAAATGATATGCAAAAAAATATACATTAACCAATGATCGATACTTCCATTCTTATTTTACCTCAACTAAAGTATTCTCACTTAGTATTTGGTGTTAACAATAACAACATTTTCTTTCACGGCAACATGGCATGTAATTATCTTGTGATTAATAACGTCAGTGAGTACTAACAAAATATGTGATCCATAAGCAACATTGTCTGCACCATTTTAGTCAAGACCAATTTCAAAATTAAGGGTTCTGTCTGTGCATGCGGCCAAAATGATACTCCCTCCGTTTCATATTAATTGGCACATTTCTTGTTTTCAAACAGATTAAGAAACTTCATCATTACATACCTTTTAATGGTAAAATGTCTCAAATACCCTTTACAATGATGTCTACTTTTTAATTTTTTATAATTAGTGAGTGGTGGCCATTGAGTTTCCCAACTTAATTGTGCGAAAGGGGAAAAATTAAAAAAAAATGCTTTAAAAATTCAAACATGCCAATTAATTTGAAACAAAAAAGAATTGGCAAATGTACCAGTTAATATGAAAAGGAGGGAGTAATGTATACAAATAAAAGAATTCATCTAGTGGCACTCTTAACTGTCTGGGCAAGCTGATGAACAATGATAAATTATGTAAAGTAGGGAAAATTTCAGAGAGAAAATTGTAACAAGAAATAAGAGGATATTCCTCCAAAAAACAAAGAGGATAAAATGCGCATGTATGTGTGTGTTTGTGTTTCAGAGAGTGAGAGAGTCACAAATAAAATCTGCTAACCATGTATCTCCCATGAGAATTGGGAAGTCCTTTCCAACGAACTTCGTTTTTTTTGTCCCTCGTGACAATGTCAAGAGCCTCAAGAACATTTATTGCATCATATACCCGTTTGCGAATGTTTGCATCTTTTAACTGAAAATATGTACAATTTACTTTTCAGTCCCTTTGCAGTAAGAAATGCATTGTAAAGAACCTAGGGTCATAACCAAACCTCATATACACAAGCTTTTGACTTTTGTTTTGCTGCCACAAGGTCTGCTTTAATTTCGTCTGCAACCTGTTACTCGTGAATAAAGCATCTCATGATGAAAAGGATGCACATAGCTTACTAATCAAAACAGGAGTCTTATATTGGAAAAGATGTACCTGTGATTATAAGGGCAATTCACTTGTGCATAAAACTGTATTTTTCCAGAATTAAATATACAAATCCATTTCTAAAATAATGAGTAAAATTCAGAACACATCAACAAAACCCATCTTGGGCAATTATCTGCTTAAATATCATCCAGAGACTTCTTGGTCCGATCTGTCTAAAGCTAACAACTTAATCAAAATATCTACCACTTCTTAACCCCAAAGGCTAAAATCACCATTTGGAAGCCAAATTGAAACACAAAAGGCCTCAAATTAAGTTAGGCATTATCCTAGTAGTTTCTTAATGTCTCAGCTAATCAATCACGTGTAATACAAACTAAAGAAGAAATAATCAAATCTCCTTATCTTGTTTCTGTTGGAGAAACCACATATTGCTCGGCGTAAATATGTTATCTGTATAAACATACATATTAAGACTAATTTGTGCAAATCATTAAGTATTAAGATTCTGAAACAAAAATATAAAAAAAACCAAAGAAATGAATATTAAGCCTGGAAAAGTGGCCTACCTCATAGCATGAGGCTGTTCCCTGGCTTTCCACCTT
Organism: Penstemon eatonii; assembly: GCA_038501285.1. Taxonomy (NCBI): domain Eukaryota; kingdom Viridiplantae; phylum Streptophyta; class Magnoliopsida; order Lamiales; family Plantaginaceae; genus Penstemon; species Penstemon eatonii. The sequence goes on from CM076710.1 coordinate 72,107,516, forward strand.
CTGACAAACTAATTGTAATTCCAAAATGCAGCATGTGAAGTTCATGAACAAAAAAAAACTGAATATCAGAACATATAGAGTTTTACAAATACAAACGCAAACATATCATACATATATGAATATATGACACAGATGCATATTTGTTTATAAAAAAACTCAAGCACATATGAAGTCCTGTGTTAAATCTCTCCACGTGTAATGGCTTGAGTAAAATGTTCATCGCCTACATTTGAAAGGGCATTTTAAGTCATAAATATTTAAATGTCCCTTCTTTCTAACATCTTGTGGTTTTAGATGAGTTGGACATTCAATAGCATGATGAAGTGAGAAACCCCTGACCTGCCAAACTAAACTGCTGCATCGTCCAACCAAGAACAATTGGTGCTCTCTTCTTATTTGACACGCTACTCCTTTCCAAAACACCATTGAAGCAAAGGTGTAAAATTAAAAGTTCCTATTTCAAAGATAAATAACAATCTCTAGAATGAATATGGAAACTCAATCATGAATTTAACAAGTCTTACTCATTCTGTGCTGATTGGTTAAGACCATGGGAAGCTGTCACAGATATCCCTTCATCAGCCTGTCTCTGGTTCAAGTCACCAATATTGTTCTCCTCTTGCATGTTTTACACCTTGTCTAGTAAAGCAACAGAGAGAGTCTTTGATTAATCCTCTACAATGAGTTAAAATTTGACAAAACCTACCAAACAACAGATGAATAATCTATATCTATCCCCTGATGCAAAAAACATTTCTCACATTAACAAACTGGATCACTCAATTTTCTTAGATTTAAAAATAAATTAAATATTAAAAATTCCTATTCCGTAACACCAATTCTCCAAACACATAGCAATGCTTCACTCTCAGAATTCTACAATCAAATGAAATGCAGCCCTAGATTTCCGCGCTATATTAGCAAATTAGTAACAAAAACATCGTGAGTTTCATTAATCAAAAAACGCAGATTTCTGTTGATCCAGTTGAAGATAAAGGTGAAGTAATGGCGTACTTGAACAATTTGAAGGTGCTATAAGAGGCTTCAGAAAATGAATTAGGAAAATTTTCAAGGTTAAGGATATACATCGTGCGAGGGTGAGTCGATCGAGAGATACTGATACTGATACACGACGTCGTCCTGGAAAAGAATATGTGTAAAGAGTTGGGGAAGAAAGAAGCAGAGATGTCAATTGAATTCAATCTCAGAGAACGAACACACTTCCCGCTTGATATTGATGTACATTTACGAAATTGTCCCTGCCGTATTCTTCTGCCCAGCTCCTTTGGTTTCGTATTCATCATATTGGCTTTGTTTCGTTGTTGTAAAAATAGGTTTGGGTGGTTTATCAACTTTATTTTAAAATATAATTTGGATTATTTTTTTGTTAGAATATTAGTATAATATTGCATAGACAATTGAAAATTTAAGATATAATCTGAAACGAATTTTGGAAGCTTAGGTTTGTAAGAGAAAAGTAAGTTGTGTGATAGGATTTGAGATATATTATTATATAGTTTAATAGTTAAAAATTATCTAGATAATCATGAATTAGTGATGTTTATGGGAGTAACAGGTCAAAATTGCTTTCAAATATTCTAAAATTGCAACTACTCTAAATTTAAAGGGCCAAAATTGCATTCACGTGTTCTAAATTAGCAAACGCTAAAATGTTGAAGGACCGGATTTGCTTATCGAATAAAAAATTATTCCAAAATTGTCAACTAGTGAAAGTTAAAGGACTAAAAATGAATTTTGCTATAGTCAATTCAATTGAACTTAATATGCCACAATTTATCTTGCCCAACCCGACCTATAAACAGACTCATGTCCTTTGATTTTTTCCCTCTTGGACCAGAAAATTGGGTTTGGAATGGAAAAAACTGAGATAAGTCGGGCCAGCTCGAACCGAGTCCAAGTCCCACTGTTTAGGCTTGAAACTGTTCCGGTGTAAACCACATCCAAATTGGGAAATGGATTTGTTTTTGCACATTGAATTGGGAAGATGGATTTGTTTGGTTTTCACATTGAATCAGTACAGCCTAATTAACATAGTATATCACTTTTGGTATAAGACATGACATATACGCCTAAAATTATACTTCAAATTTGTTAATGGTTTATTGGTGTGTCACACACAACAAGTACATTGAATTTGGCCGTAAATATCTTGGGCATGGACACATTGAGTTTATGTTAAATTTTTAACGAAAATATGTTTTTGCCTATTTTCTTCAAAATTTAAGAACAAAACTCTGCATTTACCACATTTTCTTTTACCAAATTACAAAGTTGATAGTAATTAGTAAATTCTACTTCATGAGATGTGACTTGTACCTCACCAGCAATTCAGATTCGTCCTAACCCGATTTGGGCTAAAATCACCCCATATCACCAAAGGATTTAGGGTGACATGAAAGAAACATCAGAACACCAAATGATTTGAAGGCATCAATAGATTATTTACATTGTTTTGAGCGGAAATTCTCAGAATCAAGAAGCCTAAGTACAAGTTTCTCAAACCTTTTCGAGTTTAAAGATGGCTTAATGGCATCTGCAGTCCCATAAATCATACAAGGATCCTTTTTCAGCCCATAACTTCCTAAACACCAACCCCCAGGTGGAAATTTGTCTCGGGATCTTTTTAATAATTCCTTATCGATTTTCTGAAGTACAGGATCATTCTCAGCAATTTTATGAGCAAATGGAGCTCCACTCTTAACCATGTTGTCAAAATGTTCCATAGTCAAATTTGCAGGGTGTTCTTTTGAAGGATCATCCCATTTCATGTAATGCAAGTCGTGGTTTACCGTTGTGTTCTGGTAGTCTTTGTGGTTACATACCAAAGTGTGGAAGTAGCCCTCTGGAGATGAGAGGAAATTTGTGTAGTACATTAGAAGAGTGCGCGGAAGACTGTCCCACCCCCAAATGCAGAACTCGAGAAATGATCTTGAAAGAACCACCCACGAAGACCCTGCGAAAGGACAACTTCTGGTTATGATACAATATTGTAAGCATTATCGAGTAATGGAAGCCACCATTGTCTAACACAAAATATATTTGAATTCTAGGTAGACATATAAAATTAATTAAAATCTAGCGGCAACTTTGATTTGCAAAGTACCCCAATGAATCATGCAAAGAACATGTACATAAGGTCAACAATCAGAAGTTCACTATATGCAAAACAAGAAGCAAACTTTATCTTAAAATTGTTGCAATCAAATTTTGCATGAATTTTAAATATTTGCTAATACAACTTACAAGAGAAAGGCAAATCATAATCCTGCATGAGAGATTTTTTTTTCAAAAGAAAACACTACAAATTTTTTTCAAGCCCATGTGTGTGAGTGGCAACTTTCTCAGAAGGGCAGTGATAAGGAAATTTGGCAATAATTCGGTGTAAGCAAAAACCTGTGGCTCCCCATTGGCTAATTAGATTATTACGTGCAAACCAGTGGCTCCCCATTGGCTAATTAGATTATTACGTGCATCTTTACAAGATATGCAAAGTTACATATTAGCTAATATGAAACAGAAAAGCCAAGAGTACAACTTGATATATTGTTGATATTGTGAATTCGGTATTATTATTTTTATAATGACATTCAAGACGACAATGAAATTGATATTAAGAATAAAAAGCAAGTGAGGGGTCAAAGGCAGAGATAAAGAGCCTGTTAGCTCAGGTCACATGAGCCTCTAGGTTTTTAACTCAACAACCAGAATTTTAAAAATCAAGAAGATGCACCAAAATGCTTGAGGAATTGCAATTTTTTAGTAAGATTCACTTAAAGAAAACACATTTGACGCAGACTTCAAAGAAATGATATTCATGTTCTGAACAGAAGAAGTGACTGTGTAAATGAATTTCAGGTGTTACCTGTGAATAACTTAAAAGAGGCAGGCAGTGACCTTTTCTCTTTCGCCGAAAATACACCAGATTTCTTTGAGTGATATAATCCAGGATCTATAATAATAGGCCTAGCTCTTTGGTGTCTGCAAACAATAAATAACAAAAGGCGACAAGAAATTAATCAAACTTTTCAGCAGGTGCAACACTCAATGTAAGCAAATCCAACTCACTCTTTCCAACCCAAGTCACTAGTATGCTCAAGGAAATTGAGATCTCTGGGAAAGTACGAGAAGATATGTAGGATATCTGGAACAAGGAAAATGAGACCGTTAATTACTCAGTCATTGATATTCCAAAAAACTTAGTGAGGCAGTATAGTAGAAACTACTTAGCTACCAAATGTCAGCAATGAAAGCTACAGAAAGAGTAGAGTAAAATATACTATAAGGTGAACCATTTTAACTCATACCAAAAGTAACTAAACCTAGATAAAGGGGTGTAGAGGGATAGAAACCAAGTTAAATGATTACAATGGACAAACTTAGATATCTTTTTCAGATGCTAATAGATGTTTATGTTGTTCTAACAAAATCTATGTACTTATTTTGACAACAATATTTCTATGTGTATAGCAGAACTTTAATTAAGTTATTTTACTACTAAGATAAGTTTTCATAATATATAGAGAAACTAACTCCAATCTACTAGACAATAATATAAATTTTACCATAATATTTGTCACTAATGCATAATGTAAGAAATAACTTATAATGTATAATATTACAAGATGAGAAAAGTCAAATTTGTCTCTATTTATAAGAAAATGACACTGTCTCGGAAGAGTCACAGTGGTTGGTTTGGACTGGTTCCAATCCGATGGAGCACACACTGATTCAGGTCGAAAAGGTGCACTGGTTTGGCTTGGAGACGAATCCAACTACCACACAGCTTTGTATAATTCCAACTTCCATTGAAACTGGACCATATGATTAGCAGGGCTTCGGAACTGGAGCATTGGTTCATGGAAATGGGCCAAAAACAAATTAATTTTTTAAAATTAATTATTCTTAAAAGATCAAGACCATACCATGCCCACTGGAGAGCGAAGGCGCGTGTGTGGTCAAGTCCATCCCCATGTTGGTCCTCTCTCCTTGTAAATTTTGGGTACTCCTAAGGGCCCAAACCCTCTACCAAACTAGACCTTAAAAGTTGGAGAATCTTCTCTTTTTTCATGAATATGGGTTGAGCACTCTTGTACTCATTCAAGTTGGATTAAACTCATTTCACTTTGAAACAAATTTCTATTCACATTTTTCATGGTTTTGAACAAATGAATATGTGAAATTAAACTACTCATGGTGCTCTACACATTGCAATTTTATTTACACAAAATTAACTAGTAGAACCCACTCAAATAACCATTAGTTTGTATTAATCATGGGTTCAAAACCCGTTTGGCTTCAAGAGAGCATATTAAGATGACACATTGATTATACTTCACCTTCAGTTTCTGAAATTAGTTAAGGCCTCAATCCTTCTCACAGAGAAAAGCAGTATGAAACCTATAAGAGTTCCGAGTGCACATGAATCATTACCCATTACATTATCCACGGAAAAGACAAAACTTCAATCAGTTCTATAAACCAATTAGTTAAATTAAACCAAGTCCTAGGTTTTGTCCCAAGATCCACGGCATAATACAAATCTGTCAGAAAATAGTGCCACAGAATCATGCTACCACCAATTATCAGCTTAGATTACTACTACAATAATCACCATTGAGAATCTGCGTCTACCTAACCTCATCTATAACCATTACCTTACCATTCAGAATCTGTGAGAGCATGACTTCACCACAATCAATATTCATATAAGTGCTGTTATTGTAACACTTATTTCCAAAATTTGCAGAATCAACAAAAATATGACATTTGAAATTCACTTATCATAAAGTAGTGCAGCACATACACAATGACTAATTATGCAACAATACTAAATCACCTAATAAAACAGTAGTTTAACATTTAAAAATATTTCATTAACATTCACAAAAACTAACCATCTTGTGGCATTAGCGGATAATCCGAAGCCCCAATATTAACAAACCAATCCCACTGCTTCGACTGCTTCAACAGAATCGACACCGCGTGCAATGTGGATGCCATCACCGTTGGCCCTTTAGGAGTGACCAAATTACCCTTCCCCATCACCATCACATTTTTAAACCTACACATTACCGCCTCCGACTTAACATACTTAGCGAGATCAAGCCTTTCTTTTTCAGAGGCTTCCAAATCAAGGTGCAGCAAATAGTGATTTCGCGGATGGTACAACACCTGAAGCAGCCGCTTCAGCCTCCCGCTTTCGCCGGTTGTACCAGAAATGAAGTACGCTAATCGTGGCAATTCAGGTAAGTTTATGGAATCTGAGTTTGAACTAGAAGAAGGAGAAGAAGAATCAGTGGGTTTGGGGTGGGATCGAATTAAAGTAAAAATTAGTATCAGGGCTGAAATTGAAATGAAAATAATAGGAAATGAGCATCTTCGATTAATCTGAGCTCGTTTCATGAATTGGGTTTCTGAATTAGGAGGACACGAAATCAAAAGGGTGATTAACCGGATTTGGCGGATTTGGATAAATTTGAGAGGGTTGAATTTTTCGGGTTTTAGCTTAGACGAGAAGGGAAATACAATGGAAAAGTAGGTGATATTTTGTCTCTAGGAGGGAAATTATTTTTCTATTTTAAATTGTCGGTGGGTGTAGTAGAAGTGCTATGTTGCGGATACGTCAGATACGGATACGACACGACACGCGGATACAGCGACGCGAATTTTTAAAAATTTACTGGATATGATACGATATGGATATAAATATAAAAAATATAAATTTATATATTTATGCATATTGAAATAAGTAAAATAATATATGTATATATTCAGACTAATTGAAATATATAAAGTTAAGTTTCATAATTACTAAATTGCATAATTTTTAGAAAAAAAAATTATTTAGTAATTTAATACTATTAATTATACATAATGTTCATTATTTTATTATGTTATATAGAACATGTCTCGTTATATATCTTGTATTTTAGTTATATATAATACAAAGTGTGATTTGATGCCTTATATTGTTCTTACCAATTGTGGTGACTTAGCCAAAATCAGAATATAAAATGTGTTGAATACGTCTAAATAAGTATCTGATACGTGTGTCCAATTTTTCTTTTTAATTATATTTACCGACACGCCGCGTGGAGTGTCGAATACGTATCCCACAAGTATTCGAGGAGTATCGTCTCCGAAAAGTGTCCGACACGACATTTAATAATTTTTTGAAGTATTCGTGCTTCATAGTAGAAGTGCTTTTAAACAGGTGTTTGCAAATTACAGACGCTTTCGAAAACTCAAAAGCAGTGGTTGTTTAAAGAAAAACTAAAAATAAATACTTTTATTTAAAAGTTATGAGTTTTTACAAATAAATAAAAAAAAATTAAGCAGATTCTTTAATGTCGCCTTTAAAAAAGAACACTTCTGTTTCTAGTATTTGTAACTATTCAATTACATTTATCCTCATTTTTGTTTGATATCAAATAGCAAGTTGATTATTTTGGAAAAAATATATTCCCACAAATTATGACGTCTATACATATATAGTTCAAGGAAAATTCATATTTCACCAAAAATGGGTATTGTGGAATAATTATTTTCAAATTATTGCAAACAATACAAAAAAAGTGTTGAAATAAGATAACGAAAAAATAATTTAAATTACCTTAGAAAAATACTTGGGTTAATTGGAATGGATTCTCCCAAAGTGAGAGGAGTGTACAAGTAGATGTAAATGATAATCAAAAAATGTTTTATAAATATTAAAAAAATGCCACCACACCAAAAAAACACCTCCTTTAGAGCTTCTTCTAAAAGTATTTTTATCTGCTTTTCAGTTGAAGAAATAATAAAAGGAATACTATTTGCAAACACTTTAAAAGTGCTTTAAAAGTACTTTAAGCACACAAAAAAAAAAAAAAAATACTTCTAAAAGCTCTTGCAAACACCACTAATTCATTTTTCTTGATAACTTTTTTTTATGATCCTTTAATATATATTTCTCGGTCCCATGTTTATTTATCACTTTGCTATAATTGACCATCAACTCAACTTGACTAAATTTATAAAAGCTATAATGAATAATTTAATTAATATATTTCACTAATAATTTGATAATATCATATGACATCATATATATTAATAATTATCAAATTATTTGTAACTTCAAATTGAGGATTTTGGAGGAAAAAGAATAATTATTGCCAACTGAAATGTTATATATATATATATATATATATATATATATATATATATATATAATGTAATATGATATTATCAAATTATTCAAAATCCTCAATTTGTTTAACAAAAAATATTGTTACTATTTGTAACTAGCTAATAGAATCATAGCGAATCTTGAGAACACGATAATTATAAAATCATCATTTCTTTTCATTTGAAAATAAATCTCACGTAATTGACACGTACGCCAATAATCTAGTAAATGTTAGCTTGTTTCACTTTGTTACAATCTTTTAAGCCACCGAGGAAAGTTAAAAAAAAAAGGATATTTATTTCTTGTATTTTTCTTCTGTCAATGAAGTTGCTGGTCAGAATTCGATCCAAGCAATGAAGAATTGTGAAGAGTACATGATTTCTCCAGATAAGATTCAAAATGTTATAAACAAAAAAGGACATCTTATAAAAGTTTTATGAGGACCGAGTATTAGACCCTATTTGAAAGAGTTTTTACTTGGTTTTACGGTTGTCGCGAAATTGAGTCATAACTCTTTCAAATGAAGTTTGACAAAACTCATTAAACTCAATCCAAATCAATTCATAAATTCATACCCAATGTTTTGAAACTTTATAAAATATTGAGTTGACATTAATTATAGTCCACTTACTTCAACCCCTTTAGACGTTTTTCAATTTTGGTACCATGGTGTCAATTTTGGTACCAATTCTGAATGTCGGTTTCAATTTTGGCACTTCCGTCAGTCGACCGTTAAGTCAACTGACAGAAGTACCAAAATTGAAAAGGTCAGTAAGAAGTTGTGCCAAAATTGACATAATGGTACCAAAATTGAAAAACTCCTAGTTCTATTGTGTCAAAAATGATTTTTTGCCAATTCCCCTCACCAATTATTTCCAATTCACAATTTATCTCACTCCCATTTTAATAATGATAAGAATAAGAATAATAATAACAAAATAAAAAAAAATATATGGGTACGCAATAATAATAATATTTTTTTTGCTAAACATGTTATCATCAAAACCACTCCTTATTACATTGACTCAACTTTATGGTGATTGGTCTAGTGGAAGGGACTAGTCACTACAAAGTAGCGGACTCAGGTTCGATTCCCTGTTGGGAGAGGTACCCACTTCATGTGCCCAACCCGCCTCGAAAGGGATTAAACCCTTGGGAAACAAAAAAAAAAAATCCAACAATTCCTTTTTTTTTTTTTTTTATGATGACAAAATATTCAACGGAAAATGTCTTCTAAGTCTTCAGTTTGATCTCCACTCAAAGATGAAAATCACTTGGCTGAATAAAAATATATAATTATCTTCTGATTTAAACTTCCGCTTTTCAGTTGTATCCTTATTTCAATTGTAAGTTGTCTTCTTCTCATTTTCTTGTTTCTTTTCTTCTCCTTATTATTTCAATAACGGGGACGTTGCTTAGTCGATGCATTACTTCTTCTCATTTTGAAGAGTTAGAAGCGATTATTTATTGATTCCCTTTAAATCGTTCGAAATTATATAAACACCTTTTAAACCATATTTGAAAGTCGGGTTGAAATAATAAATTAACAAATCAATAAACTGCATTGATGTGCTATATAAATAAATATGAATAAAATAATATAGAAGCTAATTTTATATACTCATAGTTAAAATAAAATACTTTAAATAAGTATGCAAACTATTATATGAGAATGTATAATATATTTATATTCTCAAATTTACATTTAGCCAAAGGAGTTGATCTTAGTTTTCTTTTTTGGCTATATCTCAAGAGATATTCCTTAATTTAAAATTAGAAGTATTATGAAACTTATGAATAAATATATTTTTTTAATAAATTCAACATTTATGAATGATAATTCATTTTTGGCACCATAAAACTAGCCGCGTTTTAATTTTGGTATCATTGTGTCAATTTTGGCACCAATTTTGACTGGTCTTTTCAATTTTGGTACTTCCGTCAGTTGACTTAACAGTGCCACAATTGAAAACGGCAGTTAGAATTGGTACCAAAATTGATACCATGGTTCTATGGTGCCAAAAATGAATTTTTGCTAAAAAAAAATACTAATTTAACATTTACAACTTACCTTTTTTTCCCGAATCCCAATATCTCAACTCAATTTAAATGGGATTTTAATTTTTTCAAAACCACAAAACTCAACATCCTAGTAGCCAGTGGCATAGCTACACATTGTTGAGTGAGGTGCAATGACTCCACTCAACTTTTGCACTTTCTATGGAAATTATATGTATAATACTTGTAAAAATGTATATATTTTATAATTGCTTTAAATGGATCCCTCTCAATAAAACTACAATTTATATGCCATAGGGGCCAAATTTTAATAAAAATATATATTAATTTTCCACTAATAAATTTTTATGAATTAATATGTTAGTTGTAAAAAGACAAATCTCAATTTATGGGATTGTGAGATATTTTTTCATATAAAAAATCATACAAACTTTACAACAATATTTCATCTTTATTTCTAATATTTTATCCACACAAATAAACTCACTCAAAAGGAAAGGTGCAATCAAATAATGTATATTGTTAATCATTTATATACATAAAGGTGACTAATTATATATTTGTTAGTGATGATGTACTTATTTTATAGAAAGTTTCTTTCCGAGATTTTTAATTAATGTCAAACTACTAACATAAATAACTTTTATTTAATTTTTTTTTCTTAAAATTTTTTCTCCAATAATCTTTATTGGGCTTAAGATTTTAATATTATATTATCACTAGAAGTATATACTATTATCATAAAACTATTATCATAAAAAAATATTATACATATATAATATTTTTTTATGATAATAGTATATACTTATATATATATATATATATTAACCCTAACATGGATCAAAATTTCGATATATTTTCATCAAAAACATCAAAAAATTTCTTCCTTGAGTCAACCGAATTGAAAATATATTTAGTTTCTACTTTAATTATATTAATGTATTTTTTTTTATTTATAATTTTTCCAAAAGTTTCTCTAAAATTTCCAAATATATTTGAAAACTTCCTGAATTTTTTTTAATATTTGATTGACTTAAACATACCACGAAAAAGAAACGTAATACATGGACCCCAGTGAAATTATATTCTGACTACGTCACTGCTAGTAGCACTGCGTATACATGTTATAAAAAAAAAATTGCGTATACATGTTATCAAAAAAAGAAAAAAAATCTGAATAACTCAATAAAACGAATAAATTCCACCAGCTATCAAAACTATACCCATCTCCTTTTCAGGTTATTGGAACTTTACAGTACTAAAATAGCATATTTATTGAAAAGAATTCCCTTAAAAGAGAGTGCATGTACTCAAAATTTAATTTTTCATCAATTTTTTTTGGTTTGAATGCATGCTACTCGATCGAATTCGGATTAATTAACATCGAGTTGGGCGGCTTGTTGCCTTTAATACATAATTATTTTAATTTGCAATAATGAAGTTTAAGAGACATGACATGGTTTAGAATTAGGAAAAAAAAATGGGACATGACATGGATTCTTGTTTCGTAAGCATTTTAACCCTTGTACTTTAGTACAATACGACAATTTATTATTGCTGATGCAAGACAAAATAGTGATAACATAGTAAGAAGACTGGTCAGTTAACTAAGCTAATTATTGAAGCTAACTTTATTACTTAATGATTAAATAGCAAAACATCTTCATTGTGATTTACCTAATCGACAATTGATCCGGATCCCTTAAATTAAATATGGAGGATAAGAGAAAAGGGATAGGTGGTGGGCAAAACATTCATTATGGTTCTCTCTTTTCTTTTTTTTTTCCTTTTTTTTTATCAACTAAACTATGTATTTATAGTTCGGATCGAAGAATGCAAAGAGTATAGGTCCTCCTCAATATAATGTCTCGAGTAGAATTCGAACTTGAGTCTCACTTCTGGGAGTCTCAAGTTCATATCACTTGTCCCAACCACCTTCATTATGTTTTCTAAAATATATCTTATAGCTCCAATTGGCTCTTCATACAATTTCTTTTTTGTTAAGATTAAATTGTTTTTGTTTAAAGTATTTAATAAAAAATTAAATATTAAATAAATCCATACCATATTTTGCATATTCATCCCTCTAATATTTTTTTGTAATAGATTCGTTCTGATCCTCTTATTAACATAGTGTAACACATTCGTCCCTCTTAAATTTTTCGTAGCAGATGCTTCCTAAAATGGACGAAAATGGATGTATTTTTGGAATTAAGAGAGACGAATATATTACACTACATTGATGAGAGGGACACGTCAGTTACGAAATATTTAAGAGAGATAAATATGTTACACTACATTAATAAGATGGACGAATCTGATACGAAAAATTTAAGAAGAACAAATGTACAAAAATTGACTCATAAAAAGAAACAAAAGTGTCATTCACTCTACAATCTAATGCATGTAGAGAGGTATATTACAATATTTTTCATGTCTTAAAATCGATTCTTATATGCATTTTTCCACGTGAGAACAACACTGGAAGAAGTCTTAAGAAGTGGTTTACCCCCTTTTTCTTTATATAGGAGGATACTTTGTCTATGTTATACGATAGGAACTTAATTTACTCAATAAGTACAACTTAATAAATAATAGTGAGCTAGGTGGTACCGATTAATTACTCAATAAGTACAACTTAGTTTAGAAATTAGAAATTAAGCAAGCAGAGCTTTTAGCTCTCCGGGATGGCCTTAAATTCGCGGCGGGAAAAAAGGATTCACAATCTATTGGTGAAAATTGATTCTAAAGTAATTTACAATCTTATCAAGAAGACTGACACAAGAAATCATTCAATCGAGTTCATTTTAGAGGATTGCAGGAGTTTGCTTGCCAAATTAGGGAATGTGGTCATTCGACATATTAAAATATATGTTAATTCGATGGCAGATGCTCTGACAAAATCTGATCAGGATTTGGGTAAAAGTTTGCATTGGCTTGGTGAACCCCCGGATGTCATTCAATCACTTGTAGAGATATATTGTTTTACCTCCTTTCTTAATAAATAAAATAAAATAAAATTGATATATAAATATAGATATCTTAAATTTGACTCGGTCGTAAAAGTTAACCGTGAGATAAAGTGCAATTAACATACCTGTCATGTGCCTAATTTCAAAAGCAACTCATTATTATCTTTATTATGAAAAAAATTTATTTGTTAGTTTGACCAATTTAAATAGGCAAAATTTTATTTTTGGTCCTTTAAAGTTATTCCGTTTCAAAATTGGTCATTTGTTGTGGTACCTTGATAATATAAGTTATTTATTGTGTCACCGTCATCAATTTTAGTTCTTTTTACTGGAAAATTTTAATTTTCACCGGGATCATCAATTATTGACCTAAAATTTAATTTTCGCCAAAAATATCAAGTATCCAGTGACACTTAAAAATAGAAGATTACATATCTTAACTCCAAAATTAATTATAAGTCCAAGTCACGTGATTGTTCTATTATTTCAATTTTGATGAAAAACGATTAAAATTCCACAATAAATAAATAATGCATAATTTTATTTATAAAAAAATAAATATAGATCAAATTCGCAAAATAAATATTAGTTTAAAACTTTGCCGATCCACATACTTAAGAAAAAATAAATAAAAATCTAGTGACACTGAAATTTTGTGTGTTGAAAAATATCAAGAAAAAAGGAAGCCTAGATATTTTTCTTGTGATAACTGAAAAGGAGCACTTGAGACCAATGAATAAGCACCACAGCACTATAAGAAGACAATCCACTTTTTTGAAATGATGGAAGAGAAAATCTTCAAAGTGTCTTCTTTCCTCTGAGTGTTAATGGTGAGGTCCCCCTATGCAAAAATTAAGATTGAAGAAACTGAAAAACCACCATTAAATAAGAGCCGTGTACTATAGTTTGACAACATGGCTACTTACATTTGTCACTCATAATTGCATGCAAGTGATTGATCAAATAATTCAATTTAACTTTCACTTCTTTCATAGGAAATACAAAGATGTGGTTGGCAATGATTGCCTTTTTGTGTTGCTTAAGGTATATCGATCGTAATTGGGATATGATTTTTTAAGCATAACACGTGGCACACTATTTTATTTATTTATTTATTAAATGTAGGAAAAATGGAGAAAATCAGTTGGCCTGTTTGTTTGGTGTTTGAGAGAGTACTGGAGGTTTGTGAAATAATCTCGATTTGCGTAATGTAGTTTGTTTGGGTTTTGAGAAAGTGGTTTGAGAAATAAAGTAGATGTAGGTTTTTTTGGAAGAATTATGTTGTAGGTGTAAGATGTGTAAGACTTTATGTCAAATCATGTTTGTTGTGAGATAAATTGTGTAAGAGATAAGTTACTTTATGTCAAATCAGAGCATAGTTTGTATAGGTTTTGTTTAGAGATAAGAAAATTATTGTTTGTTTGGGTTTTGAGAAAATAGTTTGAGAAAATTGAAAGATGAAAAATTTATTTCAGAAAATAGAAAACATGTTTGTCTGGCATTTCCCAAACACGAAAAAATTTTGGGAAACGCCAGACAAACAGGCCCAGTGACTTTAAGATACAAAATAACATATGGAAAACAAAATATTAGTCAAATAATTTTAGGGTTTTAATGACACAAAATAATATTGAAAACACTATTTTGTTATAAAAGCTCAACCACCATGAATCTGCAACAAGTGAATATGTTGTACTAGCTTGAAGTCGTACGTAGAGAAAACTCTATTAGTTTAAGACTTATGGATCTTACACTTGACCAATATGGAACAAAACTTTGCAACAATTATGGAATCTTAGTAGATAAAATATTCATAATGTAATGACTTAAAGTACGATTGATGGTGGATGTTGAGCAATGAGTGTGCTGGGACATTTAATGCTTTAATGAAGTTATACCTATCTGGTAAGAAGACAAAAAATATCTCATAACCTAGTAACTTTAACACATTATTTTTTAAGCTAACTTAATTCCCAAAATTTCTGAAAGTCATGCAATTTCACTCCTTTTTCAGCCTAATTGCAAAACTTGGCATCATTTGCTTAATTAATTACTACTATTTAGGTAAAGAGAAA
Organism: Penstemon eatonii; assembly: GCA_038501285.1. NCBI lineage: Eukaryota > Viridiplantae > Streptophyta > Magnoliopsida > Lamiales > Plantaginaceae > Penstemon > Penstemon eatonii. Next base: position 72,122,767 of record CM076710.1, read on the forward strand.
TGAAAAAAAATAATGGGTATAATTATCTAAGTCAAAATATTAATTGAATATTTTCTTTTATTGTTAATCTTAAATGTGTATTTTCAAATTTTGTAAGAATAATTTATTGATTCTTCAATTGAAACTTTATGGGCAAATTATATACATTACTTCGGTTATTTCATACCTATTTAAACTTTACGAAATACACTTTTACTTAAAAAATAAAATTGGGTAAATATGCAATTGTTAGTTTTATAACTTTTTATAATTCAATCAAAATGTCAATTTCCTAATTAGTGGGGGCAAATATGCGATTATTAGTTTTAAAAGTTCAATTAAAATGTCCAATAGTTTGGGGGATAAATATGCAATTTTAAAAATTAGCTAAAATGCTCAATTTTTAGAGGAGTAACTATGTAATTATTGGTTCTAGTGCTTGGTCAAAGCGAGTGATTATTTGACACAATCGTTGCATGGATTACGTGGTGCAACAAATAATTGAAATTTTATTTAAAGTTGTTTTGCCTATGAATACACGGTGGAGATGAAATCTTAAAGATAACTTCTCCTTATATATAAAAATTCATATAAAATTCTAATAATTTGCAATCTGTGTTTTAAAAACCAGACCGGACCGATCGGTCTATCGGTTTAGTCAGTAACCGGCTGTCAATCTGATCCGATTAATCCTCAAAAATCAGCATTGTTCTTGACCCGTTCGAAGCGGAAAAAATCGGTCAAAAACCGATAAATAAAACGAATGAATCAGTGAACCGATTGAACCACTGGTCCACTTATAAAAATAAAAAGTTTACGCTACGGATTTTTACTTATCTTCCACGCCCTTTAAACTTCAACAATACTCTCACATCTCTTCTTCTATTTTTCACTTTGAAATAAACAAAATCAACAAGAAACAAAAAATCTTTTATATAATAAGTTATATAAATATTTTTGAGCATCAATTTCATTAGAAAATTTATTTTTTTCTCAAACTTCAAGTATTTTTTTTTTTTTTTTTATAATTTAATGACAAAATTCATCAATAGTTTCTCTTTTCATAGGTGATTAGCAATAAAATTATTGTTTTTGATATGGTGTTTATTATAATTTGAATTATTGCATTGATATTATGTTATCATACTTGTAATTTTTTTGCAATCATTCATTCTCAACTCAAAATTTATAGGAAAAAAAATTGGTCATGAGATAAACATTTAGTTTTTGAAAATAAACTTGAAAAAATGAATAATATATTTATTTTAAATAGTTTATTACATACATTAAAACTTAAATTAAAATATTATTTTGTAATGACGTTATATTGGTCGAACCAATGATTAAAATGGTTAAACCGATTTAACCAATAATCAGTAAAGCTACCGATTCGATGTTCGATCCAATTTTTAAAATATTATTTGTAATGTACGGTTGGAGATGAGGTCTTAAAGATAACTTCTAGAATATAGAAACTCATATAAAATTCTAACCATTTGGTCAAGTCCCCCATGGTTTTAGGCTTTAAGCCACGATGCCCGTTACATTACATGATGCCAAACTTTTTGCCTTTTTTTTACGATATTACCATAGCAAGTTTCGAAGTTCCTAATATGCCCCTAATAGGCAAATTTTATTTTTCAAAGTTCCTAATATGCCCCTAAAAGGCAAAAGTTAGAGATACTTTTTATATTTTAGTAGAGTACTTAGAGATATCATTTTTTTTGGTTCATAAGTTTCTTTGAAAATTGGACTATATATATAGCATGGCAAGATTCTTTACTCCGACAATATCTAGAGTTTTTCAAATAATACATTTTCTTACATCTAGGACAATTTATTCCGTGATAATAAAAGAGATATATTACCTCTATGTGATCTATATAATAAATTTAATAATGAGTGTTTATCTTTTTTTATTGGATGTAATGCGAACATGTTATACAATACTAATGCAATTTCATATTGACGTAGGAAATGATCAATTTAACTCTGTCTCGATAAAATTCAACAAAAAATACCTATCTTGATAACATAATCCTTTGATTTTACCCCATATGATATTTAATAACACTTTACTCCCTGTGATATACTTAATTGAACATTTTACCCTCAATAATTTCATGTGAATATGTAAAATTCTAGAGGAAGACTATGTCTTCTTTTACAAAAATTATTACACGGAGTAAATTATCTTCTAAAAAATGGTAATTTGCTATTAGTCCTAAACCATTTTCCCTCTTATTAAAACTGGATTTTTTTTTCCGGAGAATCTTAAGAATTTTCACATCTTAGCTTTAAATTCGTGACTGACTATATCAAATGAATTTGCATAAACCGTCCCCGACTTTTGAAAGAAGGGCCACTTTTGAAACAATTTTGTCTTCTTCATATTTTGAAGAGCCAATATTGAACTCGAACAATTACAATACTTAATGTCTTTATCACATCAATAGAATATGTTCACAATGAATCTTCAGAGATTAAATAATTAATAGACTATACATGTTAGGACCTTTTTATATTTTTTGAGTTAAGATCGAACACATTACGTAAACACTTCTGAAAACATAACATTGAACGTTGATTTACCGTACATTACGAGGGACTAATCTCTTCAACTAGACCCAACAGCCATTAATGGTTGTAACATTATATGTGTTCATAAGTGTCAAATTAACACCTAAAAGGTAACATGGTCTTCTAAACGAGATTTTTAAATTCCAACATGCTTTCCTGAAATAATTAATGCTATGTACCATAATGCATTAAACAAAAATCACAATTCGACTGAACTAGCTATAATCATCCGATTCAGGTGGAATTTAATTGGCATGGTGATGTGAGCTCTCGTGGTTTCACTTATGCAAAATGTAGCAGCAAATGAAATTGTAAAGATTAAAATTTCCATCTTTTTCGTCGAAAACATCGAAAACTTTTCATTTTTGAATTAAGCAAAACAAAAACAAAATGTAATTCTGAGAATATTTGTTTGTCTGAAACTCTCTTATTTTTCTTAATTTAGTAACTTTTTTTACAATTTTTTCTTAGTATTTTCGAAAAGTCCCGAAAAGTTTTCCAAATTTAGCTAACTGAAAAATACATTCAAAACGAAATTTTGATCCATGACTTCAAATATGAAATTAATTGCATATATATTGATTTTAGTATTAATTTACTAAAAACCTGTTTTGTCGGAATGACATTTTTCTTTTTCTTTTTTTGATAAAATTGTGGAGTGGCTTTCGGTAGCTGGAGTAACTTGTAGATAAGCTCTAAGAAAACAATAATTAACTATTTTATGATAAGAAGAGAAAAGATAGCCCAGTTATTATTGGGGGCAGGCTCTAACTTAGAGGCTTAGCCCACGTTGTAACTTGTAAGTCAATGTGTTGGAATTGGGATGGATTTTGTCAAAAGCCTAATACTGTATTATTTAATTTTGTTTAATTTCATATTAATTTATATCCATTTATTTTTATGAAACTCACATGAAAATATCTAATCATACTTATAATCCTTCCACTTGTAAATGAATGTCCATGAAGTTGTAGCCTGATTTAATCATTAGCAAAGTTGAAGTTCAACATCAAAAGATTTTGGGTTAAACTTCCACTAATATTTGATGTAGGTCAATAATATTCGCAAAAGTATTAATTAGCATAAAGCTCTTTTTTAACATTTAAACCTATTTATTATCATTATTTTAAGAGAAACAATAATTACATCAATATTACTGAATCAAAAATTTGTTAAACTACAATCAAATTACATAAAAAATCAATAATCAAACACTAGTATTAAACTAAAAGAAAAATCCACCAAAAAACTATAGCCTCATTGGTAACACCCATTTACTATTTTATAAGTTTAAGCTTTAATTCTTTACAAGCTAAACAATTAATGAAAATATTAACCATGTCTTTTATTAAACTTACAAAAAAATATCATTAATCATTTGTATCATTAAAATATTATACATCATTTGTACCAAATTTCCCAAATGTTTTACTCTTATTTTTTATTTTTTATTCCCATTTTTTTCTCAAAATAGTTCTCTCAGATAAAGCTATGATTTAATATTATTACTCCTTCATTTATTAATTTTTTTAAGGACACTGTAAAAATATATAAAAGTATTATTTTTTGAACTATTACCTAAAATTTCGTATATAAACTAATGAAAACAAAAATATAAAACGGATAATTAAGAGATTGGTTAGCTATCCACAAGCCCACCAATTATTATAAACCATGAATCTTTTTAATAACACCATTACAGAATCTTATAGCATAAGAAATTGAATAAATAATTGGCTTACTATACACGTAATCACAGCCTATCACTTACCAATTATATTGCAGAGATAAGTCTATAAATTAACACCAGTTCTCACATATTCATTTCCTCCCTTTCCAAATGACCAAGCCACAAAAAGAACAAAAACTTGGTTACTCCTTTTCCCCTTTGTACACAGGTTTTATACTGCACAAAGATTATGCATCATCTGGGTTAGAAAAAGATTGAGTCTTTTAGTCATTTGAATGGTGATAGACTATATATTACTAAAGAGAAAGAAGAAGATGAGGATTTTGAGAACCGTTGATTCTTTCGAGTTATTATGTGGATTCTTGGTTGTTGAAGCTTATCCCAAAAGGTATTCTTCCAAGATCCCATCTGATTTGGTGCTTTTTTTGGGCCTTGGCTTCATAGATTGGTAATATTTTATCTAATTTTCTATATTATAGCATTTTTAACAAAGAAAAAAAAAATACAGATTTTGCTTGTCCTTTCATATAGGAATTTTCATTAGTAGACAGACTTATGGATTTGATTCAATGTTTCCCACCTGTTTTTTGAGGGTTGGAGAAGATTATTGGGTTAGGGTTAGATATTGTCCTTATCTAGCTTTTTCTTATTTTCTTAATTTACTTTAGGATTTAGATCTTATTGACTAGGCAATATTGGGTATATGGGTTTTGTGTTCTTTTAATTGGGATTTTGGGTTTTAGTTAAAATTGTGGTTAAGTTGTGGAAAAGAGTAGTTTGGAAATGAATACATTTATGGTTTTGATGGAGGTGGGAGTTTGTGATTGGGATTGACATACATTGGGGTGAAATTAACTTTACCCAAAATCAAAAGTTGGCTTCAAAATAAGGGATATCTTATAAGATGGGAGATACACTTCTAACAGCTCTATCAATGGAGAATCATCACCCTTCAACCGTCTTATCCATGGATTCAAGTGCCTCATCCTCGCATGATGAGTTAGACCTCGAAATGAATCGCCAAGTTGTTTTAACCCTTCCACCCGATATCAACTTACCCCTCTCAGCCGAAAGAAGCCCCCCTCCACAGCCATGGAACCCGGAACATTGCGACATTCTTGATGTCGGATTGAGTACCCAAATATACGAAACAGAGACTTATCTTACCGTCCCCAAAGTCGGTAAAAAATGCGTAAAAAGGGTTGATAGCATTTGGGGAGCTTGGTTCTTCTTCAGCTTTTACTTCAAACCAGTACTTAACGAGAAATCAAAGGTGAAAATCATACGTGATAGTAATGGAGTTTCCGGGTTCGATAAATCTGACCTCCAGCTTGATATTTTCATGGTTCAACATGATATGGAGAATATGTACATGTGGGCTTTCAAAGAAAGGCCCGAGAATGCTTTAGGTAAGATGCAGCTTCGGAGTTATATGAACGGACATTCTAGACAAGGAGAGCGTCCTTTTCCGTTTAGCGTTGATAAAGGTTTTGTTCGGTCACATAGAATGCAAAGAAAGCATTATAGAGGGCTCTCTAACCCTCAATGTGTTCATGGAATAGAGATTGTTCAATCACCTAATCTCATGGTTCTTGATGACGATGATCGAAAAAGATGGGCTGAACTTACAGGAAGGGATCTAAACTTCACCATTCCTACAGAAGCTAGTGATTTTGGTTCTTGGAGAAATCTTCCGACTACCGAGTTTGAGCTCGAAAGGCCACCTAATGTTATCAAGAATAATCACTCGAAGAAGTTGCTTAATGGGACCGTTTTAAATCTCTCGACTCAATTGACCAACCACAGTAACGGTGATGTGATGGATCTATCACCCGTTAGCAACAAAAGGAAGAAAGATTTCTTCTCACAAGGAAACGAAGAAGATGGTTATTTGGCAGCAACCAACGGTCATGATCGAATCCCTGATCTTGAGGCTCCACACTGGTTAAACGAGTTTAGTGGGGTGCTTAGAAACGTATATGGCCCAGTTACAGCTGCCAAAACGATCTACGAGGATGAGAAGAGTTATTTGATTGTACTAAGTTTACCGTTTGTGGATCTTCAAAGGGTAAAAGTTTCTTGGAGGAATACACCTTCACACGGAATCATCAAAGTATCTTGTATAAGTACATCTCGTACGCAATTTATTAAGAGACAGAACCGAATTTTTAAACTTACGGATCAATCTTCTGAGCATTGCCCACCTGGAGAATTTGTTAGGGAAATCGCACTTTCTACGAGAATTCCGGAAGATGGGAATATAGAAGCGTACTATGATGGAGCTGGAACTGTGCTTGAGATATTGGTGCCTAAACTTAGGGAAGGACCAGAAGAACATGAGGTTCGTGTTTGTCTTCGACCTCATAGTGGAGGTAATGATCTTATGTTGACCTAAATGTTGAATTGGTGAGATGTGTAGGGTGATTGTTATTGATTGTGTTTTTCATTGATGTAATGGGAAAAAAAGTATGCATTTAGAATTTATTATGTTCTTGAATTCAAGCACTAACTGCTGAGCTTTAGTTGTAGTTGCTTTTGCCACTAAATGGAGTTCATTTGAAATTTGAATCATCAATTGTCTATGCTTGTTCCTATTTTATCTATTACTTTACTTGGTTGAAATGTATCATGTACCTCTTATGCAATAACGTTCTACATTAACTTTTGTTGGTTGGAAACAACAAATTGAATAGTAATTATCTTTTTTCTTATGAATGAGTTGAGCAAGGCAACAACAATTTGAATTATGTGATGAAGCAGGAAAATGATGGATAATACTTTTGTAGAAAAAGTCAAATATATTTCAATGCTTGTTGCATTCAATAATGGTGTGATATGGTGTTGAATGTATTGTTGAGGATATAGTGGAATAACTTATCACCCATAGTTAAGAGTCAATGTTAGCGTGCCACTTTTCTTAATATATAGGAGTATATTAATTGGGATTATTTATACAAACGAAGATATCTGCTCTTCAGACTTTTCCATAGGGTAGGAGGTAGGGGTGTGCATGATTCGGTAAACCGGTTGTACCGAACCGAAACCGAAGTTTCGGTACGTACCGTTTACCGAACCGAAATTTCGGTACGGTAAACGGTACGCGCCCAATTACCGAACCAGGTTCTCTTTCGGTTTTCGGTATTACCGGCCGGTTTACCGAACCGAACCGAAATACCGAATTTTTTTTTTTTTTTTTAATTCTACTCCTAATCTAAATGTCAAAGGCTGAAAGTTACAGCAAATTCCCTGCTCGTTCCAAATTGAAGATGACAAATTCACCTTTATTTTGATTCCCACCAGCTCTTAAACTCTTCTCTCTTCTTCTATGGATTGCCCTAGAGCAAAACCCAAATCCTCCTCTTCCTCAATTCAAATCCCACCGCGCCGTCGCACTGCTCCGTGCCTCCACCATCTCTCTCTCAACCCAGATTTGTAGTTTACAAAGGTACAATCCAAATTTTAAATGCCCAATTTTGTTCCTCTTTATTTTTTTCTCAATAAATTGGTTTCTAATTGCATTTAAACCCCCAAACTTGAATTATGCTAAAGTAATTTTTGTAGAGAATACCGAGGACAGGGGGTTTTGATATATTCTTTATGATTTCTATTGAACTTCATTTGATGGTGAAAGTGGTAGGAAGCAAATTATTATTTTCAAGACAAATTATTTTTGACTTAATAAATTTTCGGTTTTTTTTTACCGAATCAAACCGAATCGTACCGAATCGGTAATTTACCGAACCGAACCGAAATTTTCGGTTTGGCAAACGGTACGAGATTCCAGAATACCGAACCCGTCGGTATACCGAAATTCGGTACGGTTCGGTTCGGTTTTACCGTTTGCACAGCCCTAGTAGGAGGGAAGATAGTCGGTCAAAGTTGTAGGCTGTATTCCCATTCTGTTCTGTTTTATTTTCATTTAGATGGGTTTAACCATGCATTCAAATTTGTTGTGGTGGTATGTTTTTAATTCTATCAATCAAATATTAGATATTTTAGTAAAGTAAAATAATTGTATATCAAAATTAAAACAAAATTTGTTCATCAAAATTATTATTTTAAAATACATTGTATAAAATCCCAGGCAAAAACAAAAATTGTTTAAACTCAGACTACTACTAATGCAAGATTGCAGGTTCTTATTTTCCATGTTTTCTTTTCAATAAGATGGAATAAATCCCCTTGCACTAAAAAGCCATGTTTAACTGAGACCACTAATTCTACAACTTCAACTATGTTAAAGCACATTCGTGTTTTCTTTTCAAAAGATACCCTGCATAAAAAAGACCATGTTCAAACCGAGTATAAGCAAGTTTGCAGGTTCTACATCTTCAACTTTGTAGAATGTTGAAAACAGATTTTAAAAATTAAGGCCCATCAATAAAGTTGAAATACTTCAAATTCTTAAAACTGCTCCACCAACTTTCGAAGAAACAAAAACACAAAAATCGCAAAAGAGTACACTTCAATCAATGGATCAAAACATAGCTATATTAAAATTGCCACAAATTGAACCAAAAAATACACCAAGTATCTAGGAAAACAGTAAATTGTTCAAATGCATAATAATAACTAATTAGGGCCTTGAAGGATATCATTAGTACTCTCCAAAACCCATTACAAAAATAGAATAATTGTTCATCAAAATTAAAACAAAACATTTAAAATAATCCCCAACACAAGAAAACCATGAAAACACTTAGTCGACCTCCTCAATCTTGGGACCAGCACCGCTGCCACCTGAAGGAGCAGGAGCATCATCCTCCATGGGTGCTTCACCACCAGCACCTTGGTACATCTTGGCAATGATGGGGTTGCAAATGCTCTCCAACTCCTTCATCTTGTCCTCAAACTCGTCGGACTCAGCAAGCTGGTTCCCGTCCAACCATTGAATGGCACCATCAATGGCATCCTCAATCTTCTTCTTATCAGCTGCTGGAAGCTTGGAGGCAATCTTCTCATCCTTGATAGTGTTCCTCATGTTGTAAGCATAGTTTTCCAATGTGTTCTTTGACTCAACCTTCTTCTTGTGTTCTTCATCCTCGGATTTGTACTTTTCTGCTTCTTGAACCATCTTCTCAATTTCATCCTTTGAAAGTCTACCCTTGTCGTTTGTGATTGTAATCTTGCTCTTTTGTCCAGTGGTTTTGTCCTCAGCAGACACGTTCAATATACCATTGGCGTCAATGTCAAAGCACACGGTGATTTGAGGAACTCCCCTGGGTGCTGGAGGAATGCCGGAGAGCTCAAATTTGCCAAGCAAGTTGTTGTCCCTTGTCCTTGTTCTCTCACCTTCATAGACCTGAATCAAGACTCCAGGTTGGTTGTCGGAGTAAGTGGAGAACACCTGCTCTTTCTTTGTGGGAATGGTTGTGTTCCTTGGAATCAATACAGTCATGACACCACCAGCTGTTTCCAAACCAAGGGAAAGGGGAGTGACATCGAGAAGCAATAGGTCCTGAACCTTCTCATTACCCTCACCACTCAAAATTGCGGCTTGGACAGCAGCACCATAAGCAACAGCCTCATCGGGGTTAATACTCTTGCAAAGTTCCTTTCCATTGAAAAAGTCCTGTAATAATTGTTGAACCTTAGGAATTCTAGTTGATCCACCAACAAGTACAACATCGTGGACAGTGCTTTTGTCCATCTTAGCATCCCTCAAACACTTCTCAACAGGTTCCATACACTTCCGGAACAAGTCCATGTTCAGCTCCTCAAATCTGGCACGGGTAATTGTGGAGTAAAAATCAATACCCTCAAACAGAGAATCAATTTCAATGGTGGTTTGGGCAGTGGATGAAAGAGTTCTCTTCGCTCTTTCACAAGCAGTTCTCAACCTCCTCAAAGCCCTGGGGTTACCACTGATATCTTTCTTGTTCTTTCTCTTAAATTCTTGAACAAAGTGATTCACCATCCTGTTGTCAAAGTCTTCACCACCAAGGTGAGTATCACCAGCAGTGGATTTCACCTCAAAAATACCCTCCTCAATTGTCAACAAGGATACATCAAATGTACCACCACCAAGGTCAAAAATCAGAACATTTTTCTCACCAACACTGGTTGCCTTCTTGTCAAGACCATAAGCAATGGCCGCAGCTGTGGGCTCATTGATGATACGCATCACATTAAGACCAGAAATCACACCAGCATCCTTGGTAGCTTGTCGCTGGGAATCGTTGAAGTATGCTGGGACAGTGACCACTGCATTCTTCACAACTGAACCAAGGTAAGCCTCAGCAATTTCTTTCATCTTTATCAAAACCATGGAAGAGATCTCCTCAGCAGCAAACTGCTTCTCTTCACCCTTGTAGTTGACAATAATCATAGGCTTTTCAGCTGGCCCAGAAATGACCTTGAAAGGCCACAATTTGATGTCACTCTGGACAGAGGCATCTGAAAACCTCCTTCCAATCAACCTTTTGGCATCTGCATTTACAAAACAATTTGTTTCAGTTTCAATCAATTTTCAACTATTAAACACATATGCAGTCTAATCAAATACTTACATCACAATAAAGATAAGAGAATGTAAACCAGACCAGATCCAACACTTATCTCATGAAATAATCATCAACAATACATGATGAAGTAAATAACACAGTCAAAGAAACTGGGTTCATCAATTTAAAAAAATTGAAATAAGGATAGTTAATTATGAAAAAAATCATCTTTTATTGTCAATTCTTAAAAAAGCAAGAAAACAATTCCCAAGCAACAAACAAAGAAATATCCGCAGCAAAAAGTAGTCATTCATTAAGGGCATCTTAAATCCCAAATTATTCCTATATTTCATGGTGACAGCAAACTATTTCGTACAACCACGTAAATTCAAAAAATTAAAAAAAAATTAAAAAAAAATCGTCATCCAAAACAAGATTAATGCTCGATCTCAAAACCGAATAAATACGAAAAGTGAGAGTTGATAATACTTTAGGAATCAGTGAAGGCTTAGATAAAATCAGGGACTTCTAGAATCAAACACGAACTCGTTAATGAACCAAATGAATGCTCAACAAAATAAATCATACCATTGTAAGACAACTGAATCTTCCTAACACTTAAGGAGACAACTACATCAGGAACAATTTAATAAAATCATACTTATTTCATTATAACATACGAAAGGTCTACTAATCATAGATCTAGACAAAAACTAACCTAACTAAAAAAAAGCAAATTTATGAAAACAGCTGCGAGATGAGCACAGATCTTACCGAAAACAGTGTTCGTCGGGTTCATGGCAACCTGATTCTTAGCGGCGTCACCGATGAGCCTCTCTGTATCGGTAAAACCGACATAAGACGGCGTCGTCCTGTTACCCTGGTCATTGGCGATGATTTCAACACGATCGTGTTGCCAAACGCCGACGCATGAGTATGTGGTTCCGAGATCTATACCGATCGCAGGACCTTCTCCCTTTCCTGACATTGCTTTAAGTTTACAGATCTAAACGGCGAGAAAATTGTTTGAAGGAGGTATATTTGAAGAGAGAGGGATATTTTGAGAACTAGGGTTCACTGAGAGGAGGAGGCAAGCTGAAAGTTAGAGTATTTATAAGGACGCGGTGTTCAGGTACCTGTGTTGATTTTCGCGTTCCAGAATGTTCGAAAACCCTAATTGTGTGCAGTCGTTGCCCGTTGGATTGGATGCCAGGAAAAGTATTTGACGGTGTTGGATTCGTTTTGGTCATTGCTTAGTTAGCCGTCCAGGAAGTAGTCACGGTTACCACTTTCAATTTGAATTCTTTTCTTCTTTTTTCTTTGTTCTTTTTACTCCAAATTAGACTAAATCACACTTATATGGTCCCAAATATTTTAATTTTATTATAATTTATATTTCTTTTACAAATAAAGTTACACTTGAGTAATTCTTATATTAAAAATGTTACACATATCAATTTTTTAGCACTCCGATAAAAATGGGATCACGTACAAGTTACGTGACTTTTAGTAAGGGTATTTTTTTATTTTTATATGTTAGTATAATATTTTGATCAATGTTACATATCATATTTGTGTAATTTGGCCAGAAAAAGAGTCTGAAATTTGATCGGTGCAACATAATTTATATAAGAGTGACTTAACTGAAAAATTGACAAAAGGAATTTAAGGCCATCTCCAACCTACTAGGGGCTGGGTGGAGATGCCAACCCCTTCCCCCCCCCCCCCTCCCCCAGCGTCCTGGATGGTCTCCAACCAACCAGAGTTGTGAATAGGCACAACACGACATTTCGAACGCGCTACAAGCAGATACCAGGTGGTGTCACTTGGCACCACCTAGTGCCTTCTTATTAATTTTTTTAATTTTTTCTTTTAATCAAAATTAATATTATAGGTGAAAGTGGAATTTTTTTTTAATTAATTGATATTATTAGCTCTGACTGTTAAAAACGGTGCCACGGGGAAGTGCAACAGGTGTATACACTTTATAGTTAGTGGACCATAAATGTTATAGGCCTAAATTTATTTTTTCCACAAAGGATCTTCAAATTTAATTATAATCCTCGTATGAGGCTACATGATTTTTTTTGATATTATAATTGATATAGATATAACTATTCTGCTTCATCTCTTTGAATTGAGCTAGATTTTGTACGTGGATTCAAAATATTTTATTTTGTTATTTTAAGAATAAGAAATAAAATCTTTCTCACATATTCAGAGTTACGAAAGTTCCCTTCAAATTTATCATTGTCTTGCAGTTAACTTTCTGAATTATTATTTTTGACATTTCAGGGAATGTTCGATGAAATATTATTGCATGGATTTCCAATTTTTCCTCCAATGAGTTATTTGAAAGATATCAAAAAATGACATGAAGGATGAAATTGTCCTCCGGGGGTAATCATAAGATTTTATATTTAACAGTGGTTGAATGTAATATTTTTGAAATTTAATTGATTCACCTCATTTTTTAATCAATTTTCATCGATTCAAACGATTATGATCGATTTCACCATTTTTCACTAATTTTATCGATTTAAATCATTTTTAATCAATTTAACCATTTTTCACCAATTTTCAGAATGATTTATGATTGATCTAATTTTATTGATTTAAAATGTTTTTACCAATTTAACTTATTTTCCACAAATTTTTATTTATTTAAATCATTTTCAACGACTTAACCGTTTTCATCAATTTTCATTTTCATCGATGTTCATTGATTTAAACCGTTTTATCCTTTTTAATCAAAATTTCAATGAGTACATCTATTTTTTAAGTAGTTTCTTGGATCTAAATCATTTTTGACTGGTTTAATATTTTTCGATGATTTTCATTGATTTAAATTATTTTTATTATCGATTTAACCCATTTTAAACCATTTTGTTTGATCAATTTAACCCTTTTTTCACCGATTTCATTTATTTTTCATCAATTTAACTCGTTGTGATTGTTTTAACCCAATTTTTTTAAATCGTGTTAAAACATTGAAATTAGTGGAAAAAATCAATCAAATAAGTGAAAATGGTTAATTTTTTTGAAACGGATTAAACTGACGAAATGAGTGAAAAAGTCGAGGAAATATCTAAAAGATGGGTTAAATAGTTTAAAAACGGGTTGAATCGGTTAAAAATAATTTAAATTGGTAAAATTAATGATAAAAGCGGTGAAACCAATGAAAGAACTTGTTGAATTGGTTAAAACTATGTTAAATTGGTGAAATCAATGAAAAGATGGGGTTACAAACGGGAAAAACTAGTGGAATTAGTGATAATAGTAAGTGAAATTGGTGAAAAGATGAGTTAACTCGGTCATAAACAAGTTAGATTAATTAAATCATTGAAAAAAAATTGATATTGGTTAAAATTGTTTAAACCTATGAAACTAGTAAAACAACGGGTGAGATCAGTGAAAAATTTGTGAAATGATTAAAAATGAGTTAAATCGATAAAAGTGGTGAGAACAATTGGGTTAAATTGGTTAATGGCAGGTAATCGGTGAAATATTGATGAAATCGGTGTACATCGAATTAAATCAATAAAAAAAGTTTAAGTCAATGAAAATGATTTGATTGGTCAAGATTTATTTTTTAAATCGATAAAAGTAGTTGGAAAAAAAAGTTAAATTGGTTAACCAAATTGTTTAAACTGATGAAATTAGCGGAAAAAAATAGATGAAATCGATGAGAAATGAATTAATTCGATTAAAAACGGTTCAAACCGGTCAAAATGGGGGTAATCAGTCAAAAATAAATTAAAACTATGAAAATTGATTAAAATGAGGTAAATCAATAAAAAAACGATTCAAATTGATGAAATTAGTGAAAGAAAATATATGAAATCGGCGAAAAATTGATTGAATTAATCAAAATCCGTCCAAATTATTGGTGAAAAAACATGTTAAATCGATAAAAAAAATTAAATCAATGAAAATTGATGAAAAACAAGTTGAATCTATCAAAACGATTTAGATCGATAAAATTTCAAAAATAGTACATTAACCCATTTTTTTTTCGAGGTAAACATGAACATTTTATTTCCACAAATGAATGAGAACATTACATATCCAAGTTGTTACTTAGTCACAGAGAATTCCTAAAAGAAACAAATCTAATTGTATTTGATATACCAGTAATTCTAGACTATCCTAATGTACAAACATATGATTTATTGTTGTAAAAAAAATCACTTTTCACTTCACTGAAATAAATAAATCATAATTTTAAAATAAATGATTATATAATCATGTCTATGAACATAAACATAAAGTAATTAAAAATAGAAAATGACTTTCATGTATAGGAGTCACGTCTACTTGTCGCTTGTCCTAAGAAAGTGATTGTCTTTCCTCGTGTATTCTGACGACATATCATTATACTAAGATAAAACCCAAAAGTCATAGTCGACGTGCTTTAGAGTATTTTTTAAGTGAATTACCGAGGAACCGAGTGTTTTACTTGATACTTGTCATTTGTTGTAAAAGCTCAAGTTTGTACTAGGTTACTTTGTATTTCTAGTATAACCTAAATCTGTATGATTTTGAAGAGTTGACTAAGAGGATTTATTCCTGTCGAACCACTATAAATTAAATTACTTGTGTAATTTACTTTACTTGTCTTACATTGCATATTCCATAAGCTAAGTAAATACTTTAAAAGAACAGTCTTCTAAATTGAGGATCTCTAACTGGGGATACATCTTTTAAGTTAAACTTGTTTGAAAAACTCCACTTACAAAGTGGTTGCATTCAAGTTTACAACTCTAAGTTTGTCTGAAAAGATAAGTAAATAAGACGAGAGATATATCTTACGTTGATAAGGTGAGTGCTTAAACCATTGAATAGTTTCATACGACAGATAAGCTTACTCTACTTAAGTAAAACCAGAGAATTTTTATAAAGATACAAAGATCTATTCACCTTCCCCTAGACCTCATTAGACCACTTGGGACCAACAGAAAACCTAGGCGTTGTCTTATCCCCGAATAAATATCAATAGCATAAATAAGAATTATATTTATAATCTATCTATTAAACAAATCTACCTAATGCCTTAGATCACATTAATCTCTAACACCGACTTCACTATTTAGTTTATGGTTATTTTGTTGGGACTTTATCCTAAATATATAAGTTCTAAGTTTTATCATGAAAAGATTAATTTTAGAAATAAGATTTCTGGTAAAATAGTTCAAATTTCAAAATTTATACATAATAACTTTTAATGAACTATATTCAACTAACTATACAATCATTAAACTCATGCATAATGATAATGCTGTTGTTGAACCGCTCCAAATCTTAAGTCATTTCTTCCTTTTTTTCTTCGTTTTTTTTTTCCATGTGTGTTTTGAGTGTTGTGAAATGAGAATATCTATTTTTTTTTAATTTTCTTTTAATTTCAACCACCGTACGTGTGTGTGAAGTGTGACAATGAGTAGGAAATTGCATGTATAGCGCAAATGGAAAAGAAACCGAGTCGGTGTGTGTGTGAATAAGAAGAGTTTGTATGTTTGTTTTTATTTTATGTTATATGTTTGTTGGCGTGTGGTGAATAAATTAATGAAATTTCTATTATATGTGTGTATGTGTGCTTTGGTCTTCGACCATGATGTGGTATTTTTAGGAAGATAAAATGGTTGTATGGGTATTAATTATGGTTGGCCCTAAGCATGGACTAAAAGTTCCATCTTTTCCATCAAAAATATCGAAAAATTTTCGTTTTTGAATAAGGTAAAACGAAAATAAGATATAATTCCGAAATTTTTATTTGCCTTAAACTCTATTATTTTCCTAAATTTAGTAACTTTTTTACAATTTTTTCTTAGTGTTTCCAAAACATTTTCGAATAGTATCGAAAAGTTTCCAATATTTGGCTGACCGAAACATACATTCGAAGCAAAATTTTGATCCATGGCCCTAAGCCAATTCTAAAATTGTAATTTTTTATGTGTAACTAAATTATGTGAATAACTAATACAATTTTTTTTAAATAAAACTATTAATTAGAAAATTAAGAAACAATAATAATATGAATAAAATATAATCTTGCTTTGCAAAAAATATCGGTAATATGAGACACACTTCTATTTAATAAGAAAATGATTACATATGTGAATGGGACATAAACACATAAAATCTTTGTAAAATATTACTTACATATTCTTCTACTAGCATTTTTTAAAGCAAAATCACTAATTACACTTGCATAACAAATATTTTTCAATCAACAATATGGCTAACCAATTCGATTTATTTTGTGACAATGGTTGATCAGAAGTAAGAATTAATCAACTATAGCTTCGAATATATTATCTCTACAACTGCAACTGTAAACTAGCTAATAAAGAGAGTCCCCCCATATCCAATTCCAGCAGATGCTGCAGGAATTGTTGGGGGGTTAGCTGCATAGCTACAAGCTAGTAGAAGCCATATCCTATTCCTCACTGCAAGAATACATAACAATATTCTATAAGCAATCCATCTATTTGATAACCAAAATTATATAGTTAGTAAATAATTCAAGTTTTTTAGTTCTTTTAGTAAAATATACCTTAAGACTCTCAACTTAGGTAATAAGTCAATCTCATCTATATCATAAGTGTCATTCAAATAATATTCAAGTTTGAAATATTAAATACTTAAAATCTCATCATCAAGTCAAATAATATTTTTTTTTTGATATATTCATATGGATCTCTTGGTCACATGACTCACAACTCCAAAATTTTAAAATTGCAATATAAAAATTCATTTTCTTAATTTTTGATTTAGACAATATCTATTGTGAATATATTTGACCCAGATTTCTTCAACTATGCATTTAGGCTTTCCATACTAAATGCAATTTGAAGATGCAAGGATTCAAACACTGACATCAGGAGCTTTACCACTTATGCCACGTGCATTCTTTATATATTTATTATATACATATTAATATATATACATATATATTAAAATATTTTATTATTGAAGACCCTCGTTTATCGATGGTCCTAAGCGACCGCATGTGCGGCTGACGCTCAGGGCCGACCCTAGTATTAATGATTCAATGGTGTGTTACTTTAGGGAAACTTTAGTAGTTAAATATATATATATTACAATATTTTATTATTGAAGACATTTCCCTAAAGTGACACGCCATTGAATAATTAATACTAGGGCCGGCCCTGAGCGTCAGCCGCACATGCGGTCGCTTAGGACCATCGATAAGCGACCGCATGTGCGGCTGACGCTCAGGGCCGGCCCTAGTATTAATTATTCAATGGCGTGTCACTTTAGGGAAATGTCTTCAATATTAAAATATTTAATATATATATATATATATATATATATATATATATATATATATATATATATATATATATATATATATATATATATATATAAAAGTGTGAAAATATTTAATTATTTACATATTTCAACCGTGTGTGTGAAATGTGAATATAAGGAAAAAAATTGTATGTATTGTGCTAATGGAAAGATCGAGTGTGTGTAAATGAGAATAATGTTTTTTTGAAAGGAAAAATGGAAAAGTGTTTATGCTTGTTGGTATATGTGTATTATATGTATATATGCTTGTTAGCGTGAGGTGAATAAATGAAGTAAATTTTTAATATATGTGTGTGATTTAGTCTTCGGCCATGAGGTGGTATTTATAGGTGGATAAAATGGTTGTATGGGAGTCAAGTATGAAATGGTGTGTCATTTTGCATGTAATAAGTGTTGCTTGAGGTGTCAAGTATATGATGATATGTGTCACTTTGCATGTAATCAAACCTTTATGAAATTATAGAAGGTAAGACAAGTGGAGAAGAAGGAAGATCCACTTGTCTTTAATTTCAGGGGCGGTCCTAAGCGTAAGTCGCATATATGATCATTTAGGGCTACCTATTCGAGAGGGCCTTCAAATTTTTTTTTTACTAATATCTACACTAATAGTAAAAAGAAAGGCATTTCTGTCTCACAAGTGACGGTTAAGCCACTAAATCGACACTTGACTTCCTAATTTGCCCCACTAATAAATTAATTTTACTCATAGTATGGTGTAATTATTATTATACACAATACACAATGAAAGGGCTAAAATAGTCCATAACCAAAGAAGTGGGAAGTTACGATACCAAATTATCAAATCTCCCATATAATACCTTCACAATTCACTTTATACGGAAAAAAAATATTGGGGCTGAAAATGTATTTCTGCAAACCCACGTTCCCAACTTCTTTTGGGGCTGAAAATGTATTTATGCAAACCCACGTTCCCAACTTCTCTGCTCATTTCACCACCTCTCTAAACATATACTTTATTTTTGGGTTTTCAAAATCGGTTCTTCCATTCATTGGTTTCAAAATCGGTACTTTATTTTGGTTATTTTGGTTTTCAAACAGATTACATACATTGTACATCCAGGTATTGTTTTTTACTCTCTGTTTTGTGCATTCTTAATTGCAAAGTTAACTTTTATTTTGGTTATCTTGGTTTTCAAACAGATTACATACATTGTACATTCAAGTATTGTTTTTGACTCTCTGTTTTGTGCATTCTTAATTGCAATAGTGGTTTTGATTAAGTTAGTTCATCTTCAAATTTCCGTGTTATTAAAATTTTACGAGATTCAAATGTCGACTCAAGTTCAAGTATGTATCTACTACTTTAATATTTTCACATTTACTTAGCTTTTCATTTTTTCTAAGTTTGATGAATTTGATCGAGTTGAATAACAGTTCGCAACTTGAGCTTCATTGTTGTTTAAAGTATATAGATTTAAAGAAATTTAGTCCACCTGAATCTCAGCTTATATCAAGTACTTTAAAAAATCACCCTTTAATAATTTTTTCATACTTTTTAGCTGTTCGTTTTATCTCAGTTTAAATAAGGTACATTTAGTGTTTAACTTTTTAGATTTTTATAGTACTCTCGGTTTAGTTCAATGTTTAACAAATACATACTAATTATTCCTACAATTTCGATTGCTAGGGGAAAAGACTAAGAATTACTACATGGACTCTCATTCATCAGCCCACACTATTGAGAACCCTGTGGCACAAGCTGAGAGGGTGAGAGAAAGAGATCGTAGACGTGCAAGAGAAAGAAGAGAAATGATGACTATGGAAGAGAGAGAATCATATCTTGCTCGAACACGTGGTTATCTGCACTGGAAGTTGATCAGCCGCGAACTTCAGAATTAGCACCACCTCAAGTTCAAACCAATTTAGGTGCTTACCGCCTCATCGGAACATAGTTATACTCATTAAACTCAGTTCTCCCAAGATATAGATTATCAAATTTTGACTCTCTTTGTTATTTCAAAAACTAATATTTCTTCCTTTCAGCACACAGTGTGTCAACTCCCACAACATCAATACCTCGACTAACACGTTCGATACCAATTCCAATCAACAGTAACTCAATCTCATAAGAGGCATCATCTTCACGACCAACGACTACACATGGAGCTGGTAAATAAAACTTTTTCAAGTTCATAACACCTCAAACATTTTAGCATCATTACATTACATATCAAATACATATTCTAATAACTACTACTACTTCAAATATGTAATCAATTTTCCCTATATGCAGCCCATAACCCACATGTTGGAGGAGTTCTTGGAAGGACTCATCTTACTCCTTTGCTTCACAACCCGTTCACTTTTGGTACTGTTCCAATACATCAATTTCAAGCATCAACTTCACGCGCACCGAACTGTAATACTGAAGGTAATAATATAGCCACCTAAAATGTAATTACTTTTCATTTCAATTTCTGCAACAAAATAATGGTTTAATATCTTTTAGATTAATATTTTACGTTGCAAAAATAAACATGTAACTATCAAAAAAACCTATATCTTTTTCTGGTGTCGCTTAAAACACCCATTTTTTGTTTCCTTCTTAACAAGTTTTTTGTGCTGTCGCCTAAAAAATCATGTATTCTTTGCTTCTTACCAAATTTTTGTGGTGTCGCCTAACTAACAATTTTAGTACGTGCACCCACTCACAGATCATCAGTCACCAAACCAAGTTAAAGATGTTCATGTGAATACAACTAATGATCAAGCAGAAAATCAAGATAGTGAAGCTGAAGATGTAAACTCAGATTCAAGCATTGGCGGTGATAGAATTGTACGAACGAATGTGCATCATAATATTGCACGAGATTTTCATGAAAGGCAAGGATTTTTTCCACTCAGACTCCCGAATCCTACCATATGCCGTCATTGTAGGGCAATGCTGTTTCGTGGTGAGACAAAAAACTTTTGTTGCAAGGGTGGAAAGATTCTTTTACCAGAAGTACCTATCCCAGCAGAACTGCTGCGACTTTTCACTGATGAATCTACTGAAGGGAGGATATTTAGACAAAATATTCGTGCATATAATCACATTTTCTCATTCACCTCAATGGTTGTTCAACTCGATCAACGAGTATCCACGAGTCGGGTCAGGGCGTATATACTTTCAGAGCTCATGGATCGATTTATCATAGGATTGGTACATTATTACCACCCCCAGGAATTAGACCTCGATATATACAAATGTTCATTTATGACACCAAAAATGAGATAGAAAATCGCCTTCGAGAAAGTGGTGGACTAAATAGGAAGTTGGTTGAAAAAATAAGGAGGATATTAGATGCATACAATCCATTTGTCAAGAATTTTCGTCACCTTTCCCAGCGTCCTGATCTTCTTGATTGTAAACTTCTCATTAAAGAGAGACCCACAACAGAAAGGCAGTACACCCTTCCCACGGCATCGCAAGTTGCCGCTATTATATCTGGTGGTGAGGATTTAGCCGAAGCTACTAACAAAGATATAATTGTTCAGAAAATCGAGGGCCGACTTATGACTATTAAAGAATTCTCAGGCTTTTATGATCCATTGCAGAATCCGTTATTGCTTCCTTATGGAACATACGGATGGGATACGGAGAGGCGTACAATGAATAATGTCAAAGTAACATGTTGTGATTATTATGCGTATTTGTTGCAGGTAACTTAGCTTTTATATTTCAATTTAGCATAAAAATAGACTATTTCCATTAAATTTCTAATTATTTCTTATTCTCTAGTCTAAATTATAGATTCGGATTAATAATCCTTCTATCTTTCTACATGGTGGACGGTTACTAAAACAATATGTTGTGGATAATTTCGTAAAGATTGAAACCCAAAAGTTGAGATAAATTAGAATCCACCAAGATAAGATAATAGTAGAATTGTATCAAGGTTTGCAGGATTGTTTAGATGCAGGAGAAAATGATGCGGGTACATATTTATTTCAAATAGAATAAGATGTTAATATTTATGCATGACTATTTTTAGTACGTTTCTTTTAAGTTTACTATTTCATTTGATTGATATCAATTCTGCTTTACTTGCTTTAGGACATGTTGGACGACGCACTGTTTTGTCATCATCCTTTGTTGGGAGTCCCCGAGACATGTATCAACGATACCAAGATGCTATGGCAATTGTACAAAAGTTTGGCAAACCAGATATTTCCTCACTATGACATGTAACCCAAATTGGAAAGAGATACAAGAGCAACTTCTTCCTGGACAAACGGCTCAAGATCGGCCAGATTTGCTCACAAGGATTTTTCGAGCAAAATATGAAGAACTAAAAAAATATATCTACACACGAGGTGTTCTTGGAAAAGTTATAGCACATGTTCATGTTGTTGAGTTTCAAAAACGTGGTCTGCCTCATGTCCATATGTTGATCATCTTGGATGAGGATGATAAGTTGAGCACTCCAGATGATTATAATCAAATCGTCAGAGCAGAAATACCACATCAAGAAGAAGAGCCTAACTTTATGAGTCAGTACTGAGGCACATGATACATGGACCATGTGGTTTAATAAATACATGTGCTCCTTGCCTGCAAAAAGGAAAATGCAAAAAAGGTTATCCCAAGGCATGCATTTGCACCGTGCACAACACAAGGGAATGATACTTATCCAATTTATCAACGTCACGATGATGGTAGATACATCACATTGGATCGTGATGGAGAGAAAGTGGTTGACAACAGATGGGTTGTTCCTTATAATCTGTGGCTATTGTTGAAATATGATTGTCATATTAATGTTGAGATTTGCAGCAACATAAAAAGCATAAAGTATTTATATAAGTACGTGTACAAAGGACCTGATTGTGTAGTATTTGTACTGCGGCCGGGACCAGATTATGATGAAGTAAACCAATATGTTGATGGAAGATGGATATGTGCTCCTGAGGCATTTTGGAAAATTTTTAAGTTCCCGATAAGCAAAGTTTATCCATCTGTTGTGCGCTTACAACTTCATTTGCCAAATATGCAGCAAGTCCAATTTTATTGTCACCAAAGAATTTCAGATGTGTTAAACGAAGAACGAAACCAACGTACCATGTTAACTGATTTTTTTAGAGTCTACAATGAAGGAACTGTGGAAAATCAATATTTATATAGGGATTTTCCACGATACTACAGATGGCTCGCAAATGAGAGAATTTGGCAGAAAAGGATAACACACCAAAAAGTTATTGGTCGTATGTATGCTGCCTCACCCAGTGAAGGTGAACGATTCTATTTGCGCCTATTTGCGCCTACTACTTAATCATGTTAGAGGACCCAAATCTTTTTGCACTGCATGTTTATATATGAGCATTTCATATGATACAACGACTAACCAATATATGCCTATTTGACATAAAATAAAATTAAAAAAAAACACAGTTACCATTATAACCCTAGCTAACAAGGATGTAGAAGGTATCTTAATTGGAAAAGAATTAAGAAAAATACAAGGCCAGGAAAAATTATACGAAGGATTTTTTATACATACATATATGGTGATATATTTATTTAAATAATTCACGTTTAACAGAATAAATCAACATGATATACACTAATTATAGGTGCATATGTATATACAATAAATCAACATATATACATCAATAATTTTAATAAGTTTTAGCAACTGCAATATGATCGATCTTCTTAAGCTGATCACAGTTTGCCTACGAAAATGATGAAATTGCTTGAGAGTTGTCCTAATCATGTTTACTTATGTACATCAATAATGGATTGAAAGAAAAAAGGAGATATATAATTGTTGTGGAAACAAATTGGTCAATCTGTCTATATATGAGCATTTTGCTTTTTCTGCATATATGAACCATGTGAAGAGAATTACTAAATATGCAAGGAATCCAGATAATGTTGTTTAATTTTTTATTCACTAAATGCTAGCTAGCTAATAATAGATCTGAAAGGAATATTTTGGAAAGGAACATAATTAATACATTACAACATATTTCGTATATAAATACTCCTATCTAGCTAGCTAATACAATATACTCCATTAACACCTAATTAGTATGTGCTCCAAATCCAAATCCAAATCCTCATCCTCCTCATCTTTCACATCTTATCAAACAAGGAGATTAAATCAATTACGGATTTGGGGAAGAAAGATAAAGAGGAACGAAGTTCGGTTAAATTATTGTAATTTAATTTTCCGGTTCAATTGTTATATTTCTTCTCCGGTTCTTCTATTAGACCGGTCCGGTTCTATTTAATAACCGGCTTAGAGGTTGTTAGGTTAGTTACTGTATATTTATTAATTTGTCCCTGTATGTTTCCTATTTAAAGGTTGGTTTGTACTGCTGATGAACTACTTAGAATAATACTTTCACTAATAAGAAATTCCTGCAGTTTATTTACACAAAAGTTCTTCTCATTCATATTCAAAATATATACGTATTATACATACATTCATATATGCAAATTATATCAATTAACATGGTATCAGCTTGAATCTCAGTATTCATCTACAATTTCCGCTGCAAATTTGTTCAAGATCCTCATCTTGATTGTCTTCTTTGATCATCACGGCAGTTCTTCATCCATCATATATTTCCAGTTTCTTTTACAGCACGGGTTCACTACTATTCCCAGATTCCATAAGGCCATTCTCTTATTGATCCATTCATCTACTTCCTGGTATTTTCGTTTCATATCATCAAAATTCCTTTATTTCTCTCCATTTTTTTTATCTGTTTTATCTTTTTGTTCCAAGATCTTCTTCTTTTTTACTCCCTATCTTCATCTTTTCCTATTTTCTTGATCAAATTTTTTCTCAAGATTTCTCTTTGTTACCCTTCATCTCGATCCATCATGCAAAGGCAAAATACCTTGCAAAATTTTCCTCCCCACGACCACACACACCCATTCTTTAAGTGTGTGGTCATTATAGCTTCATTACTTGCAACACTCGTAATTATTGTAGGTATTGTGGTGTGCATTGGCTACAACACCATGAAACCTAAAGTGCCGCAAATCATCGTCACACGGGCTAAATTAGATTCCATCGACTTCAATAAGTCTAACTTACTCCTCGCTCTAAAAGTGAGTTTAGTAATGACGGCCAAGAATGCCAATTTGAAATCTCGTGTTAGTTTTTATGACACGAGCTTTGGCCTCAAATTTAATGGTCACGGGATCGCAATGTGGGCAATTGAGCCATTCGGCATCAATGCAAATTTCTCCGTGGTCATCAACTACATATCTCAACCCACGACAATCCATTTAAATGGAGAAGATGAGTATTTGGTTGGGTCAATTGACGTGAATACGAGTGTCGACTTAAAAGGTAACACAAAGACTCGGTGGAGGTTGGGGAAATTGGGTCCAATCATGTTTCGGGTGCACTTGAATTGCCAATTCCTATTACCGGTTGATTCAACTACAATATTCCCAAATTGCAGCTCTAGGGCTTCATTATATTATAGTTTGTCTCTCTTGGATTTTCTAAAAAGATGTGTATTTAGGAATATTTTCTTTTTACTAAAAAAGACATGTATTAAGGAATGGAGATTTTAACAATGAAGAATTAAATGAAGGAACATGTCTTAGAGTGAAAACAGGAAGTCTCCTAGTATATTATTTGTCATGATGACAAATGGTCATCCTTAGGGCAAATTGTATAAGAAAAAGTGGAATTAAATTAATTCAAGATTTTATAAATGTAGATAAATGAACTAA
This sequence comes from Penstemon eatonii, assembly GCA_038501285.1. Classification (NCBI taxonomy): domain Eukaryota; kingdom Viridiplantae; phylum Streptophyta; class Magnoliopsida; order Lamiales; family Plantaginaceae; genus Penstemon; species Penstemon eatonii. The sequence goes on from CM076710.1 coordinate 72,148,493, forward strand.
GTAACAATGAAATGAGAGGACAGTTACCACAGTCTTGAAAAGAACTGGAGCAATTAAGATACCTATTACCATATGACCCTATACAGAGCAAGCATGCCAAGAGGTTATTAAAGTTGGTCACAAACTCAATATACAACAGGACAATAGAGGAGTAATAAAATACAAAAAAATAGCAAAACACAACTAGGCTATCGTATGAAATGCTCATATATAAACATGCAGTGCAAAATAGGTAGACAAGTTACCCTGATGAGCCGGTATTAATTAGATACAAAAAGATTTGACATGCAAAATAGGTAGACAAGTTACCCTGATGAGCCGGTGTTAATTAGATACAAAAAGATTTGATATACATTAAGATTTGAAATGCTCATATATAAACATGCAGTGCAAAAGATTTGGGTCCTCTAACATGATTAAGTAGTAGGCGCAAATAGAATCGTTCACCTTCACTGGGTGAGGCAGCAAACATACGACCAATAACTTTTTGGTGTGTTCTCCTTTTCTGCCAAATTCTCTCCTTTGCGAGCCACCTGTAGTATCGTGGAAAATCCCTATATAAATATTGATTTTCTTCAGTTCCTTCATTGTAGACTCTAAAAAAATTAGTTAACATGGTACGTTGGTTTCGTTCTTCGTTTAACACATCTGAAATTCTTTGGTGACAATAAAATTGGACTTGCTGCATATTTGGCAAATGAAGTTGTAAGTGCACAACAGATGGATAAATTTTGCTTATTGGGAACTTAAAAATTTTCCAAAATGCCTCAGGAGAACATATCCATCTTCCATCAACATATTGGTTTACTTCATCATAATCTGGCCCCGGCCGCAGTTCAAATACTACACAATCAGGTCCTTTGTACACGTACTTATATAAATACTTTATGCTTTTTATGCTGCTGCAAATCTCAACATTAATATGACAATCATATTTCAACAATAGCCACGGATTATAAGGAACAACCCATCTGTTGTCAACCACTTTCTCTCCAGCACGATCCAATGCGATGTATCTACCATCATCGCGACGTTGATAAATTGGATAAGAATCATTCCCTTGTGCTGTGCACGGTGCAAATGCGGATAAACTTTTCTGCATTTTCCTTTTTGCATGCAAGGAGCACCTGTATTTATTAAACCACATGGTCCATGTATCATGTGCCTCAGTACTGCCACATAAAGTTTAGGCTCTTCTTCTTGAAGTGGTATTTCTGCTCTCACGATTTGATTATAATCATCTGGAGTGCTCAACTTATCATCCTCATCCAAGATGATCAACATATGGACATGAGACAGACCACGTTTTTGAAACTCAACAACATGAACATGTGCTATAATTTTTCCAAGAACACCTCGTGTGTAGATATCTTTTTTTAGTTCTTCATATTTTGCTCGAAAAATCCTTGTGAGCAAATTTGGCCGATCTTGAGTCGTTTGTCCAGGAAGAAGTTGCTCTTGTATCTCTTTCCAGTTTGGGTTACATGTCATAGTGAGGAAAATATTTGGTTTGCCAAACTTTTGTACAATTGCCATAGCATCTTGGTATCGTTGATACATGTCTCGGGGACTCCCAACAAAGGATGATGACAAAACAGTGTGTCGTCCAACATGTCCTAAAGCAAGTAAAGCAGAATTGATATCAATCAAATGAAATAGTAAACTTAAAAGAAACGGACTAAAAATAGTCATGCATAAATATTAACATCTTATTCTATTTGAAATAAATATGTACCCGCATCATTTTCTCCTGCATCTAAACAATCCTGCAAACCTTGATACAATTCCGCTCTTATCTTATCTTGGTGGGTTCTAATGTATCTCAACTTTTGGGTTTCAATCTTTACGAAATTATCCACAACATATTGTTGTAGTAACCGTCCACCATGTAGAAAGATAGAAGGATTATTAATCCGAATCTATAATTTAGATTAGAGAATAAGAAATAATTAGAAATTTAATGGAAATAGTCTATTTTTATGCCAAATTGAAATATAAAAGCTAAGTTACCTGCAACAAATACGCATAATAATCACAACATGTTACTTTGACATTATTCATTGTACGCCTCTTCGTATCCCATCCGTATGTTCCATAAGGAAGCAATAACGGATACTGCAATGGATCATAAAAGCCTGAGAATTCTTTAATAGTCATAAGTCGGCCCTCGATTGTCTGAACAATTATATCTCTGTTAGTAGCTTCGGCTAAATACTCACCACCAGATATAATAGCGGCAACTTGCGATGCCGTGGGAAGGGTATACTGCCTTTCTGTTGTGGGTCTCTCTTTAATGAGAAGTTTACAATCAAGAAGATCAGGACGCTGGGAAAGGTGACGAAAATTCTTGACAAATGGATTGTATGCATCTAATATCCTCATTATTTTTTCAACTAACTCCCTATTTAGTCCACCACTTTCTCGAAGGCGATTTTCTATCTCATTTTCAGTGTCATAAATGAACATTTGTATATATCGAGGTCTAATTCCTGGGGGTGGTAACAATGTACCAATCCTATGATAAATCGATCCATGAGCTCTGAAAGTATATACGCCTTGACCCGACCCGTGGATACTCGTTGATCGAGTTGAACACCCATTGAGGTGAATGAGAAAATGTGATTATATGCACGAATATTTTGTCTAAATATCCTCCCTTCAGCAGATTCATCAGTGAAAAGTCGCAGCAGTTCTGCTGGAACAGGTACTTCTGGTAAAAGAATCATTCCACCCTTGCAACAAAAGTTTTTTGTCTCACCACGAAACAGCATTGCCCTACAATGACGGCATATGGTAGGATTCGGGAGTCTGAGTGGAAAAAATCCTTGCCTTTCATGAAAATCTCGTGCAATATTATGATGCACATTCGTTCGTACAATTCTATCACCGCCAATGCTTGAATCTGAGTTTACATCTTCAGCTTCACTATCTTGATTTTCTGCTTGATCATTTGTTGTATTCACATGAACATCATTAACTTGGTTTGGTGACTGATGATCTGTGAGTGGGTGCACGTATTAAAATTGTTAGTTAGGCGACACCACAAAAATTTGGTAAGAAGCAAAGAATACATGATTTTTTTAGGCGACACCACAAAAAACTTGTTAAGAAGTAAACAAAAAATGGGTGTTTTAGGCAACACCAGAAAAAGAAATAGGTTTTTTTGGTAGTTACATGTTTATTTTTGCAACGTAAAATATTAATCTAAAAGATATTAAACCATTATTTTGTAGCAGAAATTGAAATGAAAAGTAATTACATTTTAGGTGGCTATATTATTACCTTTAGTATTACAGTTCGGTGCGCATGAAGTTGATGCTTGAAATTGATGTATTGGAACAGTACCAAAAGTGAACGGGTTGTGAAGCAAAGGAATAAGATGAGTCCTTCCAAGAACTCCTCCAACATGTGGGTTATGGGCTGCATATAGGGAAAAATGATTACATATTTTAAGTAGTAGTAGTTATTAGAACATGTGTTTGATATGTAATGTAATGATGCTAAAATGTTTGAGGTGTTATGAACTTGAAAAAGTTTTATTTACCAGCTCCATGTGTCGTCGTTGGTCGTGAAGATGATGCCTCTTGTTTTGGAATTGGTATCGAACGTGTTAGTCGAAGTATTGATGTTGTGGGAGTTGACACACTGTGTGTTGAAAGGAAGAAATATTAGTTTTTGAAATAACAAAGAGAGTCAAAATTTGATAATCTATATCTTGGGAGAACTGAGTTAATGAGTATAACTATGTTTCGATGAGGCGGTAAGCACCTAAATTGGTTTGAACTTGAGGTGGTGCTAATTTTGAAGTTCATGGCTGATCAACTTCCATTGCAGCTCGTCGCCTACGGTAATAACCACGTCTTCGAGCAAGATATGATTCTCTCTCTTCCATAGTCATCATTTCGCTTCTTTCTCTTGCACGTCTACGATCTCTTTCTCTCACCCTCTCAGCTTGTGCCACAGGGTTCTCAATAGTGTGGGTTGATGAATGAGAGTCCATGTAGTAATTCTTAGTCTTTGCCCCTAGCAATCGAAATTGTAGGAATAATTAGTATGTATTTGTTAAACCGTGAATACTATAAAAATTTAAAAAGTTAAACACTAAATGTACCTTATTTAAACTGAGATAAAACGAACAACTAAAAAGTATGAAAAAAATGTTAAAGGGTGATTTTTTAAAGTAGTTGATATAAGCTGAGATTCAGGTGGACTAAATTTCTTTAAATCTATATACTTTAAACAACAACGAAGCTCAAGTTGCGAACTGTTATTCAACTCGATCAAATTCATCAAACTAAGAAAAAATGAAAAGCTAAGTAAATGTGAAAATATTAAAGTAGTAGATACATACTTGAACTTGAGTCGACATTTGAATCTCGTAAAATTTTAATAACACGGAAATTTGACGATGGACTAACTTAATCAAAACCACTATTGCAATTAAGAATGCACAAAACAGAGAGTCAAAAGCAATACCTGAATGTACAATGTATGTAATATGTTTGAAAACCAAGATAACCAAAAAAAAACTTAACTTTGCAATTAAGAATGCACAAAACAGAGAGTAAAAAACAATACCTGAATGTACAATGTATGTAATCTGTTTGAAAACCAAAATAACCGAAATAAAGTACCGATTTTGAAACCAATGAATGGAAGAACCGATTTTGAAAACCCAAAAATAAAGTAGATGTTTAGAGAGGTGGTGAAATGAGCAGAGAAGTTGGGAATGTGGGTTTGCAGAAATACATTTTCAGCCCCAAAAAGAAGTTGGGAACGTGGGTTTGCAGAAATACATTTTCAGCCCCAATATTTTTTTTCCGTATAATGTAAATTGTGAGGGTATTATGAGGGTAAGATGGGAGATTTGATAATTTGGTATCGTAACTTCCCACTTCTTGGGTTATGGACTATTTTAGCCCTTTCATTGTGTATTGTGTATAATAATAATTACACCATACTATTATGAGTAAAATTAATTTATTAGTGGGGCAAATTAGGAAGTCAAGTGTCTATTTAGTGGCTTAACCGTCACTTGTGAGACATAAATGCCTTCCTTTTTACTCAAATCAACTTTTCACATTTAATACTTCCGTCAAATTAATGACGAAATTGTCGACGTGGCCGTTAAATCTGAATTTCGGGGGAGACTCAATCCAGGTGGCATCGTTTTTGGAGGAGAAAATTACAATTATGGTACAGAGGTTTATGTGTCCAACACATATGGTACAAAGCTTTAACAAATTGTTACACATTTGGTACAACCGTTAAAAATTGCCGTTGCAGTTAAGTCTAATTGAAAGTTGATGTCATTACTTATGTTGACTGATAATTTTATCCTATAACATTTCAGGTTACCAAAAAAGCCCCACATCTCCAAATTTAGTGACGATTTTAGTCCACATTGTTGCCAAATTTCCAAATTGACTCGAATAAGACCACGTGGTGACCAATTTAGAAAATTTTACTTATTTTATTTAAATAGCTAATTTAATTTATAAACAATATTAATAAATTAAATAATACATTAACATAAATATCACCAAAATTAAGAAACATATTCTTTTTAAATATAAAATTTATATAATAGAATTAATCTATTTAATATTTATCAAAATAATAAATTATATAATTAAAAACTATTTAATATTTATTAAAAATTAAATAACAAATAATTATAATTTAAAAAAAAATCCCCACCCCACCCACCTACCCAACCTCCCCACCCCCTTCCCCTACCCCCCGATTCCCAGGCCGGCGGCGGCCTGGGTCTTCTGTCCCATGCCACCGCTGGCCTAGGACTGTAGATCCCAGGCCTGACGGCCTGGGTTCTGTAGCAGAACAGATCCCAGGCTGTCGGCCTGGGTTCTCTGATCCCAGGCCACTGCCGACCTGGGATCTTCTGTCCCAGGCCATCGCTGGTCTGGGATATTCGGTCCCAGGCCGTCGGCGGCCTGGGTCTCACGGCCTGGGAACCGGGGGGTAGGGGGAGGGGGTGGGGAGGCTGGGTTAGGTGGGTGGGGTGGGGATTTTTTTTTAAAATTATAATTATTTATTATTTAATATTTTAATAAATATTAAATAGTTTTTAATTATATAATTTATTATTTTAGTAAATATTAAATAGATTAATTCTATTATATAAATTTTATATTTTAAAAGAATATGTTTTCTTAATTTTGGTGATATTTATGTTATTGTATTATTTAATTTATTAATATTGCTTATAAATTAAATTAGTTATTTAAATAAAATTTTCTAAATTGGTCAGCACGTGGTCTTATTCGAGTCAATTTGGAAATTTTGCAACAATATGGACTAAAATCGTCACTAAATTTGTAGATGTGGGGCTTTTTTCGTAACCTGAAATGTTATGGGGTAAGGGTAAAATTATCAGTCAACATAAGTAATGACATCAACTTTCAATTAGAATTAACTGCAACGGCAATTTTTAACGGTTGTACCAAATGTGTAACAATTTGTTAAAGCTTTGTACCATATGTGTTGGACACATAAACCTCTGTACCAAAATTACAATTTTCTCCTTAAAAAACGATGCCATCTGGATTGAGTCTCCCCCCAAATCCAAATTTAACGGCCACGTCGACAATTCGTCATTAATTTGACGGAAGTATTAAATGTGAAAAGTTGATTTGAGTTATGATATCAAATGTGTCGATAAATAATTGTGGTATCAAATCCCTAAAATAGATATAATTGTGGTATCAAAAGTGAAATACTTACAAGGTTGAAAAATAAAATTAGTGTAGATAACCAAATACTTACAAGGGTGAAAAATAAAATTAAATATGCAAAATTAAATGCTTAATTGCTTACTGTCCTAGTGTCCTTTAAAAGCAGTGCCATAACCATCTAATTTCCCCAAATTTCTTTGATCAGTTCATACTCGTCCTACACTCACCGCAATCGATGGCTGACGGCGGATGCAATGGAAACGACGTCGTCGAGCTCGAGTCCATGCGCAAAGACAGCTTCTCTTGGCACCCATGCCAGGTTTCTCTCAGGTAAATACCTTTTCCCCATTCCGTGTTTTCTCGTACTCATTCGATCAATTTTCACTTTAAAAATTAGTGTTGGTTAATATTTAGGTATATATCTGAGATTACTCTTTTAAGTCATTGTGAAGTTACATTGTGTGACTGAGTTAATTGTAAACAAGGTTTATCACTTGATAGTCCAAATGTCGTGGTTGATAACACTGGATTTGATTTAGATGAGTTCACTGTAACCAGAAGGTGATACAGATTTCCTGTCTACGCAGCTCCACAGGATTGGGCCTTGTTGTGCAATATGAGGACACCGATTTTGAAGAAACTATAGTGGATAAAGAGGGAGTACCTGGACGAATACGTGTGCGATCGACTCCTTTACAGGGTGATGACTGCTCCTCTATCCAACCAGGTGATATGGTGCTTGCTACCAGAAAGTCGCATGTCAAGGGTGTCTTTTATGATGCTCGGGTGGAAGAGGTACAAACGTTGAGTTGTTTTCGGAAAATTTGCTTATACATAGACTAAATAACAGCTGAACAATGAAATCGTTTGAGTTGTAATGATGTTATTGCAAGTTGATTTTGGCAACTGAATATTATTAATTAGATTTTGACATGATGAATGTGGGATACAACAGTGAATTAATACTTTATATATTGATTGTAAAGCCTTTCTTTTCAACGGCTTGCTTGTCAACTTATAGTATGTGCAGAGAAATGAATGAAACAAAATGCTATAGTAAATCAGAGTTGCAGCCTGAATATCTTCCTGTCAACTGTATTGTTTCCTGTTGTTGCACATTTGAGGTAGGCTTGTGGATGGGAGTTGAGTGAGAAAATATACATTCCTTCCACAAATCTAACCTCGTATCAGTTGCTATGAAGAAATTCTTACTATTGCTCTCCCTGAATATCTATTTTCTACATAACTTCAATTGATAAAGTTGTACGGAGTATTACTTATTTTTGTTACTTCAGCATATTTATTTAGGAAATTTGGATTCATTCAAAAGTTTTGGGGGTTACATATCTTGCATATTTAATTTGTAAGGCTAATGAAGTTGACTTAACTCTTAGAAATAACTGTATTTAGACTACCGAGTTACTCATAAGGATCTTAGAATGCAAGTTTTTTATGTATTTACAAAATCTATGCATACATCTATTATAAGAGACTTTAATTCATTTTGGTGCCAATTATAGCATGTGTTATGAACTTATGATCATATTTTTGCACAATTTGTTAATAGGATGCATTATGTGTGGACGGATATAGTTTAATCTTCCTCTGGATAATTTATTTTATAATTTTTTTAAAAATTTTCTTCTTAGGTAGAAGATATACTATGAAACTTGATCCGTTGGAGTTGTTTTCCTATATCTACTCAGTTTTCGGAAACATAATTGGCAGGCAACTCGAGTGAGACACTCAAAGAGGATCCACTGCAGATGTTCTTTCACAATCAAATGGCTTCACCAAGACCTTGAAGGAGATACATTCACTGTCCCGGCCAGTGCTATCATGAAATTAGCTACAAAAAGCATCAATCTCCATCCAACCATTTCTGCTTTCTTCGCTATGCTGGAATCTTCAAGTGCCATAGATACATTGCCATTATCAACTGATGTTGATGGTATGGACTGGGAAATGGATATTAATATGCTGCTGGGGAGACAAATAGAAGAGATAAGTAATTCAACTGATGTTTTTGGGAAGAAAAATTCTCAAAAATTCGTTTTCGGGCTCAAAGGTGATATCCGTTTATCTTGACCAATCACATGCTATTCTCCATATTTCTCTTAGTCTGTGAAACTTACCTTCAATTTCCATGAAAACATTGTAGACATTAAATTGAGCTTGAAGTCTTGTTTAAACAAACAGATTGATTGATTTATTTTCTTTGTAGATTATCTTGTTTCAAGTTGATGTAATAATGTTTAGAAGTGAGTTACAGCTGGAATCTTATCAAATAAACAATTGACTCAGAGCTTTATGAGACTTATTGCTAAATTAGTGGAATAACCATGTTCTTCTACCAATGCTGTGACATTAGGATCACTCCAATTAATTTTGGTGATGCTTACCAATGAAAGCCAGAGAAGTTTCACCAATAGATACATTAATGCAATGAAGAAAGGAAAACACTGAAAATTGTACTGATGTTTGATCAATGTACTGATGATTTGAATTTACATAGATTCACTTAACTATGTAGTTTAGTTTGTTTATTACATTATGGACATTATGGAAGTAATACTTGATTAATCACTGTTTCTAGAAATCTTTGGAGCCTCATGAATCATGATGTAGTTTCCAGGTTTAGATAGATAATTCTTTAAAGATATATCTTCGTGCACATTCCATATTACTTTATGATGTGTGCAGCTTACTTCTTTATAATAATTCTCATTGAAGCTTTCTTTATGCAGTTGATCTCAATGAACATACCCCTGACAGGGAAATTGATTCATCATTGGGAAACCCATGCGTCATAATTCCTTTGCTTAGTAATTTAGAGGGTTCTACTGGGAGTGAGAACAAACAGCCAATGGAGACATCAATGGCAAATTCGCCTCTCAATCCTCTTGCTGCTAGGGCAGCTCTTGCTTCATTAAGATCTCAAAGTGCTCATCTTTCAAGCCAAAGCAATGTGGAGAAAGGAGACATTACCAGTGAGCGTAGTGCCACCAAGTTGCAGTCTGGGAGCAAATGTATCTTCTCTACTGTAGGTCATTCATCGGTTACAGATGATTTTCACCTTAAAATGCAAGCTGCATTAAGTGTCAAATGTGCAACTTATGAGGGAATTGTGAAGACACTCTTCCCATCCCAAAGTTCTTCTCCAATTGCTGAAGTGTCTATTGTGCCTTCGAGATCACAAGTAAAAGGGATGGGAAAGAAAAACCAGAGTTCAGAAAAGACAATTCATCCTTCAGAAACAAGGGTCACTCGTGCACAAGCTCAGAAAAACATTGAAATGCATGAATCCACTCAGACCACTGAGACCAAAGAGATTCAGTTGAGAACTTCTTTCAAAATGAGAAGGGCAACTCGTTCAATGGTAGATGCAGCTGATAAAATCGAACTTAAGGAAGCTAACGACACAATTGAAGAGAATGTACCAACCAAACTCTCTAAATTAAATTCTTCTGCAAAAAATATCACGGCTCTGCAAAATTGTTTATCAGATAACAATAAACCAATTTTGTCACCGTTTCAAAGTGAGACGAGCACACCTTCTGCTGAAATTGAGGAAAACCTGTTGGAAACAGATGGAGTAGTCATTAAAGTCGATTCTGAGAAAGGGACCTTTGCAGACGGCAGAGAAAAACACTTTTATTCGAAAAGGCTAACACGTTCAGCTGCTCGACAAGAGGCTGAAAAGTGTTTTTCACAACACAAACAAAAAATGAGAAAAAGCAAATTTAATGATACAAATGAGTTGAATTTTTCTGAGGCTCTTGTCACTCCGGAGAAAAATAGGTTAGAAGTAGATAAATCAATCTCTTTACCCACTGAGACTAAAGTTAGTACACATTTCACTGAGGAAAAAAAGAAGAACAGGGAAAAATCGCCACAGGTCAAGACCACTTCAAAGAGTTCAGGTACATGAATTCAATATTTTGGCTCTCTTAACTTATATTCTGATGTCATGTGATACTTCCTCCATATAAATGTTATAAACAAAATGCTGGTACTTGAACTCAATACTTCCTCCATATACTGATGTCATGTCATGTGATACTGAAGTATTTATTAAAAAATTAACCTACAAAAGAAACCATTTTACTCTTCTTAATTTCCCTCTTCCATTTTTCGACCAATATAGACCTACATTGTCGTGCAAATTGCACCTCAACTTTTACTGAAAGGGTAATTTTTTTCCCTTCTATATATCCACTTGCAGTTCATAATGAAACACTTATTTTCTAGAAAGTGAATGTTTCCAGAAAAATAAATTTATTAAATGCTAAAATGGAGAAAAGAAAACAGAGATAGATCTGTGTTAATGTAGGAAACAAATTAATTTTTAACTTTTTTCTTGCTAATTTGTTTACTGTCACTCCAAGTGTACATCTATTTGTATATGGGTGGCTCTCTTGGTAATTAGTGAATGGGATTAGGTCATAACCCCCCCCCCCCCCCACAAAAACAAAAATGAAAAGAAAGGAAGTCATCTTATTTTGTGTCCTTAATTAATCTTTTGCATTTGCCGGAATATGGTCTTTTTATTCGATCCTAGTCAATTTTTATTTACTAAACTTTAGTACATTCTCATACTTGTTTCACCTATTTCATTTATATGCTGTTTCTTTATTACAAGTTTAACTATGACTTCATTTCAATTTCTCTTTAGTCACTCTATATATCACAGCCCTTTTTTGATGATAAATATGTATTTTACATTCTTGGATTCAGTGCTTAAGAGCTGCTGCTTCCACATCTTATTCTTGTTTTGAGTACCACGCCATATACTATCCATGGTTTTCTTTTCTTGTAATCTCTTCTAAACTTAAGTGGTATTTATGATTTGCAGAGAGTGTGGTAAGCAGTAATTATGGCATAAAGAGGAGGTCTGCTAGTTCAAACAAAGAGGAGACACGGTCTTCTCCCCGACTTAAATTACTTCCCCGCACTCGCTCACAGTGTAAAGCTTAAATCTATTAGTTGAGGTAAATAAACCCAATATCCCAATATTGTGGTATCCAAACAAGGATCTGTTTAGGACCCGAACTGCAATATTAAGGTGCCCTCCTTTTGTTGAATGTAATTATAACTGTGTGAAACTTTACCTTCATGGATAAGGTATCTAAGATTGTAAAATGGGAACTGACCTATTGAGTTTAGCAGAAAGGTTACCATCATCGCATCATCGCATCATGAATTCAAATTCTTTTTGTACAGTTGATAATGCTATTTCATCAGGTCATGAATATCTTTCGTCCTTATTTGAAACAACTGTTTAGGGCGGTTCTCGCAATTATTCATTTGTTAATATGAAGTTTGCCGAGCCATTTGTCCATCTGTTTGTGTTCTAGTGTCACACTCGAGGTTACACCTATCCATGCATTGATACATTTGTTAAAAAGCGAGATATAAGATCTTTTGCTAGCTTGAATGCCCGAGCGACCAAAATTTGTGACACAATTGAATTGTCTATTTGTCATGTATTTAACTATAGTCTATAGCTGTCCTTTCCACACCATTGAAGTTGCTATTTTAGTGGCCATTTGGAAATTGTTGCGCCTTTCATCAAACACAACTAAGGTCCTGTGCATAATTTAAGAAGGATTAACAGCCTCTGGGCTTGGTATAACTGGATAATCATTATTTTTAATGCTTCACTATTCCTTGCCTAACATCTTGGGTTCGCTAGAATAGACGTGGAAGATTCGGATTATGGACTTTTTGTAAGAAAAAAAAATTATGTGGAGATTTTTTGTTTGTCTCGAGGAATTATCATAAAATACTTTTTAATTTAACGAAAGTTTACTGTTAAAAACCTAACAATATTATAAATTATACGCTGAACTGTTTTGAATGTTTAATTTAAAACATGTCACTTTTTGTAAAGCATGTAATTGTATAGGTATCGGTTTATATATATATATATATATATTTCAGATAATGTAATTAAATTGTTACTATCATTTTTTTCTTTTCAAATAATTAAGATAAATTGTAAGTATATTACACTTCACCGTGAATTAATACAGTTTTTTACAATTAAGTACTATGGTCACCAATCAACACCAATCAAATTGTCCGTAGAAGAAAGGTCGATATCATGAATATTATGGTTTGAGAACAGTTGTCTCGAGTTACATGAATGCTGATTTTTTAGATGACCATTTGGATATTGGAACCTTTTTTTCTTTTGGCTCTTATAAATGCAAGTCATTCGATTTTTCTTAAAGTTTAATTGACAAGTTTTAACAATATAGACTATGTGAAATGAAACGGGGGTCCTATCATAAAAATATTAATATCAAAGACATATGGCAGTAACTAGAACCTTTGAGATTGAGAGCATTCAAACCACAAACTTATGCATATAAATTAAATGCTACTCACTTTGTCCATTTACATTTAAAACTTTGGGGGCTTGATGTGATTATTGTTGAGATTGGTGTGGCGAGTTGATGGCATTCACTATTGTGAAAATTAGACATTTGCAATGAAGAGAGAGGGCGCCCTTGGGTTTTTCAAATACATACATACATGCACAAGTCACAACATTACTATTCCAATGAAAATTAATTTAAATTCTCATACTCAAGCTAGGCCACTTACAACGAGAAATTACTTAGTACAACTGCTGCACCACGTCATCAAGTACAAGATCGACCAATGCAGTTATCACATGTGGAGTGATAATCTACACCACTTATGTTCTAACCAATGTAAACACATTTTTTAAATCGTGTATTGGGTGATGTGAATTCTCACTCCATATGTGAGAATTGCATTGGTCGACTGTATATACCATGTACTTGTCGACGACGTGGTCTAGCGAACTGAATAATTTATCATCTTCAACGTACCATGCCAATTTTTCAATTACTTCTCCCAAGTTGGTAGAATGGAATTTGTGGAAATAATGGTTTCCATGTGAAGGAGGCAAACCAGGATCACCTCATGAATTAAATTGTTTTCTCATCCTTTCATTTTCAGATAGTTGATAACTTATGGAGTCCTATATTTCTTCTTCTTTCTATTTTGAATTTATTTTTTTCAACATGCAAGGAGGCCAAATCAATGTTCTGTTTTATATACTATTTATTTTGTTATGAATCTTCGATTGAAATGCTCAAAATACCACATGCGTGGCAATTGTTCTCTAGTTTATACATCGTTGCACCTCATCCTCATGTTTCATCACAATCTTCATTTAATAGTTCTCTTTGCTAATAAAAGTTTTTTTTGCATGTCCAATGTCTCAAATCCAACTTATTTTAATATAGCATTTTTTTTAGATTCAATTAATTTATTAACCAAATGTGAGTTTAACTAGACTCAACTCGAGTAAAAACCCGCACTTGTAACAATGCTTGAATAATTCCATATCTCATATAATATGAATCTTTATTAAAAGCATATTGACGGGTGAAAGTCTACAATTCTTGTTGGTATGCATTTATAATATTTTTTATATTTATAAGTGTAAATGTAGCTTTTAGAAAGAGACTTTTAGCTTCAAATATTACTTAATTATAAATAATATTAGGGACTACTAATATGAGAATTAGATATTTTTGTGTACAATATCTTTTTATATGCGCCTTAATGATACAATCTTTTTCCAATTAAAGAATTTACTTCGAGTTTACTCCATATAAGCTTGAAACTCAAAATAATATATGAGCTAAGTTTGAGCTAAATTTATAAATCGAGTTTGGACCATAATCATCAAAACTAATGCTATTTAAAATTGAAACTCTCCAATTCTGATTCGTAAAAATCCGAGTAACATGCCTAGTGCTTGAGGTACTGGAGAAAGGAATATATTATACATTATTGCACTATATCATTATTTGTATATTGCGCAATTGCTACCTAAATTATATCTTAATTATTAATTATAAACACATGTTATTGTTATATGCCATTGCTATTTGTTCACAAAACTACCCAAAGAAATTCAGACAAAGAGTGTGGATTGCAATTGTCTTGTCTGAATTTTACCAGAAATTGGGAGTATAATGAGAACTTTTGTTCTCTTGTCTTACTTTGAGAAATTTGGATAACTATGCCCCAATATTTGTTCATCCATACTTAATATAGCTAATGCTAATTTTTCCTTTGTGAAAATTTTACATAAGCAATTAATTCGGAAAGTGTAACTCACTTGTCAAAATTGAGAATGGACATGAAAAATATTTGTGTAACACATGGGGGGAGGGTTTAAATTGTCATATTTATTATAACACATGAGGATGTAAATTGCCACATATATATATCAAAACACACAGGCGGGTAAAGTTTCACGTTATCATATCACAGAGGGGTAAAATGCTACATATAAAAATGTCAGGGAGGCGATTTAAAACTTTTGTAAGATTACAAGGATGTAAAATATTTTTTTCAAATTACAGAAAGGTAAATTAAACATTATAAATATCACATGAGGTAAATTGCCAATAATACTTAATATCTATACATATTGTTATATTAAGAATATTAGACGACTCCCCCCCTGTGTCCATGTGATATTTTAAGTTTATAAATGAGTTGAATATTTTAGAGCTCAAATCAGAGAGATTATATGCTTGAATCTTTTTGCTATTCATTTCAAATTTTTACTATACATGAAAGTGCGTGTTAAATCACAAATTTAACGTCTCTCTAACAACTTAGCTTTCAAATTAATTAAACATATTGAAAAAGAAATGAAGCACAACACTTTAGAATTGGTCTAAAGAAAATTTAATCAACATCCAAGTGGGTGTTTTCCCTTACAAATGATCTAAATTAGACTGTATCCTAATTAATAAAAACACATGTTTACAATAATATAAAAAATAGATTATTACCTAACCATATTCTAGGATTCTAACCTCACTTTAATAATAATATTGTATGATAATACATTAAATAAAAGATAATTAACACGTCATTTATCAAATTCATCTTAATTACTGATAAAAATGTGCACAGGATTCATGAATCTTTTTTTTCTTGAAACTAGTCCTCTGGAAATATGCTCGTGGAATTTGATGAAATGTAACAACTAAAGTTGATCTTGATTCTAAAAACTACAGTTTTCGGATATCAAATTATCAGTTTTTGGAATTATTCTGATAAATTAGAATTTTCTGAAAATTAAATAATCCTTTGAAAATTTAGCAGGAAAGAGATCTCCCTGCAACCATTTGGCAAAAGGCAAATGAAAAAGGACAAGATGTCCCATCTATTTGGAATGGAATTTTGTTGCTTACAGGCGATTGTATTCCCAAATCAACTGTCAGCAACTTATAAATCCAAGGTCAAAAATCTTAATTTAGTTGTAAAAATAAAATGCAAAAATATCTTATGCTTTATCTAAATGGCAAATAACTCATTATATTATTTCTTTATTAACAGAAACCTTGTGTATTAACAAGTCAAAGATATTTGTTCATATATGGGCGCATTCTTCATGATTTGTAGATTTATATCTCACATGTCGTTTTCTCATTGAAATAAAATGAGAAAACACTATTGTAATATTGTTCACTTAAATATTGAGAACATAATTAACTAAAAAGATTTACAAAACCTCCATGTTTGTATAAATAATCTAAGATAATCCCCTGTCCTCTTAAAAATAAAGCAATTTGCCAATTACATAGTCCCCTTTGACTTATTGAAATGTTTGTCTTTTTGTCTGCGATCAACTTTTTACCTTCTCAATTGTTGCAATGAACTATAAAAATATTAACGTTTGAAATTTTTCCTAATAAAAGTAATATAAGTGCTAAATGATGGCTTTAAATAATTGTAATAAAATATAAAATGATGACTGTTATAGTCATGCCATCTTCTAGAATTTGTTCTACAATATTAATTTTCATGTTAAGTTTATACGTTATTCACCGGTGACATATTTCATCCGTTTCCTCACAAATTTCACCTGAACTTTCATTGATTTTCGCAAGCATCTTTTTTACTGGTTTCACCCGTTTTTTCACCAACTTCACTAGTGTTCACCAATTTCACCCGAAGTTTCATAGATTCATGTTTCCACTGTTTTATTTTTTTTACCGGCTAATATATCTTTTAGCGATTGTTCCGCTATTTTTTTATCGAATATAACTTTTTTCATTGTTTTTTCATTTTTCTACGAATTTTTGTCCAATTTAAACCATTTTTCATATCTAATTGTACATTTACCATAATTAAGATAAAAAATTCCATGTCAAATTATTCTTTTTCAACTATTTTTACATATTTATCATTGAATTAAATATCACTTTACAACTCAAAATAAGGGTATATTTATCTTTAAAAAAAATTATTCACACTTTTATAATTAATTAGTATAGAGTAGACAAAACACACTCTATAACTTTGGATTTTACAACTGCTTCAACATTTATTTAAACTATGAATTCTTGAAAAAAAAATCATAAGAGTTGTTACAAATTGAATGTGTGTGTTGTTTGCACTTTAACAAAAGACAATAAAATTATAGAAATACAAATAGTAATCACGTACCGTCATAAAAGTTAATTAATTTCAATAATGTCACTTTTTCCATATATATACACCCATTTGACTTGTGGACATATTTTGTCTGTTTATTTGTGATCAACTTTTAATTCGTGTGGGTGCAATGAACTCATAAAATATTAATATATTAACTTTTTTTTATTTAAAAATATGTAAAGACTTTTTTTTACCTATTAGCCGAAAACCACTTTCTATTTTTGAATTTTACTCTAAGGAATTACTTCAACTTTAACTTAAATTTGAGATTCTTGAAAGTAGTTACAAATTGAAAGTGTGTGTCGTTTGCACTTTAATAGAATAAAAAATGACATAAATATTATTATATTAATTGTAATCAACGTCATAAAATTGTTAACACATTTCAATACTGTCACTTCTCCTAATATATATACCCCCCTCTAGCTCATAACCAAGCTAGCATTTTTGGCGGACTTCTCCAAATTCTTCTCCATCTTTCATTTTCTTCACACCTCATTTCCCATCTTTTGTCCTTTCATCCTAATAATGTCAAGCACGGTGGCTGACCGCACACGGATGATGTGGTGCATGAGGCTACACTCCGCCTTGCGAACTGCCTTGGCTTGCGCCATAGTAGGCAGCACCACCCTCTACGGTCCCGATTTTCTCGTAAGCCAAGTAAAGTTCGTCGCTTTTTCGTACTTAACGGCCGTCCTTATAGTATCCGATGCCACACTTGGCGACACACTTAGGGGATGTTGGCATGCATTATGCGCCACGGCTCAAGTGGTCCCACTCGCCATGTTGGCGCGGTCGTTCGTTGATCCTAAGGCCGGGTTGCCAGTTGGCTTGGCCGCTCTAGCGGTGGCCGTGGCCTCGTTTTTGGTGGCGCTACCCGAGTCTACGCATATTACGGCTAAGAGGATTGCTTTTGGGCAGATTGTGATTGTGTGTAGTGATGCAGTTATTAGTAGTGATGGTACTTTGGCTGGGTACATGCACCCTTTACATGTTGCAGCTAGTACTGGCCTTGGGGCCTTGGCTTCTGTTTTGCCGATGCTGCTTCCATGTCCAGGGCTGGCCTATTATAAGGTGTATATATATATATATGCTTCATCATCTTGCAAGCATGGCATATAAATTGATTTTTAAAAAAAAAAAATCTAAGAATTAGATGTAGTTTTTAATATATGTAGAATTATCTAAATGATGTTTGTTTTTCAATTTAAATTACTTTTTTGAAAGGTGAAATGTAAAAAAAACACCACATATGCTTTATCTAATTGATGAAAAATACTCTACATTATTTTCACTAGGAATTTTTTTTTAGTGTTAATATTTTAGTAGTAGATTGCACCCATTTAAAATACTATCATAATCCAATATGGTATTTTTGATAGAACATTGAGATTATTACCAATTTTTAAAGGTAATTGGACTATTGTCACTTCATTAAGTGAAGATGGGTGTTTTTATATTTAATTGTTACTTTCTCAGCAAATTATGAAAATACTCGCAACAATGAGTGAAACGCACTATGGCTTGGGAGGGTTTAAATGATAATTAAAAAGAAAATATGGAGTTTTTGCTAATAAAAATAACATGAGATTATTAATTTTTTTTATTTTTTATCTTTTTGGCAATTAGACAAAACAAAGTTACTATTTTTGCATTTCACTCATATTTGCCTTGTAAATTGAATTTTGGTAGTATTGAGCAATTAGTAGTATTTTTGTGGACATCTAAATATTAGACCATTTTTCTTACCCTGCCCTTTAAAGATCCATGCACTCAAATCTGATTATTCTTTGTTTCTATTTTACAAAGGAGAACAAACAATAAGATCCCATTTGTAAGTGTAAGTTGCTAATATTCTTTCCTTTTATGTCAACAAAAAGGTAGGAAAACTGTGCCGCATATATGCTGAAAATGCATCTGAGAGAATGAATCTATACTTTAGAGCTTTCAAATCCAATGACATCAGGACTAAATTGGAACTTATTTCAGAAGCCAAACCTGTAGCTGAAACAGGAACCAAACTTATGCAGAGTATCCGAATCTTACAGGTAAATTAATTATTGTGTTTCAAAATCCCATCTGTCCCGCGAAAATCAACCATCAATAATTTCAATACATCATAAAAAACTTACAAAAGAAAATTATATTTTGTTTATCAGGAAGGAATGAAGTGGGAGCGACCTTGGAGACTATTCTCGAAGCCCGATTTATTAGGGCCAAGTGACAGATTACAAAGCATGGAACTGCCAATGAGAGGAATAGAGTATTCTCTCGTTTCCTCTCACAACTTTCCGGTTCAAGTAATTGATCAAGAACAAATCTCAGACTTATTAGACAAAGTGTCGATTCAGCTTCAGCAGAAAATAGAGCAAGCCACGTGTATTTTACCTACGAACTCAACAAAACCAGAACCAAGAGAGGAACCAATAGAACTTAGCCCCTTCTTACCCTTTGAACCTAGCTTCCGTCCTTTAGACAATAACGGATGGGTCTTTTTCTTCTTTTCTTGCGTAGACATGTTGCTTAACGATTCTTTAGAAACTCAAAAAACGACAAACGAACTCCAAAAGGGGCTCGGAAAGACAGAATTTGATATCATGGGGACATTTAAAACTTGGATTATGAAACTCAAAACCAATGGAAGGCTGAAATTTGCAATCAAATGTTCACTTTCTTTAGGCCTAGCCATGCTACTCGGTTTAATATTCGACAAAGAAAATGGGTGCTGGGCTGGCCTCACAATCGCAATCAGCTTTGTCACAGGCAAACAGGCTGTGTTCACAATTGCAAACACTAGAGCACAAGGCACGGCAATTGGGTCCGCATATGGCGTAATATGTTGCTTTCTCTTACATTATGCAGAATTACGGCTCTTAGCCCTTCTTCCATGGATCATCTTCACGAGCTTTCTAAGACATAGTCAAATGTACGGTCAAACAGGCGGAATCTCAGCAGCCATAGGAGCATTACTTATACTAGGCAGAAAGAAATACGGGTCCCCAAATGAATTCGCCATTGCTCGATTAACCGAGGTTTTTATAGGGCTCTCGTGTTTCATAGCAGTCGAGCTTTTCCTGCAGCCAACTAGAGCAGCCACTCTAGCCAAAAATCATTTGTATACAACTCTGAGTTCCCTTGAAGATTGCGTAAAACAAAAGGGACTTTACACAAACAGGGTAGATCCCGAATTTCTTGAATTGAGAGATAAGCAAAGACATCTCAATTCCCTCGTCCGTGAACTCAAAAAGTATGTGACAGATGCAGAAATGGAACCCGATTTTTGGTATTTGCCTTTCCGTAGTTCTTGTTACCAAAAGCTAGTATCATCTTTATCAAATATAGTGGATATGTTACACTTCATGACATTCAATTTGGAAAAAGTTTCAAAATCACCAAAGAGTTTTACAACTGCAAGGAATGATTTGCGAGAGCACATGAATACTGAATTGGGTCTATTCCAACAAGCTTTAAGCTCTTCACTGAAGCATCTAGAGTACTCAAACTCGAGCAAATCACGAGCAGAATCTCAAGAGCCTATGGATCTTGAGATGGGCAAGCTACAAAACACAGAGCAAGTAAATATTTCAATCAAAGAAGACGGAGAGGAGGATAATGAAGATAAGAAGAAACAAAGTATGGTTAGATACATAGCTGCATTGGGGTACATCATCAGCTCTTTGAGGAAAGAAATAGATGAGATTGAGATATGTATAAAAGAAATAGTCCGATGGGAGAATCATTCAAACAAATAGAAAAAATTTACATTTTTTTTTCTGTAAATTTTTCTTTGGAACTAATGATCAATGACATAACTATAATTTACTATATTATCTGACCTGTGCCAAAATTCACACTCAAATTAAATAGAGATGCACAAAAACTTAATGGCTGCAATTAAAATTAGAAAATGTATAATGAAAGAGAAAAGATACACAGAATTAAAATGTAAGCCCAGTATAAACTCTGACCCCTGATTCGGAACGGAATCGCTGCAGTCCTTGATATATACTTCGGCGTCGAAACCCTAATTTTTCCGATCCTCCGCCATTCCGCCCGACCCTGCGCTTAGCTCCGAAATTTACTGGTTTGCTCGAGCTTGTTGGCACGGTTTATATTGTACAGTGATTCGAATAATAAATGTGATTATTTGTTATGATCCATATAATGTTTTAAATAATTATAAATTATACTGCATAATGATTTTTCTTTTTTAGTATAAAATCGAAACTTGAAAAAAAAAATTGTATGTGTATGAATTTGTTGAAAAGAGCATCTCAAACTGAACTAAAATGAATTACATAAATTGAATCAAATACTTAGAGCTAATTAAATAAAATGTTTCCAGAACAATCCTATTTGAGAGATGGCCTAGGGAGAACCGTTAATTTGACATCTCCCATCGCTGTATGTAATTTGATGTTGAGTTATTATCAAGAAGATGTGTTTCAATCTTGATTGACATGTTGTCAATTGTCGATTCTCCCTACCCTCGACTCTTGATTGTGATTGTATTATTGTGATTATTTTGATTTATACTTCAAGAGTTAAATCACAAAAGAAGTTAGTTGAATGATTAATAATTAACAAACAACTTGATTTTGATCTTGTTTTCTTAATTTAATTTTAACATAAATTATTGAGAAGTTTATTATTTGAAGAAAGATTCGTTAATGAGAAATTGATCAATTGAGGATAAAATGTTCAATAAAGATTTCACTAGCTTATCAAAAAAGTCTCATTTACGAATAAAGCTCAATTGAAAAGAAAATGCCCAATAAAGAACTTATAAGTATATCAATGAAGAAAGATCAATCGAAGAATAATTTGAAGACCCATACACCCTTTGGAATGTCCCAATTTTTTATACAATAAAATTGGGATCACATAAGGTCAATTTATCTCAAACTATTAAGAGCAAGAAAAATATCTTCGGCCCAAACTTTTTCCTAAAGATTTAAATTCTTTTAATAAAATGATCCTATTTTTTAATTAGGCAATGGTAACTTATCAAAATCGGTCCATCCATTTTTTGAAATATATTTAAAATAATTCTCACCTATTATCTTGCTTATATTATTTACTCATCTTTTGAAAAGCAAGATCTTTCCTTCATTTCCTTTTTGGATCGGCCATATTTCAAGTCAACTTTAATTTTGAATTCTTCCCTTATTTTCTAAGTCAACTTTAAAATAATTTTCAAAATTAGCTTAGTAAGGAGCAACATCTTGTAATAAAAAACTTGTAATTGATTGAGCGAAAATTGTAAACGTATAAGCTCGTTTTGTGCGATAGGACTAAGGGTTCTAGCAAGTACGTGTGAAGTGCGAAAGGATAAGGGTTCTAGCAAGCACTGTTTGAGAGCGATATGATTGGTTCCTAGCAAGCTTGTTGATTTCGAAAGAAAGATTTGTAGTCTTGTAATCTCGTATGGTGAAGATTCGTCCTGCAATCTATGTTTATAGTGAATTTTACCTAGGGGAGCTGGATGAGATAAGGTAGGCCTTTCGAGCGTAAACCTTTATAAAATGGTGATCTTGTTCTTTGCTTTATTTACTATACACATTTGTGTACTTTTGGAACATTACACTTAAGCATATCGGAACAATAAACTAATCTTTACTGGAACAACAAACTCAAGTTTAAAACTCTTGGAACATTGTACTTAAAGTTATTGAAACGATAAACTAATCTTTGCTAGAACATATAATTGTTTGTCTCTGGAACATTAAGTGCAAAATAATTTACTAAAAGGTTTGGTCAACCTAATCACCCCCATAGATAGACCCTGAGGATCAAAAAAATATATTGAAGGCTACCCGAACAAGCTCCTTCAGTAATTGCTCTAAGATCGAGTACCCAAATTAATTCTATTTTTTTTAGAATCAAGTAGGATTTTATTAAAATCAACATTTACAAATTTAACACTAGCCTCCATAGATCCGAAGAAAGAGAAGAGTTTAGCCTAACGGGGCGAGTCAACGATTGAGCTACATAGTTTCTATCTCGCCTTACATTCATTCTGAAACAAACAAGAGCAAGGTGGGACGAACAACTATGTTTGCTTCTTGATAACGTTTAACATAGTATGTAGCAAAGAGAACTAGATTAAGAGGCCACTAGGATGGTTCTACAGCCATAAAGCCTAGCCAAAAAAAATTACACGAGGTGCTCTGATCCGTAGCGATGTGAACATTTTCAAACCATTTTGTGGTTCTGAAGCGGATAAAATTCCGCGGATCCGGGTCAGTCAGGATTAGGTCAATTCCATCTGAAATGAATTATATGTACTCCTACAAATAAGGAAAGACCAAATCAGGGGGATTTCGGGATAGCCTTATCTGATGCTTATGTCAATAAATGTATGTAACTTGAGAGCAGAGTTTAGGCGCAAAGGAATGTAAAATGGAGATCAAATTTTTTAAAAACTACCACTTTGTGAGTGTGCCAGGATAAATTATGTAGTACAATCGTTGCACCACGTCATCAAGTATACATGATACAATCCATCGCACTTCTCACATGTGGAGTGCGAATTCATATCAATAATGTTCTAACCAATGTGAACACATTTTTCAAATCCTATTTTTTGAAGACATGACCCAGAAGGACCAGAACATAGGTGATTTGAATTATCACTTCATATGTAAGAAATACATTGGTGGGTTATACTAAATATGTGACAGAGCTTCTCTTTATAAAATAGTACAAATTAATTTCATATTTCATTTCCTTATTTTCTCGCTCACATGGATATTGCGACAAATTTGTTATAAAAATAAATCTATTTTTTGGTTACAAAATTATTTCTAACAAAAAATAGGACTACTATATTGTAAAATTTTCCCCATGCATTTCACATTTAATTCGTTCTGTATTTTCCCATGCTTTCTTGATTGTTAATTAAGAGCAATTCTTTAGAAACTTTTTTTTTAACTAAATTCACGATTTCAAAATATTTGACACCAAACTTCTAGTATCCTCGCCGTGAATCTTTAGAGTGTTTGGTAGATTTATGATATTACAAGAAGTATTAGAGCCTGTTTGTCTCGCTTTTCCGAAAAAAATTTCGGTTTTCGAAAAGGCCAAACAAACAATCCAATCACTTTCCCAATTAATTAGCTACAGTAATTTTTTTCTCAAACCACTCTCCGAAAGGCCAAACAAACAGACCACTTTTCTACTCTATTTCTATTTCTCTCTATATTAGAAAAGTCAACAATTTCGACTACTTTCCCAAACAACTCTCCCAAAACCCAAACAAACAATATTACGCAAATCGAGATTATTTCTCAAACATCTACTACTTTCCCAAACCACTCTCCGAGAGGCGAGACAAACAGGCCCTTATCGTTTATGATATTTTTCTATTTAATTTTAATGTCACATTTTTGTGTTACACATGTCAAGATCTTTTACTGTGTTAATCACGTCGATATCCTAAAGAAATGATAGGTTAGATATCTATTAATTTGTGAACCAATTCAACTAAAAGTGTCAATTTGGTCACCAAAATTTAGTTACGCGGCTTTAGATAATATAAAGTGATATATTGGAATACCCTATATGCTCAATGGCGATTAGATTATAGTGGTACACTGAACTACGGTTATCCTATATGCTAGCTACATTAATTATTTGATAGTATATTAGTACTAAACCTACCTAGCTCAAGCTACTTAATAGTTGATTGATTAATTATTAATTGATATAAAACAACTAATTAATATTATGTAGTTGGTTTTTTTTTTTTAATAATATAATTAATGTTGGGCATCCTAATTAAGTGTGTGGGTTACAAGAATTGTTTCGTGTGAGGGTGAAGTCACAATCGAATACTGTGAGCGTTTGTGTGAATGCACTATAAGGGAATGATATGCACATTTCTTAACGCCAGTTAATTTTGGGGCAACTGGTAGCGTATGAGGTTCTACATCAGCGATTGAATTTCTCGGAAAAAATTTATGTGTCGGAAACGTCTATAATAAAGTTGTGGAAAAAATATTCTATTTTGACAGGCAATCTGAAGCCGTTATTTCTAGCACTGGCAAGAAGACCACAATAGTATGCACCTTTGTAATTGGAGCTAAGGATGGCAAAAATCAATTTTCCTAATGGTTACTTAGTAATTTTGTATATCTCTAAAGTGATTAGGGTGAGTTTGGCCTAGCGATTCGAAAAGCAATTATAGGAGAATTAATTTTACTAAAATTGATTATGGTAATAATTGATTATGATAAAAATCAATTATAGAATAATTGCTTTTGTATAATTACTTTTGTAAAAGTAACACTTTAGTTGCTTCTAAAATAAGTTGATTTTTTGCTTCTCGAGATCCTAAAAGTGATTATGATCTTGGGGGCCAAACACCATGAAAATCACGATTGAACATAAGTAATTTTTATAATCAGGGCCAAACACTTCAAAAATCACAATAGAGATGTAAAAGTGATTTTAAGAGCTCCAATCGCTGGGCCAAACTCACCCTACATATCTTCAGATGAAAGGTTCCCCGATTAAAATTGGACTTTTAACAAATTCAAGAAAAATCTATTTATTTAGTATGCTCAAACGAATTCTTCCAAATTACATTGAAAAAAAGTTTGTCAACAGTCAATTTATTATATTCATGATATATAACCAACAGGTGATTGGTCTAGTGGAAGGGAGTAGTCACTACAAAGTAGCGGACTCATGTTTGAATCCCTGTTGGGAGAGATACTCACATTAATGTGTCCAACCCGCCTCGAAAGGGATTATTAAACCATTGAGAAACCAAAAAAAAAAAAAAAAATTCATTGGAAAATTAATTTGTACATCATCTATAAATACTCATTAAAAATTGGGTATACACTAAATGGTTCAAAGAAGTTTTTACATTTCATCTCGTCTGTCTGAAAAACTAGGAAATGTAGTTGTTATGTCCCTGCAAAGTAGAACATTTTTAACCATCAGCAATTTGAGAATAAAAGAAAGTAAAAAAAAAACTCTATTAATCTTCTAAAATCCAAATGACGGAATTTCAATATTAAGCGTTTGTCCGGAATCAGGGCTAATCTTAGTTGAAGTCAATGATATTTGTCTTTCTTATTAGTTCAGAACAAAGAAAATTAGTTACTTCAAGTAAGGAATTGTCATGTTCCTTAACAAAGATGGTTTCCGAAAAGCCAAGTCTTTCCACTCTTCTAAATCAATCTTCCCATCTTCCTTTGAATCCGCTTCCTCAAACGCCTTTTCACCAAAAAAAATAAAAATAAAAATAAAAAAATCACATGTGTTAATCATAGGTGTGAGATTAATTTACTTACAACATATATAATTAAGCACAATTAAAAGAAAATTAAACAACACCTTATCTATTATCACTTCAATAATATCTTCCGTTAGGATCAAGTCCAACTCATTAAGCAATTCGGTGATCATCTCCTTGACCTTAATTAAGCCAGTTTATAAGTTAATTAAAGAGTGATGTAATATGTTAATGCAAGTATTAATTAATAAAATTAAAGGTAATTGATAATTAACCTCTTCTTTCTCAATGAAGCCAGTTTGCCATATGTCATACAAGTTAAAAGCAACTGTAATTAATATCACAAAAACCAAAATGTTTATATGATGAATGAATTTGTGGCTAATCATGTTAGAATATATATACTTGTGCATTTCTAGTGAAAAATGCACTTTTAATCCCATATGATTGAACACTCAACAATTTTGTTCCACACTTTCGATCCTAGTTTTTCAAAACATCTCACACTTTTGGTCTGTTTATTTTCTTCAATACCAAAAGTACAAAACTGTTACAATCTTGTGGAACCAAAAGTATAGTTTAATAAAATATGGGACCAAAAGTGACCATAAATATAATTTTGTAAAGTACGGAGGAGCTAAAAATATTGAAGTCCAATCTTATGGGACTAAAAATGCAGATTTGCTTATTTTTATTTAATAGTATATATATATATACATACAAATTGCTTTCTCTGCTTGAGGTGTGTCGGGATGGAATATGCTTAATGATCTAACAAATTCCCCAAAATCTATCACACCGTCATGTTTGGAGTCGAACAAATCAAACATCTGCTGAATTAGAAATTTATAATCTTGATATATTTATAAATATATATATATAATTAATTTTAATTAGGAACATATGAAAAAATATCGGACCCTATCCGCGAAAAGAGACTGTTTCTTGCTTTCCCTGAACAATCCAAGCTTGAATTCCTCCTGTTATTTGAAGAAGCTAATAAAGTTTAAACAAAATTATTTGCTTATGGAAAAACCAGATAATGCAGTTTTGAGTAATTTTTGGATTAATTTACTCGCAAAAACCGGTCCAGCAAAACGGCGTGTTTGGGCCGACAAACGAAGTCATGGAGCGGTCCAAATATCTCCCAAATTAATGGCCCAAACGCATGAATTTTTGCTAGGCTTTGGAGCGATTTTTAATTATTGATTCTATAAAATAATCAAATCAATCATCAAAAATATAATTTTTCAAATAATTTACCTTCATTCAAAAGGACATGATTTGACCTATATAAATTATATCAATCCTATCTAAAGTTCCAACATCCAATACGTCTGACATTTTGAAACACAAACCCATCATTTAATTTCCACTAATTTACATTCCCAATATTCTAACTAAATTACATGAAAGTCATAAAATCATTTATTTCACACAAGTTTCAATATAATTTTGAAATATCTAACAAAGATATTTTTCACTCAAACCTTAAACCCTCATTATATAAAATAACCATACTTACGAATAAAAGTATGTAACTAAATATTTAGAAAATATTTCAAAATTCATGAAACCAACTAACAAATACTAGTATATGAAGTTTTACATTTTTTTTGTTTCAAACAACCAAAATCAATTCAAATAAGTATTAAGGAAAAAAGAAGTTAAATCATCTGACCGCCAAAAATTCAACACTTTTTTTACTAAAAAAAACATTCAAACACTTTAACAAGCCAAACAAATCCAAAATAATCCAGATTTATTAAAAAGAAGGAAAAGATAACCCAAACTAGCCCTAGTTCATGGATTGGTTTTCGCTTAAGAAAAACCATGTTTCGGGTTTGGAGCATTTAAATTAAAATGGAAGGAAAATTAGTAAATATTCAAACAAAAGAAATCAGATTTAAATAAGCTGTTTTAGATTTTAACCTCAACAAATAAGTCATTAAACTCAAAAGAACTAAAACCACATGCTGCATAAATGTTAATACTCTATGCATGCTTGACTTGTACATCATCAAGAAATATAAATGTATTTAATTACTCTGTTAATGAAGCCATCATCGACCAAAGCGCTTCCCAATTTCCTAAACAGATAGCTCAAGTCTTTAACCTCTTTCACAGTAACTGTAGAAATAATCACAAAAAAAAATAAAAAAATTGGTTTTCTTTAATTAATTTTTTTAAATAATAATTAATTAGTTCTAAAATAACTGTGGAGAAATTGTAGCACATGTACATACATCTTGTTTGAGAAGAAAGAAGGTCCGGATCTACAATTACACGTTGTTGCTTCATGCAGACACACCCCATCACAAAAAATAGAAAAGAAAAGAAAAAAGAATTATCTTGTGTTATTGCACGTAATGGACTACAATCACGTAAAGATTATTTATACCTGTCAATGATCAGGGTCAACCCGATCCAATTTTAAAACATTGAGATCTGATCCGAATCGAGTCCAAATTTACATCCGACATCCGAATGGGATATCCAAATCCGTTAGTATTCACCCGGTCCCACTTACCATATCCGAATGGGATATCCGAAAGTTTTCGGATTTTGAAGTCGGATGGATATTCGGTTGCAATCCCAATCCCAACGGTGGTTTTTCCAATCGATATTTTCGGTTGCAAAATCGGTTGGACCGATTTTTATTCATTTTCAATTGCCATTTTTGTTTTTTCTAATAGCGTAAAATTGTTTAGCTGGAAATTTAATCAAAAAGCATCTATCGAGATGGACTGAGAGTAATGACTAATATAAATGATAGAGTATAAAAAGATCTAAGAGATAAAAACAAAATAGATCCAAAAGAGCAAATCAAATTATTAAAAGAAGATGAAGAAAAAAATATAGAAAATGGAAAACAAACCAGAAAAATGGATGGAAATTGTACGGAAGAAAAAGCGGAGGTGGTACAAGCTAAAAGTGAGAGCTAGGATTTTCTCACATGCTGATTTTTTTAATTCACTAGATTAATTTATATGAAAACCAATAGTATGTAGCTCATTGTTAAGGCTGGTTTCAAGATTAAGAAGTGTTGGATTTAGTTCTCACTAATTAATGTAGATTTTTCTTCTACTTTAATATTAGTATTTGGTATCTTGATTGTAATTTAGTAGAATTTTTAATTAGTGGTATTGAATGTAATATGATCGTTTTCTAATACAGAAAGAAAATTCAAATTTGAAAGCTGCATTAAATCGAAAATGGATTTTTAATAGAATGAATCAGACTATATTCATACCTGCTCTATTAAATTCGGATGCAGATCTTCTTTTTTGGATAAGATTCACTAAATGTGTAACCAGTTAAATATCTTAATAAATCTGACTAACTACAAATTTTCTTAATTCGGATTTAAATTTGCTCCATTGACTAGAAATTATTTTGTGTAATCGCTGCATCACATTATCAAAGACATGAAAAATAATTAGGTGCAATCTATGCATAACGTAATCAATGACACGTGATTTAGTACACCAATGATAGTTTTACTGGTGGATATCATTCAACAACAACCATGTTCTAACCTAGGTTACACGGATACTCCGAAATTATACACCGTGCAGTATCGTATGTGTACTGAATACTCGGATACTTAGATACTCGTACGATACTTGTAAAATACTCCACCGTGTCGATTTCAATAATAAGAAAATATAAAATAAAAAAAATACGTATCGGATACAAAGGAAGGCATATCGAAAATAACCAGAATACTTGAGAGCATGTATTTCTACAAATAATTTCTAGATTATGTATAATATCAAAGTAAATCTACATAAAACGCTTGAAAATCTGTATAGGGCCAAATATTTTGCCTATGATATTAATACTATGGTTTTACTTGAACATAGATAGCATTAATTATTTTAATATGGAATAAAAAGTGAACTAAATATATATGACATAATTTTTTTAATACATTTTTAAAACAATGATTTCTTATTATAATATATTTTTAAATATACAGACACGTATTTTTACCGTATCGAATCCTATAAATTTTAAAAATTCGTATCGCCATACTCGTATCGTATATCGACGTATCCGTATCCGTGCAATCTAGGTTCTAACCCATTTTACTTAATGTAGATTTTGAAAATTGTCCTCAAACATGAGTTAGAGAACATGATTGATGTGGAATCATATCCACATGTATAACCAATATTGATGTGTTGCACCACGTGTCATGTCATTGATAACGTGATCGATACATTAATTAGACTAAATAATCTCATCGTCTTGACAACCCTAATAAATAATATCCTAATATTCACATATAACAGTTAGGTTCTTGTCCATGTTAATTGGATACTTAGGTACTTTTTGTCTGCCCCACCGCCATGATAGGTTTATCTTGAGGTTTGGAGTCTACACTCTACACTTTTAATTTATTAATAGATCATGCTTAATTTGGGAGCAAATTGCTTTTTCTAATACCAAATTTTATTCTCCATATTTTATATCAAAAGTTAATGAATATTATAAATCATGGTATTTCCGTTTAATAAAAATAACGTAATTGATCATGTGCGCATCACATGACCATTAAGTTGCATTTTGAAGGTGGGAAAAATGGCATGGTCCACGCACTTGCATGCCCATAGGTACGCATTTCTTATAATCTTATCACATTTATTTTTTTTACATATTAAATACTATAATTTAAGCGCGCACTTTACACATTGCATATTGCCGTTAAAATATACTAAAAATGAGTTTTCTCAAAATATAATTTTACGTAAAAATAGATATTGCTAAAGTAAAAACTAAAAATTATAAAGTGGAAAACGCTAGAAAATAATCTAATCTTAATTAATGTAAAAATAAAACTCACACATATATGTATTGTTTGTCCTCTAATTCATTAACTCTTACACTACTACAATAAATGATACGATGCGTTCCTTGTCACTAGATCTAGAAAATTTTTCAAGATTTTATATATATAATTTTTTTTTTATCTTCCGTTAATAATTTCGGAACATATATCATTAAAATAGTACATTAAAAAGTAAATTAATATATAGGTATGAATTTCTAGATATGTAAGAATATTTGGTATAATGGTATTGTTCTTAATTTCAGAAGCTGAGCAACTTCCGGTGTTCGTTACCCATATATATATGTCTGCTACTTTTAGTGTAGCACTTCATATAATTAATAAATTCTTCCAATGACCACACAAATATATCTTTAATATTTTTTATTTGAAAAAATTCTTTAGAAAGATTGGATATTTCCCTCGTATTTAATTTGAAGAAGCTCTTGTCAATTGTTAATTAGTTACAAAAAATGATTCGTATATGTGATGTTGTATGCAGAAAGTTCGAATAGAAATAGGAAAGAAGAATAACTCTCGTTTAATTTGATGAATTGTAGTGTAAGTTGTCTTTAAAAAGATATACAAATTAAGAGGCCAGGTCTTCATATAAATAATTAATTATTTTTAAACTAAATTAATTGTGTCTTTTATATATCATATAACTAGCTTATTCCCGTGCTATGCACAAATTCAAGTCATTTATTTTAATTTATATTTTCCAAATAAATTATAATGTATTTAGATTACTACTATTTTCTTGCCTCTAATAATTACAACTGGAATAAATTAATCGAGACAAATGTTTCATACATTTTTTTCCTTATGAGATATAGACAATGAAGGTTGACAATTCTTTAATTAACTTAATAATATCAAGAAAAAATTACATAAACTATCCCTCAAGTTTATTATAAATAAAAATACCAACATTTAAGTTTGGGAAATGATTTTAAATACCTATAAGCATTAATTTCATTATATTTATCCTATTACAACATTAATTTATGACTCAACATTTTGAAATGTCATCATAAAAATAATTTGTAATACCTCTAATATTTTATTTTATTTTTATTAATAAATATTCTCAACAACCCTTTATGTTTATTGTAATTACAGGATCATTCTCAAACTTTGAGAAATTGCCCAAATACCTTGAAGCTATTTGATCCACCGCCTTGCATAAGGGTTGGGGGTGTTGGGATGGGTTGGGGACGATCGGGACAGGTTCTCTACTTCTTAAAAGATTTAATGAATATATAAATAATTTACTAATACTATAAAACACATAATTTTTATTAATTTATCATCTTATTTGATTAAAAATTCTAAATGGCTATTTTTATTTTATTTTACTTAGATTGTTCACAATACCATTCAAACCTTTATTTCAATATTTTCAGTTCAACTATTTTAAAATAATTAGAAAATAAATTTTATTCTTTATTTATTGAACATTTAAATATGCATATCTAGTAGTAGATAAAAGAAATTATTACTTTATTATTGTAATACTAAAATAGGTATATTTACTTTTATTTATTGTAAAATTAAATATAATAATTTTTTTTATAATAATTCTAAATGATTATTTTTATTTTGTGTTATTAAACTTTTGTTGATTATATTTTAAATATTTTTAGTATAATTTTACAAAATATTCACAATTTAAATGTATTCATATTAATAATTGGGAGAATTAATCAAATTATCCATGAGATTAAGTGTAATTATTAAGACCCCTAAGGTTTGTGAAATTTAATAGTAATTTACATAATAAAGAAGGGCATTTTCATACTTTCGAAAATTTAGTTAGTTTTTTTGGATGGGCTTCATCCTTGGATATTGTAATTTCTATAATTTCTAAACTTGAAGGGTTGTCTATGTAATTTCATTAAATCTTATGTGTAATTTGTGTAATTTTCCCTAATATCAATAAATTGTATGCTCAAGTTACAATTATTGGAAAAAACATAACTAATAAATTAATCTCTTGTGAGGTAATTTATTAAAAGTTTATTTTTTGAGACAATCAACATTTTTATGTCTAATGATGTAAAACATGTAAATCAAATTCGAATAAAAAGTAATAGAAGAGAGAGAACAAAAATTATACAATATAACATGGGTCTTTCTAAAATAAGATTTCATGGAACATAAGTGTATATGAGATACCTCATTTCAACCACTAAAAAAGGTCAACATCAAATCTAAACCACAATTTTTGGTCAAAATGTTCAATGATGATGTGGCATTGGACATTTATAAAAAATAAACATATGTTAAATTACATACTAACCCTTTAATTAATGTGTTTAAATAAATTTCTCTAATTAATTTCATATCTCTTTTCCAAAAAAAAAAAAAAAAAAATTTGAGAAAATTGCATTTTTCATACCAAAATTTTGCCTACTTCATACATTGAGGGACACATGTATATTCTTGGAAAATATACATATGCCCCTCTAAAATAAAAACTTTACCTTCTCATTTCTCTGTTGTAATTTGTGAACAACTTAATTATTAGTACACAAACACAATGTTCTCTCTTTACAAATAAAATATTTTTCTACTTCACTTCGGATTTTTGGTTATTTCACATGAGCGAAGTATTTGGACTTGTAAGAAGTGTTGTAACTAACTTTGAAAATTCATGTAAGGGGCACATGTATATTTTTCGTCGAACAAAAATTAAATAAAATTATTTGAGGCAATAAAGTGCTTATTTTGTACATATGTGTGATAAAGTGCCACAATATGTAACTTTGAGGGATAAGATTTTTTCAAATCTTTAAAGTGGTTTCAATAATCAAGTGGAAGTTTTTGTCGATGTTTATAAAAAGAAAAACAGGGAGGTTATTGAAAAATTTTAAAGTTACCAGGGGCTATTGGTAATCTTTTAAGTTAAGCGGATGTTTTCTCATCATTTGATGGGGTAAAATTGATAATTCGACTTGAGAGGGATATTTTTTGCTACTAAAAAAATACATGGATATTTTACTAATAAAAATAATACATATTTTTTAGTTAGGCAAAACATAAGGGGTGTTGTTGAATTTTACTCATTAAAAAAGGGTAAATTTGTCTTTAAGAAAATAAATTATTTTAACTTAAATTTTAAGAGAACACGTGTCACCAAGATAAATGTTATCTCATGTGCTCCCCATCCCTCAAAATCTTATTTTAGACGGACCCATATAACATTGGATAAGACTTACCTCCACTTCCGTCTTCAACAACCTGTTGCAACCATTTCTGTACATAGTATACATAGTACTTTAGTGACAATGATAGTGCAAAATATCTAGCCAAATTATTTATAGTTGAAATGGTACAAACCAAAAACTTACAATTTAGAGATTAGAATTGATCTTTGGATCTTTAACTCCCGAATTACATTCCATTGAAAATTCTTTTGTGCCAAAAAAGAAGAAGAAAACAATAAAATAAATATCATTAGATCAAATGTGTCTTAAAACAGTGGCGGAGCTAGACGTATTTCTTTGGGGGGGCAAGATTTTTTTGTGTAATACAATTAATATTTTATAGGCGTTTTGATTTAATGACAAAGATACATACTCCATCCGTTTCATATTAATTGGCACATTTGTCAAATTTTTTTGTTTTAAATTAATTGGCATATTTGAATTTTCAAAGCATTTTTTTTTTCAATTTTGCCCCTTTCTCTCATTGGAGTTGGGAAACCCAATGATCACCACTCACTAATAAAAAAAAATTAAAAAGTAGATAATTATAAAGGGTACTTGAGACATTTTATCATCAAAAAATATGTAATTATTCGGTTTTTTAATCTGTGTGAAAAATAAGAATATGCCAATTAATATGAAACGGATGGAGTATAACATTCTTTTATATATTCTGCCATTAATTCATGGAATAAACATGAAAACTGAAAAACTGAACAAAATGCAGTAAATGAAAATGGAAAGTGCAAGCCTCCACCAGGACTCGATACTGGGTCTCCAAAGTAATTTGTGCTACACTTGGCCATGTACGCAAATGAGCTTGTATTGAAAATAACAGCAAATAATACTATTGATATATAAATAACATATTTTCTTGGGGGGGGGGGGCAACCGCCCCCCCCCCCCCCCCAAGTCTCTGCTTAGCTCCGCCACTGTCTTAAAATCCAATGACAAAAAAATATTGAGAAACACAATAAATAAAATATTTGAAGAATAAAAGGATATGAAATTAGAACAATGAACAAAAGAATGAAGAATGTTATCTCTAGCAAAAGATCAACACGTTCAAAGACGAACCTGAAAGAAAGAATAAAACATGGTTAATCTATAATGTAAAAGAAAAAAAATATTGAGAAACACTGCTGATTAAATAATTGAAGAAAGGAATATGAAATTAAAAACTGAAGAAAGTGCAGTAAATAAAAAATGAAAAGAAAAAGCCTCCCCTAGCTTTGGAAACTGGGAAAAAACTTAACAAAGTGCAGTAAATGAAAATGAAAAGTGCAAGCTTCCACCTGGACTCGATATTGGGTCTCCAAAGTAATTTGTGCTACACTTTACCATGTACGCAAATGAGCTTGTATTGAAAATAACAGCAAATAATACTATTAATATATAAATAACATATTTTCTTGGGGGGCGACCGCCCCCCCCTCCAGTCTCTGCTTAGCTCCGCCACTGTCTTAAAATCCAATGACAAAAAAATTATTGAGAAACACAGTAAATAAAATATTTGAAGAATAAATGGATATGAAATTAGAACAATGTACAAAAGAATGAAGAATGTTATCTCTAGCAAAAGATCAACACGTTCAAAGACGAATCTGAAAGAAAGAATAAAACATGGTTAATCTATAATGTAAAAGAAAAAAAATATTGAGAAACACTTCTGATTAAATAATTGAAGAAAGGAATATGAAATTAAAAACTGAAGAAAGTGCAGTAAATAAAAAATGAAAAGAAAAAGCCTCCACTAGCTTTGGAAACTGGGAAAAAACTGAACAAAGTGCAGTTAATGAAAATGAAAAGTGCAAGCCTCCACCAGGACTCGATACTGGGTCTCCAAAGTAATTTGTGCTACACTTTACCATGTACGCAAATGAACTTGTATTGAAAATAACAGCAAATAATACTATTAATATATAATAACATATTTTCTTTGGGGGGCGACCCCCCCTCCACCCAAGTCTCTGCTTAGCTCCGCCACTGTCTTAAAATCCAATGACAAAAAAATATTGAGAAACACAGTAAATAAAATATTTGAAGAATAAAAGGATATGAAATTAGAACAATGAACAAAAGAATGAAGAATGACATCTCTAGCAAAAGATCAACATGTTCAAAGACGAACCTGAAAGAAAGAATAAAACATGGTTAATCTATAATGTAAAAGAAAAAAAAATATAGAGAAACACTACTGATTAAATAATTGAAGAAAGGAATATGAAATTAAACAATGAGCAAGTGAATGAAAAATGTTCTTAGCATATGTTTTATAAAATGAACAAATTTTTGTTCAAATTTTAATTTCCGTAATTAAGGATAACAATTTATGGGGCATGATTTTAGCATATCAATTAATTAGTGAAGATAATTTTGAACTAAGATTGACTTTTTGCTTTTGGAAATGGAAACTAAAGAAACTGAAAATCCTTCAAGCTTGTAGACATGTATGCAATTTTATAATGAATTAAATTCCTATTCTAATTCTAATTATTTTAATACGGAAAACTATTTTGGGGGCATGAGTTTAGGAAATAAATTAATAAGCTACTAAATTCGATTTGAAATTTGAAAACCTTTAAGCTTGTAGATACCCAATCATTTAATTATTTGACAATAAAAAAAACTCTAAATTCTAAGAAAAAAGAATTGAGTCAAAATAAGTGAATTGGGGGTCAACAGACCATTCTCCTATATATAATATACTAGCGTAAACCCGTGCTATGCACGGAAGCAAATTAAATTATGTTATCTGTTAATTTGTATAATTAAATTGGTAATAATGACACTTTATTATTAAGTTTGTAGAATAGCAACAAACAAAACATAACTTTTTATAGATAAATGAGAGAAATAACAACTCAACGTTTATCTTTTCCAAAGTTATCACTTCTGTTTCATTTTTAAATTTCATATAACAAAAGCAGCTTATAAAATAAAAAATTAGTGCACATCACCTTATTCACTTTAATAATCTAAAAAAATGTGATCAATTTTTTTCTCAAGTCTAAACCAATACTGATTAATATGATACTAAAAAAGTAAAAATTATAAAAAGATATCTAAATGAAAGAAGATAAAGAAGATAAAGATGATAAATAGAAAGTATAACCTTCATATAGTAATTTATGTTTTGACATACAATACTTCATGAAGACATCTACATATGGATTATTCAAGAAGATAGATTAACTTAAAAACAAAGTTTATTTTCCCAGATATCAATAATTTTTTTTAATTCAAAGGTCAAGATAAAAATCTAGCAGTAAATGGAATTTTAGATCACAGTTTCTGCTTGCTTCCACGTTACCCATTCAAAACATGAAAACTATTTACTGCATTTCAAGCTGCTATTAACCTTTCCAAGACATTATAAACTCTTTCGAAAATAAGCAATGAACTTTTAAACTACTAATTAAACCCTGTAAAAACTCTATTAGTAATAAGAGGAAAATCAAAGCATATCATCACCACTGATCCGAGTGATATGGGAATTTATTTGTATTCCTGACTCATCACCTTCCCCCATCAGCATCAAATATCTTTTTCCCCAGGTTGAAAATCACCATCTTCATAGTTTATCCTTCAAATTTTGATGCAATTCCATCTACCTGCCTTCATAATATTGCTCTTTTCATTTTAACCATAACAAAAAATTTGTATTCCATAGTCAAGAAAGTACATGGATAACAAAGATATTTCTCAAGTTCAATCAAAAACTATTTCGATTTACATATGAATTCTACTCGCCTTAACATGTACTAACACTATTCTCTCTAATCTTGATTTCTATAATCTATTCAATCTATTTTTCCTATACAATTATAAAACTTTACTACCAAAATATCCTGGATTTCATTCCAGGAGCTCTGCAATGTGTCATTAATCAAAGTATTTCCTCTCTGTTTACTCAAATATATGACCAAAAAGTTAATGTTATTACTCAATCATCTGCAAGACATGCCAAGCATCTTCCTTAAAACCGCCATTGTAGCATAACCTACCTCAAGAGGTGATTGCAACTTCATCTTATGTCTCCAAAATTCAATGTAAGTGAGAAAGACTGGCTGAAACTGTTGTCGCCTTACTAAATGCAGCCACTGCCGGTACAGACTCAAAAAAAGAAACCTGAAATGTATCCAAGATTATCCTCATTATGATATCCTTTAATGCTAGTGTGTTAGATAACATGTGTGAAGAGTGCTAAAAAGGAAATCAAACAAAAAGAATCTACAACAAATTAGAATACATAATACTCCTTTTGTTATGTTGCTAATTTCTTCAAAACGATTTTTGTTTACATGTTTATAGTAGAGAACTTTAAAGATTGAGACACAATGTTAATTATGCATGCTTTGGTATAAATTGTAAGAACCTAATTCTTAGTTCATTGAATTCAGATACAGCACCCCAACTACAGCAATATAATCAGGCTTGACAGAGGGAATGGTACATTCGTTCCATTGAATAAGACACAATAATTGAAAAGCAATTAATCGGACTTTAGCAACTTGTGTCGTCACATTTTAAATCTCGTTGAGTCATATCTTCAAACACATAAATGCACTTTAGGCTTTATTTGATAAACCAACTCACTTTTCCAAAGCCTCGTACTAAGATTCGGAGACACTTAGTAATGGTAAATCTCACCTTCAACAAAGCATCATTTGCATATGTATATGTATGCGAATTCTCGGCACTGAAGGATCCTAAATTTTATACCATCATCCATCAAACCACTCTGTAAATCCATATACTGAATTCCATAAAATTTTATACCATCATCAATCAAACCACTCTGTAAATCCATATACTGAATTCCATAAATTTCAAGAACCATGTGTATCTCAAGATTCTATACTATGACAAAACATGAGAAAAACAAAACTTGAAATTCTGATATTGATGAGGAAATGTTATAAGCCATACCAGGTGCCCTAATAGAACTGATGGAATGATGAATGTCAATAGACCAGCTTCCAATTTGCCATAACACAACCCTGCTAGGTTTGGAAACGTACAATTAAAATATCACTTGAAATCTAGCACAGTTACTTAAACATGATAAGCTCAAAAATTGTGCTCAAAAATTGTGAAAGCACAAATAAGATAATCAGATAACTTGAAACTTAATTAGTAGTTTTTAATTTGATAAGATATATAGTATAGTAATTCAGTTTAGGCAATTCAGGCTAAGCACACACAAGGCCAGTCAATGCAGCAAATAGGGGTCCTACGAACCAAATAGCCATTGGATTTTGAACAACATACTCCACCAAACTCATCCCCGACGGCTGAGCAACACTCACGTAAGTGGCCAAAGATCCGACCACACCAGTCACCCACAGCGATTGAAGCGTGCGCTTAATCTCCGTGACATATATGTGAATCAAATAAAGAGACATCCCAAATCCACAAGCTCCTAATCCGTAAAACAAATCCAAATTCCTCCTTATCAAATCAAACGCCTCCGAGTGATTCGAGAACGCTGCAAAGGACGCAATCACGAACGAAGTGGCGGCGGTTACCAGTCCCGATCTGTACAGAATCACTTCTCGAATGTCGGAGGAATCGATTTTCCACAGGCCGTAGACGCCTCGGTACTCGATTGCCGACTCTGCAGATTCTCCGACAGCTTGGCATCGGAGCGAAAGGGATGAGGAGCGGCGGCGATTGAGCTGAGCTAGGTTGCAATTGGTGCGGAGTGAGAGTGATTAATTCAAAGGAAAAAAAATAAAAATGAAAGAGAATGGAGTTAGGGATGATGAAGAAGAGCGAGAACAAAGGAAGTTGGAGAATGTGGGCTGAGAAGTTTTGGAATTTGAATCACAACCGTTTCATTATAGAGGAAATTATCAGTTTTTTATTCAAATTTCATTTTCAAAATTTATGAGGGAAGTGGGTGGAAGAAAATCAGTTACTTCACAAAACGTGGGATAAAAGTGGTAAAAAAAAGAGTATTTAGTAAATTAAAATAATTCAAAAAAAGGAAAAAAAAAGAATTTTAGTCAAAATCAAGTTATTTGACCAAAACACTCCCTTGAAATAATAG
Source organism: Penstemon eatonii (assembly GCA_038501285.1). NCBI lineage: Eukaryota > Viridiplantae > Streptophyta > Magnoliopsida > Lamiales > Plantaginaceae > Penstemon > Penstemon eatonii. The sequence continues at coordinate 72,189,039 of CM076710.1, forward strand.
TAAGTTAGATTAGATTAGATTAGATTAGATTAGATTAGATAAGAAAGATTATGAGTTAATTGGAACGATTTCCCATGAGCTAGATAACCGTAACTGTTTTCATGAATAATTATACCATTCCTAAGTATGGTTACGTCTATTGCATGGAGAGGTTTAAGTGCAATCATGTGGTTTGTTTGTTAATGTAAATATTATAAATATTAATAAAATTCAAAATTTTAATTATTTTATAGATATTAACCTTAAAAATTTCGATAGTTTCAAAATCCCCTTCCCCAGCCCACCTAAAAATATCTCCTCAAGTTCCCAACTCCCCTCCCCCACCCTACCATATGTCACCACCCCATCTTAAAAATACTTACACGGAGTCTCTCTGTATAAAATTTGTGTATTTTTGTAGATATGGGCGGACCTCAATCGCGACGGGGCATGGTCCCCCTTCCCCCCCAAGAAAAAATATAATATATGTATTATATGCATATCTTAACAAAAAAAATAGTAGTTGGCAAAGTAGTACCTTGATTGAGTTGCATGAGGTCTAGAGTTTAATCCCCTTGTACAATAAATCTTTATTTATTTTTTGATCTCTTTATGAAGAATAAATTTGTTTTTTTTTCCTAATGGATATATGTTATGGAGATAAAAAATTGCCTTCTAGATAATATTATAGCATTACTTTATTAATTTGATCGAAGTTTTTTTTATGAAAAAATTTCGAGCGTATATATGCAACCAAAAAAAAATCGGCCCTCAAAATGAAATCGTTTAGGTCCACCCCTATTATAGATGAAGAAGTGTTGATTAATTGTTTGTTATAATCTAAACATTCATATAGAAGATGAATGATGAATTGAGCCATAAAATTTTTCTATTCTTGGAGAGAAGAGAAAGGATAAAAAACTGCGCAAAATATTATTATATCAAAAAATAATGAATATTATGTTACAACTAGGGCCCCTGAACCTATATATATACACTCTTAAAGAGCCTGTAACTAACTTATTACACAATAGCAACTTTTATATATAGAAGTACGCTTATTGTTATAAACTAGAAAGGGGAAAAGAAATTATAAATCCCTAATTACAATTCTTCTTTAATCAAGTAACCGTGCTTCTTCCTCTTCATTGTAGATGCTGCTGATCAATTCATCCAATATTGTTCACTTTTTCTAAGACGGTTGTTCTATAATGAAATGACAACTTCACTAAGAATTATGACATAAAGAACTTCTCCAAAAGGGAGTTCTTATATCCCAAAATATAAGAGAATTTATAAGAATTACAGAAAAAAAAAAGAACTCCAAGGGAGTCTTTAAAAAATAAGAATGCCAAATTATTAGAAGTTTGGATCCTCAAATGAGAGTCCAAAGTGAAATTTTAAAAGTAAAAGTAGTGTATTAAAGTTGGAGTGGAGATGTGTGGTGTGATTATTTAAAATATAATCCTAAAATATAAACAATATAGTAAAAAGTGGGAATGTATAACACTGTTCACTCTTTAAATTTTAAGATAAAAGGTCTAAAATTAAGAAGTCTGTTGGAGATGATCCAATTGATCGGTATGTTTTACATAAGAAACAACTGTCATAGAATTACATATTAGTATTTTATAAAAAGAAAAAATTGTATGTTAGTAGAGTGCAATTTTTTATTGTTGGAATCTATATTCTATATTTGAATAAAATTAGTTGAGAGTAAGGGGTCGTGTCTGTTCGATCTGAAGAGGTACCCTTTGGATCGAAACAGTACAATCCAAACATTATGTCTCTTGCGAAAAGACAATTTTTAGTCTATAAATAGGAGACTTAATCTGGCCAATTAAGTATCCTATTTCCGACAATAATCAAAAAATTACTCTCATCTCAACTTTAAGTTTATGTCGAATTTTCTATTTGCTTCGGTTCGCCGTGGGTTCATTATTTGTGCAAATAATGAACAACAGACTGTTGTATCTTGGGAGACTACCGGGAATTAAACTGTATGCACCGTGGCAGCCCCGGAAATATTGTCTTAAGGAAATTTATTTCGGCAAGCCTCAGTCTAATTTCCTTATTTTTTACGTAAAGATTGAAGTGATCTTTGGTTTCGATACAAGTAAGTATTTCTCACTATTTTTTTTGTGTTAGATTGAAATATTTAAGTACACAGATTGTTAGACACCAACAATCTTAAGACAATAATATTTGTTTAATTAATCTGTGTGAATGCATAAATATTTATTAAGAACAAATCGGTGTTTGTCACTTGAAATAAAGAGGTGATTATGATCTTTATGAGTAAATAGAATATGAAAATCTGCTAGATATATAGATTCATGGCTGTATGACTGCATGAAATCATTGTGACATTCGTTTCGTTTGAATAGCATTCAGAATTTTAAATCTCTCAACCGGAATACTGAATTTATTAATGGGCTTAGAATTCCATCAATTTGGAGTATACTGGATATCATAATTCTGAAACATCTTTCGAAACTAATTAGAGAAATATCTTACTGGAATGATATGAAAGACTATCAGTTATTTGAGAATTTCCTTCTGCAAGGCATTTTTTTTCCTTTTGAAAGCCTCATAAATAATTATTAAGCACACTTGCATATGAATTGGTACTTTGGTGACGCTTCATCATGAATTGTGATTTAAGAATAAGCACTATGGCATGAGAAACGGCATATGTGTAATGCATCCAAGAGGTATCTTTAATTTAAGATTACGTTCCATTTAACAATTCTGCATCATATGAATATGTGAATCGGTGCATCGATAAAAGAAAATTTTGATTTTAAAGTTGTGAGTTACTGAAGCCCAAGGTTTCGAACTCTTGCGAAGAGGTGGTCCAATTAGTGGGAACGCTATTTTCAAAACTAATGAAAAATATACTAATGCTTCTGTGGGTGCTTTTTAGTTAATTGACATATATATGTGAAGCGGTGGAATACTTCATTTGTGGCTAATGGTTTGCATTGTTATAACATTATGCGGTCATGTTTGAAGATCCAAAAATTGAGTACTAATGAAATGAATAATTTTTTTTTATTCTTGAGATTAGAAATCATCAATTGAATTAAAAGGAAGTCCATAACCATTCAATTCATATGCCGATTCCGTACAACTACGGACATGTCATGAATGGGTGCTAGTATAAAATAATTTTGGTTAGATTGTGTCTTCAATATTCCAAGTCTAACTACAAAATTTGATTTCAATGATTTGGGTAACCGGAAGTAAGTCAATGCATTTCTTTGTGAAAGAGTTATAAATGGATGCATTTATAGCATTGCATCTTTACGGATTGAGCCGTAACTATTCACATGATTGAATGTGATTTTATTACATGAATTTTAAAATTGGTCGTGGGTCATTGGATAAATAGGAGTTCCTATTTAATCTTGTACAAATAAAAATAATGAAACGATTTTCGTTTGAGGAATTGTACAAGTTAAAATGAATTATTTTTCTTATAAATACTTTAGAGGTGAACTAATTTGTTTATAGAAGTAAATGATAGATGTCATTACTTAGATAATAGTTTAAATAAAATATAATGACATGAGCATTAAATTATGGAATTCATATGAGTATGTGATTCATGGCTCATGTACATTTGCTTAATAAGTACGACTTATACATATGCGAGATATATAAGAAGCATATACTAATAACTTTTATCTGGAGATAGAAGATTAATTAGTATTTACTACCAAATCATTATTTTATTTGAGAAATAATGATAATTTATTTGTGAAAATATTTAAAATTTATTTGCGAAATAAATGTCAATATTTATTGAGAAAATATTGATTGTAATTTATTCACAAAATAATTATAATTTATTTGTGAGAAATAATTATAAATTATTTGTGAAATAATTATAATTGATTTGTTTGTGAAACAAATGTGCAAGAGTTCAAAACCTTTGAACTAATTTAAATTAACTATGTGATTTTGAAATCATTAGTAACTCGTGGAGTTTGAGAATGTATTTAATCACATAGATATTATTGCTCTATTTATTGAGTTATAAATACGAGGCAATAAATGTATTTGCGAAATACGAGAAGATGCATTTGTGAAATACAAATCCGGATAATGGAATAAGAAAATTTAAATTCTTATATCCAAATTGTGGGGGTAAATACGAATATATTCATTTACACAAAAATGTGTTAAATTGGGAATAATTCATCAAATTATTTACCTAGCTCAACTCAATTGAATTTGGTAGCTAAAATAACAGAATTTTAAGATGTGGTTAAACGTCAATCTTTAAATTCAAATTTACTTGACAACTTGTGGGGAAACTCGTTAGATGTCTACACACATACTAAGTCGAGCCGCATACTAAAAAGAGTTTCACACAAGAAAAATAATACAATTCCATATGAGTTATGGAAAGGGAAGAAAAACCAAATACCTTAAAATGTGGGGGGTATTTAGGTCAGATTTCGGTTTCACCACCGAAAAAGAAAATAACTTAAAAATATTATTTACTACTAGCATATGCGATAAATAATAGTAATTCATATTTTTGGTATTTAAATCTGACATAATTGTAATCATGTGAACCGAGTCACGTGATGTAGCATTCATTGAAAATGCAAGAAGGATTTGAGAATCATTTCTCATAAATTGATATTTCTTTTGTTTCAGATTTATTTTCAGTAAGTGTAATTTACTGATATTAAAATATGATAAAGTAATATATTTATTATATTACTTACATAAACCATTTTAGAGTTTATAATTAGAGTTAATTATAAATTATTTATTCTGTGAGAATAAACATTATAGTCTAACCCATTTCAGACTAGAATATTTTTTAAAATTTTACTGAATATTTTGCGAAAATATTTAATTGATTTTGATCAAAAGGATCAACTTTGTGAAGTTTATAATTATAATTAATTATAAATTACAATATTCTGTGAGAATATACTTATATACATATGAATCGCTTACTTCAACATTCTAACTTATATGTAGAGGATTAACCTCAAACATATAAATAAATTATATCACATTCCAATATCTTGGATTAGAAAGAAGCGATTGACAGCGAGTTACATTCATAAAATTGGTAGACCTCGGGGAGTGAACCAATTAGATGTAGATGGGTGTTTTAAGATCAATAGTTTAAAAACTTTGATAAGTCAATCGATAAAAACTACGCTAGACGAGTAGCCAAGTTGCTTTATAAAAGAAATAATTTTACTTCTTTGACTCATATTCACTAGCGATTAGGATGACATCCATTTGAATGTTAATAGCTCTAATAGCTATATATAATGGACGTTGAGATTATCATTCTGAATGGTGAATTAAATGAGGAGTAACCAGAGAGTTTAGTTGTTAAATGAAAAGAAAACATAGTTTGCGAAACTTTTGTATTTTCTTGTTGACCTTTAACAAACTTATAAACAATGACATGAAAAATGTGATAGTGTCACTAATAAATTTTGACTGTCATATTAACTCATATGACAAGTGTGTCCATATAAACTAACTGGATAATTGAGTATCAGAGTTTGGTTATGCGCAATCGATATGTTAATATTTGAGATTAATACTGTGAGTATTAAATCCATTGAGAAAATATTAACTTATGATATGAAAAACTTCGGTTTAATCAATCATGATTAAGAGGTCATGTGATGATATTAAACTATCTCAAGCACATTATGTGAGATAAGTTATAAATAGTTTAATACTTATGAAAAGGGATTTCATAATTCTATTTAATTCATACCTTGTGTGCAATACGAGAATAAATGTGATATAGTATCACAATTTGAGTATGCTCATAAAATTATATGTCACGGATATATCGTAAATTGCAAGAGGCTAGACATCGTCTCTTTAGTTAATAAACTAAGGAGATACATGAACAATCTTAGCAAGATTCGTTGGGATGCATTAATGAGAATGCTTGAATCTTGATAGAATACATACATATGTGCATTAGATTTGGAAAATTTTCAAATGATCCAGGAGGGATATAGTAATGCAAATTAAACTTCTGATTTAGATGAATCAAGGTTTATAAGCGGATATGTATTCAATTTCGGAGGCACCGCTATTTCCTGAGAATCTTCCAAACAAACGCGTATAGCTCAATCCACTATGAAATTAGAGTGCATAGCATTGGATAAAGCTAGTAAAGAATTTGAGTGGCTTCACAAAATTCATGGAAGATATTTTAATATGACTAAAAATTGTGTTAGTCATACATAAAATGCGATAATCAAGCGGAGATACACAGAGCTCAACAAACTCTATGTATAATGGTAAGGTCACGACATATTCGTTGTCGTTGATACAATACCAATAGACATCTACTTTCAAATAGAATGAAATTTATAAAGTCAAGAGATAATCCTAATTCCGGATATTAAAGGTTTATCTAGAGAGTAGTATGTGCATCGAGGGGAATGGGCTTAAAGCCTAAATTAGACTAAGTTACCTCGTACGGAAACCTAACCTGGCGACTGGAGATCCCACGGACCAGGTTCAATAGGACAACCAGTCTTGGCTAACTTAAAAGAAAGCACTTAAGAGTATAACTCTATCCCATTCTTATGATGCAATAAGTGCAAGCCTACCGCGTTTATAAGGTTAAGCAAATGCTTTTAATGACGTCTATACCTTGTCAAGAACAAGTAGAGTATGGTAGGATACTCTTGATAGATGCGGTCACCTATGTTAGTGTGAGCTGGGTCGGCTCGTTGAAAATTTCTTTATAGGTTGGAATTCTCTAAAGCACTCGCATAACCAAGAATGTTCAGGGCCAAAACGAACACAACCGAGAACTTGAAGCAAATCGGTTTAATGCTGTGTTAAGTTTATTGTCTTGGTTTACACCAACAGCCGACGGTTCAAGATGAAATATTTCACCGATTGGCTAAGTAAATCCGATAAGCTTTAACTAGGGAAGGTTCAAGATGAAATATTTCACCTATCTCGATGCGGTATTATTCCTAAAGAAATTTCGACATGATGTCTTATGTGAAGGAACTAGGAGAACTATTTTATTCATGTGGGGGATTGTTGGAATCTATATTCTATATTTGAATAAAATTAGTTGAGAGTAAGGGGTCGTGTCTGTTCGATCTGAAGAGGTACCCTTTGGATCGAAACAGTACAATCCAAACATTATGTCTCTTGCGAAAAGACAATTTTTAGTCTATAAATAGGAGACTTAATCTGGCCAATTAAGTATCCTATTTCCGACAATAATCAAAAAATTACTCTCATCTCAACTTTAAGTTTATGTCGAATTTTCTATTTGCTTCGGTTCGCCGTGGGTTCATTATTTGTGCAAATAATGAACAACAGACTGTTGTATCTTGGGAGACTACCGGGAATTAAACTGTATGCACCGTGGCAGCCCCGGAAATATTGTCTTAAGGAAATTTGTTTCGGCAAGCCTCAGTCTAATTTCCTTATTTTTTACGTAAAGATTGAAGTGATCTTTGGTTTCGATACAAGTAAGTATTTCTCACTATTTTTTTTGTGTTAGATTGAAATATTTAAGTACACAGATTGTTAGACACCAACATTTACTTCTCGATGTCAATCAATATTTTTGTAGGGATACATTTTTAAAACAATACGTATGCTACCAAAGAGGTATATTCTATCTTATATGTAAACAACTATTTCAAAATCAACCATAATGTTCCATTTTCGTTCGTCTTTTAGCGACAAAAATCCTTATTTGAGTTATATTAGTTATTCATATCAAATTAAATTCGAATAATATTTCTCATTTTAGAGATTTAACAAATTCGAACGAACTCAACTTAATAAACTAAAGACTGAAAATTTATATGTTCAAAATTCAAGCTATTGTTGGAATAAATATACTAGATTCATTAATCTAGATACATACGTTCACAAGAAATGAAGTAGTAGAAAGTTCTATTCATGTATTAGAGAAACAATACATGAACATGTCTTTTGGTTGGGTACATGTAGCTAGGTGAGAAGTATGAAAATTAAACGTGGTTACGTGCACTCGACTAAGGTACATGTTAGGAAGATTCTATATAAACCTATATGGTCTAGCCATTTGTAACAAGTTAAGTCATATCAAGAAGTAAAGAAGTAAGTCAACTTGGGTGAGTTTGAGTATTTTCAGTATTTATGCTTTTGGCAAGACTTTGAACTACTCGCTACTATACATTTTATGCATGATTTTTTTTTTTTTTTTTGAGAAAAACCCGAAGGAAACTTTTATTGTTGATAATCCCGTTTCTTGTATGCATGGTTGATACTCTAATTTCTTGTAGTGTTGATTTCAATTCGTGTTCAGCAATATCCTCGAGTGAAATGCAAAATGCCCACTATGCTTAATTAATTAAAAAAAAAAACACAAAAACAATTAATGTTCACGTTCTATTTGAGGTTTTGAACAAGTTAATTTATGAATAGTTTCTGGTAAAGCTCCACATCATAATTTCCAAAGTCAACTACACAAAATGAATGAGTGAAATTAAACAATCAATTTAGGTTGATATTAGTCGTGGTCTAAAAATCATGAAACCCAACACAATGCACTAGCCACCAGTCCACAAACTAAACAATGTAAGTGTTACATAAACCATAATTAGATACTTCCAATGTTTAAAGTTAGACCTCAAATCTAGCCACAGTTTACTTTCTAATCTATTCAACAAAGTGGGTCGGAGTCCAATCTGTTTGTTGGTCGGAATCCTTTGTTTTTAATGTCTCCATTTTCATTGATAACACTCAAAAAGGTAATATACATTACATAAAACAGACTCTGATTGATTATGACAACGCTCAAACGCAGTACATACACAGATACACTAAAATAAGTAGGTAACTGATTAGACATTTGATTTCGTGCCTAAAATGATTAGGTAATCAAATAAGCGAAATTTCATCTGCCTATGTTTAATTAATTTGCAATTAATTAATTTCCTAGTTTTTATTTGGATTAGTAATACATATTTCCTATTTGAGACTTAACTAAATTCATTGGGTATGCGGCCCCTATTGCTATTTGGATCCTAACGTAAACTCAAAGTTGGCACAATATATGGAATTATTGTATTCTTGGTGTCATAAATATAGCTCACTGGCGTTTCTACCCTGTATTTTTTCGGGTTGGCACATTTGGTGCCACAACTTCAACATGAGTGGCAATTTTGGTGTCAATTGAGGCTCAATTCCAAAATTAACCTAAAATCCCCCTTTGTGTGGGCCAATTTTCATGTCACGTGGGGATTTGGGGCAAATTTTGGAATTGAGCCTCAATTGACACCAAAATTGACATCAATGTTGAAGTTATGGCACCAAATATGTCAGACTAAAAAGATACTAGATAGAAATGTCAGCGAGTTATAGTTGTTGCACCAAAAATACAATAATCCATGTATTAATCTATACGACCATATTAATGTGTACCGATGTATATTTTGGTCCATATAATCATATTAATAATATGCAAGAAAAAAAATCTTAGAACATTTAAATGAAAAAAATTCTTACTAATCACCGAAATATAAAGACATGAATTTCAATTTCATAAAGAAATTGGTTTAATTTAATGTATTAGAGCCAAATTAGCGCATAACCTTTATTTTTCCTTTTTCTTTGTCTACTTCTTGCTGCGTGATTTTTCTTTAAGCTAGGTTAGTAAAAAAAACTACTATTCAAGTGAGCTAATTCCATTTGACCCTCTATAAATGCATAAAATGTTTAATTTACCTCCATGTAATTTGAAAAATAGCATTTTACCTCTATGTAAAAATTTTAAAGAAACAATATACTTATTTTAGCCCGAAAGTGTAACTCATTTGTCGACATTGAGAGTGAGTATGAAAAGTGTTTGGTTTTTTCCATAAAACAGCTGAAAAAGTGGTCAGTGTAACACTTATTTTGTAAAAGTTACGTAAGTGTAATAATTTTTTTAATTTGGGATGAAATTGTGAACAATTTTATACCTTAGGGACGATTAGTGTGACGTAGCTAAAAAAAACTACTGTTCCAGTGAGCTAATTCCAATTTACCCCTTATAAAATGCATAAAATATTTAAATTACCCCTATGTGATTTGAAAAAGAGCATTTTACCTCCCTGTGAAAATATTAAAGAAACAATGTACCTATATTAGTCCGAAAGTGTAACTCACTTACCGAAATTGAGAGTGGGCATGGAAAGTGTTTTGTAATATAGGGGGATAAATTGTCATATTTATCATAACACAAGAGATAAATTGCTACAATTATCATAATACAGGAGGGTTAAAGTGCCACATATAAAAATATCAGAAAGACAGATATAAATTTTTTATAAAATTATATGGGTAAAATGCCCTTTTTTAATTGCAGAGAAGTATATTAAATATTATGAATGTCACGTGGATAAATTGCCATTAACTCCTATTCAAGTGGGTCTATGTCCAATTTCCCTTAGCCTTAGTTAGGACTGATCTAAATTAGCCCTAGGCAGTTGACGCGTAATAAATGGGATGCATGTATTGCAAGGACAAATCTAGGATTTACCTAACCATACTTTAATTTCAAAAGTTAAAAGCAGTAATAATGATATAGCCAGACAACTTTCCTAATGCCAGAGCAAGAGTGTTTGAAATGTTATATTTACCCTAATATATCTATACTATTGAAAAAATGAAGTTTGTTTTTATTCACAAAATAGATGTTATGGCACCATGTTACATCAAAAATTTGTCACTTTCTAAAGTTACCCTCAACTTATCCGTGTATTATTTTCTATTACAGTTATTTAACTTCTTCTCACTAACTCATAAACCCACTATCCAAAAAATTTGCATTGATCATCATCTATTAATATAATAATTAAGCACGGTAAGTATTTTATTTATAGTCATTCCCCCTTTCCATTAATGTATGTATTCAACATCATCAATTTTAATTTTGAAAGAGATATTTGAAGCTCTAATTTTCCGATCATCCAAGTAAGTTGCAGTTTCATATTAGAGTGAGTTTTGATGGTCTAAAAATTACTTTTTTAAATATTTTAATTTTTTTTTTCAGAATTGGTTTATTCCTTAAAATTAATTACCTTTTCCTTATATTACTGATGATGTCAAAATCCATGACGATAATTTACTCTGAATATGTCATGTAAAAAGTTATTTCGTTACATCATAAATAGTTATGCATGCAAGTACTGCGTGCCACGGTTGATAGTTATAAAAAAAATTACCTAGAGGAAACTACTCATGGCATTCCCCCCTTCCGTTCCCTTTATTTCCGTTGGCCACCGGTTTGTCAATATTCCTAACAGATTGCTTTTAAACAAGTTTCCGATACATCAGTCAAAGGAAACTCCAGATCACCACCGGAAAAACTAATAGAAAATTTTCTTAATTTAAACAAAAATTGGTTCTGCTGTTCTTTGGTATGGAAAATATATATTTTATGTTTGACAAAACTTACAAAGTACAACGGCCAACACGGGCTTCCAAATCTCGATTCCGTCCTCCGTCTTTCGTTACCCACTACTCATCATTCATTAACATGTCAAGTTCCGTGACATACCGAATTTTTGGTATTTGCCTTTCCGTAATTCTTGCAACGAAAAACTAGTGGGTTCTTTAACAAATATAGTGGACATATTATACTTCATGATGATGACACTTAGTTTGGAAAAAGCTTCAGAATTACCAAGAACTTTTACAACTGCAAGGAAATAAATGCAGGAGCACATGAATAGGTTGGATCTGTTCCAGCAGGCTTTAAGTTCTTCACTGAAACAATTAGAGAAGGCAAAATCGAAGAAATTGCGAGAAGATTCACAAATGCCAGAACAACTTTGAGGAAAGAAATAGATTAAACTGAGATCTGTATAAAAGAAATAGTCATCATTCAAGCAAGTAGAAAATTCACATTTAAAAATGCAGCATATATTAATAAGGGAGCATGGATAACAGAAAACCAACTATGATTATAATATGGCAAAAGGCAAAACTCAAATCAGATATTAAAAAAAGGCTAAATGAATTGTATCACAAATGGTCCTATTACATGAAATGTCTTCTTATTTATGAAAATCTCTGAACAAAACTGAACTTTTCTTTTGCATGGTCTGTAGATGAATATTGAAAAATGCTACTCAGTTGCCCTCATATTTAGGGTCCGCCGTCACATAATGATAGGCAATCACCAACACAAATATGAAGATACCAAGAAAGTTGGCAAAAAATCCCAAGTCCTGATCATCAATCATCTGTTTCAATAATGAAGAACAGAAGACTATGTCAGCGCACTATATATTTAAAGTTATCAATACAAAATCGTTTAATATTGTCACTATAATTTGCGAAGATAACAGAACAAAACCTTGACAAGAATGCTGGTCCCAACAATATATCAGCATACCAAATAAAAATATTCCCTTATAGTGACTTGTTTTGCTTCATCCACCTAAATTGAAATACTGTAGCCTATCCCCCACCTTCATTATATCGTGTTAATTACACGACTCCTCTAATTCAACTTACTTGACATCTGAAACCTCTAGTTTTATTAAGTTCTAGAGCTACTAGAAAAAACCTCAAATGTTTCATTGATCGTGAAATAAAGAGAAGATATATTTCGAGGAGAATAAATATGCAAGAACTCTTGAATAACAGAGGCAAAAGTAGGAATGTATAATGACCCTGGGACTGATGAGTAACTAAATTGCATTGGTTTCTAAGGGCAATCATGGATATAGAAGGGTTTAGTCTCCTCATTGATCCAAGCAAGAGGAAATAACAAACTACGCCAATATCAATAAAATTATGTTATAGGTAGTGAGTTAGCAACTATGATATATTTTCATGTTTTGCCTTGCGTGTGCATGCAACAAATCACTTTGCTTCTTCGTACTGTCAGTTTCAAATCTTGGAATCTTGTGCTTGAGTGTGTGATATTAGTTTTCTGTACCATGCAGGTGCCACAAGTATTCTATTAAACAAATTGAAAGTTGTGTTTCAGTTTTGCTGGATTACAAGGACAATAACTCACACTAACTTCCCAATATGAGTTGTAGTTCATTCTCACACCAATTCAACATGAATTCTTTCTTTCAATTAAAGAAATACATATGAACAAAAGTAACAAACATATACTAGCAAGCATGTCGAGTTCTTCAATAGGCACTAACAAGCCCATAGATATTTTACAAGAAAAGTTCTGAAAGTTGTATGCATCACATTCAAACATGTGTTTCGATTTCGTGACGTAGTAAAGTAGCACTTGCACGGGAAAAAACAGTCAATATCACTCGTTCAACCACAAGAATTCCAAATATTTGAAACTGACACTAAGCAAAATGTAACGAGAAGCCAAAACATGTGAATACATCACAATCGCTAACTCACTATTAACTCGAGATTTTTAACTCTGTATATTTGATAACATATTCATGAGTGTCAAAAATATCAAAGCAACTACTTCGCCCTTAGCTTGGCTCATGTTTATACTTTAGCTGTGTCGCTAAGGAAGCTATAATTAATAGCAATATCAAATAAAACAAATCTAGACAAACTAAGTCCATTATTCTTATATTTTTTCTTGTTAAAGTAAAATCCAAAACTCAGTCATAAACAATGCTACAGATCGTCTACCTCATTATTAGATCTTGATCAACAATTAATCCTTAAATACATATACTATATGAACCAATTTCAAAAAGACCCCCTATTTAAACTCAGATTTAACACAACTGAATAAGCATCATGCAAAACATGGAACCAAGGTGGCTACATCAAGTGTCACTACTGCCATCTCTTGTGCAAGTTCTAGAGAGTAAGCTGAGAGAAAAACTTATTCAGTAAAATCCACATTTTCAATTTATTAGCTTCTAACACTTGGGTTCAGACAAGTGATTTTCCTAACAGGTATTAAAAACAGTGCAAAGCATAACAAAAATAGGTGAATTACTTCATTCAATCCTCCATAGAGGAATCATTGGATTATGAAACATGAAAATTTTACGAATCCTAAATCCGGGTAGGCATATACCTAATTTACATTACAACAATAGGCTTCTTATTAGAAATCTATGGAAACAATTAACAATTAAAAATTTAAAAGAAAATTAAAAGCACCATAAATTCGTTAATCGAAACTCCTTAATTAATTAGAAAATATTATCTAAATTAAGTTCCCCAAAAAACTTGAATTCCGACAAATGAAAAGGTAATAATTCATATATGTAAATTGAAAGCAGCTTACGGTGTTAGGCGAAGGTGAACACTAGGTATGTATAGAGCCGATGGTGATGCGTTCAGTGACTTGACCTGCGATGATGGAGTATTTTCTGATCTCGGATGCTTTATATGCTCAGTAGCAGGAGTTTTACACTTGAAACGCTGTCGTTTTCAGGACAGGAACAAAGTAAAGGCAAGGAATTAAAAAAAAAAACAATACATTGATGTGGCTGCTGGGATTCGAGCCCAGGTCTCCACGGCCACAACGTGGAATTCTTACCACTAAACTACAGCCACAAGATGCATGAGATTACCTTAAGTTTCTATTAATACATTTAACACTCTGAAAATTAGCTAAATCAAACTAATACTACCATCTCACTCTTTCCAAAGGAATGTTAAGGAAAATTAATTCACTAGGGTGCTGGATGAGCGATAAATGTATATGATAGAACAATTTTTTATGTTTTTATGCATATTTGTTTATCATCCAATATCTATGTAAATAATTCATCGGTATAGGATGAATGCAATCAAAGATAAGTTGTCTTAGGGGTTCAATTGAACATGCATAATATGATTTTGCTTTTCCAATCAATTGATTTTTCTCGATTTCTATAGATCTCAAGATAATTGTTCTTATGCAATTATGTGATCCTATCTGTAATAATAATTGGAAATTTTTGCTTTTAAATTTTTTACTAATCTTTAAATTTTACTTTCTTAAATAAACAATCTAATAAAAGTTTGAGAACAAAAAATGAATTCTCGTTTTTGGGACGTGATTGTACACTTTTCAAAGTTTTGGGGTCAAATTATAAATTATAAAAAGCCGGGGGTCCTTTTTCAAGTTTACGAAAAATTAACAATGTGATTAATTCGTAGGGTAAATTACAAATACCCCCTCAGGCATAATTACAAAAATCACTCTCACGTATTGGATATAACAAAAACCCCCCCTCAGGTTTGTCACCTTCTTACAATTACACCCTTACTCCTTTCAATTTTGTCCTTGTGTGTTATTTGTATTGTTTGTAATGTCTTATCAATGTTAAAACCTGGGATCTAATTATTATATCTTATAAATTAGAAACATCTTTGTTAATAAATTCGAATGTTAAAATAATCTAGTTTTTGCTAATTAAAAAAAAAAACAATAAATTTTCTAGCAAATAGAAATAACAAATGGGATATTGCATTTTACTCTCTAGAAAATTATAAATTACTATACCCCACTCCAAACCTCTTAATTATCAAGTATTTGTATAGTAAGCTTATAAAATAATAACATATATGATTTTTCTTAATAAATTTGAATGTTAACACAATATAATGTTTTGCTAATAAATATAACACAACAATTTTATGCCAAAATTAGAAATAATAAATGGGATATTGCATTTTACTCTCTAAAAAATTGTAAATTACCACACCGCACCTCAAACCCCACGTAACCCGCGGTGGCGTCGGAAATCCATCGGAATGAAAGCAATGACATCTGCTTTATCTCCGTGTATTCACAACAACTGCGGCAATATACCCAAATCCCGCTTTCAAACAACAGTAAACATAATAATTCTACTACTCTTTATCGTTATTACCAGTTAATTTTCTTTTTTATTATTATATGTACTTCATTATCTTATTTTTTATTCAATTAAGGTGTTTTTGGATGATTGGTGGTTAGTTAAGGCTGAAAATGACGACCCCCAAAGGACACGAGTCGCCATTGCTGGGCGTTGTGTTTGTATTGGAGTTAAAGGGTATTTTCCTTTTCTCTCTCTCTCTCTCTCTTTTAATTTCGAATTCTTCAACCTCTTTATGTAGTTAAAATTTTCGATTTTAGGTATTATTTAGTCTTGTTTCAAGTGATTCGGGGAAAAAATATAGTATTAAACTGCATTTTGTATTATTAAAATATTTGGATTGTTGACTTTCTTAAATTAGTTCAATAAAAGTTCATTATTGAGTGTACTATGTCAGGTTTATCCCGATTCTTTGTCAATCATTCTTTTTCGTATACATATTATGACCTTGGGCGAAACTTGTAAGAGTAGAATATGAGTGTTGCAGTATGTTTGACTTAGCATGCATCATCATTAAAAAATTCTTTGCAACTCAAATGGAAAATAACAGAAAATAATATTTACAAACCTGTCTTCCATGTATCTATATAACAATTTTATCAAGTCATGAAAAGCAATCTGATTTTGTGAGATCTCAAAGTTTTAGTTCTTGCTGATTTACCTATGTACTTATTTGTTTAGTTCATTTCGATCCCAAGCGGTGTGTTTAGTACTTTCATATCAGTAACTTGGTGAAAAATTATATGTATCCCACATTGAGTTGCAAATATTGACAGAAAAAAATCACGCGTATGATGTGGTCCTGCAAATTTGTCTTTTGTTACTTATGGCTTGACGAGATAATAATGTAGCTGATACAGAAGAATTTCTTGAGCTGTATATCAAGCTGTTTAATGTGAGAGGGGCAAACCCTTGTTTCATTATAGTTAACACTATATACACAAGCGTTTTGCTGCACATTATTGTCCGGGTCTTCTTGTGTCACTATTTGAGAAGTGGTCCGATTCTGAAGAGTCCTTTTTAAGTTTATTCCCTTTTTGTGTTTGAGTTTGTTGAGAAAATCAGGTTGAGTGGACTGGTTTCTAGCTATAGTTATCAGTGTAAAGAATCTAAAGATGAACATTATACACTTGTCTATTTTTAGAATATATCATGTGCTTTCTTTCCTACTTTCTTCTGTTGAAGCTTTTGCGTGGAATTCCTGAAATTTGCTAATGATTGTTGTCTCAAGATTGGAAATACACATTGTTTTTTGTATGCTATGAGTTATATCTATTTTACTTTTAGCTCAATTTTTTTATTTTGTGCAACTTTCGTGCAAAGTTTTCATCTGCTGTTGTGCTTTAGGAAACAACCCATGCGAGTCTTTTCATCTTTACCAATCCTCAAGAGATACGATGAGTTTACACTTGAGACCACTGATGGGAAATGTGTTATCATTAAGGGCTCCATAAACAAAGCTCGTACTTCAGAAAATGGGTTTCCATCAGATGTAAGTTTGCTAACTTTTGGGAGTGCGACATTCCTTTCATTTGGATGGGCACTTTATTTGCATACTCTGTGGATAACTTGTTTTATTTCATCTTTCGTTATTTTAATAGGTATGTAACCATTTTATGTATGGATTTCCTTCATACTGGAAGGAGTATGCTGAGAAATTCATGCTTATAGAATCACACTGCAAGGGCGTTTCAGAAGTTACTGAAAACCTATCATCGGGTACTTCTCTATTATTATAAGCAATTTGGTTGCTTTTTGCCAGAAAATTTTGTTAAGATTCTTTTATACTTAATCTTTTTCCCGTTCTTTTCCATTTCTGCTGAATTTTGTAGCAAAGGTTGGTGAGCAACCACTTGTAGGCAGTCGTGACAATGATTTGGGATCACAAGACACAATGAATGCCATGAATGCCAAGGGAATGAAAAAGAGGGAAAAAACTATGTTGACAGAAGAGATATTAAGTCATGCTGAGGGTAACTTGGATAGGGATGTGAACTCGACAGAAGAGATTTTAAGTCACACTGAGGGTAGAACTACACGTTCAAAAAGTAGCTTGAAAATGAAAAAGAAGAAAAAATCAGCTAAATCCACAGATGATAAGATTAGGTCAAATTATGTTTCATCATCCATGGGATCTGACAAAGTGGACTTTTCAAGTTCAGACATTGAACCAGGAGGAGGTAGAAATGACATCCAATTTGAGGTTACTGGACTTAATGGGTGTGCAAATAAAAAGAATTTGATTGATTTAGATTCTGGTTTTGTTAAGGACAAGTTTGAGCAAATCGCTGAGACTCCAAACCGGGAGAAGGACCTGAAAAGGGTTAAAAGACACGGCATAGCACATAAGGAAATGCAAAATTCGACAAGTTCACTTAGTACGCTTCCTCCTGCCTATAATGAAAAGCCGACTGTAGTTGCTGATAGAACTACACGTTCAAAAAGTAGCTTGAAAATGAAAAAGAAGAAAAAGTCAGCTAAATCAAAAGATGAGAAACTTAGGTCAAATTCTGTTTCATCATCCATGGGATCTGACAAAGTGGACTTTGCAAATTCAGACACTGAACCAGGAAGAGGTAAAAATGACATCCAGTTTGAGGTTACTGGACTTTATGGGTGTGCAAATAAAAAGAATTTGATCGGGTTAGATTCTGGTTTAGTTAAGGACAAGTTTGAGCATATCGCTGAGACTCCAAACGGGGAGAAGGACCTGAAAAGGGTTAAAACACACGGCATAGTACATAAGGAAAATAAAAAATCGACAAGTTCACTTAATACGCTTTCTCCTGCCTATAATGAAAAGCAGACTGTAGTTGCTGATAGTTCGCCTAAGAATGTTGAAGCATCAGGCATGAAGATTAGAAGAAGTTTAGCATACGTCAGTAAGCTTTCTAGTAGTATTTTTAATTGCCATTAACTCCCTATAATTACAGTGTTCTCTATATCCTACTTTGTTTGTTCTTAGTCTCTCTATGCTTGAGTGCGATGTTAAGGATATGAATCTAGAGCTACTTACTGGAAAGAAAGAAAAAAGAAATTTTCATATATAGAGCTACATAGCCCCCAATTTTATACTTGACAGCAGTCAGAAAGTATCGTTATTGCAGAGTATAAAACTAATATTTACATACCATTTATGTTTTGTGTCTTTTCCTTATCATTAACAAACTTGGTGAGGTTGTTTGACTGACTGCAAATTTTTGGTGTTACCGAGTAAATGTTGGAGAAATAGGGATAGGATATCATAATAAGGTGAAATGAAATAGAAAATTGAATTTGTTATTGAATCTACAAAGAAGAGGAGAAATGATCGAGAAGCAATCATAATATGTCATGGTTAACCAGTAGACTGTCTTGGCCTACATCATTTGTATTTTGCATCCAAATGGCTTTCACTCGCATTATTCAAAATTTAATGCTTGCCTGGAGAGTTAAATTACCCCTCATTGTGGCTTTTCAGTATGTTTAGTTTTATTATTATGAATATGTTCACTCCTGAAGAATTCTAAATTAGGACAACTGGCCTATTTTTATCTGGTTTATTGGTATTTGAGGATAAACGATGAGCTCCGTTGATGAGACATGCACCATATCCATTACAGAGTTTCACATTGCTTCTTATTTCGAAATATTTTTGCATGAATGTAACAGTATTGATCGAATTTCTAAACAGTTATGTTTGTGTTCTTAAATGGTCAGTATCCTTGTTTACAATTAGAAGTTAGTTTCTTGCTAGCTGCAATAAACTCTTTCTGTTTATCAATCTGTTATAGGAAACTCCTGAGAAAGAAAAGGACGAAGTTCCAACTGACTCGCCTCGACATAGGAGTTTTAACAGATCTAGATCTGGTATGTTGCCAAATTTGATGTCATCATGTCCTTGAGCAGTTGCTTCCTTTTTTCACAATCTTGAACTTTCATTTTTTTAAATTCTCAAAAAAAAGAACTTTCATTTTTTTGAAGTATCAAAAAAAGAACTTTGATTTTTTTGAAGTATCAAAAAAAGAACTTTCATTTTATGATTTAGCACATACGAATAATACTAATTTTATTGAATGTTTTTTATACTTTAAAGCACTATTATGGCTGTTCAATCAGGTTATATAATTTCAATTTTATTAATAACCTTTCAATCTATTCCTGATGAAATTCTGCAGGGAGATTGCTAATGCCTACTTTGGAATTTTGGCGCAATCAAAGGGCAATTTATGGCGCGGTTAGTTATAAGTTTTTAGGATGTGCTTACCAGTTTTTCTTGATTGTCTTGACCTCATTAAATATGGAGTGGTTACCGGTTCAGTAGGCACAAGCACATAACTTCACTTCCACGTATATCAGCTCTCAGATTTTTGAGCGTTTCTTTAATTTGTCATAGGTGGGAGTTTTGAAGTTTATATTAGCAGGGTTCATATCTCTTTAGTTTTGGAACATGAACAAGGCTGTCTTGCAATTTGCTCAACAGTTTTCTCATAAAAGCAATTTCGAACCGATGAATTTCCAATAAACATTAAGTTGATACTTTTTGTGCCAAGTTTATAACTCACCTTTTTGCTTATTTATTCTGCATTACTTTTTGTTTTTTAATGAAAATTATTTAGTAGTTAGCATAGCTTGACATTGAGCAAAGTTCTTGAATCTGACTTTTGTTTTAATAAAGCCCATTTGGTTGGAAGTGATATGGAATGTAAACATATTTCAGGATGGCACAGTTACTGGAATTGAGGAAGAGATACATGAGGGACAGCCAAAAAAGGGTATGCTGGGAAAAATCGTGCATATTTTACATTGTGATCTCTTGCATTTATGCTCGTTTTGGTTTGTTCATTAAGATAGTATTGTATTTAGGTATTTCTGGTGAAATTATATTTCCTCATGAGATACTGTTACATAAAAATTCCATGTAGAAGCGTTAAAACTGAAATGAAATTCATTCACATTGAAAACCCTCAAACTGGACACATGACATACTGCAAGGATCCTGTGAGAATTTTACCAACAATTTTGTTCTGTAATCTCATAACTCAGAACACTAGTATTTTAATCTTTTGAAACCAATAGCTATTTTGAGATTTATAAATTCAGCTATTTAGTTCTCCAGAAAAACAATCACTTGTAGGTGAGTTTCACTAGTTGGTTGATTTTGTGGTATAACCGCCAACCTTTTAATTATATGTTGGATTTTGTTATTTGTAGTAATGCAAAATATTAACTTAGGAAGTGGATATGCGTCCCAAAGAAAGAGAAGGCGATCGCATGTGAAGATTTGAATGGCTCTTATTGCTTACTCGGATTTCGAAGGTATGCTTGCTGCATAATAAGAATTTTGGGGATTATTCATAATTGGATAAGATAATTTCTTGTGCTTCTTGTTAAGTCGCGTTACTTCATGCATGTGAAAGGGAAGTGGTGTATGAAGATAGGAAACCCTTAGTGCTTTTCAAATGCTCTTTTGTTATTTTGCTTACCTAGTTTTCAAATTTAATGATTTAATTCATTATTAAACACTGTCTGAAAATAGTACTGTTCTTATAAAATCTGATCACAAGGCTTCACTTCACGTTTACTATTATGAGAAAGGTAAATTAGACTATGTTCGGTTTATGGATTTTAGTGAGTAAAATGATAAGTTAAATGCAAATGAACAATAACTGAAGATCAACGTTGCGTCATTGGAAGCAAGATAAATTATTTTCTTTAGCATTTTACTCACTGATATCCAAGAATCAAACATAGCCTAGTGTCTTTAACTATAATGAACAAAAGAATAATACTCCGTAAATAAATACTTCAACACATTTTCAGTGAATAGCACTGCAAATAAAATAGAAGATGGCAGAAATTCATGCTGTAGAGTTTCTGATGATTGTGCATCTCAGAAACTATTGTTACATCAGTTTTATCTGATCTTGATCTATTGTGCATAATGCGATACTAATAGACAACCATTTCCGGGCAGGTTTATGTGGTTGGTATTTGTGCTCTTATTTCCGATTCCAGACGAGGTGGATGCTTGCTTGGGGAAGCTTGAACTTTGTAGTATAATTTCCTTTATGTCGACAATTTCGTTATATTTGGTTCTTGAATTTCAGTGAGGAGAACGATAGAGAAAACAAAAAGATTGGAGTATTCTACTAAAATTCAAGAATAAAAAATAGCCTTGGTGATCAATTCAGGATTCTCCTTTGAATTATTTCAACCTACTGGTAGATCTAAGTTGATTTTGGCTTAGTCCAAGGCCGGCCCGACATATTAGGGGGCCGAGGAGAAATTTGAAGTCGGGCCCTATTCTCCCAAAAACAGAATTATTAAAAATCATTTTATTATTTTTAAAATTGTAAAACTAATTTATAAGCATTTACATGGCTTATCTCTAACATATTAGTTTTTTTAGATAGATAAAATAACAAATCTATTTAATTATTTCTTAAAATTCAGTCGTAATATACTTATAAATTATAACAATTAATTCTCAAAAGTCCTTCTTTAAAGAAAAATAAAAATACTGCAAGTATTGTGAATATAATTTTATAACTAATAGAGTTAATTCTTACTTGTCAAAACAATAAATAAGTAAAATATAAAGTAGTATCATTCTACTCTCGCAAAGATGTTACAAAATAGGCTCCTCAATCTTAGGGGTTTGTGTCAATAAAATCAAATTGAACCATACCATTTTTTTATATGCAGACTTGTTAGGGCATCTTCAACCCATAGAGGTGCGGGTGGAGATGCCCCAGGGAAGCATTCTTGCTCGGTCTCCAACTGGCCAGGGGAAGCTCCTTACACACCCTTGAGGCGCCTGCTTAGTTGGACGCATTTCTAGCGCGTCTAGTTCAAGCAGGTGGCGCCACCTTGATGCATTATTCTCTTTTTTTTTCCAATTAATTGACTACAAAAACTCTTTTTTTTTAAGGAAAAAAATTAGCTAGAAATAGACAAATTTATCTATAAATTTTGTGTAAGATTTAGTAACATTATAATTTAAATTAAAGATGTAACATTATTATTTTTAAACTTGTCTAAAAAAGTAAATTTTATTCAAGTTGTCTAAATATTTAAAATTTGATTTTTAATATTTAAATTTAATTTAACAACATTATAGTATAAACATGTATAGTTTAAATTTTAAAATGTTCAATATACAATTGGGACAAAACGTATTAATACAATTTTTGCATTAAATTGAAAAATACTGATACATGTATGTAAATACATATAAAAAAATTATATGTAAAAACAACTACACACTAAAAATATTCCGGGAATTTAATTACGATGAAAATTTAAATACGATTTTCATAATATTATTATTATTAGAAGTATTATTAATTTTCCAAATTATTATTATTATTATTATTATTAAAAGGTGAGAATGAGGAAGTTTTTCTTTAGTTAATTGAGGATGAAATCCCTAGCAGTTGAAGACGGTGCCTAGGGGGTGCAAGTTTACCCAGGAGGTGGAGGTAGATGCCCCGAGGCGTGAACCACCAGCGTGTTGGAGATGGCCTTAGGTAATTTTGGAATTTGTATCGTATGTCAAATCCCGTGCTTGACAAAAAAAAAAAAAAAAAAAAGGTGTAGTTTTGAGGCATTTTTTGTAAATTTTCAGTAAATTAAAGTTTAAAATCTGTAGCTTGACCTAAACTCATTGAATCAAGTTATTAAACCTAATTTTTAAGATGATCCCAAATACTTTCACCTTCATATCCAGTTAAACCTCCATGTATGCCTCCAGATCCTAAAATCAGCATTATGGGTTAGTTTCATAATTTGACCAGTAAATAATACTAAAATCGAAAAGGAAAAAGGTTTGGTAATTAGCTTCGATTTCGAAACGATTCAATCGAATTTTTTGCACAAACATACTCTTCATGACTGTAAACTAAATATATATGCTTAGACTAAAACTTGAGTGAAATTAATTAATATTTTATTCAGGTTATTTTGAAAGTTAAAATATATCTTAATGTCATGCTTCGACATGTGTGCGCCATAACTAAACCAACATATGGCATATTAAGGCCAATAATTGTCCCAACAATACTTGATCAATTGAGTTTACCCAATAAATTAGCTCAAGTTATATATGGAGGTTTCTATGACTGATTTTTTGCTTGTACATGGTTCTAGATTCTCAATTTCATTTAGATAATTCTAGTAGTTAAGGTCATCTCCAAGGGAACTCTCATATGTCAAATTATTAGAAAAATTACAAGATGTTCAAAAAAATGGTGCTCCAAGGAACATGTTATAATTTGAGGGCTATTTAAATTTTTAAGTTTGAACTCTCAAAGTTGAGAGTCAAAAGCCAAATGTATATTCTATAGCAAAGTACAACATTATTTTGTACTTTGCTGCAAAAATATTTAATGTAAGTTCTAATTAAAAATTGTACGAATCTCGAAATATAGTTCAGATTTATTTCATCAAAATTCATATTATTTTTTCAATTTTTTTTTAAATTTAATTTTTATTTTTATATCAAATAAATAAATACTAAATATATATCTTTATTATTATATATGAATAATACTTAAAAATAATTTGTCAAAAGTATAAATGATTGTTGGAGTCAGTGACGGATCCAGGATCAGAGAGTTGGGGGGGCCGAGTTTAACTATCACTGAAACTAACAGACAATGATATTTCAAAAATATTTTTCTAAGAATAAAATATCAACGAGAATCATACTTAAATCAAAATGTTAAAGTAGTTCATATAAAAAGTTTATCGAAGTTGCACACGACGTTCTTTCATATCATAAAACTCATCTATGAAGGACTCAGTATCAAACTTCTCGATAATTTTCTTCTCAATGTAAATAATCAAATAATCCGCAAGGAATTGATCTTCCATCTTGTTTCTAAGCCTATTTTTCACCAACTTCATTGCTGAAAACGATCATCACTTGTTGATGTGGTGACAGGAAGAGTACATCAAGCGAATCAAACGATCAATTAAAGGGTAAACCATAGACTTCCTTGTACTCTTCAATCATAAATAAGTGAGTATATCTTCAGTTCTCCACAATGTGTAATAATAATTTTTTTAATTTGAAAATGGATATAAAGTACAATTAAAAAAAATTCCAAAATTCTTGGGGGGGCCAAGGCCACCCCAAGAATAAGCTACATCCGTCCCTGGTTGGAGTGAAGTGTTGTGGTTTTTTGAAAGTAGAATTTTAAAATATAGATGAGATGTTGGAGTACATAGTAAAAAATGGGAATGTATAACATTGTTCACCCCTTAAATTTTAAGATAAGAGGTCTGAATTTAAAGTTTTGTATTGAAGATGGTCACTATATAAATTTCTCCATATACACAATATTAGAATAATACATTGTAAGATTTCTTATTATATGTTGGTGTTAAATTTTCGTGTTAATTCATTAATCGATAATGGGCCAAATTTAAGATTTTTGCTAGATCACACATTCACTTATCAATGTATTCAATGACGTGACACAGAAATATTACACGAAAATGGGACTGTTGATCTTGTGTGAAATCCAACACATAAAGAAAAATGTAAAATCAAGATGTTAGGTGAATCAAGATAAATTGATGTCATGACTAAGGATTTCATTGGGGATTTAACTCTATTATATTGCCTTTATTTATGGATCAAACTTTACATATGTACAGTAAAAATTAAAGGGTCTAAAAGTTTCAGCTTTTTTTTATTTATGAAACAAAAATAAGATTTAAATTCAATTTTTTTGTTTGTTTGTTTGGACTTTTGAGATAATTTTTTTTTAATTTAGTAATTTATTTATACATATTTTTTACGTTTTTATATTTTCGAAAAGTTGACAGTATAAACCATCAAAATTTTAATCCATGCCCCAAAGTCTTGAGTATATCTTATTTATAGATTACATCTTATTTTAGGGAAGAAAAAAAGCCAAATATTACTATATTAGACAGCTTGAGCTAAACACAGGCTTTTGAAGGGATTGTTTTTGTTGGCTAACAAATAACTGATTGACACTTCTTTATATATAATTAATGTAAGAGAAATAATGTATATATATATATATATATATATATATATATATAGTATTACATTACATGGGGGGATAAATTAAAGGTGATAACTCAAAGTAAGAAAGTGGATGTATTATTATTTAATACGCAATGAGCGGATAAATGGGCACTTTTTGCGCTGCTTTTTATCTTTATATTGTTTAGTAAATAAATATTAGTAATAGTATAGCTTAAACTTTGGAGGCGTGGATACTTTTGTTGGAGAATCCACAACCAAATTGGCTCCTTGTCCCACACATTCATTCGCACTTAACTTTATATTTATTTATTTATGACCATCTTCTTTTTTCTGCTTCAAATTAATTTCTCATATTGCTTCCGCCACTTAAACAACCCCACCCCTCACGTCACGCGTGCATTTATATTGTGAACAGATCAGATGCTATGCAAATATGCTCATAAATAAGAAAATAAATAGACAAGTAAAATTATAGTAATTAATAGGTAATAATCTCGAAGATTCAAATCAATGAAATTTGACACCTACCGATCATTGCCCATCTAGTGAATATATATATATATATATATATGCATCTGACGTGGCTCGACAACCGAGCTACACAATCAATTTGACGTGTTTCGGCTATCAATCTCCCCTTTCAATAATCGACCTCCTCGATCAATTTGGCGTGGCTCGACCATCGACCTCTGTGGTCAATTTGATGTTCTCGAGTCTGACCTCTTATACATGCTCCCCTACTCAAGCGACTGACATTTTAGCCCGACCAAGGACGTGCAGATTGATCTACTCGTGATTGAGCCACATATCAATCTAACCATCCTATTATTGAATTATTAAAATTGGACAGCTCTTATCCGCTTTGAATTTGATTTGATTGGTTGGGCATACCTAAGTTGTTCGATCAACAACTAGGGTAGACTCAATGCTCCATATTAAAAGGACCACCTGTGTTTATCATTTTACCCTTGAGAATTAAGGAAAATTAATTGACACTCCAAGATTTGTGTCGCTTTTATCCAGGTCGACCAGAATAAATCGATCCAAACGGGTTGACCCTAATAAGTATCCCCTCATTTGCTTCTACAGACACCCGTTAACTGCACCATTACAGTTCACTTACTACTTCGGCTTGCTTGTAGCTAATCTCGAATCGAGCAAGCTTAGTCATAAGGAAGTATTGTTGGGATCTCCTCCAACACAACCTGAAGATCTTCCTTCAATATTAATCAGGTCCCAAATATAGATTTGGAATTTCATCGAGCATGAAGCAAAAGTGATCGAGGAAGTCCTTACTATTACAAAAGACTTTAACTTAAATCTCACATGAATCTATTTTCACCTTTCTATCTCATCTAAACAAAAATACGTTAGATCACATCAGAAACCAAATTACGGAGCAACATTTCGTGATTGTTAGATCAGCGTGTTGGGATTAAATCCAATTAAATTCTAAACTTGATTGAAAATCATACAGATAAGAAATGATTGAAATTTTTTTTTACGTGCTCAATATAAGAATCATTTTGAAACAAAACTTGAAAATGATTGTGGTAGTTGTTCAATTATAAGAAGGGTCACTACCTTATTGAGACCGTTCTTCTTGGTGGCTAAGCTACGCATCCCTGGTGGTGTGGCTCCTACTACATGTCACTTCCATTTATTATTCTCCTTCTAAAATTTAAGATAAACTTGTGTCGTTGTGCTAAAAATTATAATTAATAGCAACGATGCAATTCAAATTGTTAAACTAAACAGCTAAAATATCATGTTTCGACTAGCAAACACGCATTTCGAGCCCTTTACAGTGTGAACAATTGTTGTCATATCCAAATTTACATAATCAGATCTTTACATTTTAAACTCCAACATTTAAAATTCATGAAAAAAAATATTTAAAAATTAAAAAATTGTAAGAGTACCAATCATAATAAATCAATCCCATACGGGCATTTCAGGAAAAGAAAGAAAAAAGGAACTTAGGCGGGATAAAAATTACTTAACATTCATTATTATTATTATTATTATTATTATTATTATTATTAATGATAATATATAGTAAAAAAAATGATACAGTCGGATGATTAAAGTACATGTAAGACGTGCCTGGAGGAATCCCTTTGCTTTCTTCAAAACTCGTGAATCTATGAATTGAGACTACTTTAACAACAATTGAACTTGATTGTACTGTTCCCTCCACTCCAAACAATAGGGTATGAATTAGTCAATATTAAATTTATTATCCAATTAATTTACATCATTAAACTTAGTTACAAAAATAAAATAATTACCATTGGATCTTCTCCTCTGTACAAAAGATTTCTTTCAGGTGAGAAATCATGGTCCATTTATTTACTTTTTATATTCCTTACTCAAAGTTGATTTAATTATTTTATTTTCTAAGCTTTAGTTAATGGATGGTCCCATTTGGTTCACTAACTCTAATAACTTTGAGTTTTTATTTGTTCAAGTGGGAAATTTTCAAAGCCTATTTTCTATTAGTGTTGTTTCCACTCTCTTCTTTATCTCATTTGATCACCTAATTGTGGAACAAAAATTATTGAATAATAACTATTTATGTGTCACTTGATATTTGGTGAGATTATTATTTCATTTGTATGATTATGGACTTCGTCAAAGCTAAAATTTGACTATCATTGTCGACTAATACCAACTGCATTATGATAATTCGGAAAAGATTGATTAATAATGGACTAATTAAACATGAATTAAGAAATTGTTGCAATTGCCAATTGGAATTTGGAAATGGAATATGTTCTCTTTCCATATGTATAGTATTATTAAAATTTAGGTCATGATTCTAGAATTTAGCTACCCATGCGTGGTTCTGCAAATCTTGATGTTGATACTTGATTTTTGTAATTAATAACTGTAATTTGATTTTTGTATGACTTAATAGTAAATTTCAACAAACAAAAAAAAAAGAACTTAATATTTCAGACTAAATTCAAACTATATTTCGTATTCACAAACAATGTCAATTTCTTTCCAAAATTATCTTATATTTTGAAAATTATAGTTAAAATCCAATACTTACTAATAATAACTAATTACAAAGGCTAATAATAAATTGAAACAAATATATGTTTCAAATATTTCATACCTATATAAAACAAAATTATTAAAAATTTATAAATTTGCAAACACCAATATCGAACAAAGAGGTATATGGATTGATGAAATAACATATTTATATTTATATAAATATTTAAAGAAACTAGAAAGGACTCGAGCATAAAGTTATGCAATCCCTTTGTTCACGGGTACATCAATTGATGGCTCAAACATAGCAATAGATCACATCAATTAAAAGTAGTTTTTGTAGGCCAATGTCATTGATTTGCCCCTAGTTTCACCTTTGAGTCAGGATTCCTAAAGTAATTTATTGATGGATTTAATGAAAATACTGATCAACAACTTTAAAACAGCTGGAAATGGACCATATTCTTAATGCAATTTGTACCCTCAACAAATAAAAAATAAAAAATATTGGGTAATTGGGACCACATTTTTATTTTTGATTTCATGATTAGTGGTTTGAATGGTCAATATATGGATCATTCGGGTCTTAGTTTAAAGCATAGGATACCATATCTGATCCTGTCTTATTATTGCCCTTGACTGTATTCTTCAATCCTATGGAGAAAGCATCATAAGTTTTTTTTTTTTCTTTTTAATTATATTGTAATTGCATATTGTTATTTTTGTTAAATTATAAATCTACCAGAAGGCCATCATTTGTTTTAATTACATTGTTATTTTAATGTCTTTTTCATATAAAAAAAATACCAAAATTCAAAATCCTAACTTTTCCTATAAAATTCAGCAAATATTCCTTAACCTATTAAATTTTTACCCGCCTTCTTCTTCCCCAAATAAAAAACATCCAAGTAGCCTAGTTCTTGATGTATGGAAATAATTTTTTTTTAAAGAAAAAAGCGTTGAATGATCAAAATCCCCAATTTTCATGTCACATGGCCATTACATGGGAGAATTTCGGGCCAATTTTGAAATCAGGCATCAATTGGAACCAAAATTGCCACTAATGTTGAAGTTGTGACACGCCAGTCCAAAAAAGTTACAGGGTAGACACCAGTGGGTTATAGTTATAACACCAAAAAATATAATAATCTCATATTCTTTTTATTTTGTAATTTGAATCATATTAAAACACAAATAATACTTTTAAGGATTGACTCTTTTTAAATATCAAGAGTCAGCTCCAATTTGATATCAATCTCTCCTTCATCTTCACATTTATTCTCACAAAAAGACCTGCTATGAAGTATATCAAAAGTCGATAGATAATATAATGTAAAATGAATAGTTAAATGACTATATGTTTATTAATATATAGAAAGATGTATCTAATATCATTTTGAATGATTCAGCGATTTCAATTTATGACAAATTCACGAGGACATTTGTATAAAAACTTCTCATTCTATCTAACTGATTTTGAGCTTGAACTATTATGGTCAAATTTTCATTGTGGTTGTTGATTTTTCTTTTTTAATATCTTAAATAATAGTCATATATTTTATACTTGACCCATATTATTTTCTTGTCCACGCCACTGCATGGAGTGAATAACAAATTAATTCCCTGTTTTTTAAATAGGCAATTTAACTCCCTGTAATAAATAAAAGGGCAAAATATCTCCATGTGATATCGTAAATAGGCAATTTAACTCCCTGTGATAATAAAAATGGCAAAATACGTCCCTGCATTTTTATGAAAGAAGCACATTGTCTCCCTCTAAATTGCTAATTAATTCATATCACATGGAGTTAAATTGCTCATTATTTCATTTCACGTGAAGGTAAATTGCCTTATTTTATATCACAAGGAGGTAAATTGCTCATTATCTCATTTCACAGGGAGTTAAATTGCTTATTTTTATTTCAGAGGGAGGTAAATTGCCCATTAGACATATCACAGGGAGTTAACTTGAAAAAAAAACCCACTGCATGTATTCAAACATTCTTCATCCCAAATTAAAATGATCAACATTTGTTTTTTTTTTTTTTTTAATTTATATTTTGGATTTGCTCCTTTGTTCTAATTTTTATCGTGTATATTTGTCCAGCAAATTCAATCTTTTCTACAATTTTCAGACTATAGTTTCGATGAAACAAGTTAAAAAACAACATTTGTAATTCATGATGGTAGAATCTGTAAGTGATTTGGAGAAAAATAGAAGCAAAAAAGTTATTGCTAAGTGTGCTCAACGGATTCGGATATTTGGATATCCACCATATTCGAATCCGAATATTTTGCTGTTTCTCGAGATCCAAGCAATCCGAAATGGTTCCGTCGGACTCGTATCCAGGTTGACACTAATCCGATTCGAGTCCAACCCATTGACAACCCTAATTCAAACATCTAACAAATTAAATACCATCAAAATGAGCAATTATGACTTTCCCTTTTATAGAAATTAATAATATTAATTTACCTTAAATGAGTTTTTTTCCGTAAAAAAAAAAATCGTTCCACTCTTGTCAACCCATTCATATTCAGTCCAACAAAATGAGATAATTTCATTTTTGATACCATAAGTGACCTCTTTAAAGTTACGTTATCATGAGTTATAAAGCTAACACATTTGCTACTTCCATCAATTTTTTGACGAAATTGGACGGAAATTTTTTGGAAAATTTGTTAAATTGGTCCTATAACTAAGAATGTTGGCAAAGTTTGCCCCGTATATTTTCCGGTCGACAAATCCACCCCACAATTCACAAGTTTGAAGCTTCCAGACTGCAAAAATAGTTAAATTATTAATTCTATTTAATATTAAATATCTTAAACAAATTAAATTTATAATATGTATATATATATATATATATATATTAAATAATATTTTATATAAATTTTGAAAAAAAAATATCAATTACACTTATTACATTTTTTAAATTACAAAAAAACCTTTTAAACTAATTAGATTGTATCATATATAAAATTAAATAATATTTTATATAAAATCCAAAAAATAACAATATTATAATATTTAAATATTTTAAATATTTTAAATTAATTAGATTTTATATATAATATATATAAATTAAACGATTTTTAATATAAAATCTGAAAAATATATTTTTAAAATTACATAAACATTAATAATCCTAATTAATAAATTTATTATAATTTTAAAAATACAAAATCCTAGCCCTCACCCACCCCCGAGATGGAACCTAGGCTGCCGCCGACCTAGGTTCTATCTTGAGGGGTGGGTGGGTTTTGTATTTGTTTAATTTTTTTTTAATTATAACAAATTTATTAAATAGAATTATTAATGTTTATGTAATTTTAAAAGATTTCTTTTTCAGATATAATATTACATATTATTTAATTTATATATATTATATGTAAAATTTAATTAGTTTAAAAGGTTTATTTTTTAAATAAAAAAATCTAATTAGTTTAATTGATCTTTATTTCTTAGAAAAATAAAATTTATTAAATAGGATTTAATAATTTAACTATTTTTGCATTTGACTTAAATGCTTCAATTTTGTGAATTGTAGGGAAGATTTGCCGGCTAGAAAATATGTGGGGCAAATGCAATCTTTAATTATAGGATCAATTCTATAGTTTTTTCATCAATTTTCCATCCAAAATTGTAATTTTCGTCAAATATTTGACGAAAGTACTAAATACGTTGAGTCTCGTTAATTTTTGGTATCAAATGTGTTGATTTTGTAACTTATGGTACCGTAGTCTTAAAGTAAGGTCAGTTATGATATCAAAGTGAAATATTCTCCCAATACAATAAATATGAGGGTTATTTACACTTACACCCTCGAACTATTATTATTTGGCAGTCACCCCCAAAACTTCTCAGATTTTGGTAGGCACACCTTTTTCGTTAGTTGACCATCCATTCCATCGTTAAATATTAACCAATTATCCAAATTACTAATAGTTAGTTGAATTCATTCTAATATTATGAACTTTGGAAAAATGAAAATTGCTTTATTTATATGCAATTTTATCAAAACAATTTAACACAAAACACAAGTTTATTATTTCTATGTTTTTAATCCA
Organism: Penstemon eatonii; assembly: GCA_038501285.1. Taxonomy (NCBI): domain Eukaryota; kingdom Viridiplantae; phylum Streptophyta; class Magnoliopsida; order Lamiales; family Plantaginaceae; genus Penstemon; species Penstemon eatonii. Next base: position 72,221,910 of record CM076710.1, read on the forward strand.
AAAACTCAAACAATGATGTTGAATCTATGCACGAAAAGAGCATCAAAATAAAAACTTTATATACAATAGTACCATGCTTAATACTTTCCTATCAAGAAAAATATCAAAACAAAGATATAAATTTCACCATTTCTAAATTCAAACCTTACAAAATATTAGTGTCAATGGACATCCATTGATAGTTACATAACTAAATACCAAATAGCTAAATAGTTGCATCAAATGTCTTTTGCAACAATACGAAATAATACCATTAGATGCAAATAAAATTCCAACACTTCAAAAGGAAAAGATAGTAATTGCATGTACTAAACACAACTAACAGATTTGCACTTCATACCAAAACAAAATGTCGGAGATAACCTAAGGATGTTATTAAAATTACTCCATTAATAACCTGTAACAAAAAAAAAAAAAAAAAAGAAAATTAATTTGGACATTTGGTTAGTATTTAACGGTGGAATGGATAGTTAACTAACGGAAGGTGTGTGACTGCCAAAATCTAAGAAGTTTTGGGAGTGAATGCCAAATAACAATAGTTCAGGGGGTGTAAGTGAAAATAACCCATAAATATGTTATGTAACTAAATCTTATTAACCACTTGAATTTCCTATATGTCCCTAATGACATGAGCATATGAGGATTTGAGCCGGCTCTCCTTAATAATTTTTTGTCCTAATCCTAACCAAGTCATTTCGAAATTTCAAGATGTGGGGCAAACATCAACTTATTTTTTTCTTAAATAAATATAGTAATTAAATTGTATTATAAAAATTACCATATAGTATATGAGATAGGAGGAATCATAATGCAACCAACCGGGGGTCCACAAAAGCTATACACACGCACGCCCACACACACAAAAGCCAACTAGTCCATGATTGTTCACACGTTTGGCACGCCAAATCAAATGAATATTTATCAATAATAAAGCGAAGAAAAAAGAAATTATAAATTTAATTTAATTTCATGACAAAAAGGCCATGCCCCCCACCCCCAAATTTCTTGTGCTCTTCTATATAGTTTTAAGTTTCTCACCCACCACCTCATCTTAACATTGTCTTTCACTCTCTCTTTCTCTCTCTACAATATTGATTTCTGCTTTTGCCATTTTGGGGTTGTTGATTTTTGCTGCTTTATACTGAACGATTAGCCATTTTTGTGAGCTTGATTTTTGGATATTTTAAGGATTACTGTAAGTTGTCTATTTTATTATTTTGTTTAGCTTTTTGCATTGTTCGAAGCTGCTATAAATTGTTCTGCACAGTGTTTATTGAGGTTTTTCGCTCTGTTATTTCTCATAGCTAATTGGGTATGGGATTCTGTTATTTTTTTGGTTTGAAACTTGTGGTGTGTCATTAGATCTGAAATCTTGGATTTACTTGAAAAAATAAGAGGTTGGGATTAAATCTTGCATTTATATTCTTGATCAGGGTTCAGCCTCATAAGTAATAAAATGGAGGTCGACATGTTTTTTTTTTTTTTCCAATTTAGGGGCTGGATAAATAGTGTGATTATTTAATGAAATAATGCTGCTGTTGTAACTTAGTAGTTGTTTTGTAGTTAAGCTTGGATTCTATATATTTGCTGAAAATTATTATCTGTTCACACCTGAATAAGCTTTTGGGTTCAAATGTTCCTGTAATACATTTTAGTTCCATTTAATATCTTCCTTTCAAGTGTATGGGTATGCGTTGTTGCTCGAGGATCTTTGTATAATTTTGGTCTAGATGAAGTTGTGGTATATCTTTTCATGCGCACTAGATGAAAAGAAAGCAAGGGATTAATACATATTGATTCACCACTAGTTGCGTGATTTTAGAACATTACTTTCCTTTCCTTTAGTTTGAAACATCTAAAAGCAGAATATCGTTCAAGAATTCACCTCATCTCCGACAATTGTCATGACAAATATTAATGTAGTTTTTTTATTTTTTTGATAAAGAATGTAATTGTGTTGGTCTCTATCTTCTTCGTGCTATAAATTTTATACGAGAAATATGGCTGCTTGTGAAATTTCTTATGTTTTCTGAACATTGTTCGGAATCTAATGTGAATTCCTAAACTTCATCAGGTGCTCTTTAAGTGTGTACTCCATAAAAGTGGCAATCTTTCAAAGTGAAGAACATTATGCGGTGGTATAGTCTGTCCATTGACGTGTTTCAGAAAGTTATCTCTTTGAACTTGTACTGCCGAGTGATTCTCTAAAATCGTTTCAATTCTGAAGACCGCATCCTCTACACAATCAATCATTGTTCTTTTTTTTATCAAATCTCAAATACACAACATAATTATATCCATGGGATCTACTCGCTTTGTCGTCATTCCTTGCTACGTACGCTGGATAAGCTGATCATTTCTTCTGAAACCCTCTAACCTTTTTCGAATTGATTGAGGATTTCTTTGAGATAAATATTAGTTATTTTGATATACTTTGGGCAAAATAATCATTGAGTTAGTTGGAATAGTTTATCACTTCATTTCTACTAAGTAAGTGGTGGTGCATTTTGAAAGAAAGGGTTGGGAAAAAGTAGTTATGGTTTGCCAAGCAGCTGGTCAGACAAAATTTCGGGCATTAAAACACATGAACGGAATTGCTGGTAGTGCCACCATAATCGTTAGAGTCATAGCATGCTTCCAACCTCTCCAAGATTGCCAGGTTAGTCAATAAGATTTATTTCCCTCGGAAAATTCTAAGATGCTTCATTTCCTTCATTTGGTTCATGAAATACTAATACTTTTTATTCTTGGTGATATTTCAGGCTGAATATTTTCGCCAATTGCTTAAACCTGTAACGTAGATTGATTTCTTTACCGCGCATTAAAGTAAAAGCTGGATTTTTTTATTATTTCTGTTTTTCACTCCAAGATACAACAAACAATCATTTATTCTTAGGATTAATAAACTGGTACGTCTTTAATGTCCGTTTTTTTTCTTTTTTTTTTGGTAGTGATTTTTGCATTTGTTTTTCTGACAAGTACTTCTTGTTATTATTAGGTCATTGCTGTGCCTTAAATGGAAAAAGATTCCGGATCTCGGTTTCATCAACAGCAACTCCATCCGCCCTTATTGGGGTTTCCTTTTGACCTTGGCCGGCTGAATACCGAGCCTATTTGTAGAAATCCTTACTTTGTTAATGATTCTACGTTGAAAACTGTTCCCACGTTTCCAGTTCCTTTGCTACAACAGAGGAAGGCTAGTGAACCATATGACTCGTGTAGTTGGTATAACAACTTTACCTACATGCCTCATTCCCATCAGTCCTTCAAACCCGTGTTGAACTCTGCACCCAAAGAGAATAATCCTGCATTCCCAACTGACGTGGGACAAAAGGGAAGCCTGGATATAAGCATTGCACCTTCTCAGAAAAGATTTCTTGTATTCGATCAGTCTGGCGATAAAACAACCTTAATATACAGTTCTGGGGTTGAGACTGTTGATAAATATGGACCTTGTTTGGTGTCAAAGCCTCGTAATTTGTACAAGGAAGGGCCCACGGATAGTATATATCAATTAAGCCCAAATACGAATGATGAACACATAGAAGATAACTCGAGAAATGTTACAGAAGATGAAATGCACGAAGACACGGAAGAACTAAATGCTTTGCTCTATTCTGATAGTGACAGTTACTTTTCAGAGGATGAAGAAACGAGTACTGGTCATTCACCTAGTACGATGACTGACAATGTAATACATGATTTGGTTGAGGAAACAGGTGAAGAAGTCGATAGTTTTTCTGGGCCCACCAAAAGGCAGAAACTTTTGGATGGAGGTTACGATCTAAACCGTGCATGTTCTGCTTTTGAAGATGATGCAGAATCCAGTTGTGGAAACGAGAATATGCTAAGTATGGAAAACTTAGGTTCCTCCTTGTCGGGTGGCAAAAGATCGAGGAAAGAGAGAATACGTGAGACAGTAAGCATTTTACGGAGCATAATTCCTAGTGCGAATGGGAAAGACGCCATTGTTGTTATTGATGAAGCAATACATTATTTGAGATCGTTAAAGGCCAAAGCTAAGGCTTTAGGACTTGATACTGATTAAATTTTTCTACACTCGTAGCCTCACCATCAATAATAACTACTACTCATTGGTTTGTACTTTGTAGTCGTATATATTTAGGTGCATAAGATAAGTTGGGATCTGAAAATCATGTAAAGAAGAAGCTTGAAAGTCCTCTTTGGAAATGATTAGCTTTGGTTATTTGAAAATTTCGGGTAACGTCTCCATCATGCTTATGGAGAGGGAGACAAAGAAGATGCTTAGCTTAAAGTAATATTGTGTGTGAATGTGAAGACTTGTTGGTCATTTGGTAGGATCCCTGAAAAGGCCATGGCGTGCATCGTGGGTCCTAGGCATCTATGTTTTGTTTACAGCCTGTCGAGCTTTATGTCTCGTTTCATGGACTATATATATTGCCATGTTATCTGTCATCTTGTTTTTATTTCAGATTTGTATGGTTTTGGAGCAACAAGAGTTATATATCGTGGCCCTTTCAATCAAATCTGCAATAGTAAGCCACTTGTGATCCACCCGGACCATTCAAGAATTACTCGGAGCTTTTGCAACTGATGGTTAAATTAAACATATCTATCTCTATCAATTGAATAGCTTCGAAGGGCTGTATTGAAGTTTGCTGTATTTTTTCATTTGATGCTGCTATGTAGTTACATTTGAATGTTGTGAGTTGTCAGATTATTTCGTTTTGTAATAAATTACTCTGTAGAATTTAACTTTTATGTGGCGTTGCTGTTGTTTAATTTGTTTTTATCTTATGCCTATGTTTTAATAGAGATGTCTGTTTTCAGTTTTCGAATCCTTCTTCTGCAGTTGTGGAAACTGAGGTAGGGAACTTTTTGGTTCCACATTATCTTCAGTTCTATTCCTTATTCTTTTTTTTTTTTTTACTGTAAGAGAAAAAAAAAACGAATACGAATTAACTGACTGGCTGAATTGCATTTCGCACCCTGGGGTTGAAGGCTTCTTGCGTTTCAAACCCTGGAATTGAAGGTTTCTAGCAAAATGCTCTCTCAAATCACAAATGAAAACTCGTGTCGGATATTGAAGGCTTGATATCACATGATACTGTCATAATGTCATTGTCATTACAACATAAATTTCCAAAAATTAAGATCTAATAAAATCTACACATTTTCAGTTAATAGCCCTATCTATGGGGTTTTTTTGCACTTTTTACCACCGAAACATAAAAAATAGGCACTTTGCATCTTTGAAAAATGGATTTAGCTCTTTTCACCCTCGAAATTTGAACAATTCAGCACTTTGCACCATTTTTTATTTTCCTCAAAAAACTTAGGGACAAAATAGATAATTTATTTTTGGATCTTTAGCATTTTGTACCCCCGAAATACAAAAAATTGGCATATTACACCCCCAAAATAGAATTACAACTTAGCATCCTGGAATTAAGAACAACTTATCAACTTGCACCTCCGAAACACGAGAAATTGACACTTTAAACCCCCTAAACACAAAATTAGCATTTAGCACCTCAAATTTAGAAAAACTCAACAACTATCACCCCTCGTATTTTCGGCAAAGTTGACCACCTAGGGGCAAAATAGATAATTCATTTACTTTTTTTTTTCTTAAATTTAAAAATACGATTATGAATACTAGAATACTCATTTCTTTCTTCATCTTAAATTTGTTTTTGTGATATGATTCAGTATTAACTTTCTAGAAACTTTTTAAATCTTTTTAGATATTTTGAGGATATTTGAAAAAGTAATAATTCAAGAAATATATTAAAATAGATTTTGCAGATTCTAATCTAAAATTCATAGTCGTAATTTCGCCACGATATATGTGTTGGGCTCCATGAACCAGAATTACTGACAGAAAATTGATCTTCAATAATCAATTGGGCTAACAAAATAAATTAAAGGCCAACAGAGGGCCCAATTAAATCATTTCTAACTTGTCTCAAGGAAAGGACTCTGAAATCTATAACGCCAGGGGGACATGAGATGAGAGCAATCAATCATTCATTCACTAAACTCAACAAACCAAGCCGGTTGCAAGTCCATGCACATGCACATTTTCCATGTTATTTTTTGGTTATATTCGCCTGCACGCCCGCACTCATTTTGTTTCTGGATCGAGTCTCTTTTACATCGATGCCAACCAAACCGATTTTGAGCAAACACAATCAATTCGTTGTTCATATAGAATAAAACTTGTTTAAACTCTCTCGTTTAACAATCAAATCAACAAACACAAACACAATCTTACTTCCATAGAAAAACAAAAATCAATTAAGCTGGAACAATAATATGTAGTTTGACTCTACTTGACTACTCAACTACTGGTTACACCCTACTCATAACAGAATATAGGCAATCATATCTAAGCCACCTGAAAGTAAAAATGCAAAAACTGGTGATGAAAAATTCAAGCATTCATCCACTTAGTTCCATTACAAGAAGCATATTATGTTACTAAAATTGTGGCGCTAGTACCACTTCTAGAAAGTTGCACGACAAAACCAACAAACTGGGAAGTAATTTCCATTATGGAGATGGATTCCTTTCTTTCACCGCTCTACTATTGAATCATCTACATGGCACTTCTTCTTCCACGGACATGCTCTAATTGGTTTCCTTTGCTTCTGCAATGTAGCTATCCAAATCAGCATCCAAATCTTCTGCTGATATCTTCTCATTTCGACCCCTACCGCCTCCACGACCATTCCTTGAGTTGTGCATGCCACCCTGGGGGCGTCTCATAGCACCACCTCTTCCTTGAACTCGAGCATTTCTTACATAAGAGTGTAAACTTTGGATCAGCCATACTAGAAGAAAAATCAATATTAAGTTTGAATCACAGGCACCTTTCTCAAACATGGCGCCAAAACGGGAATTGCCAAAAAAGAAAAAGAAAATAACATCAGACTTTGTTTGGATTGAAGAATTTCTACTCAATAATTAAAAAAGAAAATCAGAGTGAATTGCATTGACCTCCCCTTAATTCTGACCTATTTGCATCCACCTCCGCTAGCCTTAGCAAAACCAGAGAAGGGGAGAGGAAGTGGATGTAACCAGTTATATAATATTAAGGGTAGGTGAATGCAAATACCCCATAACAAAACCCATATTATATGTTTAAATCATTCTGATTTTGTATGGATTTCAAGAACTAACTATTTTTATTATTCATTTAATTAACATGAATTTGAAATTAACCAAATACTAGAGCAACTTAATATCATTTCTCCAAATCCTACTTCAAATAAAAAATTACTCGATCCAAATGTAGCATCAGTGAATTTCAAAAGGGTAGAGGATAACTAACAAATTTCAAATATAATAAGGAAAACAACTTAATTGTGCAATACATTCTTTCTTTTAAAAACCAAGCTCATGAACTCAATAATAAATATAAGTAGACATATCCTATCTATTATTGATGAATTATAAGTAGACAAATCTCTTTTTGATGAATTATAAGTAGACAAATCATAGATTCTAAAGCATCACTGAACAACTAAAAACTTTCAGCATCTAAATGCATGGAATTCATTAATTTCAGCATTCAACCAGACACTACACATATATTAGCATAGTTGTTAATAGCGAAAAGCGACGCGAAGCGACAAGGCCTCGCCTTGCTTTGGAACGAAGCGATGCGAAAAGCGCTAGCTTTTCCCGAATGAGGCACTCATGTACAATTTAATATATATATATCAATTATTATTATATATTCTCCAAAAAATAAACTATAATCATATAACATAAATGAACAAATATAAAGACAATCAATATATAATAAAATTGACAAAACAAAAGGGAAAGTAAAGAGGTGGGCCATGACACTTTATTATAAATAAAAGGAAAGTTTAGTAAAATTAAAAAAAAAAGAGAGAAAAAAGAAGTTTGCAAGCCCTAATATTCCTTATCTCATTTGAACCCCCCGCCGCCAAGGACTTCAACTTCTTCTTCCTTTCTTTTTTTTCTTCTGGAAATTGACTTCATCTCATTTTACCCCGCAAAAACTAATGTTCCTTTTTTATTTACTGGAAAAAGTCAATAATCCGAGGCCTTGTCAAAAAAGGCAACTTTTTTTTTTAATTTCCTAAACCCATCACCTTCAATTTCGGGAAAAAGCGCCGTTTTGCTGAGCTATGAAGCGCTGGAATAGCGCCGTAACGCCGGGAAAAGCGCCGCTTTTCGCAAACCCTAAGAATAAGGCGAGGGGAGGGCAAGTCGCCCTAATCGAGCGCTTCAATCGCTTTTAACAACTATGTATATTAGTGAAGAAGTCTTATTCTCTTAATTTGTACCCTCACATGGCAGAAGTCATGTCATTCTGCGTACGTAAGACAAAAGTTTGATTCTAATTACAACCAACATTTACCATTTGATACAGAGTAGTTCATAATTTCCAGCAATACATGTTGTGTCATGAAAAAGACAATTCCTTTGTCAAAAGAAACGATGAAGTCAACATTGGCTAGGAGATATCAATGAAGAAAGCACATTTGTAAACTTTGACGGAGCAAATAAACTGCAAAGAATCTGTTCCTTGTTATCCGAGTGGTATTTTAGTAATTTTTTGAATCCCTTTCATATTTTTTTTGGGGGGTGGGTGGGAGGGTTAGTAGACAAAATACTTTGGGACTTGGGAGCAAACCTTATGGGGCCACCACCATTGATCCTATACTCGCCATATGGCGCTTGTGGAAGTATAGGATGCGGAGCTATGTTCGCCCCTATAATCTCAATCTTCATAGGCTTTCCATCTAGTTGAACGTTATTGTAGCTCTTGATGGCTGCTTCTGCATCTCGACGTCGAGAAAACACTACCTCTGCAGTCCCCTACCATAAAGAATCTTCTTTATTAATTGTGAAATTAATCAAAAAAGTTCTGAAACTTTTAAATCTTAAACCAAACGCTGAAATACCTCTGATCTTCCACTCCTATCATAATTAACTGAACACCTTTTTAGATCACCTAAAGCAGAGAATAACTCCTGTAAATATCGACAAATGGACAGTTAAAGTCTCCAGCTTCCATCCAGCACAAACATTCAGAAGTAGACATACCCAAACAAACAACACAGTTTAAGAAAAAAGAAAGAAGGAGGAAAAAATATAAGTTACCCCAACGCAGGCTAACAAGGAATGGCACGTAAAATTAGATATTCATAATGTAATAGTCTTCAACATAAGTAAACATGTGAACTGAAGTAACACTGTCAAAATACAATCAAGGAACATAAAGGGGAAAAAAAGAGAAATTCATGTCTTACAATATTGCATCCAAACATTGTATTCTTCATATATAAACCTCGAATAGCCCATAATTACCAACTAAACTGTCATTCATACTCACCCAATTCAAGGATTTTGATCCTAGGTAGCCTCTAAATGTGAAAATTCACTAAAATTGACAACAAAAATTACCCAATTTAATGGCAAACAAATAGCCCTACTCTCAACCTAATCCAAATAAATTCGGGAAAGCAAACAACGAGTGAGTGTTTGTTATAAAAAATTGAAGCTTCAAAACAGGAATTAAAAATACCTCCATTATAACCGAAAAAATTACCTTAAGGTCCTCGTCGGTGACACCATAATCCAAATTCGAAACGAGGAGCTTAGTACCAGTCTCAATCGCCAAAACCCTAGCTGCCCCTTGAATTGGATAAATGCTCTGGTCCCATTCCGGTGCACGCGCCTGAAAAACAATTATTCCAGAGATTATATAAGATTCAGGAAGCAATAATGCAACTGGAAAAAGATAATTTTAACGAAAATGGCATCAGAATTCTTACTGCGGCGAATGAATATGGTGCGTCACGAGTAGCGGAGCGGGTAGGGAAGCGACGGGTCGGACCTGTACCGAATGTTCGAGCACCGTCACGTGAAGAAGACTGGTTAATTTTGATCCTATCCTCCAGGGTCATGTCCAGATTTGACATTTTTTCTTGAGAAAAATAAAAAAATTGGAATTGATGAACTGAAGCCGATGAGGGTTTTACAACAGGGATAACCAGAGGTTTTGGTTTAAACTTAAAAATGGGAAAGTGCAACTATTTCATTATTTACTATATAAAATATATTTCATTAGATGAATTTCAAATGGTGTCGTGGTGTAGTTGGTTATCACGTCAGTCTAACACACTGAAGGCGGTTCGAACCCGGGCGACGCCATCTTTCTTATTCTTTTTTTAAATCTTCGTTCGTTAAAATTTTCTCTTCAAAGCTTTTAATCTAATTAATTAACTCCGAAATGATCTTGCCAAGACATGGTGAATTGGTGATCCTTTTTCAAAGTTGAGGAAAAGAAGTAAATGGATAGAAATTCTTTTTTTTTTTTTTTGGAGATCCGAGTCTGTTAAATTTTCTAAAATCTATTTCAAACACTTATAAAAAGGCCATATATCACTAATTTTTTTTAATTTCTTAAAATAAACTTACTAAAACAATTCAATCAAGTCCATAATATTTTTTACACAGGGTCCAACGTAACTCTTCTGCATGCCTGTCTATTTTCTTGTAACTCTAAATCGTTGTCACTTATCGTAAATGTAAATAATTTTATTTATAATTAGTGTCTTATTTATTTTCTAACTAGTATGAATTAATTTCAAATTTTTTGATATGATATACAAAAGAAGGAATGTTAATTATGTCTTATTCTGAGAAAAATGGAGTTCGATTTGAAACAAACGTACCCGATTCCGAATTCTTTATAACTAGTTTTAAAAACATGCGAGGTTGAATGATATCGATTTTGGAGACAGACTTTTCCATTAGCCAAGTTTGTTCATTTATTTTTCCCCTATTAATTAAATTGTAAAATGTCTATATGTCTTATATCTCTTTCAATTTTCTTGAACCATTTCAACTCTTGTTCCCACTTTCCATTTGTAGATGAATCTGAGTGTCTATTTGGACGAACAATATAGTTGTTGCTTATTTGAAAGTTGATTTGGACTTCAATAATTAATTTTTTTTACTTTTTTTTTTCTCCATTTTGATCTTTCTTTTTATGGCGGTCAATATTTCGCATGATTTTTTCTATACATACTTCACGTTTTTCAACCTATGAAATAGAGAAGTTTAAATTGAATTATTGGATCAAAATGATGGTGTATAATTGGATGAGTTTGAAGGATAATTTTACTTTTTTTTTAGAGGGAAGTATAATTTTAAATTGGACTTTTCGATCGGTGTTCTAGGTCGAGCAGATTCGAACTCCAGGTGGTTGGGTTAATTGAGGATTGGTTCCAGTGGGTTGGGCTTGATATTTGGGAATTTGGTTAGGTAATTTGGGGTTTGATCAGGTTTGAGTAGGTTGGAGTGGATCCACTTGAGTTTTTGGGAGATGGATAGAGCGCGCGAGTTCGAAGTCCTCCAAGTGGGTTGGGCCATACCTGATCAATAAGCTAGTGTTGAATTGGGTTGGGCCGTAGGGTTGTATTGTAGACATCTCTATTTTTTTTTGGTTTCTTTTTACTTCCACAAATTAAATCACTTAGGTCAGAATTACTTGAGTTAAATTATGGTATTAGTCTTGTAAGAAGTTTTTTTAATTGGACATATTAAAAGGAAGAAAAAAAATTAAATGATTGGTTTATATATGCTACGCGTTATTTATTATCGATCAAAATATGGTATTATCGATCAATGTAGTTGTGTGTCGTTGGTAAAGGTTAGGACTATAGAACTATGAGGTTCTGGATTCAATTCCCGATGTGAATTTTCTTTTAGTTTGTAAATAATTGGTTTTCCTTGATTGTACTCGAGTAAATTTTTTGATTTGATTAAAGTAATGCAATGAGGTAATTCTTATCTCTTAAAGAAAATATGACGTGACCTAAAAATTAACACAATTGCAAATTATATCAGGACAATCACTCAAAATATATCGTTAAAATCAAAATAAATAAGTTGGGTTTTTCTTGAATCTTTTAGAACAAGGACCTAAACATTAAACTGCATGCATACAAAAATAGTGGAATACTCTATTTGTTAAACTACAATAACATCTTTTCTACAAAAATAAAAAACAAAAGTTGGATCCGAATAAGACCCAAATAAAGCACATGCAAGTAGATGGATCGACAACGCCCAATTAATTAAAGATCCTTATTTTGCATAACCAGAAGAATTGGGAATCAATGTCACTATAAAGTATAAACTAAATCTAGCTAAATATATACCCACCTACTTTGCATCACATGAATATTATACAACCTCGATAAGCATCATGTACGTAAGTTATAAATATCATTTATCGTCCTCTTTATTGTTAATTTTTTATATAGTCCTTTTTTTTAAGTTTTTTTTCTTTCACGTTAGTCTCTTCTAAGAATTTTTTTTATGTCATTTTGGTCTTTCAGGTTGAGCATGATGAATCTGATGTCACGTGAACTGCATTATAGATTTTATTGTGGGACTTAAGTGTAACACTATAGTAGTGAGTGGACAAAAATACCCTCATGTGTAGGTTACGGGAAATCAAAACCTTCATGTTCAACTTGAAACGGGCTAAAGTAAAAAAAATAACTCTCCATAGGGGCTAACGTGGAAAAAAAACTTAAGAGAGACGACTCCTTAAAAAGTTAATGATAAGGAGAACCATAAGTGGTGTTAACCCTAATTATAGCTAGCGATATTGCCAGAGCAGTAATTGTTGCTGTCAGAGCAAAATTTAAAAAATTTCGAAAGTGCCCTCATCTTCAACTGGTTTTTATATTTTTTGTTTCCCAATTTCTTAAATAAGTTCAGTAATCAATGAAAATTTCCATAATTAATCTTTTAAAATGAGCCGCTTCTTCGTGTTCCTCCACGATGCAGGTGCAGGTGCCACCAACCATTGAGCTTCACTGATCCAAATCCTTCAAACAAAATCAATGCTCCACTCAACGAAAAAACATGACAGTAAATTTGTTATATTTTTCTTTTCTTTTTCCTAATTTTCCCCTCTTAGATCTGTTCTTTACTCATGTTTTTGAATTTTCAGTGATAAAAATCAACCTCATTTACATCATTACACCATGGAGAGTTTTGTCGAGCAAAATTGAAATCTTTTAGTCCCCCTTTTATCAAAGGGGTCAAAGAAATGAAGGGAAAAAAAATAGTTAATTTGCAGTTGAAAACAATGATTTTTGATTTGGTTTTTATGAATTTAGAACAACCCCAAATTGGAAAAAGAAAAAAGAAAAAGAAAAAAGACTTAAAAAGGATGCTCCGGAATAGAGAAATCTGAACAATTAAATCATATTTTTTAGATTCAGTATTTTCTTAAGCTAAGAAATGCTCTATTTTTTTCAATGTTTTCTTTTGGGAGATATGCGAGTTCTAGACAATTCGATCAAATTCAGCGTTTATTTTATCATTAAAGGAAAAAAAACAAATCGATGATGAAATTTTTGGGATCATACTAGATACTACCCCAGACAATTTCGTCAACTTATGTTAAGGCTTCATTATTTGGCTACATATTGTTATTCCTTGGAGAGCTACTAACAAAGAACACGGAGAAATTAGAAGAACAGGAAGATGAAAAAGAGAAAGAATAAGTTTGGGAGAAACCGAGAAAGTGAAAGGAAATATATATTCGCGGAGGAAAAGGACGAAGAAGCGGCTCATATTAAAAGATTAATTATGGAAATACATTGGCCGTTTGGCAGCTTGCACCCTCGAAAATGAGTCTTTTGGCAGATTGCACCCTCTAAATTTTTCCGGCCAAATAATTCGCCGGAAAATCAAAATTCTGATGTTGGCAAGGGTATAATTGTCTTTTTAATTCAATTCCCTCCAAAGAAAATTATTACCCGCCAAAAGATTAAGCCAACTAAATTTTCATTAATTTAATCTAAATTCCTAAAAGAAAAATATAAAAACCTGCTCTAGCAACACCGATTAGGGCTTTATCACATTCTCACTTCAATTTTGCCCTATTTTTGTCACATTTACTATAAAATCGAAGTAATATGTAATATTAGGTAATATACACCGTGTATTGATCAATGGGGTGGAGATTGCGAATAGAAGAAGATGAAAATTTTGAGTTCCTCATTCCCTTGGGTTGTCAAGCTCCACATTATGGTAAGAAAATCGATTATTAGTATTTTTTGTTATTCACACATATTTTCGAGCACTGTTCCTTTCATAGTACTATATTTATGTATATTTGTTTCTCTTACATACACTAGAGCCATGTTTGTTTGGGTTGTTAATTTTTTACTTATATTGACCTTGGTTGTTTGTTTTTAAAATATATTTGTTACTTTAATGATGTTTTTGCATAAAATTTATTGTCGTGAATGTTTGAACAAAGTATGATGTTTAGCATGTGCAGCCAAGACACATTTGTTGCTTAAAAATTGTTGAAAAATTTAAATATGTTGTAAAAAAATGAAAATTTAGGTACAAAATTTGAATTTTTGGAGGGAATTTAATTAAAAAGACAATTATACCCCTGCCAACATTAGAATTTTGATTTTCCGGCGAATTATTTGGCTGAAAAATTTTAGAGGGTGCAACCTGTCAAAGCTTATGTATTTCGAGGGTGCAATCTGCCAAAAGATCCATTTTCGAGGGTGCAAGCTGCCAAAAGTCCAAATTCATTGATTACTAAACTTATTTAAGAAATTGGGAACAAAAAATATAAAAAACCAGATGAAGATGAGGGCATTTTTGGAATTTTTTTTTTAATTTTGCTCTGGCAATATCGCTAGCCCCTAATTATTATTCCCTTCGTTTCGGATTTTTTGCACTTTGCACCTCCGAAACATGGAAAATAGGCACTTTGCACCCCAAAAACATAGATTTAGCACTTTGCACCCTCTTTTATTTTCAAGCAAAAACTCAAGGGCAAATAGGTAATTCACTAGTATTGGCAATTTGCACCCTCAAAACTTAAGAATTTCGCACTTTGTATCCCCAAAATAAAATTTGTACTTAATTTAAGAACAAATTAGCAAGTTCCACCCCCAAAATACAATAAATGGCATTTTGCACCCCAAAATACAAAATTAATAATTAACACCCTCAAATAAAAAAAAACTCAAACCCCTCGTTTTTTCCGTCAAAGTTGACTGTCGGAGTAAAAATATCTAAGGCAAAATAGATAAGTTATTTTTTTTTCCTTAAAGTTTGAAAAATACAATTATAAATACTCAAATACTCATTTTTCTCTCCATCTTTCTTTTCAACAGTATAACCATAAATAACTAAATAAAGTACAAGTAAACTTCTCGAAGACCCATTGTCTACTTCAAAAATATCAAAGATTCATAAATAATTACCTATTTTGCCTTAAATTTTTTCATCCCAATGGACAACTTTGCCCCAAAAAAACAAGGGTTTTTGAGCTTTTTTTTAATTTAAGGGTGTTAAGTGTTAATTTTGTATTTTGGGGTGCAAAGTGTCAATTTATTGTGTTTCAGGGGTGCAAGTTGTTGATTTATTCTTAATTAGAGGATATTAAGTGCAAATTTTATTTTGAGGGTGCAAGGTGCCAAAGATTTACAATAGAATTACCTATTTTGCCCTTGAGTTTTTGTCTAAAAATAAAATAGGGTGCAAAGTGCTGCATATTTCGTATTTCGAGGGTGCAAAATGCTAAATCTAGGTTTTGGGGGTGCAAAGTGTCTATTTCCCATATTTTGGGGGTGCAAAATGCAAAAAACCCTTCCCCTTCATATAAATTGACACATTTGTTGTTTCACACATGTTAACAAATTTCATCATTACATACTTTTTATGGTAAAATATCTCAAATATCCTTTATAATGATAACTATTTTTTAATTTTTTATTAGTGAGAGTTGACATTGACTTCCCTAACTTAAGTGGGAGAAATGGCCACAATTGGAATTTTTTTTTTGAAAATCCAAACATGCTAATTACTCAAAGAGATGGCCAAAAATTGACAAATGTGCTCATTAATATAAAAGAGATGGCCAAAAATTTACAAATGTACCAATTAATATATATGAAATGGATTGAGTAATTAGTTTTGATTCTATTGGGCCATAATTTCCAAATGCACGCACCAATTAATGGATATTTTTTTTTTAGAAACCAATTAATGGATAATGGAACAAGAATAAATGACGAGCGTATATATAATAATCAAAGAGATGTAGAATAATGCAGATGTCTATTCGAATATATATGGAAGTACTTTTCAGAGAAGAAAGATATATATTCAATCTTGGGTTGATATGATTAAAAAAATAAATTTAAGTGAGATCTTGTTGGTCAAACTTACGATCAATTTCAAGGCGACAAAGTGGGTTTATTGCGTAGAGTCATATGATTGATAATTTTAAAAAAAATAAGTACTATTATCCAATGATCATATGCGTTTATTGCAGTTATCATAATCTTGTTGGAAAGGATTTATAAAGGATAATTTATTCATTAAAATTGACTAAAATGTAACAAATTTTAGATTATGGACTAAAGTATAGCAATTAGAAAAAAATTAAGGGACGATATATGTGATTTTGCCTCAAATGAGACAGTTAGCTTCCAATGGATTGTATCTACAAGCCATAATCTAAAAAAAATAGTTTTTGACAAGTTACCACTGTGTTATTTTTAGTGGTCAATTTACTTTCATGTAATAGAATAATAAGCATTATTCTTCTGTCAAATGCTTTTTCAAATTCATTGACAACATATTCCCTTAACTTTCCCCCTATGATATGCGTAATATGCACTATCGTCTGTAATATAGTTTACTGAGCAATTTACCCCAATGTAAAAATGTTAAAAAAACTAAAAGGAGACAGTGTACTTGTTTTACAAAAACACAGGTATATCTTGTCATTTTGTTATCGGGATAATTGCATATTTGGTATCATACAATGAGATACTTTGCAACTTTGACACCACTGGATACGTAAATGCATATTTAGTACCACAATTTAAATATTGGTTACAGTGTTCATACCACGGTCAAATAATTAGACATAAATGAATGAAATTGGCCACTTTCATAGCATGTGACCGTTATCCCGTCTTATGGAGGGAGAATTATCACATGATAACTTAATAACATGAGGAAAACATTATCAATTTTCTTATAAAAGATGAGATAAATTGATAATATTCCCTCCAAAAATGAGGAAAACGTGATAATTCTTTCTTCAAGAGACGAGGTAACAGCTATGTACAACTGCACAAGGCCAATTTTGTCCAATTTCGTCTAATTATTTGCTTGCCACACAGATAAAATGAAGCAAATTCCTAACGAAAAGAGCAATTAAAGAAACAAAAAAAATAGAAGAACTTTTACATTAATTTTTTAGTGAAAAACAATTTAATGGTTTATAGTACCAACAACTAATTAATTTAATGTCGTGATAAAACAACAATTAAATGAAATTAAGCGTTTGTATTTTTATCCAATAAAACGTAAAGAAATATTTTGATAAAACTTTAATTAGAGTCCATTCAACAAATGATTTGAGGAATTAATCAAATAAAGAAATATTTTACAACATTTACTTATAGGCACTACAAAAAGTTTAAGTATTAATTTTGGTACATTTTAACAATATATAACTGGGTTTATGTTTTAAAATATATTTGTGATTTATCAATTTCTCAATATTTTGGATAAAAAGTTGCTAGTACATTGTTGGATAAAATTATATTATTACTTTATCATCAATTAGATTTTATCATTTTATTATATCATGGAAAAACCATTGGGCTTGTTTGTTTGGTGTTTGAGAAAGTAATTTGAGAGATTAGTTTAGTTGGTGAAATAATTTCGATTTTCGTAATGTTGTTTGTTTTAATATTGAGAGAGTGGTTTGAGAAATAAAGTAGGTGTAATTTTTTTGGGAGAGTTACGTTGCAGGTGTAAGATATGTAAAACTTTATGTCAAATCATGTTTCTTGTGAGATATATTGTGTAAATTTAAGAGATATAATTATACTTTATGTCAAATTATAGTTGAGTTTGAATAGGTTTTATTTAGAGATAAGAAAAATGTTGTTTGATTGGCTTTTAAGAGAGCAATTTGAGAAAATTGAGAGATGAAAAAAATTAGATAACATATTTTTTGGCATTTTTCAATAAAAGAAAATTTGGGAAACGCCAAACAAACAGACTCGTCGATTTTGTTAAAAAAGAGAATTTCACAGCCTATGATAATGGTCTAGCTCAATCACTGAATATATATATATATATATATTTTTGTACTACATAATAGATCACAGTGCAACTTTGGTACCATTGGATAAGAAAATACAAATTTAGAATCACAATTTAAATTTTCGTTGCAATTTTTATATCAGCCTCTCAAGAGTTAATGCGTGTTCAATGATACTAAAGTTATAAGATAATCTATCATGAGGTAAAAAACAAAATTCCCATGAATTTTCAGTATGAGATGAAATGAACAAGCAAAATAGATAAGAGTTTTGCACTTCAAATTCATAATGATTGTCCATTTGACTAAAAGTTAAATAAAATTGTGGTATCCTTTGTCCGAATATTTATGTGGGATTTGGCAATGTACTCTTAACATATATATGGCTCGGTTGGTTCGGTGCTATCCTTGAGGATAAATAGGCACTCGTAACATTTGGGGCGGGGCCCGATCAATATTAGCATTTAAGGAAATTATGTGACCATGAAAGATGCTACACATTTCGAATGCACCATGATTCCAACTCTAAAACCTAATGTATGTCAAGTCACTTACAACCACTACACAAAAGTTGAGTTAGGGATTTTAACATTTTCCTCGTGCAAAATATTTAAAGATATGTGATGTCGAAGGTTTTGGCACTTTGCATCTTGAAAATATAATTTAGTTGATACTTTGTACCTTAGTGTGTGTTTTGAAGAAAAAATTAATTGATTGAAGAGTATAATAGTTATTTTCGAATATATTTGGCACTTTGCACCCTAAAAGTATAGATTTTGACACATAGCACTCTGAAATATAAATATTAGCACGTTGCGCCCAAAAAATACAATTTCTGGCATTTTCAACTCTGACTTAATATGATAACCTAAATTATGTAAATAACATGCAATATAATAATATGTTAGATATGTAAATTTGTATTTTAGATATAAAGTAAATAATGTTGATGATATTTGAAAATAAAATGAAGACAATGTCTTTTTTTTAATCTAAATTTTACGGAGAGAAAATGTTAAAATAAGTTATTTAAAGTAAAATAAATTTAGAATAACAAGTTTAGGATTATTGTGCATAGAAATGACCATTTTATCTCTACATCGCCGATATTCATGAGTCAATTTTTTTTAAGAAAAATACATTAGGGTGCAAAATGTCATACAAATTATATTTTTAGGGTGCAGCCAAAAAACTTAAATCGGAGTGAAATATTCTAATATTTTATAATTTTATGGTGCAAAATGTCAACATTCTATATTTTAAGGGTGCAAAATCTATATTACCAAGGTGCAAAGTAACAAAAAAATTAAAAATAACTATTCTACTCTTTTATCAATAAATTTTCTCACTAAAACACATAATAAGGTGTAAAGTGCCAAATAAATTATATTTTCAGGTGTAAAGTGCCAAAACTTTTAAGTCAGAGAGCAAAGTGCCAAAACCCTATAATTCCAGGGTGCAGAATGTCAAAAACCCTGATGTGACTTAACATATTCTGAATTTGAATTTTATAACTTAAAATAATGATAAATTATAATCATCAATCGATATCTGAAAATATTAGATACAATTCGAATTGAATTGTTGGATAAAATATAGATGAATATATAAAGGGACAATATGAATAAATATTTGTCGCCACCTTTCAATTGAAATGTTTATAATTAACACTACCCAGTTCTTAACGATGAGAAAAAGCTCTTCACGAATATGAATATAAATGGTTAACACAAAATCTTTTTTATTACACGTTCTAACTTTCTGAGATAGTCTCGCGGTAGGAATATTTTTATATATAAATGTATATATTCAGATTGTAGGGTCATGATGCACTACTTATATTAATAATTCGTATGTGCTTAAGAATTCTGTGAAAGAGTAAATTAATCATATTGGTCGATCATATTAATTCGCCATTTTGTTAATAATTTAATTGAGACTAAATGTACCACACTGATTGAAAATAATAGTTAAGTTTATTTTATAAGGTTTTGGGCAATCTTTATCATTTAAGCTAGTTTTTGAAGTTGAGTTAGGTCCAAACCATGTTAAGTGGACTCAGCTCAATCCATATGGTAAATTCTAATATGCTATCAAAGCCCATGTTGAAGTGTGGCACCTCATTCCGTGATGGGCTCTTCCTTGCACACATGATGGGATTTATTCTTCATCCACAAGGTCGCGAAAATCCGCGTGTCCGGGATCCACAAGGACGCGAAAATCCGCGTGTCCGGGATCCACATAGTCTGAAAAATTCACGTGCTGGACTCTTACCCACATGTCAATAATTCGCAAATGTTGGGCATTAATATGTCACGTGTTGGGCTTGTATCACCTACATATTCAGTCCGCCCACACGTGAAGGGAGAGTATGAGACTAAATATTCCACATTGGTTGAAAACAATTGTTAAGTTCACCTTATAAGGTCTTGGACAATTCTCACCTTTTAAGCTAACTTTTGAGATTGAGTTAGGTCCAACTTAAATCTTATCAAATGGACTTAACTCAATCCATACGATGAATTATAATACATGTCAAATTGTCGAACCAAGATTTTTTTCTAAGTTTACCTCCTTCATGACGAGATAAATGTTTGTCGGTTCTAACTTGGCAAGGATTTAACTTTCTTCATTCTTTCTTAAGTCATTCATTCTTTCTTTTTTTGCAGTGTTTCACTTCGTTTAGTATTATACTCTTTCTTCTTATTTTGTCTACAATAATGAGGTTATATTTGATTCTGATTGAAAATTAAAAAGTTTGTTCATATTGTTGATCTAAGCCAAATCATTGTAGATGTGAATTAAAGTGGGAGAGATTAATTAATTAATAAAAGAAAATTAAACAAGAGTACGTATCTATATCCAATTTTTGAGTATGGATGTAGATCCTGATCATCACCTTTCTAACATTCTTAACAAAA
Source organism: Penstemon eatonii (assembly GCA_038501285.1). Classification (NCBI taxonomy): domain Eukaryota; kingdom Viridiplantae; phylum Streptophyta; class Magnoliopsida; order Lamiales; family Plantaginaceae; genus Penstemon; species Penstemon eatonii. The sequence continues at coordinate 72,242,982 of CM076710.1, forward strand.
GTAATTTTACTCTAATTTACAAAAGATTCACCCATGAAATTAACTAGATTCGTACAACAGTACATGCACTTTATTAGTTATATTAAAAGATCATGACAATGAATTGAAATTAAAACATAGAAACTGCAACTAGCAGTAACACTATCTATAAATACATGCACATAACCATAGTTCGATTAACACCTCCTCCTATAAACATCAGACATGGCGGTTAACATAACCTTAATTAAGACATCCTCTAGTGGAGCTTGGCAAGGTGACAACCCCTTAAACTACGCATTACCTCTACTAATTGTCCAAACAACCTTAATCCTCGTCCTCAGCCGTTTCCTCGCCTTCCTATTCAAACCCCTCCGCCAACCTAAAGTCGTCGCAGAGATAGTCGTACGTTCTTTTCATCTTCGGAACAATTACAATCTCATTAATCATTAATTAGTTCACTAAATTAGTTTCTTAAAATGTTTTTTCAGGGAGGAATTCTTCTGGGGCCATCAGCTTTCGGCCATAACAAAAACTACATGCACAAAATCTTCCCAAAATGGAGCACTCCAGTCATGGAATCAGTAGCAAGCATTGGCCTCATATTCTTCCTTTTCCTAGTCGGACTCGAACTCGATTTGAACTCCATACGGCGCACGGGCCGCCGCGCCTTCGCCATAGCCGCAGCCGGGATATCGCTCCCTTTCACGATTGGAGTAGGAGTGGCGTTTGTCTTCCGTAAAGCCGTTGATGGAGCTGATAAAGTTGGATTTGTTCAGTACTTAGTGTTTATGGGAGTAGCTCTATCCATCACTGCTTTTCCTGTGCTAGCACGCATATTAGCTGAGCTCAAGCTTCTAACTACTCGTGTGGGCGAAACCGCCATGGCCGCCGCTGCATTGAACGACGTTGTTGCTTGGATTTTACTCGCTCTAGCCATCGCTCTAGCAGGTAATCTATTGATTTATAATTAGCAAATTACAATGAATAAATATCCGTCGAGAATCGAATCCAAGACCTCGAAGGTATAGAGGTCTATATGGATTCGGTCTAGGTTCAATGAGTTTTGATTTCAGAATATGATTTGAGTGGTTTGACAAGTTCATTTGGATTGAGTCTGAATATATAAGGTTCTGTGGATTTTGAAATTTTGAGATGTATGTAGATTGAACTTGAATGTATTGGGTTTGGAATGGATAAATATGTGGTAGATGTATAATCAATGACTTTTTGTAGAGTTTGAGACAGAAAAGTATTTACTATCTTTTATTTTTTCCGATTTTACTAAAATAGTTCTCCATTTTCGTTGGGGCATTTTATCAAACAGGTAATGGGGGAGATGGGCCAAAGAAAAGTCCCCTGATTTCCATATGGGTACTTCTATCCGGAGTTGCTTTCGTCGTTTTCATGATGTTGGCAATCAAGCCTGCCATGAAATGGTTGGCGCGGCGATGTTCGCCGGAGCACGATACGGTGGACGAAGCCTATATCTGCTTGACTCTCGCCGGAGTTCTGGTGTCGGGTTTTATTACAGATTTAATAGGCATACATGCTATATTTGGTGCGTTTGTTTTCGGATTAACAATACCAAAGGGGGGTGATTTCGCGAAGATATTAATGGAGAGAATTGAAGATTTTGTTTCGGGTTTGTTGCTACCTTTGTACTTTGCTTCGAGTGGGTTGCATACTGATGTTACGAAAATTAAGGGGCTCCAGGCGTGGGGGTTGCTGGTGCTGGCGACTACGGCGGCGTGCGCCGGAAAAATCATCGGAACTTTTGTGGTGGCGATGATGTGTACGATTCCGGCGAGGGAATCGATGACGCTTGGTGTGCTGATGAATACCAAGGGGTTGGTGGAGTTGATTGTCCTGAATATTGGCAAGGAAAAAAAGGTTAGAATATTTTCAACATAATTTTGTTTTACTATATTAATTAATCAATAATTTTCGTTTTATTTTTCGACAATAAAAAAATTCCCATATTAATAACCATCCAACCCAAAATCTCTTAGATAAAAAAATAAGGCCTTAGTTGTAACTAGGACTGTCAATTGAGTCGGACCTATCCGAAACTCGATGGTTCGATCCGATTAAAATTGGCTCGAACTCAAATATTTGTGAGTCGGACCGAGTCTGAGCCATTATATTAAACCCGAATAATTTATGAGCTGAGCTTGAGCCTAACACGGGTCAACCCGAACATATAATTGTTTTAAATTTTTAAATATTATGATTAATTATTTATATTGTAGTTATAATTACTAATTATTGTTATTATTTTGAAACAATTAAACTTTAGAGAAAGTTATAGTGTCAACTCACATAGATATTAGTATATAAATTAAGTATTGAAGGCCAAAACTCAAAGAAAAAAAGTTTAATTAAAGATTTTTTTTTAAAAAAAGACAAAAGATAAAAGTTAACACAAAAGATCAATAAAGTGGAGTCTTGAGACTTTAAAACTCTATCGCATGTTCAAATAGATCAAACTTATCTTAAAAAATATGGGCAAATAACAAACTCTTCCCGTTGACATATACTCGTATTAAGTAAAAGTAGTCTATTCATACGTGTTTCGGTAATCTAAATATTTTACATGTAAAGTTATTTTTGCCTATATTAAAAAATCCGATATAAAGCCGATTTAGATTCAAAACTCGAAAAATTACATGAGTCAAGTTTGAGCCAGAGATATTAGAAAATTTATGAGCCGAGTTTGAGCCTAAAACTATATAATCCGATAATATTTGAGTTCGAGCTATTTTAAAGCTCGGCTCACAAGACCCAATTCACATCCTAGTTGTAAGTTATAAAAAAATTGAAATAAAGACAAATTGTATGGATTAATATCAAGTAGGCAATGATTTTATTTCTGTTTTGTCACCTGATACAACGTTATATCAATTATATGGTAACATGTAAAATAAGATTCACCTCACATTATGTTTTGTCTTACGTGAGAATATTTTTTAAAGTTACATAATGGAGATAATGGAGAGAATGAGAATATAATATCATGTGAATATTTAATTTATGCATCATATTTGATTGATTAGTTGCACTATGTGTCCAGTGAAATGGTGCAGTAGATACATAAAATATATTTTTATCCACTTTTTATTTTGGCCAGATTCTTTTCTCTTATAAGTTTAATTTAATGAAATAGACTAAAGATGAGATCCTAAATCCTAAGATTGAATTATTTTTTATTCTTTCTGTAGTTTCATAAATAATAGTAACCTTATAAATTCAAAAAGCCTGAATTTATTCAGATTTTAGAAATAAAAAGTTACTCTACCAAGCCATGTTTGGTTTTACTTTTCTAGATTTTTCAGTTTCTGTGGAACACAAGAGTATAATTTACATGAGAGTAAAAAGTACATTTGAAAAAATTGTTTAAGTATTTTTATCTTTTACTTCAATGATTGACACTAACAATCTATTTAAAATTTATAATCCTGTCCGCTTAATTTTAAGCATAAACAGTATTTTTTTAAAAATCTATCACTCTTAAAAATTACATTAACATGCAACCATTTTTTTTTTTTTATCTCTTTGTTCTATTTCAATTTATTCAACTCTGACTAACCAGGCAACTACACCACAAATTACTAAATTACCCGACCTCTTCTTCCTACAATCTCCTAAACAAATTTTAAGTTTTCTAAAATTAAAATTTATGTTCATGTTTTTTAGACGAAAAATACCTATATAATTATAAATATAAAAAAATTTTAAGGATCTATGTGGATGGATTTTGGTTCAATCTCGCAGGTTTCACGAAATCGGGCCAAAACTCTTTCAAATAAGTTTTCACCAGACTCAAGAAACTCATCATAAACTTATTCCAAACTCTTTAAATTTATAAAATATTGATTTGACACCTATCATTTATTTTTTCCCCAAACTCTCAAAAGACATTGATTTGACACCTACCACATACTTTTTTCCCCAAACCCAACATCAAAAACCAATCCAAGTGAGGTTTCAACTTTATCAAAACCACAAAACCCAATATCAAGAATCCAACCAAATAAAATTTTAAAAGTTTCACCGAAATCACCGAAATTATTTTTTTAAACCGAGACCCATGAACTCGGACCAGAACCCATCCAAACAGGCCATGAGTTATTTATTCATGTCAGTCTCTAGCAACCAAAATAGGATTAGAATTCCTCTAAGTAGGGAATTGGTTACGACTTGTTTGTTTCGCTTTTCATAAAATTTTAGTATTCTTTAAATAGTAAAACAAACAAGTTTTTTTTACCTCCAAAAATTGGTTGATCATAAAAGTTTCTAACAAATTTTAAAAACAAGCTCCTCTCGGAAAATATTTATCTTATCTCTAAAATCTAAAATAAACATATGCAAACTCTATTTTAATTTGATATAAATCAACTTATCTCTTACTTAGTTTGTTTTACTCATATAAGGACTTCCTTTTGACATGAATATTTCTTACCTACTTCTCTTATTTCCATAAATTCTAAAAATTTACCAATTTTTGAAAATTTAAATATACCATTCCTATCTCTCTAAAATTTCAGATAATATATTTCGAAAATCGAGAATATCTCATAGATTCTTCATATTTTTTAGATCACTCTAAAAAAACAAAATAAACATTCTCTTAGTGGTTGGAGGACTCATGATATATCTCTTTATCAGAAAATTCTTGTTCAAACTAAAAAAGTGTATTAGAATTTTCCTATTTTTTATCACTCTAGTGGTTGGAGGACTAGTGATATATATATATATATTTTTATTTTTAAGGGTTTAATCTCTTTCGAGGCGGATTGTACACATTAAATATGTACCTCTCCCAACAGGAATTCAAACTTGAGTCCACTACTTTGTAGTGACTAGTCCCTTTCACGGAAGAAGACAACTCTTTATAGCTAACGGAAGTTATAATCACGATTTAAAAGAGTTGTGTTATGCATTGAGGCCACTAGACACCAACTATATTTCATAGTTATATATTTGCCACTCTAGTGATATATATTTATATATATATAAAAAAAAAATTAGACAACTCTTTAATAGCTAATGGAAGTTATAATCGTGATTTAAAAGAGTTGTGTTATGCATTGGGGCCACCAAACACCAACTATATTTCATCATTATATATATATTTGCTTTCCCAAAAGAATTATTCTTGGCCTTTTTTCATTCCTACACTTTCGGATCCTTTTATATGAACCAAAGGAAAGAACGCCGACCCACTTTAAAATAAAGTTAATAACCCATATATAAAATGACTTAATGGAGGAGTCAATGGCAATCACTTTAAATTTGTAATGTTTAATTTACTTTTTATGATATAATAGAGAGCATTTTACTTTATAAATACTTTAATTCTATTTTTTTATTTTAAAAATCACGAAAGTATTTAATGATAAAATTACCTCGTTCATATATTATTTAACATAGACATATTTGCCTTATGTATTATTTCATATAAAAAAATTTGCCTCCGTATGTTATTTTATGTGAATTATTTTTTCTCCCTATATATATATATATATATTGATGAGTAATTTTGTCTATTTATGCAACTACATTTCCAAGCAGAAGGGGACAAAAAAAATTATTTCAAATTTTCACAAAAGAATAATTTGCGTTTCTATATTAGAAAGAACAAATATCAATAGGTGATTGATCTACTGGAAGGGACTAGTCACTATAAAGTAGTGGATTCAGGTTCGAATTTCTGTTGGGAGAGGTACCCACTTTATATGTCCGACGCGCCTCAAAAAGGATTAAACACTTGAGAAACCAAAAAAAAAAATTAGAAAGAACAAATTGAACATTTTGCTCATTAAAGGGGGTAAATGAGAATATTAAACCCCTTAATTGAGTCCCCTTTTCGAATGAGACATACAAAATGAAATAGTTACCCACTGCCGTCTAGATTTGGTGGTAATGATGTACACAATTGCAGATTTCAGGGATTAATTATTAGTTTATTTACCAAAAAAAAAAGGGATGCTTGTTATATTCCGTTGCAAAAAGTTATTTTAACACATTAAATTTACACGTTTTATTGATCAAAGGTAAAGAAAAGTAAGCTACTAAAAACTATATTAAACTGTACTTTAATTTATTATTAAATTATTATCAAATGTAGTGAAATAGTTATTTTTTTTTTTTTTGATAATTGATATAGTTATGTTTCATATTGTAAATTTTTAGATAATAAATTTAGTAAGTACATAATTATATTTATATTTAACAATTTTTATAAAATAAATAATACGGAGTACTTATTAATTTCGTACATTCTAAAAGAGTATATTTTTCAGTTGTTGACATTACATATACACTTCCACAATGATTATTGTAATTACATCTACTTTACTCATTGTTGGTCTATTTGGTTAAGTTTTGGCTCAGTTTCGCTTGGTTTAGATTTGAAAAAATTGATTTGGGTGATTTTGATAAAACCTTCGAAAATTCTATTTGGATTGAATTTGGATGTTGAATTTTAGGTTTTGAAAAAGTTAAGACCTCAATTGGATTAAGTTTGTATGTTGAGGTTTGGACTTTGGAGGTAAAAAGTAAGTGATAGATGTCAAATTAATGTCTTTTATAGAGAAAAGGTATGTGGTAGGTATGTGTCAATGCATTATCTCTTTATATATTTGAAGTTTATTAAAATTTAATATATAAGTTGGGTCCGTCCAAAATGAGATTTTGAGGGATGGAGAGCACATGGTATAGTATTTATCTTGGTGACACGTGTCCTCTTAAAATTTAAGTTAAAATAATTTATGTTCTTAAAGACAAATTTACCCTTTTTAATGAGTGAAATTCAACAACACCCTTTATATTTTGCCTAACTAAAAAATATATATTATTTTTATTAGTAAAAAATCCCTGTATTTTTTTATTAGCAAAATATACCCCTCTCAAGTCGAAATGTCAATTTTACACCATCAAATAATGAAAAAACATCCCCTTAACTTCAAAAGATTACTAATAGCCCCAGGTAACTTTAAAATTTTGCAATAACCCCCTGTTTTTCTTTTTTAAAACATTGACAAAAACTTCTATATGATTTATGAAGTCCACTTTAAAGATTTGGAAAAAAATTTATCCCCCCAAAGTTACATATTGTGGCACTTTACCACCTATTTGTACAAAATAAACTCTTTACTGCCTCAAATAATTTCATTTAATTTTTGTTCGATGGAAATATACATGTGCCCCTCACATTAATTTTCAAAGTTAGTTACAACACTTCTTACAAGTCCATATATTTCGCTCATGTAAAAGAACCAAAAATCCGAAGTGAAGTAGAAAAATATTTTATTTGTAAAGAGAGAACACTATGTTTTTGTACTAATAAGTAAGCTGTTCACAAATTTCAACAGAGAAATGACAAGGTAAAGTTTTTATTTTTGAGGGGCACATATATATTTTTCAAGAATATACATGTGCCCCTCAATGTATAATGTAGGCAAAAGTTTGATATGAAAAGTGAAATTCCCTCAATTTTCTTTTTTTTTTGGAAAATATATATGAAATTAATTAGAGATTATAAAGATTAATTTAAACATATTAATTAAAGGGTTAGTATGTAATTTAACATATGTTTATTTTTTCTAAATGTCCGATGCCACATCATCATTGGACATTTTGACCAAAAATTGTGGTTTAAATTTATTGTTGACCTTTTTTAGTGGTTAAAATGAGATATCTCATATTTATGTTCCATAAAATCTTATTTTAGAAAGACCTATATAACTTGTAATAAGAATTTCGCGAAGGGTGTAGATCCTCTGTATCATTTTTGGTGTACCACTTAAGTATATCACCATTAATTAATTGACACTTGTCATATGATAATTATAATAATTCTAACATATGCATGTGTCAATCACTTAGTGGTGATACACTTGAGTGGTACACCAAAAACGAAAGTTTTAATCATACTTAAAATCAAGAGATAAATTAACTTTTGATTTAAAAGATGTGATAACGTTACATACACCTTTACTGAGATACCCGATATCAGTTGATACTAATCTAAAATCTACTGGATATTGACATTTTTAAATTTAGAACCATAAGGTATTGTAAACGGAAAATTCTTATTCAGATTTGACTTGGACAAACTAATTCAACTACATAATAAGTGTATTATACTTATTTTGTGATTGTTAATTCTCCTATTAGTTTTATTCAATATATAGCTATGTAGTTACTTTTGGGTTACGCCGAATCAAGTCTAGTTAAGAATTTTCTATTGTAAACAAAATTGTCAAGTTAATTACATAGGTAAATTGTTCTTTTAGAATTTTTTTAGAGGGGAAAAAGAAATTACATAATTAACTTAGTTTAAATATTTAAAAGCAAAATAGGAATATCGAAAAATTGGTGTAACATGCTATCTAATATATAGGTAATTTATTTGTAATTTTTTATTTATTTTTAATTCATAACTTGAATCTTCAAAAGATTTGGAAAAAGAAGTATTCAACCTGAACCCTGACATACACATAAATATAACATGAACGTTTTAATATCAATCTCCGGGTAAAGTATTGCCGTTCTTCTATTCTTCTATCATTTAATTTATTTAGCATACCCATCATGCAAAAGCTAAAGCTAAGATAAAATTAACAGTATACAATCAGTTTCAAATTGCTTGAATGATAATACCTTTTTGTTCAATTTATTTGATGCAGGTACTAAACGACGAAGCATTTGCAATACTAGTCCTAATGGCACTCTTCACCACTTTCCTCACAGTCCCAACCGTCATAGCCATCTATAGACCTGCACGCGTCTTCTCCACCCGAGGGCGACGCCATCTTCAGTCCACCGATGAGCTCAGAGTCCTCGCCTGCATTCACGGACATGGAAACATCCCGTCGCTCATCAACCTGATTGAGTCAATTCGTTCCACTAACAAAGCCTCCCGTCTTAAGCTCTATGTAATGCACTTGATCGAGCTCACCGAACGCTCCTCCTCCATCATATTGGTCCAACGATTGAGGAAAAATGGCCTTCCCTTCATCAACCGCCTCTGTAGAGGCGAGTTGCATAATCGAGTCGCAGATGCATTCCAGGTTAGATTCATATAGTTTAGTTTCTACCCATAAAGCAAAAAAAAAAAAAAAAAATTCATCGTCCCATAGCATCAACATAAAATTCTGGTTAAACTGATAGGCCAACGGCCAACTAGGTCGGGTTACCATCCGCCCTACATCATCAATATCAATGTTGACAACAATGCACGAGGACATTTGCCACGTAGCGGAAAAGAAGATGGTAGCGATGCTTGTGTTACCATTTCACAAGCAATGGAGGAAGATCAACGACGAGGGTGAAGAGGAGAGCGTGGGCCATGAGTGGAGGGGAGTGAATCAGAGGGTGTTGGAAGTGGCTCCATGCTCGGTCGCTGTGCTTGTAGACCGAGGGTTTGGAAGTAGGGCTGAGATGACATCAGGACCCACAACGACGCAAAATATTTGTGTACTTTTCTTTGGTGGACCGGATGATAGAGAAGCACTGGAGTTGGGCGGGAGGATGGCAGAGCATCAAACGATGAAGGTGATGGTGATAAGATTTATGGACAAAAATGGAGAGGATAGGGATGGTGTGATGTTAATACCATCGCAGGGTAGAAACGAAGAGATAAGTTACAGCTTCTCGACTGCAATTACCAATCCTCAAGCTGAGAAGGTAAACAATAAGTACCACATTTTTTTTAATTCATAAATTAATTAATTACATTTTAATAATTTATAATATAACTAATACTTAGTTAAATTCAATGTACTATTAGGAGCATGACGAGGGAGCATTGGCAATGTTCATTAAGAAATGGGAAGGCGTAGTGGATTTCATAGAGAAAATAGATGTCAATGTGATAGATGAAGTTTTGGGAATTGGGAGAAGAGGAGAATACGACCTAATAATTGTGGGCAGAGCCCGATGCCCCTCCACCATGGTCGCGGCACTAGTACATCACCCAACCGAGCACCCAGAGCTCGGTCCAATAGGAGATGTGTTAGCCTCATCGGGTCAAGGCATCACTTCTTCAGTGTTGGTGGTTCAAGTTCAACAACATGATACTACAAAAGCAGAAGAGCTACTGGTTTCATAAAAGCAGATGATGATGGCGGCGATAGTAGGAAAGACCGTAAGCAAATATCAAGTATGGTGTAAAATAGATTTACAAGATATGGGTGCATGTAAAAAAATAAGTCTTGTTTCTAATTTACACGATATGGGTGCATGTAAAAAAATAAGTCTTGTTTTTAAAACTGAAACCAAGACTCGTGCAATTCTTCTGGACAAACAGCTTTGATTTGGTTCATATGAAGAAACTTTTAATCTCAAACCAAAGCAAGAAAAAGCTTATAACAAGTTAGAATAAAATTTCTGCCGAAAGCATATAACTTTGTCAACAAATGCATAATATAACGAGCAAGAAGTTAGTGAAGTTTTAAAACGAAGTATATAGATACTTTTAACATCTCATAATTCACCAAAAAATACAATTATTAGTTGGTCATTTATTTTTTAACATCAAGAAATATCTTATTAAATTCTAAGCAGCTTTCCATTTTAGCAATTGCCCGGAAAAGAAAAATCAAAAGCTTCCTACTTCTAGCCTTGTGATTTGTGAAAAAATCTAGCACAACTCGATTTGATTATACCTACCCAATCATCACAATTGAACTGTGAGTGCAGGAACCTGGATTCGAATTTCCTGTGGCTTGCGAGTTGAACTCACAGTAATTACTGAACATCATCATAACCGTTAAATCTAAAAGAAAAACTCCTACAATTCAAAAGTAAAAGACACTATATTAATGTTAGGTTTCCATGGACACTAAATCCAACCTCACAAACAAACAATTAGTGGGATGCGATTAAAATCCATGACCCGCGTCATATATAACACCACATCAGTATAGTTAACCATAGCTCTTGTGGTCACGATAAAGTATTAAGTATAGATATCAAAACATAGAAAAATTATAGTTGATTACAATTCCAAAATGTAGTCTAATTTTAAAAGGTGAAAAAAGATATCCTTATCCAACACAAACAAGAAGTCATTTTCCTTTCCTGGGCAATTTGCCGGGACCCAATATAGACAATTTTACATTTAAAAACTATTTCCTCAACAATATCCTTCACAGTGAGTTTTCGATAATGCAAAACTTGTGAAGGGAAAAAATCTGCTAAGAAGCATTGAGATGAGATATGCTAACCTCAGAGAAACCCTCCATCTGTCCAATTGGAATCTGATTTTCCATTATAACCCGCTGTCTTATTATCAGGGGCGCTTTTATAAAAACTATCGTATCCATCATCATCTTTAGCATCATCCCAACCAGCCCAGCTATCTCCATTATGGGTTGTTGTCCCCTTTGATGGCTCTTCTTTTTTGTTGTCTTTGGTATCCCAGTCGTCCCAAGAACCAGAGCTAATGGATTTAGATTGTCCATTTGTCGAGGATTGTGCTCCTGCAGAAGAATTCCATCCTTTAGACTCCTGATAATAACCAGTATTATCACTTTGGTTATGCTGCCAGCTATTATCATTTTTTGAGCCAGGGCCTTCTTTGGTATACTCCTCAACCTTTTGGGAGGCCAACGCCATTACCCCTTTCATAAGCCCCCATGTCTTCTGTCCTATCTCTGATGTCTTTGCAGTTACGACATTGACAGTTTCATTCACTTTGTACTCATATCCTCCCTCTCTAACCTGTAAAAGAGAAATTAATGTGCATACTGCTTCATTCAAATGTGCATCTTGCTTCAGTCTTTCCACATTGTAGATTATCACAAGGAAATTAAGATCTGAGATAACGTATGCTTTCATCTGATGCATGGTAGGCGACAACTAATGCAATTTAATTTTCTTCAAAAATCTAGTATATTATGGATTCAAATAACTTTAGCTTTCTAAGTCAACTATACAAGTGGAAGAAATTCTTCTGAGTAAAACATAAAGTGCATGCCATGTATTGATTTTCAATCACATTCTCTTTTTCTTTCCTTCGATGTAGTATAGACATAGACATAGTAGCAACTTGCACATTATTTAAACACAAGACAATGAAAGGAAAATATAAGTCATTCAGTCCAAATGTGGATTTAAAACCAAATGATAAATATGATATTTGCTTGATGAACTGTTATTAGAGAACACAAGACGTCCTTTCTTTTCCCAGCGAGCTCAATATTTGTAGAAAAACATACTAATCTGATTATTTTATCTGGGATGCTGAATCAGTAACAGTGCAGATATTCATCAAAGCAAACATAATTAAACATTCTAGATCGTGGTGGTCAAATGGGAATTAATAGATAGAATGTAGCTTAAACAAGCACATGGATAAAAGAATGGAGACATTTTCCAATAAATGTGAAAAAAAAAAAACTGAACAGGTGACCAAAACTTCACCCAAAAATGTGAAAGGAAGTCTTAGAAACTGAAAAATTAAATTATAAAACCCCTAAACTAAGGATTTCTTTTGTAAGGTTGTGGTTTTCCATAGTTTACTGCCTTCGTACCAATTCCATGTCTTTGACTCAAAATCTTCAGATCATGATGATTCAAGAACTTCATAATAGATTATGTTAAAACATTAAATGAGTATAACTGGAGAAAACTTAATCTGCTAAAATGACACACATCCATGGGGGAAGTTAAGACAAAGCATATCCAACTAAATATGTAATCTCTAAAATGTGATAGAACTCTACAAGACTACAACACCTAAACCTGTTTCCAATGATCCAAAAGGGCAAATTACATCTCATTTGTTTATTCTATTGGAGGAAACAATAATGAAAACTAAGGTTGGTTTTGACTTCTTCGAAAAACTTGGTAAGAGTCACAAATTTAAGAATGCTACTTGAATCACTCAAACTGCTACCTTATAAACTTTCTTCATAGTTCAGATAGGAACTTTCTTTACTATGCTACCGACAGTCTTGCTGCAGATTTGTTAGAAACTACTGGTCAATGAGACAGCTTATGCACCTAGTAAATAACATACTACTGAAAAAACCTGTTTCACATAAGTCAACGTAACAGTATGCAAAAGATATAGAATGCAACTCATCAAATTTTTGCCCCTTACTGTCTATTTCTCAAAGAAGAATCAAGACATTTCTCTCACAAAATACAGGAAAATAAAATTGCACTACCTTTGAAGTTAAGTCCTTAGTCCCAGCTTGCACAACAGTTGCAGCTGACTGCGCAGCAGATGCAGCTACCATAGATAACCTACCAAAACCCTACAATGCAAAAAAAAAAACACCAACAATAAACAAATCCACATCACTACAAAGAAACAATCTTTAAACACGAAAATGAGCGTAAATACACCTGAGTAACAACCGAAAGAACATCCCCCTCACTATTATTCCTCGGAACAGGTGGTGAAGGACTGGATCCAAATCCAACATACTTCCCACCTTGTGAAGGCGGAAGCCCCTCAGGACGCGATTCATTTTCCGCTATTTTCTTGGCAAAAAACCCCTCCTTATTCGCAGCTGAAGCCTCCAACTGCGCCCTCGAATAAATATCCTGTGTCGACTTGGACCGTGATGGTGCACCGCCCCCGCCCCCGCCCCCACTCTCGGAACTCTTAAAATTCCCTACCGTATTATTCCTCCTAATATTGTTATTACTGGAAGCATTATTATCATCAAAACTATCCCAACTATCCCATCCCCCTGCATTATTTTTATTATTCCCCAATTTACTATTATGAACATTATTATTACTCGATTTATTCAATGTTTCCTTTACAATCGGAGGATCGCGCCAGGGTTTGCCTTCGGCAAGGGCCTGGATACGATCGCGATAAACCGATGCGGCATTTGTGTTATATTTCGTGACAATGTCGGTTGCCTTAGGGATTCCGTACTGTAAAACGAAGGCGTTGAATTTCTCGTTACCTCCAAGCTCCATTTTCTTGAGCTGGATCTCGGACCAGGAATCCATGGTTACCGATCGGACGAAGGAGATGTGGACACCGAGGCCACGGTGCTTGCCGGAGCACTCAAGGCACATGAAGATGCCGTAGGATACGGAAGCCCATTGAGGGTTTTTCTGGGAGCAGTCGACGCAGATCTTGTTGCCCGCATGTGATTGTAGCTCACGGAGCCGGCGTGAGGCGGCCATAGGTTGTCGGGTCGGGATCCGGATCTGGTGTGGCGTCGGTGGTGGAGTATGGGTTTTTGGATGTGATTCGCAATGAACTTGAGTATATTTATATTAATTGCTTTTTATTTTTATCTTGTTTTTATGGTTTCCAAGGGCAAACCTGTGATTATACTAATTTCCATGTTTGCTAAATAGAATCAATGGCTTTATTTGGATAATTGTAATCTTATTCAAATTTAGAAAAGGAAAAATAGAATAAAGTATTAAATGAATCTCTCATTTCAATGTAGCTATATAGGGCCTGTTGTTTGGCATTTCCCAAAAAAAATTCGTGTTTGGGAAATGCCAAACAAACATGTTTTTTATTTTTTGAAATAAATTTTTCATCTCTCAATTTTTTCAAACTACTCTTTCAAAACTCAAACAAACAACAATTTTCTTATCTCTAAACAAAACATATACAAACTTTATTCTGATTTGACATAAAATAACTTATCTCTTACACAATTTATCTCACAACAAACATGATTGACATAAAATCTTACACATCTTACACCTACAACCTAACTCTTCCAAAAAAAATCTACACTTAATTTATTTCTCAAACCACTCTTTCAAAACCTAAACAAACAACATTATGCAAATCAAGATTATTTCACAAACTTCTACTACTCTCCCAAACACCAAACAGACATGCCCATATATTTGAGATACCATATTTTCAATGTTATTAAAATCGGACCGGCCGGTCCGACCGATTGGACCGCGAACCGGAGGTTGGTCTGGTCCGATTTACCCCCTAAAATTCACTTACTCCAAAACTCAGTTTGAACCGGGTTGAACCGGTCCGAAACCGCCGAACCGGTATGGACCGGTTTTGAATTTCCTTTTTTTTTTTAATTTTTTTTAATGTTAAAAATTCTTGAAAAAGTTGGGAATTGAACACCTAACCTTTAGAGTGAAACATGACTTCCTTACTATTTGAGCTACATCACTTTTGTTGAACTTTTAGTACAAATTAAAATTTATAAATTATATAAACTTGTAGCCAAATTTATTTATAAATTAGATAATTAACTCAAATAAATATTTTACACATTATGAATGAAAATTAATACTCAAATAATAAATTTTAATTATTTATTCAATAAAATATTTATTTTCAATATTATTTTTAGGATAAAGAGTCAAATCGATATAATATGCAAGTTTGACTTTGAATATTAGACTTTTATACATAAACATATTTTAAAATTTATGAATTTCTTAGTTTGTTGTATTCTTAACTTACACTTTTAAATTTTTATATAGAAATATAATCATTTATATGAGCATACAAATTAGTACCATATTACCGTTATGATATAAGTTAGATAAATATTATATGATTTAATTTTAGTATAATATAACAAATTTTATATTTTTAATAAATTGTAGGATAATGTTTAAATTTTACGCACATTACATATACTTTAAAATTAAATATATTTATTATATTATTATGACGTCATTCGGTCCAACCAGTGGTCCGACCGGTTCAACCAATAAAACTAGTAATCAGTCGGCTCACATGTTCACTGTCCGATCCAATTCTGAAAACATTGCATATTTTAAACTAACACGTGAGAATAAAGATTTGTAAAAGTCGTCTAATTAATCTAAAAGGATCGGGACCAGTTCATTCTAGAATGAGTCACGATAGTCGAACTGTTGGTTCACTTGCCAACTCGAAACAATAACCGGCCCGATAAGGACTGATGTCGGTCCGGTCTAGTAGACTCCTACCTCGGTCATAAGCATGTGGTTCATGTTTACTTAACCTATTGTCCTGCATGTCTTTTCTTTGCAGAAAATTGCTTTTTTAGTATTATAGGATAGGTTAATTTGTATTTTTTATACCATTGAATAAAAAATGTAAATTTGGTACTAAATTCAATTTTCTTTCCCAATTTTCTCCAAAGTTAATGGCAATGGTGCATTTTAACTACAACAAAATACCAATATCTTAAGGGGCGGTTATGTTAGTATAATGGGATTGAACTAAATAGTCAATTGCAAAAATCTTGAAAACATGGTTGGGTCACATGTGATGGTGAGTAACTTTCCAAAATAAAAGGAGGTGACCCACTTTTTCGGATCAACCCAAAAATAATCACTTAAACCAAACATGTGATATGGACATGATTTACTTTTGAGTTTTAGTTTTGTGAAAATCGAACACACCCTAACCATATCAAGTGAAAAATTATTGCCTAGACCCGTACTAATTTTATTCATGATTTATGAAAGATATGGTATAGACAATAATTTTCCATATCAAGTCTTGGTCTAGAATTTGGATCTAATTAATGAGTAATTTAATGGCTTTTCCTTCCAACTACCAGTATTTTCCGGCCATATATATAAGCCTTCGTACTAACGGAACTCTTTATTCTCCCATCATCGTTGTCAAAATAATTGCGTTTCTTCATTCAAATATTCAATGAAATGTAACAAAAAATAAATAAATAAATAAATCAATGAAATGGTCTCCACTGTGACTGTTTTCATATCATTTCCACAGACTTACATTTTTGTTAAACGTATATCATTTTAAATTACTCCCTCCATTCTCTTTTATATGTCACTTTAGAGAGAAAAAAAATTCCACAATACGTGTCACTTTAGAATTCCAAGATAGACTTAAATGCTAGTTTGACATTTTTGCCCTTCTTCAATCCTAAATATATTTAATATCTCCCAAAATACTTACTCATGTTTCTTAAGGGTAATTTTGTCCAACTACCTTTTAATTTTTCTAAAATCTAGAGCATTAAATAATTTCTTAATCCTTGTGAAACAACCTTAAACGACATGTAAAAGGGAACAGAGGGAGTAATATTTTAAGAAACTTGGCAGCATGCCATTCGTTTTAAAATCACATAAAATTTATGTTCATTTACTGTACTTTGGAACCAAATATGATGATGGTTGAAACTTGAAAGTTGGTGGAGCTAAAGAAATTCACGAGAATTTAAATGTTACAGGACCTGTAATGCATGAATATATTGTGAAGATGATATATGTTTTTTTTTCGTAATCAAGATACATACACATTTGGAGAATAAATTTGTACGTTACATGCAGTGTAGTATCTAGCTCGTAGATTGGATATTAAAATTGAGTACTCTTTATAAGGTTTTGAAATATCCTTACATATTTAATTAACTATTTCTTTTTAATTAAGCTTATAAACGAAATTAACCCAGTTCATGTGAATTTAATATGGTATTAGAGTTCAAGTTAATGTAGGCCACTTCCTCACGTTATGGGCTTCATCCTTATCCAATGTTAGGATTTATTCTTCAACCACCCAATCCGAAAAATTCGCATATTGAACTCGTACGCACATATTTTAATTCACAAAATTAAATATTAATAATGTCACGTATTGAGTTTATTTCACATGTTCGGCCCATATTATCTCCTGCACCAGATTTAACAGCCCATACTTCCTCTTGCATTAAATTTATTAACCAGAACTCACCAACAGACAACAACATTAATAGCTTTCATTCTAACCATTTCTCATACATTCTTTTGGGAATTACCTTTTTCTCCTTTTCCTATAAATATAACAGGCACTCTCTTTCTCTGCTCAGTTGAACTCCCTCTCTCTCTCTGTGTAATATTTATGTTTGTTTGTATACCCTTCTTTTTTTTAGCAGAGAATTAATTAATTTTTTATTTGGTATTTAATTTTAGGCAGAGAAAAAAAATTAGAAAATGTTTAGGCTGATTACAGGAATAGCAGGGCCGAGTGGTTTTGGTTCTGCTTCAACAGCTGAACAAGTGACAGAAGGAATTGATGCTTCCAATCTCACTGCCATAATTACAGGTTATTTAATTGTTGTATGCAAGTAATTTTAATTGAGTTCATGGCAATTTTCCTTTATGATTTGCATAATATTTAATTTACTTACCTAAATTTGAAAAAAAAATTATTTTACACCGTGTAATAATATAAAAGTTTCACACAGTTTTACTGACATTTTTATTCTTAAAATAAATATGAATTCAAAAATTATCTCACTTACAGTGACACTTTACCCCATGTGTTATGTCAAATGTGTTAATTTGCCTCTTTTATATGATGAATGTTACAATTTACGCCCTATGCTATAAATAAACTTTTATTTACCCTTTACATTTTTCAAAGGGGTTAACGTGTTCTTTTCCAAATTACAAGGGATAAATTGGCATTAGCTCAATTTGATTATCATGTTTATAAATTAATTAAACAGAAATTGATTATCATGTTTATAAATTAATTAAACAGAAATTAACTGCACATTGTTAATTATATATAATAGGTGGAGCAAGTGGGATTGGATTGGAGACAACAAGAGTTTTAGCATTAAGAAAAGCACATGTTGTTATTGCAGCAAGAAATATTGAGGCTGCAAATAAAGCAAAGCAACTAATTCTCAAAGATAACGAGAATGCTAGAATTGATGTCCTCAAACTCGATCTTGCTTCACTTAAATCAGTCAAGGAATTTGCCCATAACTTCATTGCTCTTAACCTTCCTCTTAACATCTTAATGTAATTAATAAAGTTAATATATTGTCTTAATTTGTGACAACATGCTCTAAAATTTTGAGTATTATTAATTAAGAATATATATTGTTCTAATTGATTTTCAGAAACAATGCTGGTATCATGTTCTGCCCTTATCAGCTTTCTGAAGATGGGATTGAGATGCAATTTGCCACAAATCATCTTGGTTGGTATAATTAAATATATAGTAGTACTATTATTTTTCCATTTTAATTGTGAGTTATTTGTTCTAGTTTTAACTCTACATTTCCTCTACTTCTTCAATTTGTAGGTCATTTTTACTTGACCAATCTTCTCCTGGACAAGATGAAAGAGACAGCGACATCGACTGGGATCGAGGGTAGGATTGTCAATTTATCATCAGTGGCACACCTCCGCACGTACGAGGGAGGGATTGGATTCGAAAACATCAATGAGAAAAGCAGGTAACTAATTAAAGTAACCAAAAATTAACTAATTTAAGGATATCAACGTGCAATATGACAGCTCAACATCATATGTCTTGGATAGCTTGCATCGGTCCCCTCAAAGTAAAACATTAACTTAGATATGTAACAATTATTTTTACTATTTTACTGTTTAATGGCAGTTATCATGACAAGAGAGCATATGGGCAATCCAAACTAGCCAACTTATTACATGCAAACGAGCTCTCTAGGCACTTACAGGCGGAGGGAGTAAACATCACCGTAAACTCGGTGCATCCGGGATTGATAATGACAAATCTCTACAGCTATTTCGGGGTCCTGATGAGTAGTAAGTACTGATACATGCCTCGAAATAATAAAAATCTCGGTTTTTTTTCTTCATCTTATAAAATTTGTTGCAGGAATTGTTAAGTTAATGACTTATATTCTTTGGAAAGACGTCCCTCAGGTAACAATCGTTCAACAATTTTTTCATTGCATCATTTGATCCGTATGATAATATTCGTGACAACTGAGGATGTTGCTAGTTTACCTTAAGATTTTTGATTTTATTTATAGGGTGCTGCTACAACATGCTACGTTGCACTTCACCCGAGCTTGAAGGGTGTAACGGGAAAGTATTTCGTGGACTGTAATGAGTACGAGCCAAGTAGCTTTGCAGGGGATGAAGTTTTAGCAAAGAGACTTTGGGATTTCAGCAACAAGTTGGTGAATGCTGCTTAGAATTATTATAATGGTTCCTTTTGCCTATAGAATTAAGAGTCTTGTGATCCTATTTGTTACTTACATACATGTAAAAACTTAAAAGTAGTAAAGGCAAGTTGGTCTCCTTTTGATTTTGTAAAGGCAGAATTTGTTCCGAATTATAGGAATATACCTTTTTTAAGCCACATGTTTATAAAATACATAGTTAATTTCTCAATAAACACAAATGTAAAATCTAGGCCCTGTTTCTTTGGATTTTTTAGAAGTTTTTCACAAAAACTGATGAGATCTCTTTCTATAGAAACTCACCGAATCGCTATTAAATTTCTCGGAAGACCCGAACAAAATGGCCACAAGTAGCTAGATATAGCAGAAATATTTGGTAATAATGAAAAAAAAAAAAAAGATTATGATCCTAAAAATTTCATAAAAATTTATAAAATACATAGTTAATTTCTCAATAAACACAAATGTACCTACACAGCTACATTCCAATCCTCAGAAATGAGAAAATCGCCTATGTATCCTCAATCCCAAATTCATAGACGTCGCATTTAACTATCCTGAAATGAAATCGGGTTCCCAAATACCCGTTTTCTCAAAACTCTTCATTATTCTCAACCTCCCACAACCCCAAAGCTTTGACAACGAAAGCCGAACCGGCAACAATTACGGCAGCAAAAACCGGAGGAACCACCATGTCGATTCTGGACCGCTTCAAAACCCGACCCGGAACACAAAAAATCTCAGAAGGAACATCTAACGGCAGCCTAACGGACCGCGATTCACGGCACGCCAGAGATAAAGAAGAAGATGGTCTAATAACCGAAACGAAAGCCAATTCAGGGGAAAATGATGCTACCGCTACCGTTACCGTTAAAAGGGCCGTCCAAGTAACGGCGTAGATTAACATAGGCAACCGTGGATGGGAGAGCCTTTGAAGCAATAATGAGTTTAAGAAACTGAAATTCATTTTTACTTTTCCTTTTCTTATTTTTCTAAATTGAAAATGAGAACAATTCAATTTAAAGGGATTTAAGATGGACCTAATCTCAACTAACTTTTCTTTTTATTTTTTTTAATAAGAATTAATTTAGTTGGTTATGGTGGAGATGAAAATGTGAAGAGAAAAGACAGATTACTGACTCCACAACGTTTATTTTGTGTTTGTTAGAAATGAGAGGAGAAATTCAACTAGAAATGAACGAGTATTTTGGTGTACGTGGGAAAGGGTTTAATTTTTATTTTATTTTTTTTGCCGAAAAGATTCTTTTTTTTTTTTTGGAGAAATATAAGACAAATATAAATACACACTTAAAATAAATTTTGTTTGTTTGAATTTTTACCAAATTAACAAGCCTCTCTCCTAGTCTCCTTTTCATTAATTTTTACCTATTATTGACAAGTCAACTCAATTTGTTTTCGAAATTTTATATTTAATATACTTCAACAATCATTTGACTATAAATTTTAAAATTTAAAGAACATCATAAATGATAAGCTACTTAAAGGACTAATGACTAAAGTAGTTGGAGTTAGGGTTGTCAATGAGACGGATTCTACTAGTCAGATAAGGCTCTTTCAGATCTGATTTCTATCGGATTCAAATTCAGTTTGTTTGGATTTTGTTTGGATTGTACTCCGATCTAATTTTTTGAATTAAATGAATTTTGGTTGAATTTGACAAGATTTCGAATTTTTTTCGAATCCAATAAAAAAGTCATTTGAAAAATTACATTTATATTTTTTTCTAAAGTAAGTTTATTAACTTTATAATTTTATTTAATTTTAGCTCACATTTCGAACACCCTTTACTAATATTCATATATTTAGATGAATATAGTAGTTTAAATAAATTTATAAATGAGTTATAAATTACTATCTTCTTAAATTGATAGTGAAATATTATTAATTGAACTTACTCTTATAGAACTATATATATATATATATATATATATATATATATATATATATATATCATTCTTTTTATTATTTATAAAAATACGAATCTTTAACTGAACAGATCAATCTCAATCCATATTCGTTCCATATATTCCGAATTACGGATCATTATAATCGAATCATGCCTAATCAAACAATTATCCTTATAAATCGGACCGAGTTCGGACGGATCCGAATTTAAATCCGCCCCATTCGTATTGCAACAATATCAGAAATTTTTGGTGTATAAACTGAGCATGACAAAGTTAATTTAAGCTAGGAATTAATATTACAAACTATAATTTTGGAATTTTTCCAACCAGCATATTGTATTTATAAGAATAAATTATTTTCATGTAGCTTGTGGTCAAATTAGAAGTTTGCTATAATATATATACCTTGGTGATTGAATCATGAAATGTCACACATAATTTAAGAAATACTATGATATATGCCATACTATAAGCCTGTGTATTATATAAGACCCTCATATAGAAATACGAGTTGTAAGTCATAATGAGAAAATTTTCAAATAATAAGAGAAATTTGATACAATGCATAATGCGCGTCTCCAAAATCAAGCATAAATTAATAGGTATCCACTATACACGGGGTAAAGTGATTAATTGTCCAACATTTGGGGGGGGGGGAATAAATTTTAATAAACAAATTGCAAAAAAATCACTTCAAAAAATTGAACTCCATTGCTTAGCAAAATTTTTACGTCCACCCAATATTTCTAGCTCAAACCCGATACACCCACACTTATTAAAACACATGAAAAATGTACTTGTAGAGGATTTTTTATTGCTGACGGTTTTTCTAAAATGGTTACTCAATCACAAAATAAATGTATTGCAAATTTGCAATTACCTTGAAAACTATTTCGATTCAGCTCGATTCGATTTGACCTACAATTTCATTACTACACTAAAACTAAAACAAAATTGACAATCCATGCACGTATTATTTTACCTTTCTCCAAAGTCGAGACTTGCTCTTAGCAAGAGATTATGAAAATTCTCCTATTTCCACACTTTCACCAACTTTCGAGTACCATGTTCACCGGTAACCTTTTCGTGGCTTTCGTTCATTCAAAACACGGCCAAAACTAGCCAACGCATCTTCAAATTTACGGATCTTTAGAAAACCCATTATCATAGCAACCTCATTATCCGAAAACTTCGCTTTCACCATTATCTTATCAATGAGTTTCACCAAAGTTTCCTCCATGTCCAAAGCACAAAGCCCTTCAGCCAGCATATAGAAAGAAGAAAATTCCGGTAAATGCCCTTTCTCAGTCATTTCAAGGGCAAAATCAACAGCTTCGCCAATGGGACCGCCACCAGAGCAAAGCCCACGGAAAACGATTTTATACGAAATAGCATCAGGAGGGTCACTCTTTCCCTCCATTTCCCTAAAGAATCTCATTGCTTCTATAACTCGTTTCCTTCTAAAAAGCGCTTGTATCACGGGATTATAAGCTTGTGGAGTCAAAACCATTCCTTTCATCTGAATACTTCTTAGTAGCCTTGTAGCAACTTGTACTCTACCAGCCTTACACAGCCCCTGAATTAAAGTCCCATAAGTCACGATATCTGGTTCTGACCCGTTTGAGGTCATGGCCTGTACAATATCGGCTGCCTTTTTAATGTCCCCTTCTCTACAAAAGTAAGTAAGGAGTGAATTATAAGTGAATTTATCGGGTTTGTGTCCTTCCATTATCATCTGGTCCATAAGCTGAGAAGCTTCTTCTACTCTGTTACACTTACAAAGACCGTCAATAAGGGTATTATATGTTATATGGTTTCTTGAAATCCCTTGTAGTTCCATTTGATCGAATATTTCCTCTGCCTCCTCGATTTTCTTGATTTTGCAGAACCCGTCAATTAGCGTGTTGTAAGTTATTACGTTTCTTGCACAGCCACTCGATTCCATGTCTTTGAGTAGTTTCAGGGCTTCATCGAGCTTTCTTTTAGTGCAGAGGCAGTCTATTAATATATTGTAAGTGAACTCGTCTGGTTGGATACCTTCACCCTTCATCTCAAAGAATAATTCCATTGCAATGCTAAAGTTGCTAGTTAAACATAGACCTTGTATAAGAGAGTTAAATGTAGACACGTCTGGGAGAACCCCTTTGTTTTTCAGAACACGTGCAAGCTCGGTTGCTTCATGCACTTTGTTCTCTTTACACAAGGTGCTAATTAAAGTGTTGTACGTGACTGCATTTGGTGAACAATCCCTTGAAAGCATTTGATTGAGAACTTCTTTTGCCTCTTTAATTTCACCCATTTTACATAGTCCGGATATCACGGAGTTATACGTAAACACATCTGGATCAAACCCTTCTTGGAGCATCAGATCCATGATTTCTAGAGCATGATTCACATGTCCTATTTTGCACAAACCACTAATCAACGTATTAAAAGTGAAGTGATTTGGGCAAAACCCCTCATTAGCCATCTCTTGTACAAATATTAAAGCTTCTTCTACCCTACCCTCTTTGCAGAACCCATTTATTAATACATTAATCGTCACATTAGTCCATGGACACTGAGCTGCCACCATTTGCTCTCTAACCCTCAAAGCTCCTCCTAAATTACCTTCCTCGATATAACCCTGCATTATTGTAGTGAAAGTCTTCTCATCCGGAGCTAAACCATAGTTAGGCATCTCCTCCATCAACAAAATCGCAGGCCTAATTTGATGAGCCTTACATAAAGCCTTTATCAATATATTAAAGGTCGAAACATCAGGCTTTACGCCGTTATTAAGCATTCTCGAATGCACACTTTCCACCATTATCAACTTATTTCCATCAACAAGAACATTCAACAAGAAGTTATAGGTATGAGTCGCGGGCCTCACCCGAAACTCATTTTCCATTAAATCAAGAACACCAACTGCTTCATCATATAAGTTAAATTTTGCATAACTACCAATTAAAACAAAGAAAATACCTTCAACTACCTCGACTTCCGAATGCTTCAAATCATCTAAGACTTGCTTCACTAAATCAAAAGACCCTGCATTCCCAAGCTTTCCCAGAATCTCCTCGTATATAGGTAAAGTGGGGGCAAAATTAGGCTGCTTTGACGCCCATTGAAACAGGTGAAGGGCCGAGGATTCGTTTTCTTGGTGACGAAGGGTGTCAAGAAGTTGCTTTGGAGTGAAATCCGGAGAGAGAACTGAAGAGATGGTTAATGAAACTGCAGAAGGATGCTTTACATATTTTTTTCGAAATGGGAATGAAATTACTTTTTTGGGTTCCGAATTCTGGTGAAAAAGAAAGGGGTGGCACTTCAAACAAGAAGAGAAAGTCATTTAAGCAATTAAACAAACATTTGGTGAGGGCTTGAATACTACTCGCAAGCTAAGCAGAGTATGTAGTTTTTCAATTTTAGTGCAGCGCACAAAAATTGGCGGATGGGTAAAACTTTAACACTGCGAAGGGGTAGAACTGAGAAGAGAAGGGAGATTCAGGTGATTCAATGGTTAACAATGAAACTGGTTATTGGATAACATTAGAACATTCATATTGTTACCGTCTTCTTTATTTCTTATAAAAATGAAAAAAAAATTGAGTCATTTGCAAAAATAGCCTTATGGCTTTTTTAATTTGCAAAACTAGCTTTATGAATGTTGCCTTTGCAAAAATAGCCTTCCTTAGATTATGTTATTAATTAACTTTAAATTACAAAATAATCCGGAATTTTTGTCACTTGTCACTTGGACGCCCAAGTGACAAGCGGCATGCCGCTTGTCACTTGGGCGTCCAAGTGACAAGCGACAAAACTGCGACATTTGTCACCGGTCGCTTGGAGGTCCAAGCGACCGGGTGACATTTGAAGATGAGTATCTTCGAATGTCACCCGGTCGCTTGGACCTCCAAGCGCCCGGTGACATTTGAAGATAAGAGTATCTTCAAATGTCACCGGGCGCATGGAGGTCCAAGCGACCGGGTGACATTTGAAGATACTCATCTTCAAATGTCACCGGGCGCTTGGACGCCCAAGTGACAAGCGGCAGTAATGCCGCTTGTCACTTGGGCGTCCAAGTGACAAGTGACAATTATTGCAATTTGTCACTTGTCACTTGGACGCCCAAGTGACAAGCGGCAGTTTTGTCGCTTGTCACTTGGACGCCCAAGTGACAAGCGGCAGTAATGTCGCTTGTCACTTGGGCGTCCAAGTGACAAGTGACAAAAATTCGTGATAAAAATTTAGAGAGTTTTTTGTAGTTAGAAAAATTTTGAAATTTGAATTGAGAGTTGGAAATGAATTTTATAGGTGTTTTGTATTATTATTATTAAATTAATTGATTAATTAGACTTAATTGTGTTTAATTAGATTTAATTGTTATTAAAACCAAAGAAAAAAAAAAGAGAAAAGAAAAGGCTAGTTTTGCAAAAAACATTTGGGAGAAGGCTATTTGGCCAAATATCCCAAAAAAATTCATAACTCCGCTATTATATCAGTCTTGCGAGAACTGTGGATTAGTTACAAAGAAATAAATTAAAAAATTATTTTTGCGAATATCCAAATCATAGAACTCGAGATCCCGTGGTATTTATGATTGAGCTATGCCTAATTGACCATTCTATTCATATATGAAAATATGAAATGTTATTTAATTTTAATGATTCGAATACATTTATGTTGATTTCTAAATATAAACTTTAATTTTACTCTAATGTTGAGATTACGTGTATCACATAGGTTGAAAATAAATAATATTTTTGTCTTTTAAGTTCTTGAATAATCATCAATTCTTGTGTAAGCTTTAGAGGCTATGTTGCATGAACAAGGACACAACATCACAAACAAGGCAATGCAAATATAGATTTTCAAAATTTAAAATACATGAATAGAGAGTAAACTAACTTTTATTAATAGAGAATAGAGAGTAAAGAATAGGGAGAAAAACCATTATCTCTATCTCTATCTCTACTATTATATCTCTATCTCTATCTCTATCTCTACTATTATAAAAGCATGAATATTTCTTAATATTTTTGTGCGGACTAAAATACCCTTATTTAATTTAAATTATAAAGTGATATTTAATTCAATGATAAATATGTAAATATTATCTAAGACTAAGAGGTATAATTAGACATGAAGTCTTATTATATTTAATTTATCTCCTACATAAACTTCTAAAATTTATAAATTCTCACTTACATCAATTTTTGTAATTTTAATCTTCTTCTCTTATAATAGATAAAAATGAACCATTAAAATCACTATTATTTTAAATAGCCCCTAGAATATATATAAAATTGTTATATTTTAGCATCAATATTTATTTAAATAAGAAAATGTTAGCTAAAGATTAATTACAATTTAAGACATAAATACTCTAAATATAAAATTTTAAAATGAAATTCACTTAAATATTATTATGTTACAAAAAAAAAAATTGAATCACATCTTACTATGAACAAATAAAAAATACTTATGACTTAGCTAATTACGTAATTTTAATTTGGCTAAAATATAAAAAATATAAAAAATATTCAATAAATCAAGACATGCATAACCTCAAAATTTCATGAAATTATTTTCGTGAAAAATGGGTGACATAGGTGGAAAATGGTGAAAATTCGATGAAATTTTGTGCAATTGATTATATTAAATTGAAATCATTGAAAACATTTGATATTGATGAAAATTCGGGTGAAATTGGTGAGCATTGACGAAATTGATATAAAAATTTGGGTAAGATCGGTAATAAAGTGTCCCTGAAATTGATAAATACATGTGAAATCGATGAAAATTAGGGTGTAATTCGTGAAAAATGATGAAACCGGTGAAATAACATCATAAAAAAAAGTGAAATCTGTGAAAATATGAATAAAGTTGGCGAAAACGTGTCAAATCAAAGAAACATTCAGGTGAAATTGGTGAAAAAATGTGTGAAATAGGTGAAAACGGGTTAATTTGATAAAAAAAAACGTTTAAAAATGAGTTAATATGATAAGAACGTGTGAAATCAATAAAAGACGATTTTAACCGACAAAATAAGGTGAAATATGTAGATAAATGGTTTAAAACGAACAAAAACAAAAGCACGAAATTGTAAAAACAGTGAAAATAAATTATAACAGATAAAAAAATGGATAAAACAGTTAAAAAAATATGAAACTGGTAAAAATAAATAAAAGCGGCTAAAAATCAGGTTAAAATAATAAAAAATGAATTAGCCTAATGAATTAAATAGGTGAAAAATGAGTTAATTTGCTCTATCTTATGAAATAATAAAATTAATTTTACTCTAATTTATAAAAAATACCGATGAAATTATCTAGACACGTACATCGTATGTGCACTTGCCTAGTATAATCAAATAAGCATATGTAATACAAGGGTTTTTTTTTCTTTCTTTTATTTAATTTTGAAACACAACTTTTAAAAATTGTGATAATGACCCCCCCCCCCCACCGTGCTTTGGACGTGTCGGACACGTCTCATGACTGTGTATGACACCCGTGTCGAATTTGTTTTCAGCACAATTTTCTTGTCCATGCCACATGAAGAGCCGGCGAAGTGTCGTTGTCGAAAAAATATCGCACTCTGTATTTCTTCATTTAATGGAGTGTCCATATAACAATCTTTTGAGATGAGTTAGGCATAAACCACTTAATGTTGACTTAACCTAATCCATATGGTGAAATATAAGATGGTACGAAAGCCCTATGTTAGAAGTGGACCACCTTCTTCCGAGATGAATTGTTCATATGAAGGGCTTCATTATTTTTCATACGCTTCGCCCAGGTAACAAAGGGCTAGGATTTCGTTATTCCTCCAGTTAATCTGGAGTTTCATTATTAATCTGATGAGCATTTTACTCACATGTCGCAATGCCTAACTTTGAAAGTTAATATAACATGTGTTGTGCTTGTTTCACCCATCTGTAAAATTGAGAATTAATATATACCCATACCAATTCATGTGGTAAAATATTGCGACCAAATAATGTCCACACCATTTACTATCAATTTTTAAGAACTAGTGATTCAATAAATACATTAAAATGAACTAGGATCATTTTTTAAGAACTCGTGAATCAATAAATACATTAAATAGATCTAGGGTGAATAGCGTTTCTTCTTTATGTCCTTTTTTTTCCCCATGGTCATCATTATTATTTATTTGTTTCAATTTGCACTTTTCAGCAAAAATGAGGCCACTGCACATGACAAATATTAAGGCTAAATTTGAAAAAATAAAAATGATGACTCTATTAAAACTTATAGATTGGAGGACCAATGATGTTATTCACCCGAAATCCGAATCTATATTAATAAGATCACCCATTTAACTTTTTGGGTAAGTAAATCTGTTGATAGAGTAAAACTTCACATACCGTTTTGGAGCTCTTAAAATTAGTTTTACATCTTTATTGTGATTTTTTAAGTGTTTGGTCCCGATTATAAAAATTGCTTCTATTCAATCGTGATTTTCATGGTGTTTGACCCCCAAAGTTATAATCACTTTTGGGATCTTCAGAAGCAAAAAATCAACTTATTTTAGAAGCAACTAAAGTGTTACTTTTACAAAAGCTATTATACAAAAGCAATTATTCTATAATTAATTATTATCATAATCAGTTATTATCAAAATCAATTTTAGTAAAATTAATTATTCTATAAATATTAATACAGAATTCATAAGGGGATCATCCTACAACTATATGGCAACCCTAATGGGCCGTTCTATTAGCAATCTTACGAAATGGGCCTAAAGGTGTTTAATGCTCATAACTCTTGAAACGGCCACTTCCGGATAAAATATTGTTTTTGTTAATCATAGCTCGTTATAGATTTCAAAATATGGAAGTAATAACTTATGTTCATTGAGGCCAATTCTCATCTACTGATTCATATTTCAAAATAGAGTGTATCGCACTTTTGGTCCCTCTTATGACTTGACTTTATCTTTCGTCCCTTTTAAATTTTTCGTAGCATATGCATCTCTCTTATCAATATAGTGTATGACATTAGTCCCTCTTATCAATATAGTGTAATACATTCATTCCTCTTAAATTTTTCATAGCAGATTCGTCCCTCTTATCAATGTAGTGTAACACATTGGTCGCTCTTAAATTTAAAATACATCCTAAAATAGAAGCAAAATTTCATTTTTGACCATATAAAGTGGCTTCTTTTCAAAATTGGCCCTTTATTGTGGTACCTCGAGAATATATGTCATTTATTGTGTCGTCGTTATCAACTTCAATCCTTATCATCAAAATTTTTTAATTGTAGGAAATCATCAATTTATGTCCAATCTGACTGAAAATTTTAATTTTAGCAAAAAATATCATTCGTCGAGTGATACTTTAAGATTAAAAATTTCATGTTTGACTCCAAAATTTTAAGTCTAAATCACGTGATAGGTCTATAACTTTAATTTTTATTTTAGATTAGAATTGTACAATGAAATATGTATAAATTTGAGGCAAATGTGGTGTGAATTTGACCTATTTATTTGTTTATAAATAAAAATAGATATCTTCGATTAATAGGGAAAACGAACTTTAACCGTTTTTCATCAAAAATTGAAGCTATAGACCTACCACATGAATTTGACTTGCAAATTAGATTAAAAATATGAAATTCTTAAATTTGAACTTGCACTCTAAAATTAAAATTTTCGATCAGATTAAACATAAATTGGTGATTTTTGGTAAACAATTTAATTTTTCGGTCAATAAGACATAAATTGATGATTTTTGGCTTTAATTAAAAAAATTCGGTGATAAGGACTGAAATTGCAGATGATGATACAATAAATGACGTATTTTGTCGAGGTAACACAATAAAAGGGTCAATTTTGAAATGCTACCACTTTAGAGGGCCAAAAATAAATTTTACCTCCTAAAATCGATGTAATTTGGATTTAAGAGGGACCAATGTGTTATACTACAATGATAAGAGGGACGAATCTGCTACGAAAAAGTTAAGAGGGACGAATGTATTACATTACAATGATATGAGGGACTAATGTGATAAACTATATTGATAAGAGGAACTCATCTGCTACGAAAAATTTAAAAGGGACGAAAGTGATAAAGTCAAGTCATAAGAGTGACCAAAAGTGCAATTCACTCTTCAAAATACAATGACCTGCATCTTACACTCAATTCAAAGAAAAAATTACTCTACAAGTGAGGGTATGATAAAGCATTTGTAGGATTATTATTGGATCACTCGAGACACATTTTAGCACTACACAGAGACAAAATATCTGCCGCCAGGCCTATAAGATACATTTAAATTAGGTTATGTCCTGTCAAAGAAGTTTCAAATATGAGGTCCATATGCAATCAATGTTGAAAACAAAATTACATAACGACAGGCAAACTAAGTCTAGTATAGATGATGTTATAAACACAATCATAATTATCAAAGAGGTCCCTCATACAATAATTACAAAAATATCTATATGATTACTAATAGCATCACACAGATTTAGATGGAGGACACCCGGAATTGGATCCACCAAACAAAACATTAGCCTGATTGATTAAATCAATCTGACCTACTCAAGCATACCAAACACACCCTTCAAAAATCAAGTCCAACAAACAAAACATCTGACCAAAATGACTAATTGGCTCAATCGTACCAACTCAACCATTCAAAAGCGTCCCCGTAGAGAATATTTTAGATCGAATTAGGCTCTAAAACAACTAGCAAATCACAATTGCAGATGATTAAACAAAAATGAGAATTAAATAAATTTTATCACATAGCTGTCAAAATACAGGCTGAAGTATGAGCATTTTCTATCTTTGTGTTCTTTACATCAAACAAACTGCTGTAATGGCAAACCAGAAGACAGTAAGTGCTAGTTTGAAACAAGAAAAAATGGGGTCAAATGTATCCAATTCATTATCAAAACAAGCCAAGAGTCTCAACCCATCTCAGATTGCTACATATCAGCTTGTAGATGTCAAACTACAACTGAAAAACCCAATGTATATATTCTAAAGTCACAAATAACGTACAACATATAGCAGACATCGCATAAATTCCATTTAAAATAAAAATAATTATATAGGAATACTTGGTGGTTTAGTAACCTCTACCCAAGTTTACCATTTCACAAACTATAGACAATCCCTATCAAGTAAAGGTCACTGCAAAGAGCAACTCTTTCTCATAAGGCCTACAGAGTTTCACTTAGTTTGCACGACTCTTAATAACATCAATACCCATTTCAGTTGGATCGGTTGCTTGTAATTCAACTTGAAATCCATCCAATTCCCTCTTGAATCTGTCTTTCGAGCTAGCATAAATCATCTTGCTTCTGACCCTCGAAGTGTCGGGAGACCTAAAAGCAATTAAACTCATGCTTAATAAATAAATTACAAACTACAAGTGCAATAAATTGTGTTGATGTCGAGATAAGAGGTAGGCATAAACTGTTGATTACCAAGCAATGAAAAAAATCCTGCTTTTCTGGCAATTCTCGGAAGTCACAAAGTCAAAATCGTAAACAGCATAACGACATTCATTGGCAGGAAGACTAGCAGAAAAGTCGTCGTAGCTTTCAGTTGGCTCACCAACTTTTTCGACAACAACCTGCTTTTGTTTCTCCTCTATCTTAAAGACAATGAAACGGTGTGTCCTTTTTGCCTTAAG
The DNA here is from genome assembly GCA_038501285.1 of Penstemon eatonii. NCBI lineage: Eukaryota > Viridiplantae > Streptophyta > Magnoliopsida > Lamiales > Plantaginaceae > Penstemon > Penstemon eatonii. The sequence goes on from CM076710.1 coordinate 72,275,430, forward strand.
TTCCAAGAACCTCAGCTTGCAATCATCATGCACAGCGAATCCAGATGCTGCATTTGCCTACAAACAGGATTACAAGGTAGTCATGAACTATAGTTAATTCTAAAAAAATTCAAGCAATAAATAATCAAGCAACTAATCACAAAGAAAATGTAAAGAACTTGCAGAAAATGATGATCCAACAAGCAGTAACTCAGAGCAAGTGAAAATAAAGAAAAAAAATTCAACCACCCATGCTAATAAGTAAAATGCAAAAACACCCTGCATTATTCTTAATTGACAAAAAAACCCGGGTTAATATTTTATTAGCAAAATATCCCAGGGTTATAATTTTATTAGCTCACTGTACCCATTTGAAATTTAAGAATTGACCGTAAGGGGCTGCTGCCAATTTTGTAAGTTTACAAGGAGGGTTTTTGCCAATTTAAGCTAATAGGGGGGTTATTAATGATTTTCTAAGGTAAATAATTGTGTTTTTTCATTTTATCCAAAGAAAAATAACATCACTTCCCTTACAAATCATGAAGAATTCACGCAGAGCCAGTAAAACACAATCCGTTATCGAGAATGGTAAATTTCTTTGACTTCTTAACACAAGAGGGTTTTTTTTGGTAATAAAAATAACATGTGCTTTAATTAATCCCCCAACCCGTGAAAAAAGAATCCAATCTTCAGTAAAAGTACCTTACATTTCCATTCACCTGAAATGAATTACCGGATATGATCAAATTTCAAATACAATAACATAATATTCGTTTGACTGCTAATAAAAAAATTCAAGTACGGATGCAACATCGCATGGAGTAAATAAACTTCACGAATTGTAATTATAAATAACAAAAATCAACATCAATTAACTTCATCTACTACACGTTTTTCAGTCGAGCAATATTCTTTACTCAATCCAATTAAAATAATCAAAAGGTAGATACAAATTTAAAACACAGTAAATAATTAAATACAGCAAACAACAGATCTTGTCACCATGATACACTAAAAAAAAAAAATCACTTAAAAACCAGACCAAAAATTATACAAAATCAGATCAATCACAAATAAAGTACTCGTTCAACAACAAAATAAATAGCAATGCGAGATCAGAATTGGAAAAATATAGAGACAAATACTCACCATTTCTGAATCTGCTTTAGTTTGAATTTGAAACAGTGAATTGAGAGATTTTCTTAGAGAGAAAGAGAGAGAGGGGGTGAGACCCGCCGTATGACTTCGAGTTTCTCTTTTTGGCTCTTTTTATCGGGTGGATTTCGTAAGGGATATTACCGTCTGTGAAACAGGTGTATTGTTGTAGGGTGTGAGTAGGGATCAAAACAATGGCGTGATGCCGCGTAAGCTTTAGAGGATATTTACGGTAATGCTTTCGGGAAAATTCTTATTCAAACCTGGTTTGATCAAACCCATCCAACCACTAAACAAGTGTATTGCACTTGCTTTGTGATTGGTCACTTAGCATTTGCTTTTTAGTTACTTTGGGTTCGGCCAAACCCGACATGGGTAAGAATTTCCCATGATTTCGTTGGCGGCTGGCTCAATTTGTAATTCATTACGCGACTTATACGATGTTTAGTCAATTAAACTAGTAGTCAATGTGAACACAATTTTTAAAAAATTTATTTTTTGGGAACATGGTCAGAATATGGGGTTATCTGAATTGTCGCTTCACATATCCCAAGTGTATTGATAGGCTGCACCACATATACTTAATGACGTGGTGCAAGATTACACTAGATAATTTCTCCTTCTAAACACTATTCAACTTTGTATTCTGCGATTATTTGATCAATTTTTTTTTAAACTTTTTGTTAATGTAGAATGTGGTGGACCGTCGATGGTTCATAATTGCACCTCTTCACCAATAATTGAACCTATAATTCTATTTTTATTTATTTTGCTTATGTAAAATCAAAAACCATTCTTTTTTTCAATTCATTTTGTTATTGAAAATTGAAGATGAGTCTCTTTTATTTTTTCTAGATTTATTAAAAAAAGTATACGAACTGAGTTCAAGTGATAAAAATAATTTTTACATTTTTTTGGAAGACTATGGGCCTGTTTGTCTCGCCTTTCGGAGAGTGGTTTGGGAAAGTGGTAGAGGTTTGAGAAATAATCTCGATTTGCGTAATGTTGTTTGTTTGGGTTTTGGGAGAGTTGTTTGGGAAAGTAGCCGCAATTTTTGACTTTTCTAATATAGAGTGAAATAGAAATAGAGTAGAAAAGTGGCATGTTTGTTTGGCCTTTCGGAGAGTGGTTTGAGAAAAAAATTACTGTAGCTAATTAATTGGGAAAGTGGTTGGATTGTTTGTTTGGCCTTTCCGAAAACCGAATTTTTTTTGAGAAAAGCGAGACAAACAGGCTCTATAATTTTTACACTTGACAGATACTCATTTATATAAATGTTTTTTTAATAATCATAGTAAAGCAATAAATTCAAATTCAAATAATTCATGTAATTGTACATATGTACTTACACTTCAATACAAAGGGGTGCTACGGTAATTTAGGTTTGAATATAACTTTGGCAACTCAGCCGAGTGCACCGAGTGATAGGGTATGTTTGTCTCGCATTTTTCAAATTATTTGGTAGGGAAAAGAGAGACAATCATGTTTATTTACTTTTTTAAATAAATTTATAATTTCTCAAATTACTATCCTAAAAGTCAAACAAAAAATAAATTTTTTATTTCTAAAAAACCCTACAAAAACTCCATTTTGATTTAATATAAATAACTTTTTACACAACTTATATCTTACATAATTTATTGCACATAAGAAATTGACATAACGTCTTACATATTTTTAGATTATTAGAAAAATCATGCTATTTTTTAAATTATTCTCTCAAAACTAAAATAAGCAATATTACGTGAATCGATATATAAACATTAGGTATACCAAATGAACATGCACAATTCAGATATTATCTTCCCCGTCAAATTTTGCTACACAGAAATTACTTGCTTTTTCCAGAATTAAAGTTTAGAAAGTTTAAAGGGATAAGGATTTAATAAATCAAAGCAACCATTGGGTCCCACTTGTGATTGTTTATCTAAATTACATTGCGTCAGTTCCACGCTATATATTATGACACCTTTAAAAGAATTTGGTTGGCAAAAACTATTGATTGCAGAATAGGAATCCAAAAGAAAAGAAAAGTTGGTATATCTTTAATTCCAGATCACCGTTTTTACAGAAATTATTGAATCACACTTACAAAGGCACCTATAAACAAAAGGGTAATTTGCATCAACCACCCCTCGACTTTGGTGTTTTGACAATCACATTCGTGATCTTTGAAATTTTGTCAAAGACCTCCCCTCCATCCATTCTTTTGTTTGTTGGAAAATACTCACCTACCTTTAATTTTAGATTAAAGACACTAGTATGCCCTTATTAGCAATTGCTTATTATTCATATGTTGAACAAATACGAATATAACCGCATGAATATGAACGTAAAAACATATATATATATATATATTGAAATAAATTAAGTTATATTCTCATAAATAATAATTAAATCACTCAACTATATAATCAGGGTTGACCATAGACTTTTGAGGTTATAGGCGAAATTTATTCGGGGCTTATATGGTAAAAAGTTCACCCATGTAAATTTTACTTTTCTTGTTTTAGTAGATGCAAAAATATTAATTAAATCTTCACATTCTAATTTTTCTAAAATCTCTTCTTCTATAGATAAAATAACCAATATAATGCACTTAACCTTTTTCTTAACATAATTTATTGGAAATATGATTTTATCAATTCAAGTTTTGAAAAACTTCTTTCAATCGAAACTAATGTTACATGTATAATGAATATTACTTTATACCGGATTTTTGGCATTTTGCACCCTGGAATTATAGGATTTTGGCACTTTGGACTTTGACTTAATAGTTTTGGCACTTTGCACCATAGAAATACAATTTATTTGATATTTTGCACCCTAGTTTGTGTTTTAGTGAGAAAATTCATTGGTAAAAGGGTATAATAGTTATTTTCAATTTTTTTTTCACTTTGCACCCTAAAATTATAAAATATTAGCATTTTTCACCCCGATTTAAAATTTTTGGCACTCAGCACCCTAAAAATATAATTTGTATGACATTTTGCACCCTAATGTATTTTTCTTAAAAAAACAAACTCATGAATGTCGGCGACGTAGAGATAAAATAGTCATTTATATGCACATCAATCATAAACTTGTTATTCTAAATTTATTTTACTTTATAATAACTTATGTATTTTAGCATTTTCTCTCAGTAAATTTAGATTAAAAAAAAGACATTGTGTTCATTTTATTTTCAAGTATCCTCTAGATTATTCACTTCATATCTAAAGTACAAGGTTACATATCTAACATATTATTATATTGCATGTTATTTATATAATTTAGATTACATATCAAGCGGAGGTTGAAAATGCCAGAAATTATTTTTTTTGGGTGCAAAGTGTCAATATTCTATATTTCATAGTACAAAGTGTCAAAATATATACTTTTAGGGTGCAAAGTACCAAAAATATTCAAAAATAACTATTATAGAAATCAATGAATTTTTCCTTCAAAAGGGTGCAAAGTGCCAACTAAATTGTATTTTCAGGGTGCAAAGTGCCAAAACTTTCAAGTTAGGGTATAAAGTAACAAAACGCTATAATTTCATGTTGCAAAGTGCCAAAATCCCTTTTATACTTTTATAGCACAGTATTGATTAAATCTTCACATTATAATTCTTCTATGATATCTCTTTATCTATAGATGAAATAACCAATGCATTTAATTCTTTTTGTAACATAATTTATCGGAAATATGATTTTATCAATTTTAGTTTTAAAAATAAAAAACTTCTTTCAATCGAAACTAAGGTTACATGTATAATGAATATTACTTATAGCAAATACAAATGTTTGAATAAGAAACAAATAGAAGGATTAACTCTTTTAAGGTTTCTCGAGGTTTCTCTTGCATATGTAATCAAAATATGAATATAAATTAGTGAAAATACAAATTGAGTTTATGTAATTACCACGGTCGGAGCTAGATGAGTTTTATTGGGGGTTGTTTTTGGAACAATGCACTAAATTAAGAAAATAAGAAGGCAATATCATATTATAAAGAAAATAAAAGATTTCATTCTTTTTATAATTATTAATAATTTTCATTGAGAGAATTTCACTTTTGGTATCATAAGTTACTCTACTTTAAGGATTCGATGCCAAACTTATACTAAAATAAACTGACACATTTCATTCCATAAGTTAATGAATGTTAACACATTTGGTACTTTCGTCAATTATCGCCGTTAACTCCCAATTTTGGATGAAAAAAATGCAATTTGATCCCACAATTAAAGTTCACTTGCAAAGTTTAGCTCACACATTTACGTGCTGACATATTCGTAGATTTATCAGCAGCATTCCCACAATTTACAAGTTTGAAGCAGTTTCAGACCAAAAATAAAAAATTGCAAACATTGTAAAGTGAGAGTATGAAAAATTATAAAGCGCTAGCAATTGTAAACTATATATAGTATAGTTTACTTGTATGTGTTGATCCATTACTTGTATGTGTTGATCCAATATAAATCCAGATTTTATGAGATCCGATGCAGATCCGATCCGAGTGAAAATTTAATGGATCTTTATGGATCGGATCCTTTGGATTTGAATCGGATTTGGATCAGATCCATGGATCTGATCCATATTGCCACCCCTAATATATACCAAAACTTGTTGAAATCTCACAACAAAATGACAAATTGAGGTGCATCCCAGAATGCAACCACTGTTTCCATGCAAGTTGCATTGGTGAGTGGCTTAAAGTGAATATATGTATCATGCCCTCTTTGTAGAAATTCTCCTTCTACCACTTCAATGTCAGAGTTTGTACCATTGGCTTACCATTCCATATGACAATTTAATTTCTTATTTTTCGCCACCAAAATTCGAGAAGAAATAATCATGTCATAACATTTGTTAGTCTTGTGATTTTACAACTTCGTGTGAATTATTTTCACGAGGACTTGAAAAACCTGGACATAATTCGCGTTGAGCATCTCTGAATATACTTTTATATTTATTTAATTCCTCGTCTAATATGAGATCTAGTGTATCATTGAAATGGTTAGAACAATCATCGGGAATTTTCGTAATCATTATCAAAGTTACGTATATCATAAACAGATAAAATTTAATTTTTTGTTGAAATCAAGATGAACATCTATAAGATTTATGTCAACTCCATTCGATTATGACTTTAATAAAACATACAAAGAGAGGATACACAACTACCTCATATAAAAGAATACATGCAATTTATAAAAGCAAAACCATAAAGATAAAAGAATAATATTAAACAACTTTTTAAATGAATTGTTAGTTTGGCAAGATGTCAAAGTCTCCTATTAGCTTGAATAGAACTCCATATTGTGATGACGACTATGATATCGTGCAGTTGAGTGTTGCAAGAGTAGCTTGTTGAAGAGCTGATGAGAGACGATTGTTAGCCTCTTGTGTAAGATGTATTCCATCCCAGAAAAAGTATTGGTTTGGGTCAGAGCAAACTGACACTCCCGGATTTCCGCAAAACCTCTTCTTGTCATAATTATATTTTCCTCCAACTCCACAACATGCTTGTAGAGCCATTTTTTTGTTTCTGCCTGTTACATACACGCAAAAAGATTAATATAATTCGTTCGACTTTCAATCATGTGATGCGAAGTAATCGATGAAACAATACGAATTACAAATGTAAGCACTAGCCTGAAATTGATGTCTCTTGAATTAATGATAGCTCTGAATTGTAAAAGTCCGCATACATTATGAAGGTATTGGGGAACTCCTTCCGGAGACCGACGATAGCTTGTTGGAGCTCATTATTTTTTAACTTGATGAGATCGTTTACACTTTTCAAACACCCCATATCGTCATAATCAGCAGTATTAGCACTAGCTAACTCAGTTAGGATAAATGGATAGCATCCCATAGGAGCATTTCCAGGTAGTATAATTCGTGTGGCGCCCATCTTAATCACCTCCTGTTAAATCATGAATTCAACTAATTATTAAGATGCCATTATCATATACTAGTTAAGTCGATAAATTCATAGCATAAAGTAGTATTTAAGGGAAAAAATGGTGTTAATGTATTACTCTTGCAGCGTTGATTTGAGCTTTTGTCACATATGGGATATAACTTTGTACTTGTTGAATTGATTTTCTTTGAATCAAAGAATATGTTATGTCATTGGCTTCTACATCCCCGAACAAGAAAAGAGCATTTGAAAGTTTATTTGCACGATCTGGTAAAAAATAAGAAAATAAAAAATCTTAATTCGCAACGAAAATTATATAACGAATTTGATGTTTAACTTATGAATTATGGGAGAGTAAATTTTAAAAAAATTCCATTTTATATGTTCGACATGCTTCGAAAGGGAATAAACCCTTGGGAAACAAAAAAAAATTGTTAACAAACCTGTTGGTGTTGGACATATGGCATTGAGGTACTTCTTAAACCAACTCATTTGAATGTTGAGAGAAACTGTATAAGATGGAATTTGAATTCCTCTTGATGTAAAAAATGAACGATCGAGGACTGGGCTTCTGGCTACTGCAAACATGATTGCATTGGCCGAAGAAGAATTCTCTGACAAATAAGCTGTAATTTCTGGAAAACCTAGACCTTGAGCTGCAAAACGATAAATAATATAGAATGGTAAGATCACATGAATATATAACAAAAATCTGAGTAACGTAACACATACTATCGAACGATATATGTATATTATGGTTTGTACATACCTCCATAATCTATGTCCAAAAGACCATCGGACCAACGACCAGTGGGTTTACCAGGATGCGTATTACCATAAGGTATATTTGCGGCTGGAAGTCGAGATCCGTGTTGGATATTAGCAACCGCATTGCCATTATCGAAAACACCATCACCCAAATGATATAAAAGATCAAATGGACACCTCGTATTGTGGGACTGGGATGAGGTTGTAGCAACTAGAACAAACATTAAAAAAATTATAACTTTCATTGATGGAGAAGTAGCATAACCCATAATTTCTTTCTTTTCCTCTTGTTTCTCTCTACTATCTTATTCTTGTTGTTTTGGATGTTTAACTTCGGTTATTTCAATGGATATATATAGGCAAAGTTTGTATGACCAATGGCCAAAGAATCATGCACTGACCAAGTACTCGTTCCGCCTCCATATTTCAAGACTTGGTAAAATTATCTAACTAAATGATTTCAGAATGTACGTTTTAAGTTTTAACACAATATTTAATTTGTAAGTTTTGTTGACATAGCTAAAATAAAAAAGAAACGCGGCGGAAGTCTTGAAAAAATGTGGACCAGCTCATTTGACTTCTGAATTGGTTAAATTGGTGGGAGTATATTTGACATGCTGGGAGTTGACATTTTAATTTTTTGGAATTTGCATGTTTGGTTTCTACAACTTTACTTCAATTAAGATGCATGAAATGACCCAAAATTAATTTCTCTAAATTAAATCAATGTAATTTCCTTTTAGCAAAGCTAGCTAGCAATAAGGGACTAATACAAATTTTATGTAAGCCATTTGACCTATATTTGATGCTCTGATTTTGATATTAATTATATTCATATTTGCTTAACAAAATAGTTTATAAAATATGAAAGAAAAAAAAAAAAGAAAAACCTAACCCTTTAAACAAGAAAGTTGTTGAGAATTAAAATTAGGGAGTGGGAAAACCGAAATTAATCAAAACCCGTCAAACGGCCCTCTATGCTTGGCCCGAACCTACCTGATTTTTTATACCTGGAACCCTGAAGCCGTTGTGTGACCAAGCTAAGGAACCAAATTAAGTTTGTTGAAATGCATGAATCATAAATATGGATTAATTCTACAAGAAAGACATGTTTGGATAAATAATTGAAGAATGGACGGCGGTGGATCTGGAAATGAAAGAGAGAGTTATGCAAGCAAGAGTGTGATGGGCAAAAACATCACAGTTAAACTTTTGCAGAAAATCGAAAATGAGTTATTTGTAATTCCAATAATTAACTAATTTACGCATTTAATATTATTTAAGTTGTTGCAATTTTAGTACTAAATTCGCAAATTACCACGATATTTGAGGGAATGAAGAAATGGAGGGAGATTCTATATTTTGCACTAATAATCAGTATGTAGGCGAAATAATTTAAGGAAATAGGGAGTATTATTTTCCCTTCAATTTAAGCTGGCAAGGTGGCGTAGCGGGTTATGACCGTCTGACAGCCAGCGAAACAAAATTCTTAATATGTTTGTTTGTGTGACAATTTCAAGACACTAATTTATATTCCGTCGATTTTAAAATTAAAAAAATCACAAAGAGAAGTAGAACTGCAAAAATTTAAAACATAATAAATATAGTAAATTAATTACTTGTCAGAAATCAATGCTATTTTGGTCTTTTAATTATTTAAATTGATGAAGAATAAATCTTGGTCTCATCCAAATACTTAAACAAGAATTGACCGAAAGTGGATTTTGTGCAGGAAGGGGAGAAAATTCGATGCAGCAAATATCACATAAGGTGTGAAGAATTCTCATAACAGGGGGGATAATGTATGAAACCCCATATCATGGGTATCACATTTCAAAGTAGTGGATTTTCCTATAAAACAATTGTATTTATCGTTCCAAAATAAGAGTATAGTACTTCACAAGGAAGATTATTTTAATATATATATCTTTTGACATAAGTAATTAACCTCATTCTTTCTAGTAAAAAATAAAAAGTAAATAATGTTTTCTTTTAGGCTGTCGTATATCTAACACGTTTTGCCACATCTAGGTGCTACGTAAAATCTGCTTAAATTTATTATATATATAAAAAAATTATTGCATAGAATTTTCCGTTAAGTAATATTAAAAGTTCGGCACAAAATCCCTCATATCTTCAAATATCATTTTGGATCGACATATTGAAATAGTTCACATGAAGTATTTAAAAAATGATTACTTGAAATATATACGCCGACACAAAATGGTTTATTGTGTACATATGAGGGTTTCGTGGTGAATTTTTAAAATCACAAATAAATTCTATGCGATAAACATTAATTTCACATGATAATTTCGTGCATATTTTATACAATACGTGAGACTAAGAGGATCTTGCATTTATCCCCAAATAAATAAAAAATCAAATAAACTTAAAGTTTCAGAGACGGGTCAAATCGTTTGTAGAAATGAATATGTTTATATAGCATTGTTTTGAAGTTATTAATTTTGAATCTTTCCATGCATCTAAAATTGTACAGAAATGAGAAAACGCGAATTATGCTTCCATGCAAACTCCACTTTTAAGGAAATGTCAACTCTCAATACATAGCCATCTAGTTATAACTAACCAATTCAAAAGTCAAATCAGTTGGTCCATAAAATTCAACCCGCGTTTCTTTTTATAATTAGCAATGTCAAAGCACTTTACAGCTTCAATAGCAGAATTTTTAAAAAAAGATTATGTTAGACATTATCATCAAATAATTGATTTAACTTAATTAATTTTACCAGGTCTTGAAATTTAGAGGCTGGCGAACGAGTACTTGGTCAGTGCATGACATTTTGCCTATATATATGCATTGGAATACCTCAAGTTAAACATCCAAAACAAGAAATAGAGAGAGACAAATAACAAAAACAAAGTAATGGGTTATGCTACTTCTTCCTCAATGAAAGTCATATGTTTTTTAATGTTTGTTCTAGTTGTTACAACTTCATCCCAATCCCAAAATACGAGGTGTCCATTTGATCTTTTATATCATTTGGGTGATGGTGTTTTCGACAATGGCAATGCGGTTGCTAATATACAGCATGGATCTCGACTTCCAGCTGCAAATATACCTTACGGTAATACACATCCTGGTAAACCAACCGGTCGTTGGTCTGACGGTCTTTTGGACATAGACTATGGAGGTACGTACAAATCATAATGCACATGTGTTATTTCATAGTATGTACTGAATTACTCTAATTTTAGTTATATATATATATGTGCAAGTGATTTTAACATTCTATATTATTTATTGTTTGCAGCTCAAGGTCTAGGTTTTCAAGAAATTACAGCGTATTTGTCAGAGAATTCTTCTTCTGCCAATGCAATCATGTTTGCAGTAGCTAGAAGCCCCGTCCTCGATCGTTCATTTTTTACATCCAGAGGCATTAGAATTCCATCTTATACTGTTTCTCTTAGTGTTCAAATGAGTTGGTTTAAGAAATACCTTAAAACCATATGTTCGACACCAACAGGTTTATTTATTAATTAACAATTACTCTCCCTTAATCCACAAGTTAATTAAATATCAAATCCATGATATAATTATTATTACTTGGAATACTTACATTTTTAATTTCTTTTCATCAGATCGTGCAAAAAAACTTTCAAATGCCCTTTTCTTATTTGGCGACGTAGAAGCCAATGACATCACATATTCACTTATTCAAAAAAAATCAGTTCAACAAGTACGGAGTTATATTCCACATGTTACAAGGGCTCAAATCAATGCTGCAAGAGTAATAAACTAATACCATTTTTTTCTTCTTAAATACTATATAATGTGATAATTTTTTTGGCTCATGAAGAAATATATGAAACCATTGTGTGAAGTAACTTGTTACTAATTAGTTCAACTCCTAATTTAACAGGAGGTGATCAAAATGGGGGCCACAAGAATTATACTACCTGGAAATGCTCCTATGGGATGCTACCCATTTATTCTAACTGAGTTAGCTAGCACTAATCTTGCTGATTATGATGATATGGGGTGTTTGAAAAGTGTAAATGATCTTATCAAGTTAAAAAATGATGATCTCCAACAAGCTATTGAGGGTCTTCGAAAGGAATTCCCTAATACCTTCATAATGTATGCCGACTTTTACAACTCAGAGCTATCATTAATTCGTCAGACATCAATTTCAGGCAAGTGTTTTGTTATTCATATCATTTCTTAGATTTTTCACATCAAATACCGAGAAATCCAATTAATTATATTAATCTTTCTGCATGTATCTAATAGGCAAGAATGATAAAGTGGCTTTACAAACATGTTGTGGAATTGGAGGAAAATATAACTACGACAACAAGAGGTTTTGCGGATCTCCCGGAGTGCCAGTTTGCTCTAACCCAAATCAATATTTTTTTTGGGATGGAATACACCTTACACAAGAGGCTAACAATCGTCTTTCAACAGCTCTTCAGGAAGCGACTCTTGCAACGCTCAACTGCACTATGTCGTAATAAACATAATGTGGATTTCTATTAATGCTAACTTAGGAGGCTTGGAATATTTATATATATCAAATTATTCGATATTATTATTTATTGCTTATTGTTTTGTAATTGTAATTACATGTATTCTTTTATATGATGTAAGATTTTTATCCCCTCCTTTCTATGTTGTTTTGTATTAAAGTTATAATGATAATGACAAATTTACCCATTTATTTATTTTATGTATGCATGCAAATTGCAAATATGTATAATAGCTATCCATTTAGATTAATAATTTTTTTTTATCTGTAATAAAAGTGAAAAGATATAGCAATAGCGAGGAAATGTTATTAAGCAGTTCTGGCATCTTTACAAGTTTGCAAGAACTAAATATCGACATAAAAATTGAATTGGCAGTGGATGGTGCCGAGCAAAGATCCAAGAAAAATGAACCGGCCAGTAGGTCATTTTTTCAATTATAGAACTAGATGAACTTCAATTATGCTATGAAACTACAGTCTTTTTGTCAAATTAAATAAAGATTGATCAAGTAGCTAGCTTATATATTCTTTTCAAATCTAAATTTTTTATAATAATTTTAATCTATTTAATATATATTAAAGTAATATTATATCATATTAATAAATATTATTATTTTAAAAAAAAAAACTAAAATTATCCACCACCATCACCACCACCACCACCCCCACACGTAACCACCAACCCTCAATCCCAACAAATCGGCACCTTGGGACGACAATCGATAGTTAGATGCATGCATCGATCCTATTTGCGTTGCTTTCCAGAGAATAATTTAGGTCTTACCAAAAATTCAAACAAACAATATTTTTTGTTTCATAAATATATATATTATCGATCAATACAGATAAATCTCTTCATAAAAGAATTCTTTTATCTCTAAAAAAGTCTTACAAAAACTCTAATTTAATTTAACATAAGATGGAGAATTTCTTATACAACTTACATTAAATAACAAAACAAGATTTTAAAATAACTTATTTCTAACGTTATTTACCATATTTCCATAATCTCTAGAATAAAATTATAAAATTTTATTTATGAAACCCCTTTTACAAACTCAAATAGTCAACATTGTGAGAGTGCTTAAAATTTTCAAAAATCTAAATTTATTTTTGAAACTATTTTAATATATTCGGAACAAACATGACCTAAATTGCCATCCTTCCCACGTGTTGAGCTGCATGAAACCCAAATCCCACACGCACCTGATCCCCACTTTATTTATTTTCTTTACTCAACAATTAATTAATGGCAGATCGCCGATACTCTTCACCACGCGCCACCACGGCTAACTCTTTCCTACAAGATATTCGACATCACGCGCCAAACTCAACCGCCACACTCATAATCTCCGGCGGCATTTTACTCCTCCTCACCGGCCTAACCCTAACCGTAACGAATCTCGGTCTCATATTCTTCGCGCCATTGATTTTAATATCAAGCCCCATATGGATTCCTGTCGGGTTTTTTATCTTCGTCACTGTTGCCGGAATATTTTCCTTTTTGGGGTTTGGGCTTGCTACTGTGACGGCGCTGTCGTGGTTGTATCGGTATTTTAGGGGTTTTCACCCGCCCGGGTCGGACCGGTTTGATTATGCTACGACCCGGATTGCGGATACGGCGAAGGATTATGCTAGAGATTATTTTCAGGGTAGTAAAGTTAAGGATGCTGCTCCTGGCGCTTGAAGTAATTATGTTGATTGTTGAATACTTGAATTAATGTGGTGAACCCGATCGAGTTTATGGATCTTTTTGTGGTTACTAATGCAAAACATTAAACATGTTCGAACTTTTTACTTCTAAATAAAATAGTTTATCTTTTTATCCTGTGTGCATTCTTGCTAAGACTGCGTTTTATCCAATTCCAAAAATTTTTCTAAATAAAATTGTTTTTCTAAATTAATACTTTGGGGAGATCATACCCGATTTGAGATAGGACTTCCCTACATCGACCCAAACCCGTTTCTAAACGATTTAATGCACAATTTTTGTACCAGCTCCGGTCCAAACCCATTTTTTCTATAGGCTTTGACCCATATATATTCTGTTGCAAACAGTTTATAAGCTTTTTTTTTTTTTTTTTTTTTTTTATCTCGAACAGCGCATGAATATGGTGTTTGCAATATTAGTTCATGTTTAATCTTCTTTCAAAATAACTTATTTTAAAATCATAAGTTGCAACCATCTTTTGAGGTGTTTCTGTTTATACTGAATTTAACTTATAATCACTGGTGGAGCGTCATGGAGATTGAGGGGGCGACCGCCCCCCAAGAAAAATATTTTATATATATATATATATATATGCAGTAGAAATTTATTCACTAAAATCAGTGGTGCGCTGGTTAAGGCAATACATGTTCTCCCTGTTGTTCTGAGTTCGATTCTTCTAGGGAGCATTTTATTTTTTGATATTTTATACATATTTTTTTATTCTCTTAGTAGAGCTAATTAATCTAGATTGAAATATCTCATTATATTCTTTTCTTAATAAATTATTTCTTCTAGTTTTTCAAGAATAATTAGGAAATAAATATTTTTTGTTGAAGTAGATTTCATAACCTAATTGAAAATGAGTTTTTTTTTTTATCGATTACATACTTATATATTATATTTTTTCAAAAGAAAATGTTGACTCTTATAAGGCGAATTCAATAATAACAATTTATATTCAATAAAAGATTGTCGATTACAGTTTAAATGATTCTTATTCTTTAAGATATTTATATATATTTGTTAATAAAAGATGATGTAAAATTGTTGCTCAAACTTTGTAACACATTTTACTTGTGATTTTTTAATGAAGAAAATTTTGATTTTTTTTTAAAAAAAAATGAGGAGGAATAGGAGGTTTTTGTAATTAGGATAAACTATAGGGGATTTTTGTAACTTAACTCTCTGTGATATGTCTAATGGGCAATTTATCTCTCTGTGAAATACAAATAGGCAATTTAACTCCCTATGAAATGAATAATGAGCCATTACCTCCTTGTGATATAAAAATAAGCAATTTACCTCACTGTAAAATGAAATAATGAGCAATTTACCTCCATGTGATATGAACAAATGAGCAATTTAGAGGGAGGCAATGTGCTTCTTTTATAAAAACATAGGGAGGCATTTGCCAGTTTCTTATCACATGGAATTAAATTGTCTATTTAGAATATCACAGGGAGGTATTTTGCTCTATTATTTATCAGGGAATTAAATTGCCTATTTAGAGTAACAAGGGAGTTACTTTGCTATTCAGTCTAAATTATAGGGGTATCAAGTTACGCAAAATAAATGAGTCATTTGTCAGGTTAGAAAGAACGGAGAGCAAATATGTAATTTTACATCCCAAGGATTTTAGTAGGGTTTATAAATATCTCCCTTCATAAATCTGGGAAACCCAGAACATTCGTAGCAATTGTTTCTCCGAATATAAATTCCAGAACCGAAACTTCATTTCATATTTAATAATTCATTTCGGTTTATTGGAAAATCTTGATTCTTAATCGAAATGGCTTTCACCTCTGCTTTTCGTCGCATTCTAGCTGGATCTTCTACACCGTCGCTCAATATTCGTTCGCAATTTGCTTCGATTCGCCTTAATTCAACCCTCGTTACCCTCACGAGTCCAAAGCTCTTCATTAGCGGTATGTATATGTATATCTGCAAACACGCCTTTAATTTTGGAAGTTAATTTGTATTGTGTGTCATTTTATTTGTGAACACGACGCCTAGTTACAACTGTGAATTCTGTAAATTGGTTGATGCTTTTTTTGGTTCTTTATAGAAATCTGATGTGTACATTTAGGAAGTAGAGATACATATGTATGATAGAAAATAGAGTTTAACGTGAATGGAAATGTTGGTTTGAGATCCCCTGTTAAGACCATTGGTCAAAATAACTATTCATCTATCACGGCGAGCTAATTCTTATTCATGTAGTACTACATGAGTTGATAAGAGATGCCGAATTCATCAACTTCTAGGAACTAATATAAATTTGATGACAGATTTAAATTGTAGAAAGTAATTGGCACAAAAAAGAAAATGATGGTTGAGGCCATAGTGTCTCCTTTAATCTCATGACAAGTGACAACTGACAAGACATTAAATGAGCTATTTAATTATGGAAACCACTATGAATTCAGAGGACACTATAAAATTTTGGGTAGGAATTATCAAAACTTCTACGTGTGTAAATTTTTTGAAGTCGTGGTCTTTTATTTTTGTTTGAGAGCAACATATATCGCAAAAGGGCTAGTAGTTGACCCTTTGCAAATACTTTGGAACTCCTCAAGCATATTGTTAACACAAATTAGGCTCTTTAGCAAAATTGAATTCTTGATCAGACACTTGAGTGCTGGAGAATCTTCACTATGACACCCCAACACATCTAACCTGTTACTTATGATTGCAAACATTCAATCAATGCGTGAGGGAGGTGAAACTTTGACTGTGAGTTTGGACTCGAAGATTCAACCCTCGCCACATGAGTCTATTGATCCAAGCCACATTAACAACATTAATAGATTGTCCGACCATTAAAGGGTAATCTATGAATTATACGAAATACTGCATTGAAGTTTAGGAAGTAAGATTAAACAGAGAGACAAAGAGAGGGAGACGATCATTATTCCAATATTTTTTACACCATCAGAAGTTATTCCAGTTTTTAAGGGCCTCAGTTTTTTCCTTGAATAGGTCGAAGATGTATCGATAAATTAATCTCTATTGAAGGAGAAACATTACATGAGTCTTTCAAGTCCAAATCTACTGTTAAAGTTACACATTTCTCGCATGAACTGGATACATGTAATCACAAGGCACGGTTAGTAACAATGTTAAGTCCTAGGACGCTCAAGTCAATGTCCGATCAAATGGTAATCTGTGAATTATATGATCACTATGCTTGTCGTGTTCTGTATAACTTGCCTAGGGAAGGAAAGGATGTCCTGTTCTAGGACATACATTGCCCTTCAATGTGAAGGACCATGCTTTTTAAAGTCTTAGGGACTAAGCCATGTCCTCTGAAGTTGAGTAAGGAGAGATAGTTAGAGGGCTCGTTTTAATGTCTTGCTAGTTGCCATATAATGAAGTAAAGGTCCTGCAAGCGTAGCCATCGTTGTCTTTTTCGAGCCAATTATTTTTTTGCCCTAAATTGGTAGTCTAATTTTGGATTTGGGTCAAAGGGCCACTAATCTTTTGTATACGTCCTCCTCTAGAAAGGATAAAAAAGACTGCAGTGCTATCTGGTCTCTCATTTAATCTGATAAATGCTGAATTGTTGATTTCACTATTTAACTAACATATGGAAAACAGGAAATCAAGTTAGAGAAGGGATAATTAAAGCTTTGGATTTTATGTGAGAATTTTTCTATGTCTTGAGGGATGATGTGATTCCAGTGAGGATTCTGAATTAGTATTCACATTATATGATAAAAGAGTATATGCTCACTTGCAAAGTTTACATGTACATACACAGCTGTGTCCGTTTTTTCTTGTATGTAAGCCATTTCAGTTGTGATTTCTTCAATTCTAGTTGGGAACCAATAAAATGTAGAGGTCCTAGAGGATGAAGGCTTGTGCGTTGCATCTGTCTTTGGCTTCTCACATATCTCTATACTGTTGAGAAGTTGTCACATTGAAGAAGATGCAATTCATATCTACAGCGTCTTGATTTTCTCTTTATCTTACCACTATTGTGTTGATTAGTTTATTGCTTCTATGTTTTTCATTTAGTTTTGCCTACTCTGAACTAATATATTTTTATTTCATGTGTGGACTAAAACTTTGTTCTTATGCCCTAAGGAACTTTCGTTCCAAGTATACTCTGATGGCCTATGCCAAATCTAACTAGCTTTTCACCCCATGCACCACCACTCAGCACAAAGCTATTTGAATCTAGTATGATTTCTGAGATTATAAATTTTTTTAAATGAATTTAGAAACCTGATGAGAAAAATGTGACCCCTGATAAAATTCTCTCATTTTCTGTTTAATGTGTCTGTTTGGGAAGACTTGTTAAAAGATTTCGTTCTCAATCTCTCTTTCCTTTTTCCCCGGATTGTGTATTAAAACTAACCGGTTGTTGCCTTGTTTCTTACGACGCAGGCCTTTCAAGAAACACAACTGATGAAAATCTATACAATGCTTTTAATCAATTTGGCAGGCTTCTTGAGGGTATACAAAGCTGCAATTTTATATTTGAACATATTTCCCCAGTTCTTCGATTAACCACCTTCCATATCCAAATGATTCAGTTTCTGAATTATATATGTTTGGTTATGCAGCAAAAGTGATCACCGATAGGGGTTCTGGAAGATCAAAGGGATTTGGTTTTGTCACTTACGAAACAGTGGAAGAAGCTGAGAAGGCACGGGAGGGAATGAATGCCAAATTCCTTGATGGTTGGGTAATTTTTGTCGACCCAGCTAAGCCAAGAGAAGCACAGCCACCTCGCCCACCTCCTAGGCAAGACTTTCAGTCAAACCCACAATCACCCCATACGGGTTTCACATCGAACAAGACTATTGGATGGAGTGGATGAGGATTTCATAAATAATTTTCAGACTTAAACCTATTATTGAAAGATAAATTCATTGTATTTAACCAACGCATGTTAAGCTTCTGGGAGAAACAATGAACATTGTGCGATGAGACATTTGTACTATTAATATTTAGTCCTTTAGGTCTATTTGGGTTTTATTTCTTATGTTCTGCAAATACCGCCAGGGTATTCATTTCTATTTGTGCATGTTTCTAGGACCAGGTTCACTATATGCGTCTGGACGTAGATACTAAGTTGATAGTCTTTGGGTGAATTTTTTTTTCTGGCTGATTCCTTTTTAATCTCCGCTGAACAGTGATGGCTAGAGGATACATGCAGGGTCCATGCAAGGTCTAAGCGAAAGTCTGAACATCATACTCATATTTCTGGTACTAAACCTTTAAACGCTATTGGATTTGAGTTTTAATTTAGTCAAACTCAAAATTGCTGCAATTGAGACAAGTATATTATTTTAGATGAAGTTTGAATCGACTTTTTTATAAGATAGGAATATAAGGGTATAATCAAGTTTTGTCAATTGTGCTTGAATATGAGCTTAAACGGGTTCTGTCAATCAAACTTGATTCAGAGTTTAATCAATTTTATACCAATCGAATTCAGAGTCTTGAGCAGCTTGGAAATGTTCCAGTGCAGTCTAGTTTCCCCCAATCCTTGAATACTTTACAAACATTCGTAAATCTCCAGGAAATGTCAGAGCTCAATCAGAAGCCATTAAATCAGCTGACAATCATCACACAAACAAAGCATTTTTACCATATGAAATATTTAACTACGGGAGCAATTTAGCAACATATCTCATTGATCTCACCTATAAGACCCAAGTAAGACACCAAATTCAAGATCAGATTTCTACATGATGAAAACTTTGAATTAAAAGGGATGAACAGACATGTAAGACTATAAACACAAACTTATAGCTCTTAAAAGAGTAACCAAGCCAAGAACAGATTCAATTCCACATAGAACCCCGTGCACAAGTATGACGGGATAATTAGATGACAATCAATCTGAGGATACAAAACACAGGGAAACTCAAAAGCATCACACCACAAACTCTCAGTCGATGCTACCACAATACCCCACCTCTAATTATTTATTTACATTGGTGAGACAAGAAAAACATGCCCAGCCAGCATTCCTCAAGTAGCCTCTGCGACTGGAAAGTGCAAATTCTCGACAGATTTCTTCAGAAAACTACTTCCGCAAAATGGGTCTGGACTACCAACATTATAGTCTGCAACGTCTGCTTCAGGGTCACTAAAAGCACCCGTTCCGCTGTCATTATGCATAGGCTTTAACTTGTTATTGTTACTCCCACTGTTCTTCTTAGGTTGCTTCTTGTCCTTGCCTTTGCCTCGTGAAGATTTGCCACCATTCTTCTGCTTGTTCTTCCCATGCTTCTTGCCATAACGCACTTGATTCTTGTTTGATGGGACATGTGAGACTGACGTTGGAATCGGATCGTAAACATCAGGGGCCCAAGTAACTGACAGCTTTTTTGTTTCTTTACCCTGCTTTTCACGGCCACCTTTCAAGGCTGATACAAGCTTTAAAGGAGTCTGAGATGTAATAGCATCGGATAAAGAAGAAAATAACACAACTGTTAGATAATATACTTCGCAAGAGGGAAGAACCCTATCTTAGTTATCATATCAGTAAAATCCTCCACATGTTCGGAACAGAGTAATTCATAGTCAAGTGCTTGCACTACTATAAGATGTGGAGGTAAGGTAGAACAGAAAAGTACTCCACTAACAAACTATCAAAGAAATTACTATTCATAGACTCAAAATGGCGGCAAAAGCTTTACTCGCCGGCATCATCTTTCATATTTTAAAAGATCAACAACACAACTGGTTATGAATTGGCGTCATAAAGTAAATATCTGTGAGTGTAAGAATTAATGCGAGCATATGAAATTAGTGAATGTTGTTACGAATTTTTTTGTATTCAGCAATGTCCTCTAAATGATCGTCCCAAGCCCAAACGAAATGGGAAAATGTCACTGAAATAGTTGAGCTGAGCATGCTGTCCAACACGTACCCCATCGAAACTGAAAGCTCAGAATGAAACCTAATATCCCGGAATTTACATGATCAAACAATAACAGTATCAGTGTAATTCCCGGGTACCCATTTAAACAGCTCTTAGCGAACTACTAAAAATAGCATGACAAAACTCAGCATGCAGTAATAATTGATAAGATTCTTTTTTAGGAGGATTTGCACATTGGTGAACAAAATATGGAACGGAGAGTTGTAATTAGATCAAATTAAACACTTACAGGCAGGGATACTGATCCTGAATAGCACTGATTAATATATTTAGCATTGTCAATTACTTCAGAAGCCTCTGCAGCTTTATCTTTTTTCTGCTTCTTTTTCCCACGCAATGATCCATTTACAGAGGATTTAGGCTCATCAAGAGGCGGAAAGGATGCACACTTACTAAAGCATTTCTCAGAAGCTGAATTACTGAATTTACTCTGATCAGAGTATTTGTGTCCATCTTCCTTCACCACACTAACCATATCATTCTTCTTACGGGACAGGTTGCATCCACTAGTTGATATTTCACTGTCTTCAATGTTCAGATGCTGAATCAAACATGATCCGAGGTCATCCCCAGAAAGTTCCTTTGAACTGTAAAGAGCTTGATTAAGTGGATCAGTAGGGCACCCACTATTGCTGCTTGAATCTTGACCAGATGACGTATTAAAAGGTACACAAACTTCCATTTACAACAATGACAACTGAAGAGGTAGCTGTGATCACAGAAGTTCGAATTAATGAACTCTAATTACGACGCTACCTTGTTACAAAGCCAAGCACAAAATGGAACATAAGTACATGTAGCTAAGAAAAACTATAAACATTTGCTCATACATGTCAAAGTAATTAGTTCAGAAACCAGAAGATTGGCGTACATTCCATGCGATAAAGGAAAAAATTAAAAACACATAGAGTGGGGACTGAAATACCATTAAGCAACTAACATTACAGAACATGGATGTGGCCCACACCGAAAGCCCCTTTACCATAATTACTCAAACTCTATATATTTAGCGTTGCCACAGATATTTATGAATTAAATAACTCCTCTAGTAGGCTCAATCAACAGTTAATACACTTCTGATTCTGCCGTTTTACACCCTCAAGGCTTAATAACACATTAAAGCTCATAAATGCAGTAAATTTGACCATACTACAATATAACCTAAATATGCATCATCATGGCATGTTCTGTTCCACCATTTAGATTCATCCACATATCCTTCCTAGTAAAAAGATTCAAAATATACTGACATTAAAGCACAGATGGCAAAAACTATCACACGTCGATGTATTCAAGATAAATAAATAACCAGTGAACTCCAATGTTAGAATCTGAGCCCTGATTTGTTATCTGCAACACAGTAATAACGATAAACTAATGCTCAAATGCAATATTTCAGGCCTGAGGTTTAGAAAAAAGCATGTTTTTAAAAATATCACATAATTCCATAACCTTCATAATAATGTAAATGAAAAGTAACAGATAAACAAGCACCAACCTTAAACAGGCCTATATATTACTTTATCCTGAAAAAGTTTATTATCCTATAAAAAAGTATTAAAATATTTTGAAAGATCATATAGTGCATCCAGAAATTACCTTATATTGATCCAAGCGCAATCCACACAGTTCCTCCAACTACAAGATCCAATCGACAGAAATCGGAAAATTTCAACAGCTCAATCTCCAATAAAAATTAGTTCCACCGCCAAATTACCAGTATAATTACTTTACACGGAAGTTGATGAAACAGCGAAAAATAACCTTTAAAACAGACGGAAACCGAACCTAAAAACAACTATATATCAAAATGTTAACTACTAAAATAAAGATTACCACGCCGATCACTTTTATGAAGATGTTTCAGACGATGAAAAAACGAGCCGCCATAGAAAGAGGTAAGGTTTGGGCGAGTGAGCAGCAGCAGATCGTTTGGAGGCACCGAATCCATTGTTCGATGCTCTTTGATTCACAATCGCCAATTTTTTTATTTACTTTGTGATCAAATTGTAAACACAGTAATCAAATGTTAACGGCAAAAACATGAATCTTACAGATTTATGAGAACTAGGATCGTTATTTAATTAAGTCGCCATTGGAAGGTGAAACCCTAGGTAGTAGAGCGTCAGATTCCAGGAGAAGGAGATGAATTATCGGATAATAACACACATTTTCTCTTTATATTGGATCAGAATTTATGATTCATATTAACATTTTATCCTCAACTGTAAGATTTATTGTCTGAAAAGGAAAGAATAAGAAATTGCTTTAGACTTTAGCTAGATGAACCGTTTTTGACAAGTACTCATTAGTCGTTCCAATTACACTAGTCAATTTTAAAATATAAATTTCCTAGTATTTTCTAATATTTATTTTTAATAAATACTTCGTATTTGTGATGAGTTTGTGTGTCACTTTTATTTAAAATTTAATGGAGTTAAGCATTAATTCAGTTTAATTTTGTAACTGAAATTTAGATATGATGATTAATTGGACTTGAAAATGTAAAATAATTTTATATTTATTATTTATTTTGATTAATGCTTTCGGGATTTTATTGAAGTTTAATTTCAGCTTACTTTAATTGTAATTTAAGGTGTCATTTAATTTGAACTTAAATAGCTATTGATTTAATAACTGTTATAAGACTTGTATTATTTTTTTTTAGAAAAACAATAATTACATCAATATCAATATTATTAAATTATAGATTCCATTCAGTTAAATAATTACCAAACACTAGTATTAAAATAAAATAAAACTCATACTATTGAAAATTGAAGGTCATACCATTAGGTTATGGCCTCATTAGCTACTATAGATGACTTAGCTTAGGAGCATCGAGACCATTTATTATATCATACCCTAAAGAATTGAACTATGAATGCACTCTAATTCCCATATTAAGATACGGTAATTGCGGAACATATTTTTTTATCTTTATACATTGATACATTGATTTGTGCAATTAAAGATGCTAAGAAATTATTTCGTGTCACGGTTTGAAAGATAAGGTATAATCAATCAATTAACTTGGACAATATACGGTAGCGATGAGTTTTAAGTGCCATAGTTCATCAAATTTGGGAAATAATGCATTTGAATTTGTGTTGCATAAACATTGTTTGTGTCACGCATGTGTGTTTCATATCTCAACCTCTACCCTCCTCCCAATAAAAAGAACATTTATTGGCCTTGTAATAGGCAATTTTCTTTTGGTCCAATCCAAAAGAAGTCGGATCGAAACTATTTCCCCTGTCAACCATTGGTTAACTGATATTCTAACGTTCCTATGTCTTCGCCTCTTTCACCCCAACTCAATTCCAGTTGTTACTTAACCAACAAATAAACATTGTATTGTAACTTTTTTCAGTACTTTTGTTATTGTTTAGTAGAAATATACGGAAATAGGTGGAAAGGTAAAGAAAGGAGTTGTCGCAAGAAGGGGCGGTACATCCATCGACGCGGGATTGTATTTGGGCCGGTCGTAGCCCACAAAAGAAACCAGTCACCCGATCTATGAGAGTCAATGTACAATTTCCGGTTGGTAGAATTCGTTAGTACCTTAAAAAGGGGAGTGGAACTGATGAGTGTTGTATTTTTTATCCGTGCCGTTATCCATGCATAATAAAGAATTTCAAAAATCAAACACGGACAAAGGTGCACCCTCCGTTTCATATTATTTTTCGTTTTGGCAACAAGTTCTTGTTTCATATTATTTATCGTTTTAGAAGTTCAATGCAAAATTAATTTATTTTTTCCAAATTTCCTCTTTCATCATTATTTTTCTAACTTCTAATTAAGAGATGAGAGAGAAAATTAGTTATTACTCAAATGATGGTATTTTTGAATTTTTATGTTCAAATGATGATTATTTAATAAATTTTTAATCTCCGTGTTACTTCTCAAACTGACAAATAATATGAAAATGAGGTGTGCAAAGAGAAGATATAAAAGATCTGTCGGCCCAACAAACGGGCCCAATTCCAAATTCTTAAGTTAAAAGTTAAAACCAACAAACGGGCCCAATTATATATTCTTGAGTCAAAAAGATCCACATGATCCGAAATAATCACGGGCCTTAAGTGGGTGGAACTTTAAACGAAGGACACGACATCTAAACCGTCCATTAAACGTAATACAACACAATCCTAATCCAACGGCACACATTACCAACAAGCCAGCAATCCGCGTGATACCCCAATTAACCAATCAAAACACACTTCACTCTCTATATAAACAATCTGCCACCCCCATTTTACATCAAACAAATCATCCTCAATTCACTCACATACACTCTTTCCATTTCCTAACTGAATCCCAAAATGGCACCAAAGGCAGGGAAAAAGCCAGCGGAGAAAAAGCCAGTCACGGCGGAGAAGATGCCGCCGAGGCCGGAGAAGAACATCTCCAAGGATGGCGGCGCCGAAGGCAAGAAGAAGAAGAAAATTAAGAAGAACAGCGAGACGTACAAGATTTACTTGTTCAAGGTGTTGAAGCAGGTGCATCCAGATATCGGAATCTCGAGCAAAGCGATGGGGATTATGAACAGTTTTATTAACGATCTGTTTGAGAAATTGGCGATGGAGTCATCGCGACTCGCGAGGTATAATAAGAAGCCGACGATTACTTCTCGCGAGATTCAGACGGCGGTGAGATTGGTTTTGCCCGGTGAATTGGCGAAACACGCTGTTTCCGAGGGTACAAAGGCTGTTACTAAATTTACGAGTTCTTAGGATGATTTTTTTTTTCTAATATTTTGTTCTTGTTGGTGATTGGATATGGTTACAATGTTTTCGTATCAAAATTAGCTGTAGATTTGGGGTTGATATGATAAAAGGAAATTTGATGGATTTTCTATGGAATTCATTGTTTCTCGTGAAATATGATATCCTTGGAACTATTCTTTTGGTTTTAATATTAGTTGAGATTCAATATAAAAAAAAAACCTGAATTTATTTGTTGATTACTTGATCAAAACAAGTTTGAGTTTTATGCTCATTTTAAAAGATTAAATAACGTAGAATGAATTTATTCCGCATCTTGTTGATCTTGTCATTGTAGATTGGAAAAATGAAATGATAGTTTCATTTATTTTGCCATTTTGATACGGTCAATTCATCAAATTGATTAAATTTATAGAAATTATAATAAATAATTTGATTAATATATTTTACTAATAAATTAATAATATCATATGATATATATATATTTAATATGAGAAAGTCACTTAAAAATTTAATGACCAAGTATTATAGCAAAATGAACAAAATAAATGGGACAGAAGGAATATTTTTCTCTTTCTGAGTAATATTGCTATGTACTAATACATTCTAGAAATTTGTAAAATTGCACAAAATGAAATGATTTATAAAATTGACCAAGCATCATGTCTTTGAAATTTAACCTCCCAAGTTGATTTAGTTATATAGTAGTCCTACGAATAAACATAATCAAAATTCGAGCAGATCCCCAATGTTGTTAAATTTAATACCTGAAATTGGGTACCAAAACAAAACATATAAAAACATCTGTGGATTAAATTTGATAGTACAATAAAACTAAACCGGTTCATATATTTATCTATATTCGCCATATTAATACAATATCGAATAATCAGAAATTGATCTTTTGCTGTAGAATTTCAAGAATGAGTTTGTGATTTATGAGTTAAAGTTGAATAATTAAATGTTGAGAAACTTGTTGTAAACTTAAATAAGAAAAATATTAATGAATAAGAAAAATCTTAATGAAGAAGATTTTGAAATGAGGGGAAGATCGTCATAATAAGAATATTTATTTTGGAAAAGAATAATTCAAAACTTTATCCAATAACAGACCAAATTCAATGTTCGAAATTGTAACTAGAATTTCATCTAGATTTTATGCACTTTGCACCCTATAAATATAAGGGCTTGGCATTTTGTACACTGACTTAGAAATTGTGGCACTTTGCATCATAAAAATATAAATTATTTGGTACTTTACATCCTAGTACGTGTTTTGATGAGGAAATTTAGTTGCACGAAGGGTAGAATAGTCGTTCTCAAAGTTTCTTGGCACTTTTCACCCAAAAAATATAAGTTTTGACACTATATACCCTCCCCCATATTAAAATTTTGGCACATTTTCTTATTTTGACCAAATTATTAAGCTATTAGTAATTAAGTAAGAACTCTTTTTTTTCTCTTGTAATTCCTAAATTTAACATGCTAATAATAATAATTATAGATTTTTAAAGTATATCATGTATATATATTTTGAAAAAAAATGATCTATTTGTATAGTTTCGTATTAATATCACAATTGATGCAAGTCAATATCTATTTAAGGACAAAATGTAAATATAATTTTGTGAAAAAAAAAATTATTATTTTTGTGATTGAACTAAAAAAAAAATACTTTTTTTTCTGGTGTTTGATTGATATACATTGAAAATAACCATTTCATCTTTTAACGAACGACATATAGGGGTTTTTTTCAAAGGAAAATAATAGGTTGCAAAATGCCAAAAAATATATTTTAAAGTTGTAAAGTGCCAAATTTTTAGAATCGGGGTGAAATGTGCCAACACTTATATATTTTTAGGGTACAAAGTGCCAATATTTTATATTTTTAGGATGTAAGTGCCAAAATTTTATTTCAGGATGCAAAGTGCTTAAAATATTCAAAAATAACTATTATACCCTTCCAATAACAAATTTTTCATTTAAAACACACACTAGGATGCAAAGTGCCAATTAAATTGTATTTCCAGGAGGCGAACTGCCAAAATTTTTAAGTCGGATGCAAAGTGCCAAAAAAAATTCTATATTTTTATGGTGTGAAATACCAAAAGCCCGAAAAATCCACATAATCCATTCTAAACCGGATTTTTTTTTTAAAAAAACTTGGAAATGGAGCTGAATAGTTCCACGGTGAGTTGGATGAGCCATATATATACTTGCAAGTTCCTACAATTTCAAGCAATTATTTATTTGTTAAAACTTGAACAAAACACAACAGAGCACATAGGAACAGTAACATCTGTTTGAAAGAGGCTACCACCATCTTCAGTCTTCACAAAACTATGTGCTTTAGAACAAGCATGTATTTACTAAGGGAAAACCAAAAATCTTAAAGTATGCGTTTGGAACCTTTCCAATCGAGCAAACAAGTAATGGTCACCAAATTAAAACAAGCTTTGTCTACAAAATGATCTTCATGTAGTTGGGTAGAGCCTCCCACCAAGAACCTGCAATTTAAATGCAGAATGCAATCTCGAATTTCAGGCCATCCTAAGGATTCCTCAAAACTTGACAGAAAAGTCGAAAACATACGCATACATTGTATCTTATTATCAAGCAAATTGAGTCCTTAAACACAACAAAATTTAATCCAATAAAAAGATACTTTTTTTTTTTAGAATATATTCATCATTAATCATTACATCAAAAATCATTTCAATAATTGCTCAAGTACAAAGAACTACAAATAATAGACAACTACCAAATACTAGTAATAAACTAGAACAAATACCCACGTTAGTTTAAGGCGACACTGATAGGAAAACTCCTTTGATTTCATAAATGGATTTTTATTCTTGTTATATTTTTCCTCTTTGCCATGATTTCTCTGTTTCCTCCTCTTGCGTGTTTAATGACAAAGGGCAACTAGCTGAAGAGTCCTGATCAAACATTAGATTTTGTTCTCTTGGTAAGATCAGTTAATTAGATAGTTGATACTTTTCGAAAATTTTCCAGAAACATCTAGAGAAGTGGTAAATCAAAGAAATAACCTAAAGTCCCGAAAACAAAAAAAAAAATCCGTGTTTTCAGTGGAAACATATGGAAATTCTAATCCATGGTCCTGATTGAACCCGAGAATTCAGCTAGTAGTTGGCTCTCTAATATGATACTCTAGATAAGTAGATAGCTTTATCGATATCATTGAAGTAAGTCCATAGTGCAATGGAAGTATAGAGGAGTCCTAAATTGATATTATCACAAGAAACAACTTCTCACCCACAAACATTGGCCTAACAAATCATTAATTCACTTGCACATATAAGTTCCTCAACGACATCGCATTTCATGGTCGTTTATGAACCGAAAATTTATATTATGCATTCATGAGAGAAAATATATCACGAACAAGATTGAAACAGTTAACCAAGCAACCAACTCACAACACAACATGAAAGAAAGAGAAGGGCTTGTTTGTTTTATACCATTATCCTGAGATTGAGAGAGCCTGAACTAGCATTTAAAGTTCCGATGAAGAATGTTTCCGCTTCCCTTTTCTCCACATCCAAACAGCTCTTTCAATCCAACATTCCCTTCCTTCACATTTTCATTATTCTTCTTCGTCTTCATTTCCCTCTTTCTTTCTAAATAATTCCCATAAATATACTCCATTGTATACCCATTCTCCTCATCAATCAACATAATATGCCCATGCCACTCCCAGACCCGATAATCCGACCCGATCTCTTCGTGAAACCCTACGCAGATATGGTGCTCCCCTATTGTAACAGCCTGACCCGAATTAGGCTTAAGTTTTTCGATTTCGCCACTGAGAATGGTTCGGACTATTTCCTTTTCGAGTCTAGATTCTTCTCTGGCAAGACTGGTCTTGGAGTAGTTTTCTTCGTCGTCGGAATTGGAATCAGATTCGGAGGGGTTAAGGAGCAAGTCGGAGAAGAGTTGTTGTAAGGATTTGTTGGGGGAGTTGAGGTAGTGGCCGGAGGTGAGAGATTGGAGGAGGAGGTTGTCGAAGTTTGGGGTGGTGGAGGAAGAGCTGCCGCCGTTCATGGTGGTCGGATTGAAAGAAAATGCGGGGTTTTGGGAAGGGTTTAGTGGGGGAATAAATAATTAATTAACCGGAGAGAATAAGAATAAAATTGGGGGAATTGCTTTTTGGTACCATGCAATAGGTTTTCTATAACTTTCGTATCAATGAAAATGAATTCACATTAAAATCATAATTTAAACATTAATTGCAATATTTATACAATCGTCAAATAATGCATGAAATCAGCCACATGTGCCGTCAAACAATTGGTTGCACTTGTCATTACTATCATCCTAATTAAAATTTACTATCTTCAAGATCAATTCCTAACCATTATGTGCATCATCATGGTCAATTTCATTCAATTATTTATTTAAATTATTATACCAAATGTTCATTTACGTATTCAACGATAATAAGATTGTAGATTGTCCTATTAAATGGTGCAAAAAAAAATATTTTCCCGCATGAACATGGTTTCAAAGGAACAAGATTTACGGGGAATCATGGTCGTAGTATTGTGCTTGACATATCTCTAAACTATTTAATAGTATTTTATTGCTTGAAGAACATTGCAGCCAGAGTCGCTCCGGCTCAAGATCCTCACCCGCGTCGCTCCTAGAAGTATACAGATTATTACTATACAAACATGGTTATCAATTATTAAACGAATAACTCATATATGTGCAATATAAGTGCACTTTTCCAAATGAAAAAAATAAATGACAATCCATGTTGATTAACTATCATTTATTACTCTTCTACCGTTACAACTATACATTATTTTTTTAAGAACTCTTAAAAACTTGTAATTGTTATACATTATATTATATTGCATTTTGGGTATTCATATTGATGGAATTGGACAAAAATTGAAAATGTGATCGTTAGGATAATTGAAACATTCCTTCCATACATTATAAATAGGATGAACCGGGGATGCCGTATCTTTTGTGAGCTATACTCAATATTTGATATATTTGCGTGAAGTAATTATGAAGATTTCGCATGAAGTTCTTAATTTCGTACTTGGGGGGGGGGGGGGGGGGGGGTTTGATGTCGCCTGACGGCGGTTGCAAGCGAAGGTTTTGTGTGAGTTGCAGTATCCAGAGCTTCGGATTCAGAAATGAGTTCGGATAGGTGGTAGGTTCAATTGGAATTCCCTTTTTTGTGCACTAATTAAGAGTCCTAGTTAGTCATGTTTTTTTTTTTTTTGGTTTGATATACCCAATTAATATTTGTTAGTGAGAGAGGTAACTGATTGCTTGTTGATACAATCGACTTTGGACTTTTAGATGGTAACTTGATAGAGAAACAAGTAATTTATTTTTTAAGAGTTTACTAAGGATTGTCATTTTAAGTATATCAAACTCTTAAAAGTTTTTAAGAGTCCTAGTGATGAGATGCCTCTTTCTCATAAAAGCATAGAAATACATAATCGATAGGATATTGAAAATTAGAGTCAAGTTTTTAAGTATATCAAACTCTTAAAAAATAATGTATAGTAGCTTTTTTTAAGTATATTGAAAAGCATAGATACTTGACTCTAATTTTCAATATCCTATCGATTATGTATTTCTATGCTTTTATGAGAAAGAGGCATCTCATCACATACTTTAAAAAGCTAAAAATATACGCGGAACGCAAGATAGTAACATGATCGACCCTAAATTCTCCGGGGGCCACCCCATCATCAGGGCACTTATTCTCTTTGCTCGCAGTGGAAGGTTAATTGAGGACTACAGGAGTTTACTAAGGAGGCTGGATGGTGCATACACTAAGATATGGTAACAAATGTGCCGACACTTTGGCTCGGGTGGGTCATGGAATGCAGGGAATTTGGGACGAGCCACTGGAGAATTTGTTGTACTTGTTAGAAAAGGATGTAATGTAGATTTATTCTGTTGCTTGTTCTTACCAAAAAAAAAAATAAAAAAATTTAATCATTGGCAAAGGTGAAATCATCCAGATGAATCTTTTTGTTAGTAAAGCAGATGTGGAAAAAATGAACCAAACACACACACTTTTTACACACAACAACCAAGCAATATGTTTTGGAGCTTAATGTCTTTCTTGAAAAGTATAACCAACATAACATGGTAACATAGACATTTTTCATCTTCATCATCATCATATTATTACAGTATAGGAATGTTTATAAGGTAGTCTATGAAATATTCTTGTCAATGCAAAACTCTGAACATTGGTGTACCAAACTAACGTCTCAAGCTCTCTACTATATAGTCTGAGTACAGCGTCCTGCACAAGAGAAAAACAATGTGTTTGAACAAAAGTAATCCATAATAATGATCGAGAAGCAGTAAAAAAATTCTATTTAATAGTACGTTAAGAAAACAAAATTTATACATCTTTCATCAAAATAAATATTTCAAATTTGGCAAAATAGCAATTTACGTCCCTTAACTTTCACTAGTTCGCAGAATTAGGACACTTAATTTTCCAGCAAGCAATTTACGTCCTTAACTTTCACTAGTCCGCAGAATTAGGACACTTAAATTTTCAGCAAGCAATTTACGTCCCTTAACTTTCACTTGTATGCAGAATCAGGACACTTAATTTTTCAGCAAGCATTTTAGGTCCCTTGACTTTCACTGGTCCGCAGAATCAGGACACTTAATATTTCGACAAGCAAAATACATCCTAACTATTCTATACCCGCAATTTTACTCCACTTGACAAAACAAACACCCACTTGACAATCACTTAACAAACTCTCTACAACTATTTAACAACATCAATATTAATTCAAATCCCCAAATTAATTATCCAGTTGGCAATTATGGAATCTTCAGCGAGTTGTGGACTAAAATTGCGGTCAAGTGGACTAAAATTGTAGGTACAAAAAAGTTATAGGTTTCGCTGACCAGTGAAAGTTAAGGGACGTAAAATGCTTGCTGAAAAATTAAGTATCTTGATTTTTCGGACCAATGAAAGTTAAGGGATGTAAAATGCTTGCTGAAAAATTAAGTGTCCTGATTCTGCGGACCAGTGAAAGTTAAGGGACCTAAAATGCGTACTGAAAAATTAAGTGTCCTAATTCTGCGGACCACTGAAAGTTAAGGGACGTAAATTGCTTGCTGAAAAATTAAGTTTCCTGATTCTGCATACCAGTGAAAATTAAGGGACGTAAATTGCTTGCTGGAAAATTAAGTGTCCTAATTTTGTGGACTAATGAAAGTTAGGGAACGTAAATTGCTATTTTGCCTTTCAAATTTTATGTATGCACAATATATAGGGTGTCAAATAAAGTTTGTCTATTACAGAAGTTTTAATAAAATACAGTACTTGTTATAAAAGAGAAGGAATTGCTTACATGGAACGATCGATCGCATCATAAGCCTCTTTGGCTGGAAGAAAATCATCAACTGCAACTTCCTTGTTCTCATTTTTCTTGTCTGTTTGATAGTTAAGATGACAAGACGAATTATAATAGTTTTTTTTTTCCCCAGAAAATCAAAATACATAAGCTTTCCAGAAAGGATACAATCTTCAAAGAAACGGCGGATTTCCATCAAGCGATGGGGTGGAAGCTCTTTAATGTCTGTATAGTGCCGATATTCAGGATCATCAGCACAGACAGCAATAATCTTATCATCTTTCTCTCCCTGTTACATAAAAAAGGTTAGAAAATATTCTGAATTATAAGATGAAATTGACTATATTGTAATGTGTTTACATGCCTGATCGATCATGGGCATGAGGCCTATAGCTTTAGCCCTGACAAAGCAGCCCGGAAGAACTGGCTCCTGATGTGTTTGCATAGAGAGTCATCAGAAGAAAGAGAGTATAAATGTACCAAAAATATAAATTTTGTTCAAAAGCTGCAAACATTCTAAACATCATATTGCCACAAACAGCGGGCCAAAATCTCATTTACTTGCAACCTTAGAAAGGCATGAGTATCTAAAATTAGTAACAGGATGCCTCAGTTAAAGAAGATGGATTGGGGCCCAAAATCCAAGTTATAAACTAAGGAATGCTGATGAAGTATCATTTGACATCTACATGGATCAAAATGAAAGTTCAAATTTACTCTATTGCAATGGTTAAAATAAACATAAAAATTGTTCTTCAATTTCTTTCCCTTAGCTTTTATCATTAGTTTAAGCTGCATACACAATACTAGTTAATCTTTTTCATTAAATCAGGTACTCCGTCTTTTTAGTTTAGGGGTCGGAGGGGGGTTAGATGTAAAATTCCTCGGCCTTGCATGCAGAAAAGGTTGAGCCCATGACCTTCTAATCACCAATAAAAAAAAAATTGTCTCCAAAAAACAAACAGATGAGAAAAAATGCAACACCCCTAACATGTCACAAACATATTATACATTGGAGATTGCAATCTTTTTCATAAACATAATGTTTTTAAATCTTCTTAAATATTATATATATATATTGAGGTTCATTTTTACTGGTAGCAAACATATTAATAACAAGCACATGGTAAACAATACATGACATGGGCTTTTTTTTGTGTGTCTCTAAAAATTACAACTGATCAATTAAAGACTAAGCATTACAATCTTTGATTGCTCAAGAATTTCAGAGAAAACATCATACCTGCATGATAACCAATACATCCATAGGGTCACTGTCTTCGCAAATAGTACGAGGAATGAAACCATAGTTATGTGGATACACAACTGATGAGTAAAGAATACGATCAACCTGCAGGAGCAAGCTTAAGTACTTCTAATAAACCATCATAACTTACTGTATTTGTTAAGAAGGCCGATACCTTAATTAAACCAGTTTTCTTGTCAAGCTCATACTTCACCTTACTTCCCCTACTTATCTCAACTACCTGCAGGGATGACGCAAGTGGATATGAGAAACTCTATAAATAAACAAATCAAAGTTTGCCCGTATAATGGAAAAAGGGGAAACAAAATTTTAAATTATAAACTCTGCATATGGGGAACCTCAAGTCACAACAGAAAACAGCTGATCCATATATGCTCGCTCACATGTAAATGTCAATCAAGTTGAGTTGTTCTACTTTAGAAACACATTAGACCCATATAAGAATTATATTCAAGTGAATCAAGTTATATTAGTAATTTTATTAACTTTCCCAGCGAATTTAATTTTATCAATCGAAGTGATCGACAATGCCAAAAGGCTTCAACAGATGGACCGAATGAATTTGAAAAGATGTGAAAAGAGAGTCTTCATACCAAGTTGTTAAGGG
The DNA here is from genome assembly GCA_038501285.1 of Penstemon eatonii. Taxonomy (NCBI): domain Eukaryota; kingdom Viridiplantae; phylum Streptophyta; class Magnoliopsida; order Lamiales; family Plantaginaceae; genus Penstemon; species Penstemon eatonii. The sequence goes on from CM076710.1 coordinate 72,310,327, forward strand.
GAAGAAGTAGAGAGAAGCTGAGAACAAGCAAGATGGACAAGGACATGAATAAAAAAATTTGGAAAATGACAATTTTAACAAAAAAATTAAAAGCACCAATAAGAAATGAGGCCAGATGAAGATTAGGTATTATTGAAAATGTTCAATTAAGATGACTTGGACTCATGTATTTATTTGATGAACAATTAAAAAAGTGAAAACATGAAAGTAAAGAAAAACAGAATTTGAGTCTAAAATATCTAACACTAACAGTGTCATTTATTTTATGATGAAAGTTTCGTAATGTTTTAGCTGGAAACATCCACTCATATGATGACACATGTCTTCAGACTACAAGTTCAAAATAACCATCAAATTTCCCTCTACAGTTTTCGATTAAACTTCTGAAGTATATCTAGATTATCATGGAATAATAAAATAATTAACTAAATACGCTTCAAAATCCTTACACAGTTGAAAATTATTGGTGCTCCAGGTCCTGCATTTGAAAATAAGAAAAACAAAAGATCAAACTCAGGCATTCTATTTTAGATTTGAACAAGATGGCAGAATATGAATATATATACCTATCTCAAGATCATGCCAAGGATGAGCAGCATCAGATTTCCTGGTCATGGAAGAGAGAATCCTTTCATTAAGAGGCGTATGTGATGATTTCTGACCTTCAAGGGATGATTTCTGACCTGCTGGAGCCATAACTGCAGGAGTCACAGAAGTAAATCAATTAAGATGATGTTTTCTCATATATCTTAAATAACAAGAAGCTACCTGGTAACGTATATCATTTATAAAAAACAGAAGATTATCACAAAATTATTAAATCTCCAGAATTTGATTAAAAAAGGCATTGGCGACCACTAAGACACAGGATACTCTATTATACTACCATTAATTCTCACCCACTAATTACATAGACATATCACAAGTAGGCTACAAAGCAATCAACAAACTCTAATATGTAGAACTAATGTGAATTTCGATAACAAATCAAACCCCTTAAGGATATTAAAATCAATGGGAATTAAATAACAACACAAATTAAAAATGTCGCTGGCATAATTTAGAGGACATGAGATACCATCACATGATTCACATCAGATGAACCCCTTGCCTTGCTACAGTTTTAACCGATTCGATTGATCATGCATTTGTAGACTTGTAGTTTTATCACGTACATAAGGTGTCAAAAATCCCATAGCATAGCAAAATGTTCAATGTACCAAACCAACGATGACAAAATTAACCAAAACAGAGCGTCAATTAAGTTTTTAATGATTAAAAATAGCTATCTACTGCGCTCATATAATATTCAAGCAAATGAACAGCGTAAATTAGCTCTAAATTAAAAATCATCAACACATGAATCCAGTAGTAAGAGATCTTCTGCTTGCGAAGTTGAATTTCGAGTACATAGTATAGTCGTATACGTACAGCCGTATAAAATACCAAAAAATTAGCGTATTTACGCATTATAAAACTCAACTCAACAGTCACACGTGTGAATTCTGCCTAATATAACTCAGAATATCGCAAAAAATTCCATGTCGAAAGATCTATAACCAAATATGCATAAAAATCTACTAAACATTTATATGAAGGAGAAAAATACCACAGAAATCCATACGAGTCTAGAAAACTGAAGCAATTGAAGCGTACCTGGAAAGCTAAAAGATAGCGTTTGTGAGAGAATTGAGATAGGCTCAGATCTCGATGACAAAACTGAGAGTAAAAATGAAGGCAAACAAAGATATTTATAGAAGGCAAAAAAAGAAAGTTTTAGAGAGAGAAAGGGGTTGAGTAAAGGAAAGCTTTCACTCTGAGGTAGTGCTGGTGGTACATTCCCTTCCCGCTCAGTTTGGTGCTTTTATTTTATTTTACTTTTTCTTTTCTTTTTTGTGCGAATATATTAGTAAAAGATTCCCCGGAGAAGGGAGATTTTGATTCGGTGTGTTGTATTTGTATAAGTAAATGTAAGGAAAATTTTTGTCCAAGCCTGATTTGGTCAAACTCATCCAATCACCAAGTAAGTGTATTGCACTTGCTTTGTGATTGGTCACTCTCCTGATTTGGTCAAACTCATTCAATCACCAAGCAAGTGTATTGCACTTGCTTTGTGATTGGTCACTCTCCTGAGAGTTATATACAATCCCAAAGCAAGTGTATTACACTTGCCATGTAGTTGTTTTGGGTTTGGTCAAACCCGGTCTGGATAAAAATTTCCCGTAAATTAAATCAACTTTCTTCGAGTTTTATTTTTTATACTCCTGATTGTTAAATTAATGTACTCATTTGTTTAATTTATTTTTGAGCACTTTTTATTCAATTCATAGACTAGGGAACATACAAATTAAATATGTAATTCATGTAGTCTTAAAAAATTATTTGGTATATAACTATATCGGTACATCAAGTGGTATGTGGCGATATAAAACATAAAAATAAGATATTTTTTAGTATTATTTTTTAGCATTTTAATATAACGTTGGAGATATTTGCGCCAACTCCGAAAATTAAATCTTATCTTACTATTTGTGAATAATAATTTTCCCTAACCGACTGTGTGGCGGTGGATGGTTTGGTGCGTATTAAACGGTGACTGAGGTAATTGCTACGTGACCCGAAACGGTGGCATGGCTGGAGGATGACCCTACGTATTTAAATTGCTCTATTTAACAAGCACGTAAATTGCATGTAGTAAATACTAATGTATACTTTGTTAATAATAGTTGAAAGTGTGGGCAATATATCTCTAGTCCTTTAGGGTCTATTTGGATGGGTTTTGACTCAGTTTCGCGGGTCTCGGTTTAAAAAAATTGGTTCTGGTAGTTTCGATGAAACATTTGAGACTTCATTTGGATGGATTTTGGCTCTTGAGTTTTGTGGTTTGAATAAGTTGAAACCCCACTTGAACTGGGTTTGGATGTTGTGGTTTAGGGGAAAAAGTAGGTGATAGGTGTCAAATCAATGTCTTTTTTAGTGAGATTTGAGGAAAAAAATAGGTGGTAGGTGTCAAATCAATGGTTTATAGGTTTGAAGAGTTTGAGTGTGAGTTTCTGAATAGGTTTTTGATAATTTCATGAGTTTGGCGAAAACTCATTTGAAAGGGTTTTGCGATTTTAGTGCATTTGGATGTAGTTTTGATACTTCAACTTTTAAGTTTTTGTTATTTTAGGATATTTGATTGATTGCATTTTTTTTTATTCTTTGACATTCTGATGTTTGTAATTTTAGGATACTTGATTGCAATCCTTTCAAAATTTTAAGATTCTTCTCGAGTTTGTCATGTGAACAATACATGCTAATTTTTTTTTTAAGTATTTTATTTAGTTGGCATTCTTGACAAATTTTGACGATAATTCTTCAGTTAGGAGCAATAGATCAAAATCGCGGTTAAATATTCTAAAACATGACAAATTTAAAGGAAAGTTACAAATACTAAAAAGTTAAATGCTCAAACTTTTTTAATCAATAAATTATCAAACTCGGGATGAAAATGTCTCAAAATCGCTACTTAATACTAAACATTAAGGGTATATTTGGTTAAGTTATGACCCGGTTATGCGGGTCTCGCGAAACTCTTTTAAATGGAGCTTGACAAAACCAGAAACTCTGCACAAACTTATTCTCAAACCCACCCCAAACTCCTGAAATTTATAGAACATTGTGTTGACACTAACCACCTACTTTTCCATCAAACTCTATAAAAAAAACCTATTTTTTTCCCCAACCATTCACATCCAATACAATTGGGGTTTCATCCTTTTTTTTTTAAATATAAAATACAACATCTAAAATTTAATCAAATTTCTTCAAAATCGAATCAAAATCCTTTCAAATAAAGCATAAATAACTCAATATTTTTGCAATTAAAATATTGAGACGAGTTAAGACTGAGGAAATCAGAAAGGAAGAAAAAGGCTGTGAATGAGTGCATAACACGCCTGACACCCTTATAGCTCATTTATTTAGGGATTTTTGCACGTCACCCCCCAATTTTTTTCAATTTTTGCACTTTCCTCCCCGAAACGCCTTAAATGTGACCATGCCCCTATTTTTATGTATATTTATGCACTTACCCCCCTGAAACACTTTAAATGTGACCGTGCCCCCTGCTTTTATGTATGTTTGTGCACTTACCCCCCATACCAAATTCCGGCCAGATTTTCCAACGGAACTAAAGCACCTGCAAAGCACACAAAATTTAAGAGGGCAAAAGGGTAAAATTATCCTTATTTCCCACAAAACCTAAACACAGTTAAAAACCTGAATTGAAATTGAGAAAATGGATTAGGTTTATCTCATTTAGGCTCAATTTCTTCTCCATTTAATGAAATTGAGTGAATCATGAACAATTTTACAAATTCATATCGTCTCTCTCTCACACAAAACTCATGATTTAGAGAAATCAATATCTATAATTCTTGTTGCTTTCTTATTCTTTTTTTATGGAGACCCCTTCATTACATACACCGAAAAATCAAGTCACCTAGGAATTGAAATTGGATATGGAATATTGCCGCACCGCTGGTAATATTACCCTTTTGCCCTCTTAAATTTTGTGTGCTTTCCAGGTGCTTTAGTTCCGGCGGAAAATCTGTCCGGAATTTGGTATGGGGGGGCAAGTGCACAAACATACATAAAAACAGGGGGCACAGTCACATTTAAAGTGTTTTCAGGGGGGTAAGTGCACAAACATACATAAAAGTAGGGGGTACAGTCACATTTAATGCGTTTCGGAGGAGAGGGGGGGGAGAGTGCAAAAATTAAAAAAAAAAACTGGGGAGTGACGTGCAAAAATCCCTTTATTTAAAAGTTATCGTCTTGGGTTGGGAATTCTTTGTTTGCATTATTTAATTATGATCTCACTTGTCTCAAATATCACGGACAGACCAACTGTCACTTGTTCTTTTCCTATGCCCTAACTATAATTTCACTTGTTTTAATTATCACGACATGCCAACAAATGAGCTAATTTTATTCTGGAATCCCATTTAACTGATCATTAGGATTTTTATTTGATATATAACAGATCTATTTTTTTGTAATTAATCATTTATATATATGTAGTGAATGTTTCATTTATAGAAGTAAAATAAGACGCGTTGTTATTTTATTTTTTTGTTATAAGGGTACAACAAAAACTGAAAAAACTCGGAGTTGGGTGTGAAGCCCAAGATCCACGTACCATCATCGCTTCTTATCACACCTCTTGTTGCCGCACTTCTCTTGCTTGTTAAAATGCTTCATTGTCTCATTTTTTCTTCTCTAATAACGCATAACAATATGAATTAATTTTGATATACATCATCAATATGAATATGTCATGAGTATTTGGCATTCTAACATTTTGGTACTTTGCACTTTCAAATTGTAATTCTTTGACAACATAATGAGCATTTCACTCCAAATTTACGAGTAGATAAACAATTTTAGGGTGTAATGTTATAAAATTTGAAAAAAAGTGTATATTTGGGTGCAAAATGTCAATTATTTATTTTACGAAATCTTACAAATACTTCAATCTCATTGATTATGTGTATCGATGATTGATTTTTATGTGAAAACTATATATTCCAATATTAAATTTGTGCTATATTTCAGTATAATGAAATACATATATAGATCATTGTAGTATGATATTTCAACTTCCAGATCCAATGGCGTAATCAGAATTTTATTTAAGCGGGATCACTATATAATTATTAATTAACAAAGAAAATATACCTAGAAAAAATAAATTACAATTATAAATGTGAAATAACGTAATTTAAACTCAAAATTCAAAATGTGAAACCATCCGACTCATTTGTCAACTTTTAATAAACCTCATAGCCGAAATTTTTTCTCACCGTTGATGTGGCAATAGCAAAATCAAAGTTATTTTTTAGAAACAAATACAAAGTCAAACCTCATATATATGTAATATATTTTTTGTATTTTTTAACTAGATCATCAAATTCTTTCAATTTGAAGAACTCTTCATCCAATTGAATGTCAAAAATATAGTTTAGAGACGCATACTAAGTTTGGAGACTTTCCATCATGCTTTAAAGTTATCATCCATTTTAGAGATAAGAATTTTACGAATATTGCAAAATATAGAAACTTCACAAAGAATTTAATTTGTCATTTCTCATTTCCTACAATGTTATTTTTTGTCCTTAAATTTGCTGTCAATATCAAATACGATTACTCATTTCAATTTGCGTCACAAAAGTAAATGTATTTATATATCATCTAATAATGGACCCATTAATGGGTAATTTTTAATTTTGTTTACTGGGGGTCCATTTTACAATAAAACAAATTAAATCTAAAATTATTACCATTCATTAGACAAGTTTTATAACTGCATATATAAAATTTAAAAAGCCATAAAAACTTCACTGGGGTCATTGCACCCCCGTGAGTTCAATTTAGGGCAAACCCAATGCTGGGGGCTAGGGGTCGAGCTCCAGAGCTCCCGAGCTGCCCCTGTCCCTGCCTCCACCCCCTGCTTATCCAAATCCAATTTTGGGGCTTCCCACTTTATTTAATTTCAATTTAATTCTTCTCCACTCTCACCATTATAATAATTATATAATAATACTACTAATAATAATAATACTATTACTAATAATAATAACAAATATAATAATTTTAATAATAATAATAATAATAATAATAATAAAAACATTCATTAAATTGCCGGAATACAACACGAAAATACATCATCGAAAATAATTTTGGTTAAGTGTTTTCTTGCTTAAGTATATGTTAAATTGTTTGTTCTTATTTTATTAATCAAATTAAATCGTATTGTTCCAATTATTTTTCATTGTAAATTATTAAATTTCACGTTGGTGATTTAATAAGATAAATATATTTGTTAAAATTTCAACACAAAAATATTATAAATGAAGCATGAATTCAATTTTTTTTGTCTAAGTGTTTAAATTATATTTTCAAAGTAATTAAAAAATTATATTGTTCAAATGTAACTTTATTTTTTAAAATGAAATTAAAATTTTAATTCAATAAATTAGGATGTCTTAAAAAATATGAACAATAAAAGTTAAAACAAAAATTATTTAACTAAAAATAATACACAAATTACATAAATATACCACACTATTAAATAACAATACACACATTAAAAATAAAATCAAAAAACAAAACAAAATAACAAAATAACAAAAAAAAATAATATTTTAATCAGGGGACGCCACTTGGCGTCCCCTGATTGCTGCCTGGGCGCACGCGCCCAGGCAGCTGGCAGGCGCTGTCACGCGCCTGCCAAGGTAGCTGGGGAGCTCCTTTGAGCTCCCCAGCCAGCCCCAAGCCCCCCCTACCTCTACCCCCCAACTACCCCTTCCACTAATTAATACAACCTTAACCCCTCCCCCTACCTAGACCCCCTCCATTGGGTTTGCCCTTAGCTGCCGGTGTCCATATCTATAAGCAGGGCGGGTAATGGAGCGGAATATGATATGAGTTTGGTCAGATTAATTAGAACTTTTATTCGATGGATCCGATCAAAAAATTAATATTCAATATGAATCTAAGTTGACTCATTCCGTTAAAAATCATAATCTCATTTTTTTTTTATGTATAATTTTTGTTGAGATGATGAATACATTTTTAATTGCATCAAACACTATATGGAATTAAAGCTATTATAATTATATCAATGTAAATTAATCACATGTATTTAATTAGAAAAAGAATAGTATGAAATAAGAGAACATACCAACATTCGTGGGAGTTGAACCGATTACCTCCTGATCATGAAGCCTCATCATTAAGGACCTTAATCACTTGACTAAAGTCTTATCGACAGATGTATAATGTTTTTTCGATATGTATTAGTATTACTTCACAATGGATTTAACAAAAAATGAGCTAATATTTACCTTATGATCACATATTTATATAAATTTTAAAGTAACAACATTAATGAACTTTTGTACATTACGATCAACTTCATTGTTTTCCAATATAGTATGTTAAATTGCTTGAAATAAATGATTGAACATGTCGATAATCCATCTTTCATGTTGGAGTTTATGAAGAAAATTTGAATAATTGACCTAAATTAAATAAAAGTCTAAGGCTAAAAACCTCCTTGTAGAAAATAACGTTTTAAGAATTTAGAAATTTTATTGAATTCGAAAACATCAAATTCGTTGTTTTTTCTTCTTTTTTTTCTGACAAAATACAATGGATGCGACAATTCTAAAATCCGGCTAATAAGTATCTAGTCCAATATCATGTGACCCAAACCCGACCCGCTGATAGCCCCGTTGCCCCGTCTATCAAAATGGAAATTGTAATCTGTCAATCCCTGGTCCAGATTATAACTCTCAACCCATACCTAAGAAGAACACACCCACAATTTTCATTCTTTGTTCTTTTTGGGTAAAATACCCAATTTCATTTAAACCTATACAACTCTTAAGAAAAGAATTACACGGAGGAAAAATAATTATTGGCTTAATTTTATTTTGCACCTTAAAAAAATAAATAGCAAATTATATCCTGAAAAATCATGTTTTCGTTTCAATTTACACCCTAGAGGTTATTCTGACCATTTGATTCGTTATTGGGAGGATATTTTAGTCCACTCTCGTTAAATAACACCCCACATTTCCTCCGAAAATAAAATCACGTGAGTGAGACATGCAACTACGGGTACAATTGACAAGTTAACCCAATAATAATCTTGAAAAATAATAGAAGTAGTTATTTTTTAAATTTCTCAAATATATAAGTTAGAGTTTATGGGATTTCATTTTTCACTCGACGAACTTTAAATTAAGAGCAAAATCGTCATCGTTCTTGGCTAAAAAAGGTAAGATTGAAGTAAGAATGCCCTTAAAGTATGACTTTCTCTTCAATTAAAGTTTATGGATTTCATTTTTCACTCAACAAACTTGAAATCCAGAGCAAAATCGTCATCATTTTTGGTTGAAGACGTGAGACTGATATTAGAAAGTCCTTAATGTAACTTCTTAAAAGAAAAGGGAGGACAGAGAAGCAATGTAAATGAATTCTTCTTGATTTTGGTGGCAAACGTTGTTCTACTATTGGGATAGGGAAATAATAGAGGATGATATTTAACGGTAATGGACTGATATACCCTCCCAATGGAGAAATTATTTAGTACAACCGCTGCACCACGTCATCAAGTACACGTGGTGCAGCCCAACAATACACTTAGGACATGTGGATTAATAATCCACATCATCCATATTCTGGCAATGTGAACACAATTATTTTAATCCCTATTTTTTTGAAACATGACTAGAATATGGGGTGATGTGGATTATCAATCCACATGTCCCAAGTGTATTGGTGGGCTGCACCACGTGTACTTGATGACGTGGTGCAGCGGTTGTACCAAATAATCTCTCCTCCCAATGGCGAGTCAAATGGCTAGAAAAACTCTCAATGTGCTAAGTGAAACGAAAACATGATTTTCAGGGTGCAGTATGTTATTAATTTTTGTAAGGGTGCAAGCGGAAAAAAAAAAGCATATTTCTGGGGTGCAAAGTGGGATTACGCCAATTATTCTATCTTTATCGTTGATTTATTCAATAATTAAAAAGAAAAGAAAAAATCAGAATTAACGACGGACCGCTGCTGACGTCCCACGGACTCTTCCCTCCTCTTTTTCCTCATTTATTAGATCCCTCTTTTCTCCTTTTTCGATCTGGTAATTATATTTCCATTTTCTCCTTCTTAATCATCTTTTCAAATTTCAAATTCATGATTTCATTTAATCGTTCGGTATCTGGTAGAAATAAATGAAATAAGCGTCACTTTTTTGTTGCTAGGGTTTAATTTGAGAAGAAGGAAATTCGTAAATATAGAAAGAGAACCACAAATCAAATGGCTGCTCCACCCGCTAGAGCTCGCGCCGATTACGATTATCTCATCAAGCTTCTTTTGATTGGTGACAGCGGTGCGTGTTTTAGCTGCTTTTTGCTGGATTTGCTTTTTTATTTTACAGTTCTAACGCATTTATGGAGATATAAATATATGTGAATCGCATAGTACCAGCTGCATTTGATGTGAAATGGGTATAATGTATGGTTGGGTGATACTTATGATCTTGCCTTTGTCCCTTTGATCGAATAAAATGTTTGTCATTTTGAATTTTTTTAAAACCTGCGTTTCTGCTTGCTGATGTGGTGAGAAAATGTTATACGGTGTTATGTAGTATTAGCTTTTAGCTAAGATTTCTGGCAGCAATTTCCCTTTCGCTGGGACGAGTGTGTGGATCAAGTCATAGTTGAATGTTGTGGGCGCTTGAGTTTGTGAATGAACTATAAGGCTAGGGTCCCATATAATAGTTCGTTCTAGGTTAAGTGGTTGCGCTTGAGGTCCTACAAATAGTACCACAGCTAAGGCCACGGGGTCGAGTCCCCGCTGGAGCAATCGATGGGGAAGATTGTTGGCCACTATTGGCCCGTGGTGAGGCATGGGTAGTGTGGGTCAAGTAACAATCAATGTCGTGGGCGCTTGTGTGTGTGGATGCACTATAAGGTTGGGTATGTGTCTTCTTGACACCAATTGGTTTTGGGATAAGTGGTAGCATATGATGTCCTACATTAACTAGCATGCGTTTTTGTATGGAATTGGTGTTATAGGCTGAGAATTAGATCATATGTTTCATATTACTTGATGAGGTTACGATAATATGGTTTGTTTGTGTTTTCTGTTCACTCAAAATGAGTAAAACCCATCTAGTCAGGGATAATGCCCATGCTTGTTATCTATCGGCGAACCTATTTGTTGATTGGCCCTCTCTTGAACCTTAGATGCTAGAGATCTTATTTACAAGAAGCAACATTCCACAAGCTTCACTGGAATTGTTGATGAGATTTGAAGGGACAAATGAATTCTTTAAGGGCACATTTGCTTAAAATCTTTTGTTTTGACTTTGATCTGCATTTTAAGTTCTTTAATTTGTTGTTTAGGATTTTCAGTTGACAAGATTTGGACTTGAGTCCTCATTATTGTAATGGCCTTTTCAGGTGTGGGTAAGAGTTGCCTTCTTTTACGTTTTTCCGATGGTTCTTTCACCACCAGTTTCATTACCACCATTGGGTAGGTTTTCTTCAAATATGCATGCATTACTTCAATTTGGCTGTTTATAATTCTTTCGTCTGTTATAACTACTGGTTCTGTTTTCTCATGCAGGATTGACTTCAAGATAAGGACCATAGAACTTGATGGAAAAAGAATCAAACTGCAAATTTGGGATACTGCTGGACAAGAGCGATTTCGAACCATCACAACTGGTATGCACTTGACTATGCAGTAATCTTCCATGTATTTGGCAAGTTTTTACTTGAGCAAATGTTTCTCTTGCAGCTTACTACCGTGGAGCAATGGGCATACTCCTAGTATATGACGTTACTGACGAGTCATCTTTCAACAGTAATTACTTCTCATTCTTAACTTTGTTTTCTTTCTCTTTCTCCTGAGAACCAGTAGATAAACTTTGGTATTGTTTGAGATTTTGTATTCATCTTCCCTGTTGTGTTCATTTATGTATTCCGTATATCTTGATAAACTTTTTATTGTAAGTTGTATAATATGGCTTAGTATATGCTCTCTAGTCAAAACTGATTTAATACTTTTTTAGACATTAGGAATTGGATCAGAAACATTGAACAACATGCCTCCGACAATGTCAACAAGATTTTAGTGGGTAACAAGGCTGACATGGATGAAAGCAAACGGGTATACTCTCTCTTCCTCTCTCTCTCTCTCTCTCTCTCTCTCTCTCTCTAAGCGTGTATACTTTCCTCTGTCCATGTGCTATGACCATTGGAATAATAAATTCTGAGAATTAGAATTACAAGTGAATAGTGATAACTAAAGAACATTTACTGTCTATCAAAAGGACACCTTCTCTCTTATCAAGCTTCTTTTTTCAAATTTAATTGACACAAATTACTTGAACTTCTGCAGGCTGTTCCTACCTCTAAGGGTCAAGCTCTTGCTGATGAATACGGAATCAAATTCTTTGAGACAGTAAGTAGCATTTTTGCTTATTGTTTGAATTTTGAATTTACACACTCTAAATAACATAATTTCAAACAGAGTGCCAAGACAAACATGAACGTGGAGGAGGTTTTCTTCTCAATAGCCAGGGACATAAAGCAAAGACTTGCTGAAACTGACTCGAAGACTGAGGTATCAAGTGTTACTTTACACCCACAAATATTTATAACTTAAATGCAAAATATAAAGACTAATCGCTATACCCTTTTCCCATAAATTCAGCCTCAGACCATACGGATTAGCCAACCAGACCAGGGGGCAGGTGCTGCCCAAGCTGCACAGAAATCAGCTTGCTGTGGTTCTTGAGTTTGTGGATTGAGAAATAGGATGGCCAGATACAACCCATAAATTGATTGGCCATTTTGACAGAAGAACTAGTCTTTGTTATGACAATATCACTGTTGCTTGTATTGTTATCCTTATCATTGTTTTTAGATGGTATACAATTGTGTTTTATTGACAGATGTTTATTGGAGGAATTATTAATTACTTACTCCTAGTATATAAGTCTTTGTTATGAAATTATGAACTGTAACTTAGGCATTGGTGCGTAAAATAGCCTTGCAAGATTTCATTTTGTCCTTTCCAACTATTTCCAGTGTACATTTTGCCACCTCAACTACCAGTTGCATCGCTTTGCCTCGTGCAATCATCTTTTATGAACCGTTAGGTTCAACATATTTCGGGTTAGAAAAATGTTTCAAATTAAACCTTGTGCCTTCCTATTTTAAGGATACTTGAAGAGGTAAATGCAATTAATGTATATGAGAGTAAAAAGGTAAATTTAAAGCATTGTGGAAACATGTCTAAAATTAATAATTTGGTGTAATTTGATCATTTGATCATATATGATTGTTGGAGGGAAAAGTGGCAATTGATAGTTGATGGAAAAAGTGAAAAGTGAAAATAGTTGAAGGGGTGAGATAGAGTTTAGCCCAAATAACTACTCTGCCTTTTTATTTCTATACATATATCATTTTAAGACAATTATAATTTATTATGTTGCAAAGTAGAAATCTAAGCACTTGGTAGGAAAACTAAAAAATTACAAATCTAAATTCAATTTAGACTAATAAAAGAGTTCGAACAATCCAAAATAATTGGGCTAAGTAATAGCGGCCAGCTATCTTATAGGTAAATCCCAATTTTGAATTCACTGAAAAGGATATATATCCACTGTACTATTCGGTTTAAACTATAATCATAGTTTAGTAGTCCCAAAACCAAAATGTCCTATCTAAGGGTCATTTGTGGTGAAGATCTCTTTGTGCGCAGAGTGTACAATAATATGGTGGGATCACGAGGCTTGGTTGAAGCACATCCTGCGATTTACATCCTTCAGGGTTCTAGGACAAGGATTTTGAGGGTCCAGAATTAGTCTAGTGAGCTTGGACACCTGGAGTTATAAAATATAAAAAAAAAATGTCCGAACATTTTTGTATATTAATTAATAAATTTAAAGCCAATTACAAATTATGGCTATGCTTTAGCCCATTTACTTATTTGGGCTTTGAGCTCGAGTCTACGTTATAATTTGCGAGAATTCTTATGTAACTGGTATGGGCCGATAAAATGCTATAGACCCCATATTGTATATCTATTAAAAAGGTCCAATTGTAAATAAGTTTAGCACATCATGTGGGCCCAGTACAAGAAAATTTGTTGTATTGAACACTTTGCAAAATAATTAACACAGTTTCAGAATAAAGAAAAAAAGAAGAACACAGTCTAATTGGGCCAATGAGATGAACTCTCAAAACATACCCATTTAGATTGATAATTGTAAATCAGAAAATCTATTTAATTACAATAAAAATTAATCACTAAAAATTAGAGGAAAACTTACACAACTGAATGTTGAATCCATAATCTTTTAATATTAAGGTATAAGTCTTACCAACAGGCAATTGCCTCATTGGGGTTAGTATCTAAATTTAATGCAAGTGTACAACAGTACAAGCATACGACAGTTGGGAGCTCAACTCAATATGAGCAAAGTTACTAGGGGTTTTCTGTGGTTAGTTTCAGTTTGTGCTAATTCTTATTAGGTCCCCTTTAAAATTCAGTAAATCTTACCTGTTACCTTCAAAAAAGGTAATGATTTAAAGATGATTTTATTAAAGAGAAAATTGCATTTTTGGTACTGAACTATATGTTAATTTTCACTTTTGGTACCAAACAATTCGAGGCCAACATATTTTGTACTATAATTTTATAAATTCCCTCATACTTGCCATTACTTATGTTGACTGACACTTTTATACCATAACATTTCACGTTACCAAAATAATCCCAAAATTTTAAATTCACTAACAATTTTAGGCCACATTGTTACTAAATTTAAAAAATGACTCGAATAAAACCATGTGCGTGCCAATTTGAAAATTTTACATATTATATTTACATAATTAATTTGATTTATAAACAATATTTTAACATAAATCTAAAAAATTAAGAATACATATTCTTTTCAAATTTAAAATTATATAACAATATTAATTTATTTAATTTTTATTAAAATAATATATTTTTTAATAAAAATATTTAATATTCATTAAAAAATAAATTAAATAATTACAATTATAATTAAAAAAACTAAAAACCTACCCCGCCCAAACCTCGTAATTAGGGGTGGCAAATGTATCACCCGGATCGAATCCGGACCTACCCTACCCTACCTAGCCTTACCCACTCACCCACTCACCCACCCACCCATCCCCTAACCTACTTTCAACCCAACCCACTAACGATTTTCATTTGTTTTTCACTAATTTAATCAATTTAACTTATTTTTTCGTCGCTTTTCATGAATTACATCGATAAAAAAAAAAGTTTTTTGACTAATTTAACTCAATTATTCACCGTTTGCATCAATTTTTTCATCAATGTAATCGATTTAAACTGTTTTTGATAGACTCTATCCATTTTTTTCATTAATTTCATCGATTTAAATTATTTTAAACCGACTTAGCATATTTTTTTTTACTGTTTTCGCCCCTTTTTTCACCAGTTTCATGGATTTAAACTATTTTTGATCGAATTACCTCATTTTTTCACCATTTGAATCGATTTTTTTAACTAAATTTCATCTATTTGAATAGTTGTTGGCTAATTTTATCTGTTTAAATTGCTTCTGACTGATTTAGCCTGTTTATTCAACGTTTTCGCCCATTTTTCCATTAATTTCATCGATTCAAACCGCTTATGACCGACTTAACTCATTTATTCACCATTTGCATCGATTTTTTTCACTAATTTCATCGATTTATACTCTTTCTTACCGTATTAACTCGTATTTTAACTTATTTCATCAATTTAAACTATTTGATCGGTCTAGCCCTTTTTTCACTGTTTTATTTCTTTTTTCACTAATTATATCGATTTAAGCCATTATTTATCGATTTAATTTATTTCTTCACAATTTGCATCGATTTTTTCACTAATTTCATCGATTTGAACGAATTTTGACCAATTTAACCCTTTTTTTAGTAATTTCATCGCTTTGATAGTTTGACCGATTTAACCCAATTTTTTTATTAATTTGTCAAATCGGTCAAAATCAATTTAATTCGATAAATTAGTGAATAAATGGGTTACATCGGTCAAAAAATGTGCAAATTGATGAAATTAGTGAAAATTTGGTTAAATCAGTAAAAAAAAGTTCAAAATGTTGAAATTAGTGAGAAAAATAGATGCAAACGGTACATAAACGAGTTAAATAGTCAAAAATATTTTAAATCGATGAGATCAATTTTAAAAATGATCAAATCGGTAAAAAAAAATTAGGTTAAATCGATCAAAAATAATTTAAATGGATGAAATTATTGAAAAATTGATTAAATTGATAAAAAAATGTTAAAACCGATGAAATTAGTGAAAAAAATCGATGCAAATGGTGAATAATTTAGTTAAATTGGTAAAAAAATTGGTTTAATTCAATGGAAATTAGTGGAAAAACGAAAGAAAGTAGCGAAAAGGGCTAAATTGGTCAAAAATAATTTAAATAATTGAAATAAGTTAAAAGACGTGTTAAATCGATCAAAAATAGTATAAATTGATGAAACTAGTGCAAAATTTGATGTAAGTTGTGAATAAATAAGCTAAATCGGTCGTAAACGGTTTAAATCGATGAATTTCATGGAAAACTGTGGAAAAAAATAGGCTAAATCGATCAAAATCAATTTCAAACGATAAAATTAGTTAAAAAATTGATTAAATCAGTCAAATATCATTCACTTTGATTAAATTAGTTAAAGAATCGATTTAAACAATACAAAAATGAGTTAACTCGGTCAAAAATAGTTTAAATCCATGAAATTAGTGAAAAAATAAGCGACAACGGAGAAAAATGGACTAAGTCGGTTAAAAACAATGTAAATCGATGAAATTAGTGAAAAATGAGTACAATTGGTCAAAAATCGTTCAAATCGATGAAATTGGTGAAAAAATCAATTCAAACTGTGAAGAAATGAATTAAATAGGTCAAAAATGGTTTAAATCGAATAAATTAGTTAAAAATTGCAAAAGCGTTATTAAAAATGGGCTAAATCGCTAAAAAATAATTTAAATTAGTTATGTAAATATAATAGAAGTAAGTAAAATCTCGAAATTGGTCCGTATGTGGTCTTATTTGAGTCAATTCTGAAATTTGACAACGTGGTGGACTAAAATCGTCAATAAATTTGAAGATGTGGGGACTATTTTGGTAAGCTGAAATATTATGGGGTAAAATTGTCAGTCAACCTACTTATGAGATCAATTTTGCAATAAGACTTAATTATTTGTGACTTGAGAAAAGAGAGGAGTACAATAACCTAAAGCACAGGTCACCCTTAAAAAAAATGAATGGCAGATTAAAAAATAAAAATGATCCAACGATAATTAAAGGGGGACCTAATGAATACTTAGCACAAGTGGTACTAACCATAGAAAAGTCCAAGTTACTATGGCCCAATTGTACTGCATTGGGCTAATGTTAGAATAGAATTTAGTTGGGCTATGATAACTATCTATATCTAACCTAAGAATGTTTTATGATACCAATAAAGCTGGTTCGATATATATAGTGATTTATGTAACGATTCATTAAAAAAAATTAAGCACCTAATGTTCTATCCATCTTTCTATTTTATTTTTTTTTCTTTTTAATATGTTCAAAAACATTTTCTTCAAATGAAATTATTCCTTTTTAAACATATAATCTCACATAGAATATGATTTGACACCATTAACTCTTTATTACTATTTTTTCAATAGTTGCCTAAAATTTCACACAAAACTCAAGGGAGCAAAAGAAAAGGACGGAGGGAATAGTTTGAATTCATAACTATATAGTAAAATGAATTAAATGTGATTTTTTTTTTTGGATAATTATATTACATGTGTTATTTGATTCCATATGTAGGATGCAATGTAATATTGTAATGTAGAGTATATAATTGACATCATCTTTTTATTTCACATAATAACAAAACTTATAGAATCACACTCCTTCATGTTAGACATATACATATATAGTAATTTACAATCAAATTTTACCTACTCGCAATCGATCTAATGTATGTGAAAACAAATTAAAAACTTTCAAAGATGTTAATGTGATAAAACATACTAAATAATTTACAATTCACATAAACCTCTCCCATAAAAAAATACATAAGAAGTAAATAGATCTCCAGTTCCAAAATTCTCACGACATCTTTCTCTCAAAATTACATTTTCCCCCCTCTATTTGAAATATCAAAATCTCAACAAGAAAAAAAAAAAAAAAAAACCAAAACATAGGACTATACACCTTTCCCAACAATATATAACAATTAATATAACTAATGTTGTTTTGCATTAAATAGGCGAATCCATCATCACATTCACCACGTTCCGTTTATCTGTACAAACCCCAAAACACAGCGTGCAACCACCAAGCACGCCTTAACCCGCGCGTGATTTTATTTATATCTCTGTCACCGCCAATGGTCACAGCTCCATGGCCCACAAAAATTGGTCACAGCTTTAGGTTTCTTATTGGGTTGTGACGTTTTGGGTTGTGACTGAGAACCTAGGGTTGCTCGTTATGCAACTCTGCGTTCTATTTACCAACAAAAAATCTGGAGTTGTTGATGATGATGATAAAACAACTGCTTCTGACAGTAATTTTGCAGCTGTTAAGGTTTTTGATGTAATTTCGGATGTGGGATGGGGGTTGTTTGGTAAATTCAGTTCAACTGAGAAGAGTGAATAGACTGGTCTATGGTCTGAAAATCTTGATTCCCCCCTCGTGTAGCAAAGTTGTTTTAGCCCTTCCCCTTTCCAAAGAATTCTGTCACACCTGTCATTATTTTTATATAAGATTAGTGAGGGGTAAAGTATGATTAAGGGTAATTACTTTAATTAACTTACATGCATCATTGAATATTAAAAAAAAAATACAAAATGTGAATTTATTCATAGAAATGCGTTTTCATACTATATAAACCGAAATTTTGTTTATCAAGAATGCCTTTGACTTACAAAAAGCAAATGATAAATTTTTAGGGTATGTATGGAATGAGTTTGGCTGGGTTTGGTCTCACTCAAATCGGATCAAACCCCTCAGCTCAAACATAGGTTTCAATTCAAAACGAAACCTACACAGACTTACTTGAGACCTATAAAATTATTGATTTGACATCTGTCATCTACCATTTATACATATAAAGTTATTGATTTGATACCTACTACATTTTCTCCCCCAAACCCCTACAACCAAACTCCAATCATAATCAAAATCTCAATATTTCAAAACCCACTAACTATTATTTAATAATATTTTATAATCTCAATATTCCATTGAAATCATTATCCAAATCGAGTTTCAAAAGTTTCGCCAAACTTTTGAAACCACTTATTGAGACCAAATCAAAACCAAACTCAGTCAAACTACTTCCATATTAACCCTTAGAGTCCTAATTTAAAATATAAATTTATCAACAAAAACCGAAATATTAATTGTTGATAAAGGACTATATGTATGTCACCAAAACCCAAGTAAATAAATATGTTGCGTGATAATCTGATCAACTAAAATAAAAATATAGTGGTATATTTATAAATATAGCTTTAAGCAACCTCAACAGTGACCACTTCCTAAAAAGTAATTTAATTAATAGGCTATTTTAAATGCCGACCATTTTCAACACATCCAATCCAAGTAAATAATTGAATAATGATTTTCACCTTCTACAACAGATTCGTCGTATATTATATTATTATTACCCCTAGGCCGGTGCAGGAAATGTAATAAATTAAATAATTCTTTCCAAGTAATTTCAGACACTAATATTCGCATATCATGTGAGAAGCCGTTTATTTATATATGATCGACTTTTGCCTTCATTAAATAATGGACGAAATAGACTTTAGTTATTAAATAAATGGACTTTAGTTTATACTGATAAATTGAATATTCCTACATGTTAGTCAACTACTATATAACTAACCGACAATTGTACTAGTGTAAGTTGACTAATTGTATCATTGGATCAAAATGCATCATATTTAAAAATATCAGATTGAACCTTATATTTTTTTGTTCCTTTTTTTTTTTTTTAATTCTAATTCTTTCCCGAATCTATTAGGGTCTATCTGGATGGGTTTTGACTCGGTTTCGCGGGTCTCGGTTTAGAAAAATTGGTTTAAGTGGTTTCGATGAAACCTTTGAGACTTCATTTGAATGAGTTTTGATTCTTGGGTTTTGTGATTTGAATAAGTTGAAACCCCACTTGGATTGGGTTTGGATGTTGGGGTTTTGGGGAAAAAGTAGGTGGTAGGTGTCAAATCAATGTTTTATAGGTTTGAAGAGTTTGAGTGTGAGTTTCTGAATAGGGTTTGACGAAAACTCATTTGAAAGGGTTTTGACTCGATCTCGCGAGACCCGCGAGACCGAGCCAAAACCCATCCACACACACCCTTAAGTTTCACTTGATCCAAAAATGTATATTTACTTGTGCAAGTACTTTATCAATCAACGAGTGTAGATTACACTTATACATATTTACTTATGCACCCCAAACTCAGTAAAATTGTAGAAATGATGAAATTTATGACTAAAATTCTCTTCTCGGAGTATCATTTAACTTCTACTTAATGCATATTTTGTAATTTATCACAAAAAAAAAAAAAAAAAAAAATGGGCAAAGTTAATTTTAAAATCTTACCAGGCAGGAGTCCTACGTTTCTCCTTGGATGTGGCGGTTTGAACAACATATCGATCAGAATTGGCATGATATTTGTACGTTGGAGCAAAATATATTTCCCCTTCTTCCCACCCTTTGAATATCCGTCCAGCTTTTTGTTCTATCCTCAACTAAAAAATAATTTTTATTAAATTAAACCCCATTTTATTTTTAAAAAATTCTCATTATTTATGTAAATATATATATCGTATTCGATAAACTAATTACCTCATCTTTTTGTAGAAGGGCTTGCCAGTCATTTCTCTGTAGTAGATCATAAGTATCACCAGAAATAGACGCAAGTCGATAATTCAAGTCCCCTAGCCAAATTACCTTGCTACATTATAAAAATGCTTAACATTATAAAAAATGTGGAGGAGGAGAAATGAAATTAATAGAAATTATTAATTATAAATAAATACTTACTCATGATCCAAAATGCTGTCATGTGAAATTGATTTTCCTGAAAATCTACAATGTTGAGAGAATTTCGTTCTCTTTAAAATTTCAAGAACGTCTGAATTTCTTTTAGTCGCATCTCCCTCTTTCTCTCCCGATGCTAAGTGAGTGCACACGAAGCAAAAACTTACTTGATGCAATTTCATGCTAATAGATATTGATCCCTAACATAGAAATAGAACAAACAAATGAAAATAGTATTAATTAATAAATATTGACATATATATCAACAAATAAATAATAAATCAAGATTAGAGAATGTGATTTTGATATTTCATAAATGATATTTTTTTCTTACTATAAATTTAATCTAGGGAAATTATGTTTTGTCCACTTGACCAAAAAATTAGCACTTTTGGTCTTAACTTTGCTCTTCTTTTTTCTTCACTTTTCGTTCAAGTTGGGACCAAAAGTACAAATCAAGACCATCATGTGGGTTCAAAGTGCTAAAATTAGACCGAGAAAGGGAAAATAATGAAAAAAAATTTAAACTAAGATCAAACAAAATTAAGAAGATTATGAATTGCAAAAAAAATATTGAATTTTTTTTATATAGTAGGCCAAATATTATATGTACCTTATTTCCAAGGTAGCCCATGATGCCTCTTCCAACGCAAGAAACCTTCAATCTACTAATATGCTGACTCAGGTCTTGCCGAACCCACACACACAAAAAGATCCCTACCATCTGTTTACTGGCAGCCAAGCTATACTGATGTTGTACAGTACTACAGTGTTTAGCTGTCTCGTCCTGTGGACTAGGTGAACCATCTTCACTGGAACAAAAATTGGATCTCCTAGTAAAAGACTGCTCAGTGAGATCATCTTCTAATGAGAGTAAATCTGAAAAACTGATTCTTGGTTTGGAATTTGGTTGTTGAGTATTTGGGCTTAGGGAGTGTTTGGATAGTGAATTATTCGGATCGCCGTTTAGAGCTTGGCGGATCAAGGAAAGCCACTTTTCGACCGGGCCGGAGTCTTCCGGTCCTAGCACATTGCCTGCATTGAGTGGAACAATTTCCTGGAACCTGAATTGCAACCAAACAGAGAATTAGAGATTAATTTTTTTTAAAGAAATATAGAAAACCAAAAATTGTATATTGAAGTTGATCAATATTAGGAGTTAGGACAATACCCAAGTACATAAATGTCTGCTGGTGCTTTAGTCCTCAACCAATCATTTAGGTCTAATCCATCATGGGGTGATTTGCCTCCAACATTCCATGTCCCTACAAACATCCTACAAAAAGCCAACATTTTAGAACATTCGAATAAAACGAAAATCATGTGTGGATCGATCCTTGCGCTAAAAACCTATAACTGATATTATAATAGTTCAAGTGTTACATTTCGTCTGTACAAACTCACATCGACCAACATCGTGAAAATATAAGAACTGAATAGTATTATGATGCTATTTACCAAGTTTATTTAATTTAAAGAATCATGATTATGATAATTATAGTCATAAAATCTCGTCCCCAACAAAGGAATTTTTTCTTATATTATTGAAATCAAGACCAAATAAAAAGGTAAGTATGACACACAATTGATCAAACTTTTAAAGTAAGTGAGTTGTAAATAGGAATGGGAAAAGTTGGGCTAATGATTTACGTAACCTTTTTTTTTTTAAATGATAATTTAATGAATTAGGTAACTAAGATGCGGCTTCTTGGTTGATTTTAAATTTTTAATAGAAGTAGGACTAAAAGCCCCACCCTCACAATGATGATTAATAATGATTAATTAAAGTTCTTATAATTCAAAGATTAAAAAAATATGGTAATTATATTGATCAAATACTTTCTAAAGTATGGGAGATTATTTTGTGTGGCTGTTGAGTATTATGTGATGCAATTAATACAATTTTTGTATACAACACACTTTAAAAATGAGATCTTAAAATCAAATAAATTACCTGCACCGTTACGTTATCCTCACAACGAAAGCACAAAATAATAAATTTTCATTTATAAAAAAAAAAAAAAATAGTCAATATAATTCATAATTGATTATAAAAAAAATACTCTATAATTCATGATTTACCCTTTTACATCACCAAAAACTAAATTAAAATTTCAAGACACAGAATATATCCCGTACCTGAGGTTAGGGTCATAAGTGGGAGGAGATCCTAGCTGATTAAATCCTGGCCGTTCAATTTTACTACTCGTTTCCATCAACCACTCATCTGAAACATAATCAAATTAAGACTCGTTAAGGATCAACTACAAAAGCTAAACACAAAACTTATCACTATCATATAGTAAAAGCCAACAAATTAGACCCTTCCACATGTCACACAAGTAGTGAACTAAAATTTTAAATTAGATAAATAAAATATTACCACTGGGCCGGCAACTACCTGATAACTCTTCCGGTACGACGACGTTTACTCCATCGTCCGAGCAACTTTTCCTCCTCCTTTGCAAAGGAGCTGAATATATAGTTTCAAGAATCAATCCCAATTTCCATTCATAACATATCAAACGAAATAAAAACACAAACAAAAATAAAAATAAAAATGTAAAAAAAAGAAACCAACCTTTTGTTCTGTAATCTGACTGAAATTCATCCGTACCACTTTTTAAATTCAACCATTTTTTCACCACCTCTTTAGGCCACGAGGGCTGAAATAATAGAATCTATTTATCAAAATTCTTTATTATCCAATAAATAAGAATTAAATTAATTTTACTTACCTTAAGATTTTTCCCTTCTTCTTTCATTGTTTGTGATAAAATGATCAAGCTAAAACCAATGACTCAAAATGTCACAGATCCTGTTAAATTTAAGGTGTCATATATAAAAGAATTGAATTTAAATGTGAAGATACTTATGATTTAATAATTGATTTAAATTAGTGGATGAAAACAAGTGGGATTATTTATGATTTGTGTATATGTATAGTAAAATCAAGTTGTAGGACATTGACAAACGAGTAGAGTTGAAATATGTTTAACAAGTAAATTAATTAAATCTGAATCATAAAAAAGAAGCTAATTGCAGGAGAAATGGAGACAGCATCAAGAAGCATCGTACGCTACAAGAAACATTTGTAAGAAAATAAATAAATCTTCTTTAATTGCAGAAATTGATGTTTACATGCAAATAAATAAAAATATTTTAAAAATACAGGGTAGATATTAGTTCAACAATATATTATAATACTGGAGGAGGTCCTTTGGCTTGAAGAATAATACTGTTTTGGTATTGAAACTTTACAGAGAGGAAAACAGAGTGGAGAGGATGAACTAAAAAGGAAAAAAATAAATAAAATAGGCAAGAAATTTTGCTTTTTTAAAAAAAAAAATCTATTTTAAAATGGAGATCAAATCTTCATCTTTATAAGATATTCAATATAAAGTTACCTTCTGGAGTTCAATTAATTCCAGAACTACCTATTAATAGCTATTAAAACTTTTTTTTTTAAATGAAATAAAGATATAACTATGATTTATATGGAATCAGAGGACATTTGAAACTTGGGAAATATTGGTCATTTTGATTAAGCCATGTCAAGATTTTAAATAAAAAGATCCAGTTGATTAATAAAAACAGAGATGGTGTACAAAAAAAAAAAAAAAATATAAACATTTTAGGAATGTAGTCAATGGCATTACATATAGGATATGAAATCAAGGGAAAAAAGACCCAAATTTGCGTAACAATTCTTGAAATAACAAAAAGTTTAAAATTTTATGACAAGCCAATACACTTACATGGATGAATGAAAAGAGAGGAATATGTCTTTTTTCTGTAGGCTTTTAGCTTAAAGTATAGAAATAGTAGTAATTTGTTTTTCTTCTTTTTATTGGTTGATGGGGGTGAAGAAGATGCAGAAGAAGGTTTTGTTTGGGGGGCGTTCCTCGGAAAAACAAAAAGTGACACTTGCTCTCAATTTATACACAACACACATTCTTATGTGTGTGTTTGAGGAGGAGGACATCGAAGTACAAAGGAAATGATTGAGGGGTATTTTGGTCATTTATTATAGTACTAGGAAAGTGATTTTTAACTTTTAAGAACTACGTGTGTTAATTTGAATGGCTTCATGTATACTGTATTTGTACTATTATTAGATAGTCTAATTTTATTTTGGACTGTTACTAGCATCTAGTAATTAATTAGCTACCTAGATACCACTTTTTTCTGAAGAAAAGGATCAATTTATGATGATTAAATTAAATTTATTATTTAATAATTATATGGGTGTAGTGAAATCGAACTTGTACCAGATAAAAAAGTTGTACTACATTTATTTTTGGTAAGTCAAAATTAATGCATTTATAGAGGAAAGAGATGCATAACTACTACAATTAGCAGGCTTCATTTTAGTATGGGTTTATAATTAATCTAAATAAATTGTAAAGTGGTTTTATTTAAGTATGTATGTCACTCCTGCTGTTTATGCTGAAGAAAAATTCTTTAAATTTATGTTAATATTTTTTAATCATCTTGTAAATTTAGGGGTAAATTGAAAATATTGGATGACTTGAGGAATTATTTCGTTCATCAGTTGCACTTAACATGGCGGTCTATTTTCGTTTATTAACATGTAACTTGGTGAAATCTGAAGTATATATAATTATTTATGGCAATTTTTTTACGTTCTTTAGCTTTCAATGGGACGTGGGATTAGGACAATTGATTTTTTGGCAAGGAAAGTACATCGTATATTTTTTTAGAAGTGATTTCAGTTCACTTTCCCGTAAAATTTCAATCAAGATTTTGCCAGAATTTATATCGATGTTCAGAAATTACCAACTTTGCAAATAATTTGTGCAGATGAAGGTTATTGTATTTTTTTTGTAGGAAAATAATTTTGAAAAGTTGACAATTTTTTAACATCGTGATAATCTCGGCTAACAGGGACATAAATTATGGTCAAGTAGACTGAAATTGTGGGTAAAAAAAAGATGTAGGATGTAATTTACTCGTCGGAAAATAAAGTGTCATAATCCCGTAAACTTGTAAAAGTTAAAGGAACTAAATACTTTATTGCCCATTAATTACTTTATAAATGTTTCTTTCCTTGAGTGAAGTGGTGATTACATCATTATATGGACAATTCTATAAAGCAAAAATAATATTGAACTTGCAAGTACAAAGAATATTCATTAATAAGACTAATATTGAACTAGAGAAAGTCTCACACATCAGATGGGATTCAAAATCACGAGGCATCGGTTTCACCATCAAACTAGACCTTCTCGCCAATTACTTTATAAATTTAGAGACTATTTTATTTTTATTAAAATGAAGTACCGTATTATCCATGCATCGATTATACTGAATAAATTCTATCAACATAGGAAACATAGAATAATAGTAACATGTTAATTAATAAGAAACAAATCTTTCATGTTAAGTCACTAAATCAATTTCCTTTTCTTTAGGCCATAATAAAGTCCTGTCATTTGGTGTAATAATTAATCATTCCCTAAACATGTATAGTGATGATAACACTAATTGATTTAAGACGGCTTATTTGACAACCATGCATTTATGTCACATGGCTACCATGCTTATACGATTGAGAATAATTCACTAGATTACCTATATATGGAGGTACAACAATATTAAATCTAATTAACATGGATATATTGTTTTAAATTTCTCAGGCCTATATTTAGTTTATGCTAGTGGTTTAATTAGTTTAGCTTTTTATAACTTGACATATATGATATATTCTTAAATTTTATTGATGTGCGGCACTAAACTCTATAAATTCCATAAAATAACATTTCTAGATTCCACACAATTGATTTTTGATGCCGTGTATGGGATTCTTAACACAAATGTAAAAGAGAAAAAGATTAATTTGCTTATATACTCGTTTATTTGTAGGTAATATAGGGCATGTTTGTTTGGCGTTTCCCATAAATTTTCGTGTTTGGAAAGTGTAAAACAAACATGTTTTTTTCTTTCTCAAATAAATTTTTTCATTTCTCAATTTTCTCAAACTATTCTCTTAAAAGATAAATAAACAATAATTTTCAAACAAAACCTATACAAACTCTACTTTGATTTGACATAAAGTAACATATCTCTTACACCATTTATCTCACATAAAAAATATGATTTGACATAAAATCTTACACATCTTATACCTACAACCTCACTCTTTCAAGAAAACCTACACCTACTTTATTTCTCAAACCACTCTCTCAAAATTTAAACAAATAACAATATGCAAATCGAGATTATTTCACAAACATTCACTACTCTTCCAAACTACTTTTCGAAACACCAAAGAAACATGCATGCCCATAAACTCTTGTTAGAAAGAGAAATTGGGTTATAATTTTTACAGCCACATGCCATTGAAATAAGACTTTTTAACACGAAATGACGATTTTAACCTTAGTATGTCGGAACTTCGTGCAACTCAGTCATATTCTGGTGGGGTTTTTTGCAAGTTAACTCCCTGTGATATGTCTAATGGGCAATTTACCTCCCTGTGAAATAAAAATAGGCAACTTAACTCCCTATGAAATGAATAATGAGCAATTTACCTCTTTGTGATATAAAAATAGGCAATTTACCTCCCTGTGAAATAAAATATTGAGCAATTTACCTCCCTGTGATATGAATAAATGAGCAATTTAGAGGGAGACAATGTGCTTCTTTTATAAAAACACAGGGAGTCATTTTGCCCTTTTTCTTATCACAGGGAGTTAAATTGCCTATTTAGGATATCACATGGAGGTATTTTGCCCTTTTATTTATCACAGGGAGTTAAATTGCCTATTTAGAATAACACAGGGAGTTAATTTGCTATTCACTCTATTCTGGTGAAATATTACGTTTCATTTTATTGATGATGATGTGTAGACTTGATATTTCATATATAAACTATGAACAAAATTGTTTGATATAAACAATAGCCGCTATATCCTTACATGACTTTTTTGCTTTAAAAGAGAAAAAGGAAATTTAGGATAATTGAAAATGACCTAGCCGAGTTTATCTCCATAGAAACAAAAAACATTTGTTTTCTTTAAACCAACATATAATTATGATGGAGAATTGGGGGTAACTATGCATCAATTTTGGCCGATTCAATAGACACTTGTCAATGCATTGCCCTTTGGTATATTTTTTTAACATTCTTTTACCTCAAAGTGGTTGGAACAAGGATTTATCGTGAAATAAGCAAATCAACCATATCTAAAATTACTCTAATCTATTGTGATGGCTTAATCGATTAAACGTGGCAATCTCGCAATTCATCATGTATCAAATTTTACATAAGGATAAAATTAATAAATACATCTTGACTTTAACAAATACATCTTGACTAAAGCGCTTGATTATCTATTTAGTGCGTGCTTACTTGAATCAAATATGTATTTACCATCTAAAAAAGAGTTTAATTTTCTACGTATTAATTTAGCGATCTTAACTAAAGACGTGGAATAAATAAAATGAAATCGAACGATGGCCGATCCTAGACCAAATTAAATCGGGACCAATGTTTTAAAAACCGGATCGGACATCGAACCGGTAGCCTCACTGGTTACTGGTTAGATCGGTTTAACCGTTTTAACCACTGGTTCAACCGGTGTGACGTCATTACAATATAATATTTTAATTTTAATATATTTAATCAACTATTTAAAAAATATATTATTCATTTTTTCAAGTTTATTTCCATAAACTAAATGTTTATCTCATTATCAATTATTTTTCCTATAAAATTTGAGTTAAGAATGAATGATAGCAACAAAATTACAAGTATGATAACATGATATCAACGCAATAATTCAAATTATAATAAACACCATATCAAAAACAATAATTTTATTACTAATCACCTCTGAAAAAGAGAAATTGTTGATGAATTTTGTCATTGAATTATATGAAAAAAATAAAAATACTTGAAGTTTGTGAAAAAAATGACTTTCTAATGAATTTGATACTCAAATATATTTATATAACTTATAATATATAAGATTTTTTTGTTTCTTGTTGATTTTGTTTATTTCAAAGTGAAAAATAGAAGAAAAGATGTGAGAGTATTGTTGAAGCTTAAAGGTCGTGGAAGAGAAATAAAAATCCGTAGCGTAAACTTTTTATTTTTATAAGTGAACCAGTGGTTCAATCGGTTCACTGGTTCATTGGTTTTACCGGTTTTTAACTGGTTTTTGCCGGTTCAAACTGGTCAGGAACAAAGCTGGTTTTGGAGAGTTAACCGGACCGGATTGGCAACTGGTTACCGGTTAAACCGGTCGAACTGGTCGGTCCGGTCTGGTTTTTAAAACACTGATCTGGACATGAGATAACCAATATTTCCTAAGGCCAACACAGGTCGCAACCTATGAGTCCATATCACAGTACAAGTGAATCGGGAGCATAGAAGACCGTTAAAACAATTTCGTCTATCCCTTGGAGGCCCGACTTGAGGGTTCACTCTGCTATCTTGTAAGGCCAGAAGTACCTCTTTAGAAGACCGATTTGAGAGCCCGTCAATCTTCACATGGGATACAGTGATGTCACTTCTTGTCTTCTTAGGACAAGACTGACACAATAATTAGTGTTGTCCTCGCCCCTACATTCCTTACAATGACATCATATGACCTCAACAAATCAACATAATATCAAAGATATAAACAATAATGAGAATCGTCTTTTGGAGCAGCATGGGAACATTCCTCATGGTACACATGTACTACCAACCTTGATATTTTTGGTGCAAACCCTATGTCCACCACGACTATATAAAGGTACACCCTGTTATTTGAAGGTACACACAGTATCGGAGGGCTTCCTTGGAATAAACCCCGACTTAGTCTAATTGTATTTTCATTTTGTAAGAAACTTGAGGAAGAACATGCCCAAGCTTAGGATCGAAAATATTACTTTGATGATTGTGGACTGAAGTTGATACAATATTTCAAGTCCGCATCAACTAACTAGGCGTCATATGTGAATGAGGTCGTAATCCAGTAGTAAAAGTTGGGGCCCCTAGACAAATATGTTTTTAGTTTAAATTCTAGGGGGATTCTAGGGTGCCGCTAATACCATATTAGATGGTATTATCACACAATGTGTATCACATTATATGGTATAAGGAGTATAATTTATACCATAGAATGTGACATACATTGGGTGGTAATATCACCTAATTTGGAATAAATACTACATGATGTGGGTGTCATACTAAATATATGTGATTAATACTATGTAATGTGATCATGTACCATAGAATGTGATACACATTGTGTGGTAATACCACCTAATGTGATATTAGCGGCACCTAACGTAGCGACACCCTAGAATTTTCCTAAATTCTACTAGTGTGAGTATTTCTATAGTTTAAAACTAATATTTATAGTTGGACTATCTTTGCAGTAATAATTGAATATATTCGAATAATATATTTTTGATATATTATTGATGTAACGAAATATTTAAAAAACACGGCGGCATACTTACATTTGCAACTTGGACATTAATTACATCATTGAATTTGATTTTAAATGGACTTTTGACATGTGTGATTTATTGTTCATCTAATAAGTACAGCTAATGATACATGCATATACCACTTTCATATATTTGACTTTATATTATACGTACGTGGTTATTATTAACTTGTTATATAAATTTCATCAATTTTTAATTATACCTTGATGAATTATAGATAGTGTACTAACTACTAAACAACTTCACAAGAAAAGGACTGATTTTTAATTGAGAAAATCTTACAAGAATCAATCACGTTATCATGTTTACCATACCACGAATTCGGCCGGGATATATATTTTGTTTATTTGGTCTCGATTTATATGAGAAGCTAACAATTCCAATATCATATAAAACTAGTGAAAAATGAACACTTTCATAGATGTTAAGAATAATTAATGTCAGCGATTACAATTCGAATAAAAGATGTAGGAAGATCGAAATGAATAGGATCTATACTAATCGTAGATCTATTTGCTAAAGCATAAGCAACGACAATACTCTTTCGGTAAACTCCATAGTAGTTTAAGCATGTCGTTTAATATCATCTAAAAGAGGACCCAAATAGCTCGAAGAACTTGCAACATTTGACACCCGATCTACAATCTTCTTACGATCATTTTCAAGCATGATTATTTCATACCTTTGGACGTAACAAGCTGAATTGCATGCGTGCAGCGCTGCACTTGCGCGCGTCTATTGCCTCGGAACCGAGTGGAAAATCCATCTCAAGCTAGAAGCTCTCCTAGTCTAAGGTATTGAGACTGCCTAGGCATGGGTTTCGAATCTCACCCAAAATATAGAATTTTTGTAATTTAATACTATTTTTGTACTTTTCAATTAAAATTAAATAAATATTCAAATAATATTGTGTTCATTGTTTAACTAAAAATCAATATTTTATTCAAAAAGATAAAAGCAAATAACCCGTATGTTCATAAGTATGTTTAAACACATTTTTTAATTTTTCAATTCTCAAAATCTCAAAGCATTCTTTGAAAACTCAATACCAAAAATATTCTTAACCCATGAAACTTAATTGATTCAAAAAAAAAAAAAAAAATTCCAATTAAATCTGAAATTAACCTACACAAAAGGTTTTGTCATAAATTTTAGCAGCTAGATGCTTTTATTCTTTTTGGTTGGAAATTTCAGCGACTAGATGCCATAAAACAACTTAAAGACATTTGACCAACATAGTATACTTCCGGAAAGAATTGAAAATTAATGCATTGTAAAATCGACATTATTTTGGTACATACACTAGTACTTCCGAAAATTGAGATGTTTTGATTTTTGATCAATATCCGATCTTATAACGGAAAATCGATCACTAAGGGTGTGTGTGGATGGGTTTTGGTCCGGTCTTGCGGGTCTCGCGAGACCGAGCCAAAACCCTTTCAAATGAGTTTTCGCCAAACCCATAAAACCATCAAAAACCTATTCAGAAACTCACACTCAAACTCTTCAAACTTATAAAACATTGATTTGACACCTACCATCTATTTTTTCCCCCAAATCTCACTAAAAAAGACATTGATTTGACACCTATCACCTACTTTTTTTCTTAAACCCCAGCATTCAAACCCAATTCAAATGGGGTTTCAACTTATTCAAACCACAAAACCCAAGAATCAAAACTCATCCAAATGAAATCTTAAAGGTTTCATCGAAACCACCCAAACTAATTTTTTTAAACCGAGACCCGCGAAACCGATCCAAAATCCATCCAAATAGACCCTAATTTCACTCAATATTTCTTGAAACATAATTTATCCCAGATGTTCCTTAAATCACGTGAAAGTCATAAATTACATTTTTACATGTCCCTACAGTACTACTCCTAGTCCTAGGTCCTGAAGATTAGTGTGTGTATATGTGATCATGATCTTATGATTGTATTTGTTTTCATTTATTATGGTCGTTCACAAGTTTGTCCGATAAGTTTCATTTTGACAATTTTACCACAGAAGCCATAGAATTGAACAAATTTGGGACATTTTTGACCGAATTGAGAGAGTGAGCTCCACTCTCGAGCTTATTAAAAGTAAATGCAAAATCGAACTCATAACTTATGGAGTAAGGAAAATATTAATTTTTTGCCCCAAAATCCTGAATGGAGCCCTCCAAAAAGTCAAAATTAGATTTTGTACACGTCATGTGCACGACGCATGGCCCGTATTATATTGTTTTCCTTCTTTAAAAAATATCATGGTCAAATTCTTTAACTCATCTTCATAAGCCCGAGAGTGAAGCTCACTCTCACAAGTAGGCCGAATAAGTCCCAATTTTGCTTCAATTTTATGATTTATGAGGTCAAATTACAAGTCAAAAAACTTATGGGGAAACATGCCATTGCCCATAAGTTATGGGACCAACTTGCATTTTCCCCCTGCATACTACCATGATATGTATTGTGATGTACACACCATAACAAAATTGGAACATAGATATCTTAACTTTTACAGTTTTAGTTGTTAGTATTTCTATATTTAATACTAGTCTTTATGGAGTATTAATTTGGAATCCAGTAGTGAGCTTACACTAGACTAATTATGAACCCTCAGAATCCTTGTCCTAGAACCCTGAATGATGTAAATCGCAAAATGTGCCTCCACCAAGCCTCGGGATCCCACCATACTGTTGTACACTCTGCGTACAAAGGGGTCTTCACCACAAATGATCCTTAGACAGACTCATGAAAATGCTTCCATCCAAGTTTCAAATGGGATTCGAACCCCCACCCTTGTCGCTGGAGCAAGCCTTATGAATTATTGGTCAACCAGTAAGAGATATGCCCTGGGGGCAATATCTTTTTTATATAATGATTGATATAGAGATATACTTACTTTTTCCATAGGAAAAAAATTAGTGACAGATTCTTTGATACATGGAAAAATTCTTACTCAAATCGGGTTTAGTCAAACCTAAAGTAACTAAAAAGCAAGTGCAATACACTTGCTTTGGGATTGGATGTAACTCCCAAGAGAGTGACCAATCACAAAGCAAGTGCAATACACTTGCTTGGTGGTTGGATGAGTTTGGCCAAGCCAGACTTGAATAAGAATTTTCCTGATACATGTTGTATATGATTTGAATAGAATCTACACTACTAAGGCCTAGTTAAGATCCACTTTGGCTCATGTATTTCGAAATTTCGTTGGATCCAAACCCCATATAAAATGAGATTCATTTGTCTACATACACAATACAATTATTTCAACTTAAAATAAAAATCTTTCAGTCATATATATGTACATCACCACCATACATTATAATATTAATCAATTTAATTAAAAGAAGATATGACCTAAATTTTTCCTCCAAAACTTCAACTCTCAATATACATGATTCAAACAACACCGCATATTTAAAAACTCAATTCACCGGCCATTTAATGACATTATTGTATATACTAAAAATTGAAACCAAAATTTATTCAAGTCAATATTTCAATTGTTTTGGACAAGTTTCAGAACGATTTTCAGAATATCCAATAAAAATATCATTCATCTAAATCAAACAAAATCCAATTAATTTTTAGGATGAAGTAATCAATCATGCACTTCACTTACTGTATATGTATATGGGGAAAAGTAAAAGAAAAAGGAGTAGAAGAAAAGCATTTTTCTCCTAACATGATTTTCATACAGTGATTGAAATTATGGTATATGAAAATTAATTTATTCAATTCTCCGGCGTTTGCATTATATATGTAGGTAAGACAGGACTATGATTCTGTTGCTTTTTTATTATCATTATTATTATTAGCAAGTACGAAGAGTGTCCTTTCTCCAGACTGACAATATAATGCTACAATATGATGTGACTATACTTTCTCAACTCTATAGTTTGACAAAAATAACGGGCCTGTTTGTCTCGCGTTTCGGAAAAAAATTTCGTCTTTCCGAAACGCGAGACAAACAGGTCTGATGATTTTCGAGAGTTGCGGCTAAAGTATTTTGTTTCCGAAATAAGTTTATGAAACCAGCTGTTTTTGACCAAATTCTGAAAATAACTCTACACCCCTACCTATTTCTCTATCCTATTCCTCTGTCTCCTCTGTCAGTCTACTTTCTTTCTTTTCTTTCTTCTTTATTTCTTTTCTCTTCTTTCTTCTTCTTCTTGTTTTTTTCTGCGGCCTATTTCTCTCTTTGGCAAAATAGCATTTTTAGTCCCTTAAGTTTTACTAATCCACAAAAGTAGGACACTTAAATCTCCGACAAGCATTTTTAGTTTCATAAGTTTCGTAAGTCTGCGAAATTAGGACATTTAAATCTCCGACAAGCATTTTTAGTCCCATAAGTTTCACAAATCCACAAAAGTAGGACATTTAAATATTCGGCAAGCATTTTTAGTCCCTTAAGTTTCACTTGTCCGCGAAATCAGGACACTTAATTTTTTAGCAAGCATTTTACGTCCCTTAACTTTCACAAGTCGGCAAAATCAGGACACTAAATTTTCCAGCACGCAAGATACGTCCTATAACTTTTCTATACCCGCAAATTTAGTCCACTTGACTGCAATTATAGTCCACAATTTGCCAAAAATTGCATAATTGCCCATTGGACAATTAATTTGAGAATTTTGCCACATTGAACAATTAATTTAGGGATTTTGCCAAACTAGACAATTAATTCGGGGATTCATGTACTTTATTTGTAAAATTTAGAGCATCAACTTAGGTAAGTTCTTATTTATAGAATAGTGTTCTTTGTTTTCAATAGTTGTACTATTTAATGTTATGAATGAATTAGAAAGCGGCGTATAGCCATTAAATTGAATTTTTTTTCCAATATAGCCTTTTAGATAAAAGTATTTTCCAAAATGACTCAAACTGAAAAGTATTTTCCAAAATGACTCAAACTGAAAAGTATTTCCCTAAATGTACATTTTATGAAAAATCGCAGTTGCCAACTGCGATTCTGCATTTTTACAAAATTATGAAAAATAAAATAAAAAAAAATTTACCAAAAATCGCAGTTAGGTAATTTTTTTTATTTTTTTTGGTTTTTTTTTTATTGTAACTTAATATGTTATTTCCATATGTAGATTAATCTGGATATTGTGTAATAACTATTAGGTTAATATTTTAAGGATAATGTGTAATTTTTAGCATATTTAATATGTCGTTTGAATGAATTCGTCGGTGAGATAAAATGATTAAAATAATTTTATTATAATATTTTTAAAAGCAAAAATCAACAAAATGAAAATTAATCTACTTTATTTTTTATTATTTTAGAAAACACAAATAACTAATTATAAAATATTATTTATCACATATATTACATATAATATATACAACTCAATTAATTAATTATATATAACTAACTGATGTGACATAAAGTCTTACACTATTCTTACACCTAATTAATTAATTCAAATTTACAAAAAATACCTACACCTACTTTTTTTCCCAAACAACTCTCCCAAAACCCAAACAAACAACATTACGCAAATCGAGATTATTTCCCAAACCTCCATCACTTTCCCAAACCACTCTCCGAAAAGCGAGACAAACATGCCCAACGTTTTCATTTAATTTTATTTCAACCTTTGACTTTTTCTTTTTTTAATAAAAATAACCATCACAAAAATATGGTGAAATGCGTGTGTAGCTAATTAACAAAAACAATATATCAAAATTGGCACGAGTTTTTATTCATTTTGATAATTGGTCATTATATAATAATAATTAATTTAAAGTAAAATCACTCGATATACTCTTTTTAGCTTATGTATATCACAATGAAAATCTAAATAATATGAAATAATTGTACATAATAATATTTGCTAAAAAATAAAATGCATTTAAAGCACACAACAATATATATACATATATTTGTTTAGCAAAAACTTCACAAAACTTCATACAAAAAAAAAAAAAAAAACTTCACAAAACTTGTGTAGCTCAAGTGGTTATCATGACTTTGTTTTTACTTTTTTTTTTTTTTTTTGATAACAAAAGCCAAATAGCATTAATACGAAAAGTTTAACCAGTTTACAAGAGGATAACCCCCATCACAAAAAACAGTAGCAGGAATATTAGAAGGACTTAAACGCTCAGTCCACTTCAAACTGAAAGCCCAAGTGACAAGATTATGGGCAGCACAGTTTGCATTCCTAACGGTAAAAGAGAAACGCCAACGCGGCCAACAATCCGCGTTGGCCGAGTGACTAGTAATTAACTAGAATAAATATTTACTAGTAATAAATTAGAATAAATTATTAAATAGTAGTAATAAATTATTTACTAGTTATCATGAGGCCAATTATTAAATACTAGTGATAAATTAGAATAAATATTTACTTTACAGGGACTAGAATTAACTAGAATTAAAAATAATATACAATAATTGTAGCTCAAGTAATAGTGATAGTTGAACTCAGAATCTCTTAGTCCTGAGGCCTATAAAAACAAATATTTCGACTGCTTATACAGTTTTCGAGAAAAAAAATAAAAAAAAATTTACTTTACAGTGAGAAGTTGCGAATTAGTTTCATGTATTGCACAATGGTAGTTTTGATTTTGTTTTTATGTATTTTCATTGGATATTACGAAAAGCTAGAACAAAAAGGTTTACGAACAGATAGAGTAACTGCTAGCACATGCAATAAGTTTGTTAAAATCGTCTCTTTTTTTAATAAGGAATGAAATAAATATTTCGGCCAATTTTTAATTTTTGATATCCCCCCCTCCCTCCTATAATTAATGCAACCTTAGATCGATAATAACTATATTACAAAAAAGTGTGACGAAATATATTTGTAGAACATATATTTAAAGGTACTTTCTACATAAGCATCTTATCTATTTAATTCTCACTTATTGAAATAGAAAAAAAAGTGATATTTAATTTTTTTTTGTTATTGAAATATTCTAGCTTTATCTTGTCATAAGATTAAGTATATTAAATATTTAAATCTAGGATTATTGGTCAGGTTTGATGAACCAATGCCTGTAAAGCATTAGTATTAGCACTCCCTGGCCCTTTCTCATTGGCTGATAAGATTGTACAAGACCATGCCTAATGTTAACTAACCCATTAATCACTTTATTATATTTAATTGTTGTTATTTTGTTTTCCTCTGAAACTATGAATACATCATTACATAGTTAAATCTATTTGATTATGAATAAAACATAATAATAATCATTTAATAAATAAAAATATATATAAATAAAACTAGCATTAAATTAGAAAATAATTCACATTTTTAATGGAAATTCCAACTAAAATTCTTTCGACCTTAATTTTATCATTAGATTAAACTTCCCGGCATTTCTTTTTTTTTTTTTTTTTGGTTTCCCAAGGGTTTAATCCCTTTCGAGGCGCGTCGGACACATAATGTGGGAACCTCTCCCAACAGGAATTCGAACCTGAGTCCGCTACTTTGTAGTGACTAGTCCCTTCCACTAGACCAATTACCTGTTGGTCCGGCATTTCATTCTTATGTTATGTAATGAGGTCTTTAAATTTCGGTGAAGGGTCCACTTTTAATTTGTACTTTTCTCAGTCGACACATTCTTTGGTCAAATTTATGTTATGAATGAATTATTTATGGACCGGTAAAAAGGTAGATACAGCTTTAAGGTGTCACCAAAATAATCAATAACTTTCTTATTTGTTAATAACGTAAATCATATCTGAAAACATTTTTTAATGTGGACATTTTACAATATATCCGGCAAAAATTCAATTTTCATACTATAGAATTTGACCGATTTAATTTTTCATACCAAACTTACAAAAAACGTACCAATTCCCTGTCAAACGTTATAAATTGATATTTTCGTTAGTTTTGTTGATAAAATTGTCACGTGATTAATTGTCAAAATTTAAACTATTAACACTTTTTATCATATTAAAATTAATTTAAGTGATTAAACTTTGGCGATTTTGCGGATTGACTCCTGCCTTTTTGGCAATTTTACGAATTGACCTATGTCTCATTCCTCATGCACAACTATCATCCTTTGATAGTTGTTCGTCGGAAATAGGAGAGGAGTTTTGTTCGTCTCTTCACTGCGAACACATATGTTTAATAAATTTCTTACATATTATGTTAAGTAAATTGTTCAATTTTTACATTTGCAAATTTAAATCGTAAAATCCTTTTCCTCACAAATTTCAAATCGCGATTTCAGCATTGTTTCTCCACCTTTTACAGCACTTTTTGTGTCATCTTACTCCTTTGGACCTGAACTTCAATCTCTATGGTTTAATTCCCTCAATAAAACTAACAAAAGTATCACTTTTGTAACGTTTGTCAAAATTTGGTATATTTTTTGAGAATTTGGTATTAAAAATGAAATCTATCAAGTTATATGGTATGAAAAATAAATTTTTGCCCAATATATCCATATAACTGTTTAGTGCATCATGAATTATCAATTTGGCATATATAAGCTTCGTGGAATATTCAATAATAATTTTGGCAAATTGGCCCATGTCCTAATTCCCAAGTCATTCTTGAATTTTTAGTGAAGTAATTAAATTTGCAATTAAATTCTAAATTTACGTATGAATTTTTAGAACTATGTATGAATATTTAGAACTAATCATCAAATATATATATACAAAATACACGAAAGAAGACAATGTCTATACATTCACGACTTTTCTGGTCACACTCAATAATATTTTAGCCTTGTAGCTCGAATGTCATTTTTCCGCTAAATATTAAAAAAAAAAAAAATACAAGAGTAGGGTTTTTATTTTTTTATTTATGGTCAAAAGAACGTGTACAGTGATTATTCTTTTATAATAAACCTATATTCCTAACTCACTCTAGGATTTGCACTATCTAATAAATTATTAAATTACTTATCAGAGAATTCAAAGTATTAATGCCAAGTCATGACAATATTTAAAGAAAACCGTGTATACGTTAACGTCGTGTCCATGCCATTAATGAAGAAATAGCAAAAAATTAATTCGTGTTCACTACATTAATATGTAATGAACATCCAATTTTTCATTGAAATGATTTCGTCATTATGGTACTTTTTCGTACAAATTTACAACGAAATTTCTACGTGCGGAAAATACTTTTAATATTTTCTTGGTAATTAATCGTTGTTATCAAAAGACTATATTTTCCGTTAATATTCAGTTATAAATTCGTTACTAGCTAGTAGTAATATAAAAAAAATATCCACTTGAGGCCTCTTCTATGATAGTAAGAACATGACTGCCGTAAGAAATTAATTGATCAGTTAAATCATATATAATCATAATTAATATAATTAAGAACTAATAAAAAAAAGATATAGTAATGCTTAAAATTACCATTATTACGGCAGTAAATTATCAAAATATTAAGTGTCATATAAGATTGTAAAAATTACTATATGAGGCCATAACAAATGTTGAAAATAAAGATAAATTGCTGAATTTTTTAAACTTATAATTTTCAACACTTAATTACTTCATATTATATAATTTTGTGTTTTATTTTCATTTTCCTTAGACTTTTACATGACTTCAATAACTCTAAGATCCAAATATAGCATTATTGTTTTAAAACATTAATTTAACAACTCATACAATTAGAATAATTAATTTACAATTTAGAATAATAAAAAAATTAAGTATGTAAACACATGCAATAACATTTGGTGATGATTGGCAACTTGCGCAAACAAAACATGGCTTCAAAAGTAATGGAGAGGTAGTGAAGTTATCATCAATCATCTCATGATGAAAGATATGTACAGTTGCTTTATTAGTATCATATTCCATCCTTTTAATTTTTTTAATTTATATATAAAAATTAATGCAATGTTAATTAGAATAAATTCTGTAGATTTTTTCCAAGTATTCTTCGCATTTTAGTATATATAAAACCGTTCATATTATTATAATAAGATACAAATGAACTAGTTGTATTTGAAAGTGCGAATTTGTTGTAGTCCATGACATAAATATAACCAACAAAAGCTGATAATTTATGAACTAATTTTAAATAGACAATGAATTAATTGGTACTAATGCATAAGAAGTTTCTGGAAGCGTAATTATAGACTAATTATCAATGTAATTAGATAGCTATAATTGGACCATCTTGCGACTTGCGGCTTAATCAACTGCAACTTCCACCCTTGACAAACGGGTGTAGATCCTCTGTACCACTTTTGGTGTACCACTTAAGTGTATCACCATTAATTAATTGACACTTGCACATATGACAATTATAATAATTCTAACATATGCATGTGTCAATCACTTAGTGGTGATACACTTAAGTGGTACACCAAATGTGGTACAGAGGATCTTGAGCCTTGACGAACCTTATTGGGACAGACTTTTTAATAAACATGATTTTGAATAAATAGAACTATTTTTTTTGGTTT
The DNA here is from genome assembly GCA_038501285.1 of Penstemon eatonii. Taxonomy (NCBI): domain Eukaryota; kingdom Viridiplantae; phylum Streptophyta; class Magnoliopsida; order Lamiales; family Plantaginaceae; genus Penstemon; species Penstemon eatonii. The sequence continues at coordinate 72,350,881 of CM076710.1, forward strand.
CTCAAGGGTTTTATCCCTTTCAACTTTTAAGGCGCGTCGTGCGGTCACATAAAGTGGGAACATTTTCCAACTGGGATTTGAACCTGATTCCGATACTTTGTAGTGCCTAGTCCCTTAACACTAGACCAATCACATGTTGATGAGAAATATGTTAATACGTATTTAGTTACTCTTTTTTTTCTTAATATATTTTAAAAAATATAATTTCTGCAAATTATGTTGATGTCTAATTTATCATATGTGCATTATATATTTAAATTATATAGAATATAATATAACACATAATTTCATAAATTATTAAAGCATGAAAACTTATACGTGGTTGTGATTAATTCTTAAATAGTCGAACCAATTAATATAGAAGATTGAGATTGCAAAATGCAATGTCTTTAAATAAGGAGATAAAACAATTTCTGATGGAAAATTCTTATATAGATCTGGTCTATGAGTTTTTCATAGACCTTATGGGTGTAAATGAACCACATCATACATTTTGATGATGTCATACTCTCAAAATATAGACCATATTCCGCTTTATATTTACAAATATAAAAGTGTTTTTCCGCAAGAGATACACTGTTTGAACTTCAGTGTTTCATTCCAAATGATATTGGCATGTTCATAGACGGACATATGCAACTCATACTCTCGGCTTTTTGGCAAGTTAACTTCATTTGTGTTTAATGGGTAATTTACCTCACTGTGATATGAAAATAGACAATTTACTTCCCTACGAAATAATGAGCAATTTAGCTCCATGTGATATGAAATAATGAGCAATTTACTTCCTTGCTAGTAGAGGTGTTGCACATATACTCTATAATGCAACTGAGACTTTATTTCATGTAAAAAATGACCATTTTAACCTTACTCTTGACAACATATTCACCTCACTTTATTCCCATGTGATATGTGTACGTAAATAAACAATTTATCTTCATGTGATATGCCTAAATGGGCACTTTAACTCCTTGTGATATTGCATAATGAGAATTTTACCCCCTTGGAATAATGTAAAAATCAAGAGGAAGGCGCAATGTACTTCTTTTAGAAAAATACAGGGAGATATTTTGTCTTTTTATTTATCACAGAAAGTTAATCTGCCTATTTAAAATAATTAACTTCCTATTTAGAATAACACATGGAGTTAATTAGTTATTCACTCCATACCCTCAACTGTTTCATTAATTCACACATGAAATCGACATATTACATACAAAATTGGAATAACTATAGCATTAGTGTTAGAGAAGAGCTTTGTGGTCTTTGAGTTGTCTTAGTTCATTAATGTTTGATTAATTTCTTAGGGTTATATATAAAGAAATTTTGTATTTAATTAAATTATGAAATCGTTTGGTACGAAATAATGGTAAAAGTTTAGTTATGCTTATATTACATATAAGTTGAACGATGTCAAATTAGTCAATGATACAAAATGCGCCATCACAAATTTTTTTGTGTTGGTGCTTAAATTTGGCGTTATAGTTTGTAAACTATAGTCGACTCCCTTTATTTATGATAACAGTATTAAACAAGAAGTAAAAATCAATAATAGATATTTTGTACCAAAGAATTCTAAGCGTGATGCAATGGATCTCCTACTTCCTTGACTATATTTAGGGCTGTCAATGGGGCGGATTTCAATTCGGATCCGTCTGAATTCGATCCGATTTATTAGGATATTTGTTCAATTAAAGATTCGATGGACCTAATCCGATTATAAAGATTCGAAATTCGAAACTCATGGAGCGAATATGGATTTAGGTCGATCAGATCCGTCAAAGATCCGTATCCGACAACAAATAAAAAGAAAGGTATATATACAAAATGATATATAAAAATAAGTATCATTAATAATATTTCAACATCAATTTAAGAAGATAGTAATTTATAATTCGTTTATAAATTTATTTAAACCATTATATTCATTCTACAAATATGAATATTGTAAAGAAACTTTGAAAATGTGAGCTAAAATTAAAAAGATAATAAACTTGTTTTAAGAAAAAAAATTAATTTAACTTTTTAAATACAAATTTATTGGATCCAAAAAATATCCGATATCCGGCCAAATCCGACCAAGATTCGTTGGATTCAAAAAATCTAGATCCGAGCACAATCCGAACAAGATCCAAATCCGACAGAATCCGATCCGATATAAATGAAGCCGGATCTGGACGAGCCTGATTCGACCTATTGACAGCCCTAACTATATTGTGAGGTTTAGAAGATTCAAGCCCAAAACATGCAAAATATTTGATTTATTTAAGTTTGTTGATTTCTTCTTATTTCTAGCTCTATCCCCTTTTTCTCCCTTAGTGTTAATAATTCTATGTTCTGAGCAATTTTTTTTTTTTGGTTTCTCAATGATTTAATCTCTTTCGAGATACGATAAGCACTTTAAGTGAGAATCTTTACCAACATGAATTTGAACATATGTTTCGCTATTTCTAATGACTAATTTTCGAGCAATTTTATTGAGGAAGTACTAAAGTCAAATAATTTGATGTAATTCATAATTTTGCACATGGAAAGCTATGCTAATCATGTACAAGATTGTAATGTTCAAAACTGTGTATTGATATAACAACTAATTTCAGTCAATTGATAATGACAACCAAAAATTTGTCTGCTTTTTGGTTATAATTGTGATATGTCAATTTGAAATGTACATATAGAGCGTTGACATTTGAACAAAATGCCTGTTTGACTTCTAAAGTGACTCATTTGATGCTTCTTCAAGCTAAATCAAAGAAAACAATTCTAGAGCAATTAATGGGCAGCTTCTCTCAGAGTTTAAACAGATGGAGACCAAAGTCTTACCTAAGAATTTTTTTTTTTTAAAATAATATTCATTTCAATCAAAGAGAAACTTATGGTGTTGATTAAATGGTTGACCTTTTGAGCAATTGCTTGGTCATTAGGGCCACTTGCACTGCTGAGTGGTTCATGCACATGTGGATTATAATTTATTTGTTGAAGATAATTCAACTTAGTAATAGTGGAAGTGGAATATTTATTTGTTGTCCATCCACGAACTACGTTTTTCGATCTATCGGATTTTAGGTCTGGACCATTCTTGCGGATGAATTCTTAGGTTTTTTTGGGTATTGGTATCTCGCTAATGTTTGCTCTACACAAGATGATAATCGTCTTGTGCTTCCCTCAAGACAATACGCTTTCCTTACAATGTATTTTTACACGCCACAACTTCGACTAGACGAACGAGATATGACTCATAAAGGATAATCAAATAGGTCAGTTACTCGTGATCTGAGTTGAATAATTGTATGGTAATTAGTAGATCCAAATTTATATTCAATTCAATCATAACTCGGAGATGTGATAAATGACACATAGCCGATCAAATTCAGATCCAATTCCGACTACAATAAAGACCGAGTCTTTCTCAAACCAATTCGATTCCAACTCAGTTAATAATCCTATTGACAAGAAAGAGAGAACCCATTTAAGTTGTATCGGCCCATCAACTTTTGGGCCATTCAGATGTCAGTCTCTTTTCCATAAACTATAACGAAATTCCATCATGTAAAAGAAATTGCCTACTTAGATTAATTATATGACGTCAATAGGCATTGCCTACATTAATAACTCTATTACTCATTCAATTATAAATATATTAGTGAAAGGGCATAGACCAACTTTTACCGAGTGTGTTTTTCTGGTCAAAAAGAGAAAAAAAAATTGTTTAAGAATCAGATTTATAGGTGTTACGGATAAGGACTTCTGCCTTCTGCGTTTATGTAGATGACCAAACAACATTTTTAGTGGATAATTTTACTTAGACTTCATCAAATGTTAGTGCAATGGTAAGCAAAAATCGGATTATTATTATTTATTTATCGAGAGATGCTATGCGGCTGTAATCCAATATTCTTCGGGTAGATCGAGTGATGTAATCATTGATATTGATACCGAGCCCACCAAAGAAAAAGGGTGCTATTTGAAAGAGTTTTAGATTAAAAAAATAATTTGGACGATTACGATAAAATCTTTGATATTTTATTTGAATTGAGTTTGAATATTGGATTTTTGGTTTGAAAATACATTTGTATTAGTGGTTATTTGGAAAATATATTTGAAATATTGGGGTTTGGAA